>CM036622.1:51783476-52983476 GCA_020746105.1 Trogon surrucura
TTTGGTTTGTTTGGTTGGTTTTTTTTTAATGGGACTCTGCTGATCTGGCTGGAGGAGAAGAAGCCTGCTCGGCTAGCAGAGAGCTGCCTGCCAGGAAAAAAACGTTGCCAGGCGGTGGGTGATTCCAGGACCATCCCTGCCCCTGCCCGACACAGCCGGGTTTTGGGAGGGGAGGCTTTGACTTGACTTCGGGGCTCGTGTGCTTTGGGGTTGTAGTTTTGTCTTTTCAAAAAAAAACAAACAAAAAAAACCCCAACCAAGGTGCTGTGGATTTGCTAAAATTGCAAGAGGCGCTTGCGCGGCAGCTCTTTCTGTTAAATTAATTTAAAATTTTAAATTAACGAGGGCTAATTTAGTTGTGCTATCCTTCTCCGAGACAGCGGGGAGCTGCTGCCCAGGCGTGGGAGCGCAGGCTGGGCGGTGCAGGGGAACCAGCAGCAGCCCGAAAGATGGCGAAAGGAGCAAGAGAACAAGTGTCTCTGAACCTGTGCCTCTTCCAATGAAAGCGTTCCTCCAAAAATATCGGAGGCAGGTGAGGAGTGCAGCCCAGGAGAGCCATTTGCTACTCCCAACTGAAGGCACCGTTTACCGATTGCAAATATTTTGTATTCTAGTCTGGATAAAATACAGGTAGCAGCAAGATATTTTCTCTCTTTGCTCCAGAGACTGAACTAACTTAGAGAAGTTTCTACTTTCTCTTTTTTTTTTTTTTTTTTAACAACAAAAACTAAATACGTGTTTTTGCTGGTGTCACACATCTGTTTTCTCTTTCCAGCACTGCTCGCAGGCCAGGGGAGGACGGGTGGAAACTTTGTCCTACTGCACACTTAGGAGCTTGGCCAAAATTTCCCCTGGTGCAGGCTTAGTGACCTCTTAAAAAAAATATTTAAACCTCCGTGGAACCTGTCCACCGTTGTGTAACACACCCACGATACCGTTTCGTCCCATCGGACAAGTGGAGCTATTTTTCAATCCAGGTTTAAACAGCCTCTTTAGTGTCCACCACCACCGATTTTCTCCCTCGGGATTATAAATCACCTGCCTCCACTAGTGGAGGTGACCAAAGAAAAAAAAATCTCTTCAAAAGGACATAAACCAGAAAGGCTGGAGGAAAAAAAAAAAAAAAAAAAAAAAAAAAGTGCCTGGTTTGTGAAACGAGCCTTGGAACATCCACCACAGCCCTCAGCCCTGGCCCCCAATTCTCCGAGAAGGTGAACCCCTCGGTGCACCACCTCAGCGTCATCTCTGCTCCTTAAGAATTTTACCCTTTGCAGAATATATCCCATAGCAGCAGATTAAAATAAAGAAAGAAAGTAAAGAAAAATTTAAATCCCCCCACCACACACTCCCTCGGATGTATCTGTGAGTGAATCTCCTGCAGCAGGAGCCGGCCCGGAGGGTGAGGCTGTGCCCCTCGCTCCCTCTCCTCCTCCCTGCCGAAAATGAACTCAACTATTTTGGAGCTCTTGTCCCCTTTGTTGCAGCAAGGCGGGTGACCGTTTTATTTTTGTCCAGCCCGTCCTAAAATCGTGGTGCTGTCATTTCCCGAGGTTGCCAAGTATTTTTCAGGGTGCTTGGTCTGGGAGCGTGGCACCAGCAGTATTTCCATCACCTCTCTTCCCCAGCTCCAGGTTTACGTGTTTATCTAGCGGAGCTTTTCCAAACGCAGCCTGACAGAGCATCACACCACCGGATACTTAAAGTCTTGAAAAGGTGAAACCTGTTGACAGTACGTGAGATTAAAGAGATTTTCTTTTCCGTTTTCAGACCCTTTTTAACACGACGAGTGCCTCAGAGCCGGGCTCCGTTACGGCGGGCGTTTGCCCGCTCCTTCCTCTAGAAATGAATCCCCCCTCGAAGTTTCTTCATGAAGTCAAAAGGCTGATGAAACGCCCTGCTGCAAGATCACCTCTCTAATAAATCGCCATGGAATTCCCCTCCCTCCCCGTACCCCCCACCCTGCCCGCAAATAGTTGAAACTACGAAATACTTTCAACTCGAGCACCAATGCTCAGAACCGCGATCTAAAGACATACAGGAATACGTAGTCCCGAACAGCACTACTTCGTTACAACGTCTGAATGACACGGTTTGTATTTCATAATAAAGTGGGGTGGGTTTTATTATTATTATTGTTATTGTTTAATGCAATCCTAGAGAATTGAAACACACAAAATGCAGCGAGAATGTTCACAATGTTGAGAGCACAGTTGTAAACAGAAACATTCATATTTCATCCGATTATAAATATTTGATACTGCAATTGTAAAATGCACGTTTTATAAACCGGAGAGAACAAAAAAAAAAAATCCTTTGCTTTCTTGCTAAAAGGCAATGTCATTTAATCCTGGCTCCTAAGCAGCTGATAGTTATTCACAGAATTTAAAATTACAGGTTCTATTTTATAGTTGGATTCTTTTCCTTTTTTTTTTTTTTTTTTAAGTTTATACTACTATGTACAATGTGTGTCTATCCCAGCTGCAAAATAAAGAGGTTTTTAAGGCAAAGCGAGAAGTTTTCCCCCCCACAAACAGCGTCGCAGGACACCCCGTTCCTGAGGGGCCGCCCACGCAGGACACGTCCCCCTTCCGTGCCGTGAAAAGGAGGGGACACCACGCTCCGTGGAAAACGGGTTAGACGCAGCACAAGGCCTCGAAACCCCGAAAAAAAACCAAACCCAAACTAAAAAAAACCCAATGATTGCAAGACGGTGTCTGCGTGGGGAGAAACACCCTCTCCCACGGTGTCACGAAACGTCGCTCCAGAGGGGACCGCGTCGTGAGATGGGGATGAGGATGGAGGAGAAAAGGAAACTGAAAATATTACTTTTTTTTTGGAGGTGGGAGGGGATGTAAAACTCTCCTGAATGTTTCGAGGAGGTGATGCCGGAGAGATCGCGGGTCCCAGCCTGGTCCCCCCATGAAGGGGGAACGGGATCAGGAGGGTGGCCCCCCCCCAGGGTGGCCCCTTCTCCCTGCGAAAGGGGGGGCTTCGGGCTGGATCCGCACCCCGGAGCAGCTCTCGATTTTGGGAGATGGGGATCCCAGTTTTCCCTAGAAGTCTGGAGAGAGAGGGGGTGATGCAAACCCCATCCCTGCATCCCACATCCACGCCTGCATTCTGCATCCACGCCTGCCTGTGGGTCTCGCTTGGGGGTGATGGGGGAGTAGGTGCTCAGGAAAAGACCCCGGGAGTGTTTCAAGATGGTGTTTTGAGATTTATTTCCCCATTGTTACTTATATATTTATATATATAGTTCTTTTTAAATTAAAATCTCCACGTCTATCCCCAAAGCCAGCCCCAGACACACATACACAACCCACCCAAAAAAAAAGAAGAAAATAAAAAAAGAGAAAGAAAATTAAAAAGAAAAATAAAACGGGAAGGGTGGAGAAAAAAAAAAAAGGTAAAACTCATAGAACAAATAGGAGAACTATTTATTCGGTTCACAGTCGTGTGAAATGCAGCAATAAAAATCTTTGGACTTCAGCAAAAGTTGTTTTTAATTCTTTTTTTTTTTTTGAATTTCAAAAAACAGCGTCCAATGTCCATTAAAACAGCGCTTAAGTCTATAAAAATGTAACTTAAGCATTTTAAAAAAAATCATAAAGATAGCATCTAAAACCTCCATATATTCGGGAAAAAAACCAAACAAAACAAAACCAAAACTAGCCCAAATCCCCGAAACCAAAACCAACCAAAAAAAAATCAAAAATATTTTATAATCAGATATCTTGGATTTTTACACCACCTTACCTGTAAATTATATATACATAGAATATTGCAGAATTATATCTAATACACAATATTTTCACTATTAATGCTGGTATAGTCTTTATACACTGGCCCTTACGTTTCTTTTTTATTTTTTTTAATTAAATTATTGCATTGTATAAACTTTGACTGCAAACGGCCCCCCCTCCCCAGCCTCCCCCCTCCCTCCCTCGCCCCCCCCCCCCCCTTTCCCTTGGCTATTCACTGTCCGACTTGCCGTCTTTCGCCGTGGTGGAGTGGTTGTAGAGCCCCTGGGCCATGAGGTGCACTGCCAGGGAGTTCTTGCTGCCCGTCGCCTTCTTGATCTTGGCTCTTTTATTCTGGAACCAGATTTTAATCTGGGACTCGTTGAGCCCCAGCTCTTGGGCCAGGCTCTGCCGCCGCTGCTCCGTCAGGTACCGGTTCGTCTGGAACTCGGCCTTGAGTCTCTGCAGCTGCTCGGCGGTGAAGGCGGTGCGCGGCCGCTTGTCCTCCTTGTTGGGGTTCTTCTTCTTTGGTTTACGGGAGCGGGGACCTACGGCCGGGAGAAAGGAGAAGCCCCGACACCGCCACGCTCTGCTGGGGGGGGGATCCACGCCCGGCGCAGTCCCGCGTGGGGGGGTGTATGTGGAGGAGGGGGTCACCCACGCTCCCGCCCACGACCCGACCGAACAAACCCCCCGGCCCAAACACCACTCTAGGCAAAAAAAAAAAAAAAAAAAAGATAAAAATCCCGCTTTGTGGTCTCGGCTGCCAAGGGATGCTCGGGAGGCGGCGGAACGGAAGCCGCAGCCCCCGGCGCCCTCGCAGCCCCCGCCGCTCCCCCCGCACCCCCTTTCATCCCAGCCAGAAACACGTTTATCAACCCTTTTCATCCCGGAGATGCCCGGCAAGGAAAGCCTGCACCAGAGGCAGCGATACGGAGCTAAATTTCATTCTCTGAGCAGAGTATTTTTTTTTAAGAAAAACTTCTTTACGTTAAAAAAAAAAAATACTTCTTTTTTTAAAAAATTATTATTATTACTATTTGTAGGTGGCGATTTAAAAAATTGAAACCAGCCTTCTGTGTGCATTGCGAGAAGAAATCCGTCGCTCTGCTGCAGTGCCCATATGGCGCTGCACGGCCCGATCCGAATCGCCGGGATTATTCTCGGGAATATTATTCTCGGCAGCACAAGGAGCCTTTTCTGCCCGGGCCGAGCCATTGTGAGGATGTATGTTAATTAAATATTAACAAAGGAGAGCACTGGAGAACAATGGAGTAAATTCCAATTCAGCCCTGAATATTACCTCTGAGTAAGAGTTTGTTTTCAGACATTACGAACTAATTTTCAACTCGTCCTACAATCCCTCCTTCATGCTGTCCGGCTCTCCCGATGAAAATCTAAGATCGCTGCTTTAGGAATAGAATTTTTCTTTTTTTTTTTTTTTTTTTTTTTTTTTTCCTTGGGAGCAGATCTCTTAAATGCTGCTCCCCATGCCTTCCCCCAATGTTTTCTACTTCTTTTTTTACCAATCCGCTGGGGTCAGCCCTGCTCTTCTCGTGGTAGCAGTAGGACATTTTACCCCCTGGTTGTTTTTTTTTTTTTCCAATGTTTTTATCGATAATTTCAGAAGGTTCTGTCCAAGCCCTTGCCAAGAGACGGACCCTGCCAAAGAAGTTCCCTGGCTCTTGGAAATGTCCCCCGGCCCCTACAGAACTAACCTGCACCACATGGAGGAGGGGGGGGGGGAGAATTAAAAGAAAGAAACGAAACGGCTGCTGCTCCGAGGCCTCTTTTAGAGAAATAAATGATCGCGGACTGGTTTTGGATAAAAAAAAATAAATCACATAAGCAAGGCGAGGCCTGTGGAAACCCACCCTGCCCTCCTCAAAACACAGTGCGAGGCTGTTTTCCTGGCAGGGAGAAGGGCAGCTCGCCGGGAGGATGAGCGGGGAGTCCAAAGGCAGATTTCTTTTTTTTCCTCTCTCTTTTATAAAACAGAGCAGTTGGTGGGAAATGCCCCGACCCCGGGCAGCCCCAGACAGCCCCTCCTGTGCCCCTTCGTCCCTCCAGCTCTAAGCAACCTCAGCCCCGCACTTTAGGTCCATTTTAGGCATATATCCCCCGCCAAAAAAAAAAAAAAAAAAGGTGGAGGGGGGGGGGGGAAATGAAGAAGAAGCGGAAAAGGGGGCAGCGGGGTCTTTTCCCTGCCGCCCTTCCGGCCCCGCGGGCGGGCGGAGAGGAACGGGGGAGCCCAGGCAGCCCGTGGCGGGGGATGCGAGGGGTGCGGCGGCGGGGAGCGGGTCGGCCGGGGGGGCAGCTCTTACCTGAGGAGGGCCGGTCCGAGTACCGCGTGCAGTAAACCCAGGCAGGCCAGAGCATGGGCTGGTTCCCGGCGTTGGAGCTGGCCTGGGAGCTATCCGAGTCCGAGCTCACCGACAGATCGCCGCCGCTCAAGCCCCGCGCTTTCAGGGCCGCCTCCAGCGCCGCGGGGTCGCTCCCCTTCTTGGCGGCTCCGTGCAGGGCCAGCCCGGCGGGGCCGCCCTCTCCCCGGCCCGGCGAGCCTGCCCCCGCGCCGCCGCCGCCGGGTAGCGGAGCCCCGGGGGCCGGCGCCGCGGCGGGGCTGCGGCGGCTCTCGACTCCGGGCCGCCGAGGTTCTCCGCCGGGGCCTCCCGCCTCCTTCCTCCGCCCGAACTCGGGCCGCAGGATGTTGTCGATGAAGAAGTTGGTGATGCGGTGCGGGTGCGGGTGGGGGTGCGGGGGGTCACCGGGGGGAAGCAGCAATCCCCGCCGCCCGCCGCCACCGCCGCCGCCGCCGGGCTCCGCGTCGCCGCCGGACTCCTGCGGCTCGGCCGCCTCCTCCCGGGGGCTCCGGCCGCCCTCCTCCATGCTGCGCGGCCGGCCCCGCCGACGGCTCCGCTTCCCTCCCCGCCGGCGGCCGGGCGGCTGCCTAGCGCTTTTTGTTGTTGCTGTTGCAGTCGGTTGTTCTTTATTTTAATTTTTTTTAAATATATATATTTTTATATATATATACACGCACACACAGGTGTCTATTTGCTTTCGTTTCTCCTGGCCGCACCCGGCATTCAAAATCCAGAGTTTGCAAAAAGAAAAAAAAAATTAAAATATAAAATTTAAAATATACTAATTATGAAGGGAAAAAAAAAAAAGAAAGAAACAAAACCAGGGAGATCACGAAGCCAGCAGCCGAGCCTCCACGAGTTCCAAGTTTGCTAAAAATAAAAAACACACGGGCTCCGGTCCTCCCGCCGCCGCTCGCCGCCTTCTGTCGCCGCTCAGCCGCTCGGTCCCGCGGCGCGCTGCCGCCTTCTCCCCCGGCCGTCTCCGCCGCCGCCGAGTCTCATCCGCCACCCCCGCGGAGAAAAAAAAAATTAAGAATAAAAATAATAATTAGGGGGTGGTGGTGGAGGGAGGTGGTGGTGGGGGTGTGTGTTAAAGCCCCCCCCGCAAAAATAAAAGCCTGTGCCGGGGCGGGGGTGGAGGCGGGCTCTCAGCAGCCGGTGTCCCGCGGAGGGCAGGGCGGTGAGGGGCACCCCGCGGGGCTCCGGCCGCCCCGCGCCGCCCCGCGCCCGCACATGCGGGGGCCGCCGCGGGTGGGGGGGGGCGTCCCGCCCTGCCGCCCGCCCTGCGCCGCGCTGCGCTGCGCTACGCCCCGGCGGCCGCCGCAGCCACCGCCGCGCCCGGACACTTCCACTCCGGATTGTTGTCCTTTAGGTTTTAACGGGGCCCCCGCCGGTGACGTCGCCGGCCCGGGCACTTCGACACGTGCCTCGGGCCAATGATAAAGCGGGCATGCGCACACGTGGTGCGGGGAGCTCCGGTAAGTGACAGCATCCACGCCCCTCCCCACACTCCAGCCCCCCCCCTCCACACACCCCCACACCCCCGCAAAGCCGGGCCTGGCCGCCGCGGGGATGCGCGTGGGGGAATGGAGGGTTGAGGGGGTGCCCTGCGCCACCGCCTCCCCACCCTTACACCCCCACCCCCGTGCTGGATTATTGGGGTTTTTAATTGCCCCGCTGTTTACCCGAGCGGGTGTGTGTGTGTGTGTGTGGCATCCCACAATTCCTTGCAGAAATGCATAAATAATATTAAGCGAGCGGCGGTGATACAAAGGGGGTTCGGGGTTGGGGCAGGGGGAGCGGAACGGGGCCCGGTCCGGTGCCTGCGGGCTGCCCGGGGGGGTCGCAGCGCGTCCCCTCCCCGCGGCGCGGTTCGGCATCCGCGAAGGCTGTAATTGACTCGTCCTTCCCGCAGCCGGACAGGAGCCTTTGATCTCCCCAGCCTTTTCCCAAAACGGCAGCACGGCACCGTGCTCACCCCCTCTCTCTCCCCCAAAAAGCCTGCCCATATTCCTCCGGACTCCCCTAAAAAATCTCTTTTTCTTTGGGACGGGAAAGCTGCCGCTGCTCTTTCGCCTTTTGTCTTCAGGGAGAAACCCCTCGGAACAAAATTAGGGAGCAAAGTGCAGCTGGATGGCCGGGGGGGTGAAAGGACTGAGCCTGTTGGGGGCCACAGATCCTCCGCGGGGCTCGCAGCTGGGTGCGAGGAGGCGAGCAGGGGGTCCTTGCCCCGCAGCCGACCTGTTATCCCTTCCCGGGGCCCGACGGGTGTCACCGCCCCGACGGGGCGCATGGCGAGGGCCGAGCAGGGCTGGTGGCCGCCTCACCCCGACCCAGGACTTTCCCCGCTAAGTGACATTTTTATTTGGAGGAGGCTTCCCTTCGGGTGACATGGGCCACTCCCCGGTTTGAGGTGAAAGCGACAGCAAGTCCCTTCCTCTCCTATTCCTCTTTTCATTTTATTTTTTCCTTTCACTTTCACTTTAATCTATCTGCTTTATTTTTATTTCCCCCTTTCCTTTGCATTTCGCAGCGGGTCGGGTCCGTCAGCGACAGTTGATCCAAAGTTGTTTTGCTCAAACAAGCACCTAGAGGTTAATTTCTTCAAGCGCCCCATGAAAAGCGATTAGCCTGTCTCCCAAGAAGTATTTTCTAATTACTTGGGAGCTCTCGCTTTGCTACTACCCCATAATTAAAAGTGTTCAAGGTGCTGCACTTCAAATATTTCGCTCCCGGGCGGACCCAGGTTACGGATAAAAACTTCAAACCTCCTTGAACACGCGTTACCTGCCCGCTCTGCCCGGCAGGAGCTCGCTGCCGGTAACACTGTAACGTTCCCGTTCGTTATCCCGCTCCTTCGAGGGGATATTTACACTGCATAGGACAGGGAGGAGAATTCCTGACATAAACTCCAAAGCAGGAGATAAACAAAGCTGTATAAAACAATTACTGCATCTGCCCGTCCTCTGACAATAATCCAGCACTTCAGGTATGCAGAGGCAGCGGGGAGGGGGGGAGTGGCGGCGGGTGAAGGGGTGATCTGATACCTAACCGAGGAAATCTGAATTATTTCTTTTATTTTTTTTTCCCAAGGTTATTTTTATCTGGGAGTGCAATCTCTGCCGAAACATTCCCCAGCAGCTGGTCTGCGGGAGCCTCTCCAGCGGCATCGCGGCGTGCGAGGACTTTTCCTCGGGAACCACTTCGGGTCACTGGGAGAGGTGGCTTGAAAATGGGATTTTGGCTTCGTTTCCTTCTCTGCTTCAGCCTCCTCTCGCAGCCCTGGTTCTTGCAAAAGTCACCTCTCCGCACACCAGACAGATTTCTTTCCCTTAAGCTCATTCAGTGCTGTCACCCGTTAAAAAAAATATGTATTTTCGCTCCCTGTGTGTGGAGGACACAACTTCCCACCCCCCACGCATCCCCGTGCCGACCCCCGCATCATGCTCTTTCCTCGATGCTTTTGGCATCGAGAAGTTCAAAAGCGAGATGACAACCCGGGAGCCCGGTATTGGGGAAGGAGGGAGGGAGCGGGCGGCCGACCCCCGCCGCCGGGGCTGGGCTGGGAGCAGGCTCCGTGGCCGTTCGTTTGGCTCTTCGGAGTAAAATCTCCTTCCAGCTCTTCCCCACACTGGGTAAAAACAAACAAACAAACAAAACCACAAAACAAAAACCCTGCACATCGAGGTGACTGGAAAATGCCTAGAGCAGTGGTGGAAACCAGGGGAAGGGGGGCACCCCTGCAACTTCCAGCGAGAAGGATGACTGCATGCAAAATGTTGTCACGCACCAAATTTCGTCGTTTTCAGCGATTCCCCTCATTTTCAGCCGTGCCGCCTGGGGAGGTCTGGCAGTGGCGCTGCCCCGCCAGGCATGGCTCGGCCCTCCCGTTTACACCCGGCATCGACTTTAATCTCCAAGCGAGGTGGTCTGATTTTGGTGTTTTTTTGTGGGTTGGTGGTTTTTTTTGGTTTTTTTTTTTTTGAGGCAGCTTTTGCCAGAGCTTTCGAGCCGGGGGCTTAGGACGGAGGGGAGAGGAGTCGGCTGGTCCTCGCTGCCCTCTGCCGAGGCTGGCCGGGCAGCAGGCACCGTGCCAGGCGCTGCCCGATCCTGTGCGGGCTCAGCCTTCTCCGAGCTCTCGCATCCATTTGGGAGGGGATTGGTGAAACCAGTAACGACCCCTGGCAAACCCCAGCCAGGCTAGCCGGCCGAGAGAGCTCAGCCATCACAGTTGCATTTCCCCCATGTCGCCGGGTTTTCACTGCTCACACACAAAAAAATAACAATCAAAAACTCTAAAACCACACAGATTTTCTTAATTCTCCCCTCCTGCCAGGTGGGATCAAGTGTGCTTTGCGGTCGTCGGGCTCCCACCCCAGCAGCCTGTCGTGCGGTCGGCAGCGCCCATCTGCTTCACGCAAGGTAGACTTTCCCGTCAACGGGAGGGAAAGGATGGGTTGGAAAGCGTGTGTTCCACTTTCTTGCAGGATCATGAAAATTTTATGACCAGCTTGCGGTGAGGACAGAGCCCCCTGCTGCCCCACCCGGCCCAGCCCAGGACAGGGGTCCTCGCGGTCACCGGCGTGGGGCTCGGAGGATGCTCAGGAGTGAACGGCTGAGATTGAATGTCCGAGTCCAGACTGGGAAAATAGTTTATGGTCACGGTTGCCGACCGCCACACGGAGTGGCGGGGGGAAAACTCACCCTCCGCCTCCCACGGGAGGGACGGTGCGCGGGTGGGGTGTGAGAGCCAGCCCCTGCCTCGCCCTGCCCCCGGCCCTGCCTCTGCCCTCCCCCTGCCCCTGGTCCTCTCCTCCCGCTACCTCTGTCCTCCCTCCGTCCTGCCCCTACCCTCTCCCGGCCCCCCTCCTTGCCCTGTCCTTGCCCCCTGCAAGGCGATCCTCCTCACGGACCGGATCGAAAACTATCAAATAACAACAATAATAATAAAAATTATCGCCCAAATTCGATGGAGAGCCAGCCACAAACGAAACGTCAGCCCAGAGTCAAATTATATGGTGATGGTTAATGGAGAAGAAGAGAAGAGAAGAGAAGAGAAGAGAAGAGAAGAGAAGAGAAGAGAAGAGAAGAGAAGAGAAGAGAAGAGAAGAGAAGAGAAGAGAAGAGAAGAGAAGAGAAGAGAAGAGAAGAGAAGAGAAGAGAAGAGAAGAGAAGAGAAGAGAAGAGAAGAGAAGAGAAGAGAAGAGAAGAGAAGAGAGAGAGAGAGAAATAGAAGGAAAGGAAAGGAAAGGAAAGGAAAGGAAAGGAAAGGAAAGGAAAGGAAAGGAAAGGAAAGGAAAGGAAAGGAAAGGAAAGGAAAGGAAAGGAAAGGAAAGGAAAGGAAAGGAAAGGAAAGGAAAGGAAAGGAAAGGAAAGGAAAGGAAAGGAAAGGAAAGGAAAAGGAAAGGAAAGGAAAGGAAAGGAAAGGAAAGGAAAGGAAAGGTGGATTGAAATAGTTTGAAAAATAGTAGAGAAGAGAGAAAAGAAAAGAAAGAAAAGAAAAGAAAAGAAAAGAAAAGAAAAGAAAAGAAAAGAAAAGAAAAGAAAAGAAAAGAAAAGAAAAGAAAAGAAAAGAAAAGAAAAGAAAAGAAAAGAAAAGAAAAGAAAAGAAAAGAAAAGAAAAGAAAAGAAAAGAAAAGAAAAGAAAAGAAAAGCCCAACGGTTTCCCATGGCGGAGGCAATGCTCGCTGCAGCGCGGCCCGGCGCCCGCAGCTCTCTACAACGCAGCCCTGGTCCGGTCGTCCGGGACCAGCGGGGCCTCTCCAGGACACTGAGTGGTCCTGGGCGGTACTGGGTGCCGGTTCCTTCCCCTGGGTGCCTGGATTTTGTTCTGCCAAGCCGCCGCCTTACAAACCCACCGACCAGAAGCGTAGTCAGGGACGAAACTTCCCGTCCCTGCGGGAAAGTTTTTCGGCCTGTGCAAAGAAATACTTCGTGCCTCCTCTCAAAAAGAGGAAAAATTTAAAAAATTATAATAGCAATGAATCAGGGACCGAAACCTTCTTCCTGTGTCTTTGCGTTACACCCACAGACGCTTTGTAAAAGAGGAAGAAAACCAGCCCCCAATTTCTGTCTCACGTAGTTGCCTGTGTCGTCGTGTCCCGCGCCCCCTCCCTCTCCCCCGGGGGACACTCCGACTCCGGGTCCGGCCGCGGCCGCTGTCCCAGGCAGGGCGCCCGTCCCACGACCGCGGCTGCGGCGGTCACCCGGAGCCTCTCCCGGCCGGGATCCGCCGGGGCTGCAGCCGGGCTCGTCATTAACTCCCCCACCTGGTACTGTGGAGACAAAAACTTCAAATAAGTGCAAAAATATTTCCCTGAGACTTTTTTATTTTTTTCCCCATTTAATCTTTCCGATATGACGCGTCCCCATGTTTCACATAAACGCAATACCTACACGGCACCTACACAAGCGTGCACACACGCATACAGAGCAGCTGAGGAACGTTTCCCCGCTTCTCCCGTGGCGCGGAGGAGTTAATCCGCACAGACATAACAGAAGCTGTTGTGACGATGAAGTTCAGCAACTCTATACCGACCCCAGCATTAGCAGGGGCTGGGGCGGGATGTTGGGAGCTGCTCCTGCACTTTCCACATAGGCAGCTAATTCCCCTAAACTCCCTTGGATTTACACCTCGGCATTTACTCACAGCTAGAATAAAGCCTCCGCTCTAATTAACTAGGTAATTTCCACTCCAGCACCCCACTGGATAATCAACTTTTATGGTCTCTCGAAGGCTATTTTCCAGCTGTTGCGGATCGGGAGCCCAGCCGTGCTCCCCCCGGGCGGCGGGGTCGTGCAAGCCCCGAGCGCGGTTGCGGGGGGAACCCTGGCCTCCCCGCAGGACGGGGGCTTTTTGCTCCTTCCCCGTCCTCTCCGGTCAGGCGGAGCGGACCCGAACTTTTCCGGCAAGGCGGGGATATGGGGGGGGTGTCCGGTCAGCCCCGTTGAAGGGATGGTACCCCGTGGCGCGGCGAGGGGGGAGGGAGTCAAGGACAACCTGCCCCTGCAAAAGACACGGCGAAGGCAGGGAAGGAGGTTGGGCTCGGCCGGGTTGTGGGGCCGTTTGGCTCCTCCCGTGAGGATGCCCTTTTCCCTGAGGTCCCCACCCCACCAGTCCCGGGGCACCGGGCCGCCCGCAGCGGCGGGGGCATGGGCCAGGCACGGTGAATGCACACAGACACATACTTCATTTTCTCGGTGTTTCCAGGATAAAAAAAAAAAAAAAAACAACAACCAGAAAACATAAAAAAACCAACCACAAAACTAAAACCAAAGAGCAACAAACAACAACAACAAAAAAAACCCTATTCTCAGCGAGAGCTTCCCTGGAAAGAGAAAAAGAATGCTGTACACCGGGGCCAGGACTCAGGCTGAATGCAGGGGAGACAGAAGGGATGCTCGTCCTCGACTCTCTGGTCAGCGGAAAAATTCCTCAGGGAAGACAAACAGCCCCGACCCCCGTCCCGCTCCGGCGCTTGCAGCTCTCCCCGTCCTCGCCCGACCGCTGCTGGGAGTCCGACTCCCTCCCCACGGCCCCTTGCGTTCCTCCGCGGCCGCCAGGCCCGGTCGGGCCACTCTGTCCCGAAACGTTGAAAGACGGAGGGAACAGCGCGAATCCGTCCCGGGAAGGCTGGGCCGAGGGCGAGGACGGGGCTGGGTCTCCGTCCACACCCCAGCACCGGCTCCGTGCGGGGTGGCTGCGGAGGATATGGGGAAGCAGAGGAGGGGCAATTATCCCCTCCTCTCTCCCTCTCTTCCTCCCTCCCTTTTCCTTTTCCTTTTCCTTTTCCTTTTCCTTTTCCTTTTCCTTTTCCTTTTCCTTTTCCTTTTCCTTTTCCTTTTCCTTTTCCTTTTCCTTTTCCTTTTCCTTTTCCTTTTCCTTTTCCTTTTCCTTTTCCTTCTCCTTTCTTTCATTTTTTCCTTCTCCTTCTCCCTCGCCTTCCCCTCTTCCCCTTCCCCTCTTCCCTTTCCCCTCTTCCCCCTCCCCTTCCTCTTCCCCTTCCCCTTCCCCTTCCCCTGGCTCCTACCTGTGCCCCGTGCTGTCCCAAACCACCCTGTGCCCACGCCACTGACAGGGCCGTACCCGCAGGATGCCGGTACCAGCGCGGCTCCGGCCCGTTCCGTCCCGTACCTCCCCCTCCTGTCCCCCCCTCGCCGCTCCGCCGGCGGGGAGCGCAACCGACCCACGGGCCGGCAGCTCCCTGGGTGGGAGGGTCCGGGACGCGCGGTCCAGACGTACGAGGTCGTTCCTGCCCGTGGGGGCACATCCCGTGCGAGTTCCCCGCCGGGAGCGGGGCTGCGCCGGGACAGGGGGGTTGCCAGCCCGGCGGTTGGAGCCCGGCGGGCGGCTGTGCTCCAGCGCATCTCTCCGGTGCCGCCCGGGTGGCCAGGCGGGGGGCCATTGAGGACCTGCCGCTTCCCAACTTAGGCCCCGGAAGAATAATAAAAACCTTCAGGAACTTCAAAGGCAGGTTGCGGAGCGGCAACGAAAAGGGTGGGATCTCCCTTGCCTTCCTCGCCGGGATTTTTTTTACAGAGGGCAAAAGGGACCGAGGGCCAGTTCCAGCCCCTCCGCGGCGTATCAGTGCTGGGTGGGCTGCGGAGCACACGATATCGCGGAGCTGTTGCGCTCCGTACTTGGGCAGTGCCTTACTTGTTATTTTTGCCCTCAAGTTTTCTTGGATTCCCGGGATGTATTTATCTTGTCTGTCTGGGGCTATTTCGCTAAGTCGCTGTGTAAATTGAAACGCTCCAACCCCCCCCCCCCCCCCCCCCCCCCCGCCTCTTTTTCTCCCTTCCTCAGCTCACCACCTTTTTTAATTAAAGCTTTTAACTCGCTTGGTGTTTACTGTCTTGTGTAAAGTATCTAAACAAACAGACCCCGCCGAATACAAACACCAAAAGGGAGCCGGCCCCCCATTCTTACCCCTTTATTGTCCAAAAAATAAAGCGCATCTCCCCATGTCATAGTTACAGTTCCAAAAGGAAATTGCTTTTATTTGTAAAGGAGGCTTTAGAAAGCAGTGACATGAAGGGGAAAAGCTCCTTAAGGGAAGAAGGTCATGAGGTTAGGGGTGAGATTAAAGGAGTGATCTTTCCACCTCGCAGGGAAAGCAGCCAGAGCCTCCCCAAACCTGGAGGAAGGGCTGCCGAGGGGAAGGGGGGCGGGAGGAGGGGGGGTGAAGGGGGCAATGCTGGGGGGTGGGTTGGAGTAGGCTGCTGGACCTCCTGATCCAAAACAGTCACCTTTCAGCTGTCAGAGAAGGGAGTGGATGCAAAGAGGCGAAATCCTTTCCCTTCAACACCGCAAACCTCACATCCTCTGCGTTATCCACCAGGAAACATCACGGTGGGGGAAGCAGTCCCCCCGGAGCTCTGGCTCCAGTGGGACATGGAAGGCTGTAGCATGCAGAGGGCAATGAGTATGGGGAGCCCTGCTCCCCTGGGACTAGGGGAAGGAGGCTGTGTTGCTTGGGCTGCTTGGGAAGATGCGGGATGTTTGCCAGGCGTGGCGTTTGACACAAATAGTCCTGATATGGCCACGTTCCTGCCATGCCCCCGAGCAGAATGCTTTGTCCATCCGTGCCTGTACAAAGAGGATGCTCACACACCATGTCTCCCATTTTTTCCTGCAGTCCCAGGGCTCTAACATTAGGGCAGCATGTAGCTGTTGCTCTATGGCTTCTGCTTGGGCACTGCCAGTACCCAGGTTTATTCTTGCTTTCTTCTCCAAAGTGCAGCGGCCACATTGTCCTTGATATTTGGAAAGTGTCTGTGAGTATGGAATGAGAATGGATGTGTATGGGAGGCTGGTCCTCTCCTAAAATATGTACATTTAAATCGTCTGAGGGAATTACTGACATTAGCCCACTTTGGTTTTGGGTTTTATTAGCATCATTCAGTAAATGTCCCCCTTCAACCTAGGTAATGAATGCCTGGCTATGCTCACTGGAGTCGGCACTCTGCCTACCACAACAACTGCTGAAGGGTGGTAAATCCATTCACTCTTTCACTCGCGGGTGTTGGAGCTGCACTAGCTTGTGCAGAGGCGGCTCCTGTGACTGTCTGAGGTTAGTTTCCCTGACTTACGGGATTTATATACCATGAAGCATCTGCAAACTGTCCTGTCCTGTGAGATCCCTCCCAGCAGCATGGACTCTCCATTCAGGCAAACGCCAGTGCTTTGTATGGACTGGGAACTTGTCCTTCCCTTTCCCCTTACCTTTCTGCATCACCAGTTTTATATTACACCACAGGATAGACTATAAAGCCTGGCACACACAACTGACGGAGAATTGACTGGGTATAGTAGATACACACTGCTTCTATAAATATTTATGGAGGTACAGTCAGCCTTGGTGTGGGCAAACACAAATGTAAATAATGCTGTACACTTCTCGCATGCTACGAATGGTGCTGTGAGCAGGAATAGCAGTTCCTCGTGAAATCAATTTAATGAATCAGTTACAGTAGGAGGGAAATAATCCCAGCAGCATTATTATGCCCAATAGCAGCAGCATTGCGATGACAGCTGGGTTATCCAGCAAGCCTCTGCTTGGGAGCACAGGCACAAGGAAGGGAGGAGCTGCCCTCCACAAGCTTCCCAGTGGAGGAAGGTGAAGACGAATAACCATCAGAGGAAAGATGTGGGTGCAGGTGACAGAAACGAGAAAAAAAGGATTGGGTTTTCCTGGCTGTTACACACAAGGGTGTCGCAATGTTAACTGGGATGGTGACTGTCGAGGTAGGGGGGAGGCACCATGGGCAGAACAGCTTGCTTGCTGAGACTGAGATGAGGAAGGAGTGAATGAGCTGAAATGGATGGACTTGGGTGAAGAGGGATGCTTCACCGCCTGGTTCCCTCTGACATAAAATACTGCCTTACAGAAACCTTGTTTTGCTGGTGATCATGGCCCCAAAATATCTGTGTGCGCTCAGCTAATGCTCCCAAACCTTCCTAGGACATGAATTTCTTACATTTTTCATCTCTGACAGAAAACGGAAGAGATGAAAAGTTCCGGGATGAGATCTCTGTTTCACAACAGTCTTTCTCATGTCTTTGGGTGAATCGCTTCATCTTTCTCTTTCCATTTTTTTGCAGCAGAGTGCTCTGTCCTGACTAGACATCTCTTCCATGCTCCATCTTTGCACCTTGCCGAGTTACACCATGAGCCCTACAGCACAGAGCAGCTGATGATCAAAGGTCTTTCCTACATGTGGGCAAAGTAGATCCACACATATTGATTTTGTTTGAGTAAAACCAATGGTGGTACAAAAGGCCAGCACAGATGCCAAGCAACTCCCGTGTCCTTGGGAAAGCTTGTGGACCTTTCAGCTGTGTGTGGCTTGCAGAGATAGAGCACAGAGTATAGAAAGAATTTCACTGTCTGTGGCCATATTCCTGAAGTCATTCTCAGCCCACAGGTTGTTCATAAGCAGTTCATGGGAAGCATACAGTGTTTCATAGCGTTGACGCATGCTGCTGGACACATGGGTCACGTTGGTGCTGATCTGCCCTCAAGGGATGGACACTACTGTCAGAACCAGCTTAAACTTGTGGAGATATTTTCCAGCTTATAATTTCTCTTTGCATGCATGTTTGAGCCAGGTATTTAATCTATCAGAACATGTAGCATGGGCAAAGCAAATCAGATTTTTTTTTGTATAAGGGAGGGTTTCAGGATATTTTTTGAGCTGTCCATCAGCTTAACCAGTGGGAGTCATCTTTGTTAGCTGGATACGGTCTCTGCAGAACCTCTCCATGTACCGATTCTGTGTTTATAAACTCAGGGGTGTTTTGACCCAACAGCTTCAAGGTTGTTGGTAGAGCAGAAGGGACAGAGGAAGGGGGTGATTTGTTGTTTCAAATGTGGAGTAACCCAAATACACAAATACAAACTGGGCACAGAGTGGGTGGAGAGTAGCCCTGAAGAGAAGGATTTGGGGGTGTTGATAGACGAAAATCTCAACATGAGCTGGCAGGGTGCTCATGCAGCCCAGAAGGCCAACCCTGTCCTGGGATGTATCAGGAGAAGTGTAGCCAGCAGGTCAAGAGAGGTGATTCTCCCGCTCTACTCTCCTCTTGTGAGACCCCACCTCGAATACTGTGTCCAGTTCTGGTGTCCCCACCATAAGAGGGACATAGAACTGTTGGAGCGTGTTCAGAGGAGGGCCACAAAGATGATCCAGGGGCTGGAGCACCTTTGCTATGAGGACAGGCTGCAGGAGCTGGGATTGTTCAGTCTTGAAAAGAGAAGACTTCAGGGGGACCTAATAGCTGCCTTGCAATATCTGAAGGGATCCTACAAGAAGGCTGGGGAGGGACTATTTACAAGAGCGTCGACTGACAGGACAAGGGGAAATGGGTTTAAATTGAAGGAGAATAGATTTAGATTAGATCTGAGGAAGAAATTCTTCAGTATGAGGGTGGCAAGACTTTGGGAATAAATTACCCAGAGATGTTGTGGCTGCCCCCTCCCTTGAGGTGTTCAAGGCCAAGTTGGACAGAACCTTGAGTAGCCTGATCTAGTAGAGAGGTGTCCCTGCCTGTGACAGGGAGGTTGGATTAGATGATCTCTAAGATCCCTTCCGACCTAGGCCATTCTATGATTCTATGATTCTATGATTTATCAAACTACTTTCTGAATAACAGGACTTGAGAGGTAAGGCTGGGCTTCCACACTGGGGACTCTAGCAAGGGTACAAAATCTGGGTATAGCTGCACAGCAGTGTAGAAACCCAACATATTTAGCATCTTTAAAAGTGTATTTCTAGCAGCCTGATCCTTTACCTCACAGTTATTTTTGATTAATTAGTCCACCAGAAAATATTTTTGTCCTCGCTTTCTCTCTTTTCTGCGGGTTTGCAAGGCTGTACATGGTGCCATCATCCTGTACACAACAGGATTGTTTTCATGAGCTGTTGGGCATTCATTGATATGAGACATTTATGCATCGTCAGATTTTTTTTTTTTATTTTTGGCATCTTTTCCTGTTCTAATTAATGGACTGAAGGTGTGGAAAAGAGAACAAATGAAGTTCAAGGACCAGGAGGGTGGTTGTTCAACCTCCATATTGAAATCAATGATCATGTTTTGGGGACTTGCACCTGCTCCTTATTGCAGCACCCAAAATCTGGAGTAGCTCCATGAGGCTGAACCCCTTTTGCTGATAAACCCACATGAGGGAAGTGGGTTGTAGCTGAGTCTGTTGTAGCTGAACACAAGCAGTGGGTAATCAACTGGGCTGAGAGGAGATGGATCTAGCTGGCAGCTGAGCAATAACACGGAAAAAAAAAAGCAAAAAAACCCCAGGAATTTTATGGACCCTTGAGCAACGGGTCAGAGGGGAAGGACTGATATAACAGCCTAAGACCAGACACTAGCTCAAAGAACCCAGCTAGAAGGCTCAGTGTGTTCTGGAGCATCCCTGAGGACTGATGTAGTTTTGGGTCTTATTTAAGCTGGTGACTCCAAATTCTTCCCATTAAAGCCCCTTACTCTGGCTGCTACCACCGAGCAGAAGTCTGAAAGGGTTTGAGGCGAGAGGCAGGTGGAGCCTTCATGAAAACAGCCACAGAATATCGAATCAGATAGAAATTAGGACAACCATTTCTCGGAGCTTTGGAGGCAAATGCTGTTTGTTTAGCCTTAAAGGAGTCAGGCTGCTTCTGTTGCTGCTTCAATGGCCTCAGTCTAGGAGACATCCTTCACGCTTTCTAAAGGCGAAAGCCCTGCCAGAAGAGGAGGGGAGGCTGGGTTTCCTTTGCTGTGGCGAGTGGCGAGGGGAGCACGGTGCCGCCGCGGAGTCCCTCGCTGCCGACATGCCCGGGCGGCCCGGGCGGAGGTGGGGGTCAGCAGGTCACCAGGGTTTGATCTGCCCTGATCCCCCTTCATGGGGGAAATGAAGCGACAGGGACTTTGCTCCAGTACAGTGGCCACTTTGAAAAAATGTTTAAGGCAGATAATTTATCAGGTTTAATTGCTCTTTAATCCCCCTGATCGGCCTGGCGTGGAGAAATCCTCTCTGAATGGGGGAGCCTGTTTGAAAAGGCCCAGGAGGGCTGAGAGGGATGGATGGAAGGATGGAGGAAGGATAGAAGGAGGAAGAGAGGAAAGGAGGGAGCAATGGAAGGATGAGGGACAGAGGGACAGGGGGAAAGGAGAGAGAGATGAAGGAATTTAAGGAAGGGTGAAGGAGGAGATAGAGGGAAGGAGTTGTGGATGGAGGGAATGAAGGATGGAGGGAGGGAAAGATGGAGGGAGAGGTGGAA
Source organism: Trogon surrucura (assembly GCA_020746105.1). Taxonomy (NCBI): domain Eukaryota; kingdom Metazoa; phylum Chordata; class Aves; order Trogoniformes; family Trogonidae; genus Trogon; species Trogon surrucura. Next base: position 51,803,851 of record CM036622.1, read on the forward strand.
GGAAGGCTGGAAGGAAGGATAGAGGGAGGGATGGAGGGTGCATGGAGGATGGAGTGCGCTTGGATGGAGTGAAAGAGTAGGTGATGGAAGGAAGGACAGAGGCAGGGAAGGATGAGGAAGGGAAGGAGGGAGGGACTGAAAGGACGGAGAGAAGGAGGAAGAGCCTCTTGCTATGCCCATGCACCCTGGCCCCTCTCCTCAGCCTGGTCTCCCAGTGCTGCTGCCCAAAGCCTGCATTCCTTTAAGTGATTTTTATCAATAGATTAAAAAGGCCTGAATCACTTCCTCTGTATCGTCCTGCATAGAGGAGGCTGGACTAGGCTGCATTACTGCAGGAAGGGTGAGGTCAGTGGGCTGTGCCCCGCCCCGGGACACCAGCAGCAAAGAGCCAGGGAGAAACCCACCAGTGGCACCAAGTGCCTGATCCCCTGGGTCCTCAATGCTATGTGCTGGGCTTTGCAAAGACTTTGGAGGAGGAAATGTTTTGCACTCCTTGTAGGAGCTGTACCTCTCTGCTCTAGTGCAGTTATACATGGAGGAATGAAGGCTTTCCTAAGAATGGCAGCAGACGCACATGTCGCCCTGGATATGGCAGACAACCATCTTCAACACAGGGCAAAATATCTTTTAACACCTTCTTCTATTTTTCTTTGGTGCTTTTGGCAGGAATGAGGGGCCATATGGACTTAGAGCACCTCCAGCACAGATCTTCTTCTTTGGTCTTTGTCTTCCATCATCATGGCAAAGGGGTTTCTAGTGAGATATCTCCAGCTGCTTTTGTGGGATGCATTTAGCCTAAAATACCACAAACCACATTGTTCATAACCCAACACAAGACCGTGAAATCATATAGTCTGTGCCATGACACTGAGTGCTCAGAGAATTATAAAACTTGAATAATATTTTGAAAACCACACAGACAAAACTGAAAAATGTATCTGCACGTCTCACCTCCTGCTGTTTCCTTTTGGCTCTTCACAGCCAAGCTCTATTCTCTTGTACACTGGTGTAAACCAAGAGTGCTCCAGGGGTGAACTAGATTTGACAGACACCAGAGTAAATCTTTTTGAATCTCCACTCAAAGGCAGGTAACATTCACCATATGTAAACAGCAGAATGGTCTGTGCAGCTTTATCCTGAAAATAACGCATTTTTTTTCCTGTTACTATGGTACAGAAACGACCCAGTGAAGACCGATTCATACCTCTGTTTCCATAACCCAACACCAGAATAACATTTATTTTTTCTATTCCATGTGTGTGAGCCATATCCTTGCAACTAGACAGTTTTACCATGCTGGTCCAAAGTATGTGTTGCCTTTTATCCCATAGGTACAATTCTTATATATCATTATTACACATTAAGTTGAGTCCAGATTTTTGCTTGCTTGGGTACAAGAAAGAGCACTCCAGTTAATTCCCAGCATTACAGTATGCTACTGGGAACTTGAGTAGAGATTCTACAGGCTCCCAAGAAAATTAACCCAGGCTTTTCACTTGAGACTTCACTGGTTTTAAATCGAGATCACAAACCAACTCTAGGCAGGTTAATGACAACTAGAAGGAAAAAAAAAGAAAAACACCGATGAGCCCAAAAGGCTTCAAGATACATTAACTACAAGACTGATTTTTACCCCAACCTTTAGCAATGCAAACTCTCGAGGAAAACCTTTGCAGTGCCTAAAATCCACAACACAAATAAGATTGCTTTTTTTCTTACCTGTGGCATAAAAAATTACCCAGGCTTCTTCCAAGCCAGAAGAGCCTCTTTTATGGAAATTGCTGTAGCTGGAAGGGTGTGGATCTACCCTGACTACGCAAGGCTGTGGGCAACCTCAGGGACAGGTTGCTTTGCCAACAAAAAAAAAAAACCCAACCAGTTGTAATGGTGCTGCTAAAGAGTTTTGTGCTGGATCATGTGAAGGAAGTGGATGTTTCCATCTTAGAATCAGTCATGCTTCAGCACAGAAGAGCATGGGGACTCTGGCTGTGCAATCCACTTAGGAATAAGAATAGCTGTTCCTTTTTGGTTCAAGGCAAGCTGTGACCACAAGGTCCTGTTCATTCCAGCACATTTGTGGCTCATTGGAAACTGCCTTTCTGGGCTCAGTGATCATCAGAGCTATGAGCCGTAAAGAGACAAGGGACCAGAAATTCTATTTTTTTCCTTTTCTAGTTGTTGCTCTACCTGCTCTGGGAGATGTGGGAGCGGTGGGCACCAGCTGCAGAGGTCTGAAGAGGTGAGCATCCTCTTTCCTGCAAGATCCACTCCAACACTGAGGCAGGGTTTGCTCCAAAACATACACCCCATGAGCTGCCAACAATGCTGAAAATTGCCCTTTTTTTTTTTTTTTTTTTCTTTTTTTTTTTTTTCTGGGTGAGAGGATTTGGCCAGGGAATTTCTTGCTGGTGAAGTGACACACTCCTGCAACAGGCTGATACGTAACCAACCAACTGACCAAATATTTTCATGTCCATTTTCCCATCAAGAAATAAGAGATGTGAGAAATGAAGCAAAAGAGATGAAGAAAAGAACAAAATAAACTTTTTTTTTTGACCAGTCACCATTCCCCAGTAGGCAACTAGATAGCAATGCTGTAGTCAATATTCTTGGAGCATCCCCACAGCAAGGAACCCATTCAGTGAGCCCACACCTCCCAGAGGTAAACCCCAAAACCATGAAGTTGCTGATGCAAGGCCAGGCTGAGGACTAGATGGGCTTAACCCCAAAATTTGTTTGCAGAGGAACCTTCATGGAAAAAAACACACTAGGTTTTCAGAATAATTCAGTTAGGAGCAGATTTTCTCTTAGTTCGACAACATCATCCTGTTAAATCTGGGTAAATGACTCCTGATGGTGTTGATGTAGGATAGCAGAGTAAGAACCTCTAAAACCCCCTATTTTTAGCACTAGATCCCAAATCATTGACTCAGTATACTGTTATTTCTATCCTCCATGCCTTTTCTGTGGTTACTTCCTAATGGAAATGTTACCTTTCCTCTCTGTATTAGGAACTGCACGGAGAGACATTTTGTCCTTGTGACAGACATAGCCCATATAAAGGCTGCTGGCCTTTTTTTCCCCCCTCCTTGTTCTTTTCTTTTCTATTTTTTTTTTTGGCAATTTCTCCTTTGGCTGATGAAACTCTCCCTGAGGCAGAAGAGTTTTGCTTTCCCAGGCAGCAGGTTTGCCAGGCGTGCTCCCCCAGCCTCTCGCTGCTCTAATTATTAGCACGAGGACAAACAGATGAGAAGCCACGAATGGGGTCAGCTCCACCTGAAAAAAAATAAAAATTAATATATCATCTCTGAAAACCCCAGCAAGAGGCGTGAAAGCATGGCATGATGGGAAGCAATGGAAGCACCTGACGGCCCAAATGCCAACCGAGGCAGGGTGCTGCTGATCCTGGGGCAATGTCCGAGCTCACTTTCCACATAAGCACTGATTTACTGAAGGCAGAGAAGAGTGGGGATCAAAGGCATCCCCAGCATCTCCACATCCTCCAGCAAGGAGGAATTAGCTGGGTGGAACTGCCAGGTGGTGGTAGGAAATGGGCAGGACCTCATGCTCTCTGGGAGAGTGAACCCATCATTCCATCCAACCCTTCTCTCCAAACGCACGCTAAGCTGCCCAGCCTGCAGATCCAGGCTACCCATAAAGATTCACAATATATGCTGGAAATAGATGCCTGGTTCTGTGATTCCTATGCAGTCTGGAGAGAAGAAAATAAAGCACATGAAGGTGTAGCTGGGACTGTAGCACTAAAAATCCCACTGGGTCATCATTGTTTGCTCAGGTATGTGGAGACTGATGTGCTTTTCTTCCAGGTTTGCTACTAAGGAGAAGCTCTTCATTGTATTTTTCTTTTTGAGAAGCTGGTGACTTTCAAGGGGAAAGGGCAGAGAAGGACACAGAAATCAGAGATCATATGAGGTCATTTCATCTTGACAGGATACAGCCAATTCCCGAGCTGAATCTTTATCCAAAGACCTAGAAATAATGTCAGGCTCACTGTCATGTTTAACCCCCTATGGAAAACACTTGTTTCCACTGCTGTGGGCTTAACTAGGACCAAGCTAGGTTTTAGTCATAGTTAGCCCTAGCTCCAGCATGGCAAAGGCACAAACTTGAACTGCTGTGGGCGTCTCTTCTGGAGGAAAGCAAGAACTCCATCACCACGGCAAATGATGCTGGTGAGTCCAGTGGAAAATGTCCATGGGCTGAAGCAGATTGTTCTGAAAAACAATGCAAGAATAATGCAAGCACCCTTGTGATGACAGGTTTGATTATTTTAAGGAGTCTGTTTGTCGGAGTGAAGCTGTTTTAAATTAATTGCTTTGGTGATGGGATTGAAGTCTCAGTGAGTCTGGGGCTTTTCCAGCCTTCACCATTTGAGCAACCTGCACTGAATCCATGGAGCTGGCAAGTGAGTCGTGAACAGATGCTCGGGAAAATTGGATCATTTACAAAGCATTTACAAATACTTCCTGCTGGCCCCTTGCCAGTTTTGCCCTCCTCCCCACTTTCTGAAAACATGCGGGTGCATCCCCAGCCATTGCCCTCCAGGTCCTTTATGATGGGACTGGCGCTGAAGGCTTCGGAGGCTTTGTAGGAATTTATGTCCTCCCCACCACCCCATCCACAAGGAGAAAAGTCCCCCCCCCAAGTCTGGCTAGGGGAGAGGAGGTGGCCACCAGCAATTCTGGGTGAAAGACACAGACCCGACTTGAAGGCATTTTGAATTAAAGATATGGCAAATGGCTTGTTTTAAATATGCAGCTCAGCAGTAACTGGAGGTATTTCTCCTGTGCTGACACGCTTTGCTGCTACACGCAGAAAATTTGGGTGTCCTGACCCAGGGGATCCCCCCCAAATGCCAGATGAAAGATTTGAATCATATTTCTAAGCTGAGATAAAGAGTAGTGCAAATCATTCTGGTGCCTGAAGTGTAAGAAAGACATGGACCTGATCAAAGGGGTGCAGAAGAGGGCCACAAAGATGACCAGGGAGTTGGAGCACCTCCTTTATGAGGACAGGCTGAGACAGTTGGGGCTGTTCAGCCTGGAGAAGAGAAGGCTCTGGGGAGATCTTATAGCGCCCTCCAGTACCTAAAGAGGGCCTACGGGAAAGAAGGGGACAGCCTCTCTATCAGGGAGTGCAATGATAGGACATGGGTTAATGGTTTCAAAGTGAAATAGGGTGAATTTAAGTTAGGTATTAGGAAGAAATTCTTTTATTGGAGGGTGGTGAGGCACTGGAACAGGTTGTCCAGAGAAGCTGTGGATGCCACCTCGTTGAAAGTGCCTAAGGTCAGGCTGGATGGGGCTTTGAGCAACCTGGTCTAGTGGGAGGTGTCCCTGCCCTTGGTGAGGGGGTTGGAACCATGATCTTTCTGGTCCTTTCCAACCCAAACCATTCTGTGATCTATGAAATCACACACTGGCATGGACTGGAGCACCGGGCTGTCCTGTGATGTGTCTGGTATTCCAGGGGAAGCTTGTGTGGCCTCTCATGTGTGGGCATCACACTCTCCTTGATGTGGTCATTAGGCAGTGCAGCACTCGGCCCTGGATCCAGTACCTTCATGAAATCTTTGTGCTTGGCTTCTGCAGGTCAGAGTCAGATACGTTGGCTGAGGAATTGTTAGCAGGCATGGATGGAGGTATGGAAAAGCAATTTGGGTCGCTTCCTTTACTGGGTTTCTGTCCTTGCACCAATGCCTTTGACATCAATCAACTTATAAACACATCAACAGCAACTTTGAAGAATCCAAAGATTTTGGTTTACAGCCTGCTGGGAAACTGGTGATGGGAAAGGCAAAGCTTGATGCTTTCTTTAGGGTACAAAATTTATAACAAACCATGTGCCACGAAAGGTCATGGTGCCTTGACCAGCAGGCTTGGCCGCTTACCTGCACTGCAAAAGAGCACAAGCAGTGCTCAGTCTCTGCCTGCTTTCAGAATAGGAACCTCTCTGAGACAAGCCCTGGGAGGTGGTGAGAAGAACAGGGCTCTGCCTGGGCTCCTGCCTCCCACCCAGCACATCTCAACTACGTCCTGGAGTTTGTGACAGATTTGTTCCTTTCACACAACGTTTAGTTATGAATGAAATTTCCTGCATACGAGAGAGCAGGGTCCCTCTGCACTGGTGCTGCAGAGGAACTGAGGGGCATAAAAATCACCACCTTCCTCCAGCTGACTTCTTATTGATACTACATCTTCTCTAAGACAAGCAGCAATGCTGATACAAGTTGACGTGTGCACTGTGAAGACTTCAGAATAAAATTTCTCCCTACGCAAGCATGTCCTGATACTGCTTTCTTCCAAATATTTGTTCTTTAACCCCTCCAAAATATTACTCTGAAACACAAATTTGACATGACTAAGGGGCTCCAGTATGATCATCATATCGTGCCTTTCTCACCCTGAAGCTCACTTACAACCAGTTTGTCCAGCTTGCCTTTTCCACTTGCCAGGAGCATAGCAGCCAGACACCCCTCCCTAGGCAGAGAGCATCCTCATCAGTTCTTAAAATTTCTGTTTTAATGGAGAAAACAAGTTCCTTGGCTGAATTTGCCTTCCTGGGGCTGTGCATCTCTGCCCAGAGCCCTTCACTGCTGCGGCAGCAACGGTAGAGGGAGCACACGCCACTGCCTGCTAAGCACGGCCAGTTTGTCATCCAGATGTGACTTCCAATTTAAATTTTTTAGCAACAGAGAGGTGGACTGGCCCCATCCACCTCCCCTGGTGATTTTTTCTGATTGGCACGACAGGTCCAGGGTGAGGCCAGCTCACTGATAAAGGAAAGGAAGAGCTTTGCTTCAACGGCGCGAGAGCAAATCCTGCAGCACGGTTGTGGTTTGCTCACTGGTAAAAGGCTTGGAAATATCGATTTGTGCTGGAGAAGAGATGCACACAGGAGAAAGAGCACAAGATTTGGGGGATTTAAAAAATGATATAATTGGATTCCTGAATTAAACACAGTGAGCAGGAAGGTTGGCAGCTACCTCCATCCAGGGGTTAAGGAGGGTTTTCTTAGCCTTGCTTGCCTGAGTGTCCAACACGGGTCCCTCCCAGATGATTTCCCCTGGGGAAGTGGCATGCCTGAGCAAATGTTTTTGGGAACATCTCTGCTGATGGGCCAAAATGATGGTGTTGCCTCCATGTGAATCATGTGAGGCTGTTTTCCTTGCAATGCAATGGCACGGGATGGTGCTTCATCAAGTTGGGGTTGGACTCTATTTCTGGAGGATGGGAGATGGTTTCTGGTTTCCAGGGATGGCCCGCAGGTGCACTTACCAGTGCTTTCTGTTACTAAAAACACTGAAAATATTTTAAAATTTTAGCTTTTAGAGCTATAATCCCTTCTGCTGTTTGTGTTAATATTTGGATGCATCTATTTCTGCCATATATCTCTCCCTTCATAGAGCTCTCCATGCACATGCCTATGTGGCACAGAAGTCAGCAGTTCTATAGGATAACCTCTTTGAACTGATAGTGGCTTGGTCCTTGTAATCATACTTGCATGATGCTGGTATGGGAGATAAAGGGTCTCTTTGCACTGTTTTAGGGACAGACTTGAGTCCCAGTGTGGGGTAGCCATGCATGTCATGGTGGGCATAGGCAATGTGCCCTCATCTGGGGGATGGTGCTGAACTGCCCCAGAGGGCTCACCCCCAAATTAGGGACCACCACGGTGCTCCTTTTACCCCCAGATCCCAAAGTCTGCCCCTGGCCCAGGCAATGAGACTATGCACCAGCAGTCCCACCTGAAGCAGACACCCTCCAAAACATCACCTGGGTTCATGTGGGAACTTTTAGCTGTTTAACTGTGTGTTTGTTATTATGTATAGGAAGCATATCCATCTTTTATATGCACTTAAGCATTCTGAGAGACCTGGGAGCCCCAAAACAACAAAAAGCCAGTGTTTTGCAAGTTACCCCTTGTAGCTTTCAGGTATGGAAACCTTCCCAGGAGTTTCCTTGCTCCCTGGCTGCTTCTGGCCAGCTGTTTTTCTGGACGTGTTTCTGCAGAAGTGAAAAGCAGATGGGTGAAGAGAGGAGCAAAAAAGTTCTTGCAATAGGTGGCATTTCTCATTCTGGAAAGTGAGATGTTCCCAGGTCAGGACCTTTTTCTGAGGAGAGCAGGAGGTGGGACTTGGCCTCATGTGGAGGTAGATGGGCAGCGGTGGGTTGTCCTTGTTGTCTGCTGTGCTCACAGCAGCAGCACAGGTCTTGAGACTTTAATACTATTATTTACAGCCACTTTGCTGCTGCCAAAGTGGCAAGTTAGTTAAAAGAAAGTATTTTCTGATTGCTGTAGTGGGACATGCAAGCTGCCCCATCCTGGTTGAACTTGCTCAATAGTGGGACTCTAAGTGATGGTCTCAACCAGCAGGCACCTCCTTTCTGTGTCTGTGCAAGCATAATAATGACACTTGTTTACTTTATAACCCCACTACAAGGCTTCATTAAAAAGCATCTGCAAAGGCTTTGAAGTCCTTGGCTGGACATCTTGCAACGTTAACGTGAACAGTCATAGCAACACCATCCTGTCAGGTAGGGCTGGCACAAAGACTCCGGCTTCCAATGAAGATATCAAACGCAAGGTGTGTTGCAGCCAGCTCAAAGCAAACCCGAAATTACGGTCTCTGCAGGGAGAAGTGACAGCCCTGCTACAGAGATCAAGAATTTATGGAGATGGGGCAGCCAGATCTCTCGCTTGCATCCAGATAGCTGATGTGACACATCAGGTGTCAGAGTAGCTCCTATTCCTAAGAGGTTAAACAAGTCGTGCGATCAGGAAGGCTGACACCTTGGTCTGGGTGGGAAGTGAATCATTAAGTTATATTCCCATTGCTGAGACAGGCAGTGGCAGCTCACTGAGGTTTATGTAGCCTCAGGTGAACTGTATGACAGGAAAATAAACACATGATGTGAGGCTAGGTGCTCTGAAATGTGAAATAATAATCAGGATAGCTGCTTATGGCTGAGCCAGGCGAGATGCTTTGTCATATATCACAGGGTCACGATTTTGGTCTGGTGGTTTATATATATGTGTGTGCTTATAAGTAGATATATTTCTTTTACTATTTTAGATGGCTGTTTGCATTAAAAAATTTTTTTAAATCATTGCAGTCTGTTTTACTTGAAAACTAACACAAGATGGGTAAAAGAGGATTATTTGATGGGAATCAGGACGGCTCTTGGATACCAATGGAGAAAGAAGCTGGTTACAAGTTCAGGGGCCTCAGCATGAGGAGCACTGAGGATGGACCATGCCCAGGAGAGAGAAGTTATGCTCTTTGGACATCAACAGGGAGGCAGGAGAGATATACAGATGTGCATATATGTATATATGTATATACAGTATGTATTTATGTATACATATGTATATAAACCACCAGCATGAACCACAATATATGTATATATAAAACAAACACACACACACACACACATATATATATATATATGCAAAAAACACCCCCCCCCCGAAGGTGAGTGTTAGCATTTATAGCAGAGTATATATAATTGGAGGGTACCTCTGACCTGGCACTACTTAGATTCCCACCCCTTGCTGTGTTTATTTGTATCTCTCATGCTGGAAAGCGCTGCCACTCTCCTCCTGTCTTCCTCCTTGCATGTTTAGGCTTTCTACCCCTATTTATCTTCCTTGAACTCCAGGCTGTTTCCTAAAGGAATAGGATACGAAAGTTTAAGGGGCAATCTGAGGAAGAAGAAATATGGGCAAGTGGAGAATTTGGTAGCTGCAGACTTAACCTTGGGGACAGCGGGCGTTGGTAGGGTCAAGGGAGAGGAATCCAGGTCTCATTTTAACATGTTCATGATTAACAAACCACAAGATATAGGCTGAAGTGATGCTCCGGCACCCTTCCAGCCTGCAGTACGAGGAGGGGCAGGGCTGTGTGGAGCGAGAGCGGCGCGGGTACCGCAGCACATATGGCGAGCCCGGCCACACGCTGCTAGAGCCACGAAATGCGGAAGCACAAGGACACACGTCACAGAGAAAATATCGTCTCGGATCTCTAGCTAGCTCCAGGGCTTTCTGCTCAGAGCCATAGCGTTCCCTCAACTGTTGTTTTTTTCATGGTGGTAAGGTTTTGTTTGAAATCCCTTCTCAAAAGAGAAGAAAAAGAAATTGGTTATACAAGAGGATGCTGATTGCAGCAGCAAAAAGTTTGTGATTTTTAGGTGATTTCAGGAGCTGGGATGATGGGAGGTGCAGTGGGCAGGGGCCACAGTGTGGTAGAACCCCAGAGGAGCCTGAGGATGCCATACCACAAAATTGTGTTGTTTTCTGTCTCCTTGATGACATCCAAAGAATGTCACTTCTCTTTGCTGGACACGGTTCACTCCCAGTGCTCCTTGTGCTTCTTTGGTCCTTGAACCTGTAACCAGCTCTTTTCTCCTGTGGTTTCCAAGACCTGCCCAAGAGCTGCCTCTGTCCTCTATCTTGTGACACTTGAAAAGTTAGTTTTCAAGTAAAGCAAACTGTAATAATAAAAACGAGATTTTTTTTTATGTAAAAAATAATCTAAAATATTAAATGAAATATATCTACTGCTAATTTCTATTCCTCATGTTTGAGGAGCTGCTCTTAGACTGCACAGTTTACCTGGGTAAAGTGAGTTGTTCCCATTTTCATTGTCAGAGCATTAAGAGGAAGTTTCATTATTCTAATTTAGCATGAAAGTACATTTAAATAGCATTTCATTTTGCCCTTTCACAGTATTAAGTAACTGTAAGAATCTCTTCAAGAGCAATTGCCCACAGCCTTTTGTGCAAATATTCTCTTTACAAAAGTCTCATGATGATTTGGGAGAAGCAATAGGGGAAAAATATGTTTCACTGACAGAATAAAGGAGAAGTCTAGTGTAATACTCAATAAAATCTTATTTATCCTCTAGCTAATTACAACAATAATCTGTTGCATAAGGAAAGCATTTCAATGTCAAATTTCATAAAAGGGATTAACTTGCAAGGAAAGAGGAAGTGATGGGGTCTGGGAGCACCACAAGTGCCCACCAGCATGAACATCCTTTTGCTCCTCTGGATGGGAGTCCTCAGCCCGGTTCCAGACACACTCCTGGGCACTGAGCAAGTAGATTTCGGCCTGACTGGTAAATATTTTTGGTTATTTTATTAAAATCATAGAATAGTATGAGTCGGCAGAGACTTTTAAAGATCATTCAGTCCAAGCCTCCTCCCATGGACAGGAGCATCTTCCACTAGATCGGGTTGCTTGAAGCCTCATCCCACCTGACCTTGAACACTTCCAATGATGGAGGATCTGCAATGTCTCTGGGCAATCTGTTCCAGTGTCTCACCATCCTCATCATAAAAAATTTCTTTAGCTCTTCATAGGAGAGATGTTCCAGCCCTATGACCATTTTTGTGGCCCTATTCTGGACCTGCTCTAGCAGGTCCATGTCTTTCCTGTGCTGAGGACCCCCAATCTGGACACAGTACTGCAGGTGAGGTTTCATGAGAACAGAGTAGATGGAGAGAATCACCTCCTTCATCCTGCTTCACCTCCTTCTTTTGCTGCAGCCCAGGATGCAATTTGCTCTCTGGGCTGCAAGTACACATTGCCAGCTCATGTTCAATCTTTCATCCACCAGTGTCCCCAAGTCCTTCACCACAGGGCTGCTCTCAATCCATTGATCCCCCAGTCTGCATCGATATAGGGGATTGCCCCAACCCGGGTGCAGGACCTTGCACTTGGCCTTGTTGAACTTCATGAGGATCACATCAATCTATTTCTCACATCATCACACTAAACCTGTACAATAATTTTGAAATGATTCAATGACCAAAATGTGAAACCGTGTTAGAGTATCAGTTTGACAAAACTTCACCATGTTGAGCAGGATTGTTGCTGGCGAGTGAGTGTAAGAGAATAGCTGCTACCATATAGCAAAGATGTTTAAAAATCAGTGCCACAGACCCTTCCCTGAGTGTGGACCTTCCTCCATCATGCATTCATGGCCCTGGTGTTTATCCAGCTCGCTGTGAGGTTAGTGAATGGCGATCTGCAAGAACACAGATTTACCAGGTAATAAGTAAAATTGCTTGTCCTGAAAAACAAGGACTCGATATCAGTTTGGTTACTGCTTACGCAGGCAGAGACCAGAAATATTCAGGTAACACCCGTGGTGTTTTCCTAACACTAATGAGAATGAGCTGCGTGGTATCAGTTGCCCGTCAGATTTACCAAGCGGGAAATTTGCTCATAACCTTTTTGACGTGTGCTCCCAGAAGCTGTGTGAAAAGGATGTGAATCCCAAGAAGTCTGTCTCTGAGAGGGCCTGTACAATTAAATCTTCCTCAAGACGTCAATCACCTGCTGAACGTAACTGCTCCAGGCACGGGAAGTGCAAACCAAGAAATTTAAATGATCCTGGAAAAGCCAAACCCCAGCAGCTGGAGTTGCTTGAGCCCCCGGTGCTCCGGTGAGCGGCCACGCTGCTGAGGAGACATGTTTCCCAGAGTGATACCAAACTAACGCAAATCCAATTTCTGAGTGATGGATGTCCTCTGAACTCTAGCGCAAGATGAAGCGCTTACACTCCTTTGGATGACGCACTCAGGGATTCGGAGGCACTGGTTTTAAGTTTTCAGGTATTGAACTAATTAATTGAACAGTGATGCTGCAGTGACCTTGTCAGGTGACCTTGGGAAAGAGCAAAGCCTCTGTTTGTCATTTGTAACTTAAGCGTAGAAAGTAGGTGACAGACCCTTCTCCCATCAATCTGGCTCTGCCAACTGAGAGCTTGTTGTGTTGAGCAGTGGTACAATTTAGACACAGAAAATGCCAGGTGGGATGGTACCTGCATGTGCCAGGGCTGCATGAAGCAGTGAAATAATGACGATAATAATGATGATGATGATGATGACGATCGCAACAACAGTCAGCCCGTCTGCAAAAAATGTGTTCGTAATACAACCGAAAGCCTCACTGGATGCAATTTTAGGCAAGACCAACTCTTGTGAAATCACATATTTAAACGCTGTCTGCGCTCTAGAGGGTGAAAGACCTGCCTGCGTCTCTTTGCAGCACCACAGCTCTCCAGCGTCTCTGGTCTCTACCTAAAAATAAAACCCTAAGCAAAAAAGAACAAGCACCCCGTTGTCAGCCTGGCACGGAGGCAGAGCACAGTCGCTGCCAGGCATGTGGTCTCTTTGTCCTTACAGGTCAAACCTGGAACTGAGTTAAGGATGCCAAGTCTCCAGATCAACACTTGGAGCCAGAGCTCCCTCTTGCCTGTCTCCTGCCTGGCAGCCTGTGACCAGGAGCCCTCTCTGGATCCTGGCCCAGGTCTCAGCCTCATGGTCGTATCCAAGCCTGGCAGTGAGGTCAAGGCAAGGTCTGAGGACATTATTTAGGATGAGAAGTGCCCTCTTCCCTTTGCCATGCACCAAAGGAAGGCAGAAGCAAAACCGGAGTGTTTTCTCCACTTCATTGCCTCGCAGTATTCTCACCTACGTCCATCAAAGTCTGGAAATTTTAAGACCTTAATTCCAGAGTCAGCCCAGGACAAGTGGAAATAAGAGCTTCACTTTGCCAGTGCTTTCTACTGCATTACCCTTACTGGCTGCCCAGGGACTGGAGCCTGTTTTCTCAGGAAGATGGGAGAGGGAGGCTGGGCTGGAGCCTGATCTCATTTGTATCCTCCTATTTCGGAAATTCCAGGATAAACCACTGCAGTCGCAGCCTGTCTGAAGTACAGCAGAACTGTAAATGCTGTGTCTGAGCTTTCAAAGTGAAAGGTCTGAAGTCATCTCCTCTCAGGTGATCCCTGTCTCATGTCAGGAGCGTTCCCATAAGTCGCAGCCAACATTTGCCTTTTGTTGAGTGCAGGGAGAAAAAAAGGAAACTAAACCAAATCCACACAATACAAGATTGAAAGAAAAGAGAAGCAATGTTGAGGTTTCACATTACCACATCACACAGACAGAGCATCATTAAAATGACATTCCTGGGAAAGTCACCTCTCAGCCATCCTCTCGTGTTCTGTTCTACCTTGCCCCTGACTCCCAAGACAAGGAGCCACCAAGTCATGAATAAAACCCTAAAGGAGAGAAGCCTTAACATCAGTTCCAGCAATTGATATTTCTGTTCTGTCTCAAAAAAAAGTGGCAAATCTGTCACACGGTGCTTACAGGTTATCCTTGGTGAGCTCAGGCATAAGCCCAGTGTGTTTACTAAACCTGTGGTCTGGCAGAGGGAAGACGTCTGTCTGAACTGCAATAAAGTTCATTTAAAATGGTTGGTTTAAAGCTGTTTGTCTTGGTTTAGTGAATTACTGAATGCTGGGATAAAGTGTTCAAATATAGTTTCTCATATCTAGGCGCCAAGTGCCTTGCAGATGGCTCTGGTCACTTCAGCAGACACTTAAGGCTCTGGTCTGGCTTTTTTCTGGGTGGTGTAGCGTAGCAAAATAAGATGCTCTTGTGTCTGTCTATGAATATGTATACTTAGACAGATAAACATGTGCACTGTGTAAATATATAAAAATATGTTAGATTTAGTTACATGGGGTTGGCTTTGCTCTCAGTCCCAATCACTAACACCAGCACCAGCAACTGACCACAAGAGCCTCAAGCCTTTGTGTGGATCACCTACAAAATGGACCTGTAGAAAGAACGACTGCAGTCTTGGTCCAACCAAATACTCACCTCAGGGACAAACCTTTCTCGGGGACGATGGCATAGAGGCATATACATGACCTGGAAGCCTGACCATGTTCCTCAGGATACACAGTCTGGTGTAAGTCTCACTTAACCAATAGTAGGCTGAACTTTGTTCCTGGCCAGCAGCAACATCACTGGAAGACGCTGCAGGAGCAGACCTGCTGCTTGCACAGCAAGGAGGTGTAGAAGAGCCTCCACAGCCTGTAAAGTTCTTCTTCTGGGGAATCAAATCCATTAGAAGCAATATGTTGGCAAGCACTCTTATGCGGAGCTTAGTTTTGAGGAACCAACATAGTTGTTTCCAACGTTGTTGCCCTACTTTCAAAGCTTATGTGACTGAGCAACATATGAAGTTGTGGCCTTCTGTCAGTTGACAGTCTTTTCCTACAGAGGAAGCAGAGAGTAATCCAAAGGAGCACGTCTCTCCTACAATGTTCTTTGCAGAAACCATGGATTTGCAGCCTTTGGGGACCAGAGAGCCACCAGTGACCTCGCCTATGGCCATTCACCACACCCTCATCTCAGTCAGTGTTTGATGTGGATAGCTTCTGGATCTCCCGCACGTATTGCTACTGAAGGGCTACAGGTGACACCAGCACTGTTTAAATTACCTAAAGCCCATACCAAGCATGAGAGCTGGGTACACTGAGGCAGTGCAGAAGACGAACCAAGTGTTTTGCTCTTTTCATATGCATCCAAATATCTCCAAACTATCAGGCAGTAGCAGCAGGACTGAGGTACCCATGGCTACAGGTCATTTAATGTAGTGTCTCCAGTATGTTGGAGCTGCCCTTCCTGAGCTCTGTAGTTGTGCTGGTGGGATCAAGCCTCCAGGCAGCCCTTGCTAAGGCCAGGTCTGTGCATTTGAAGTCTCAGAGGAAATAACTTACAGAGGTTTGACAGCGACTGTGATGACATCATGTATCACCTTCTCCCTTGGAAGGAGGATCCCCAACATAGAGGAACGGGTGCAGTTCAGCAGCCTGAGCAGTACAGGGGTTTGCCTCTGCAGTGCTCAGTGGCAGGCCCTGTCCCTCCTTGTGTCCTTTGAGGTCCCCTCCTGCTTACCTGCCCCAGCCCAGCACTGGTCCCCATTTCTTCCCTCCCCCCTCTTCCAGCCCCACAACCCATTCTTTCCTCATCTATGCCCAGCTGAGTGGCCAGGGGACAGGAGGTGGCCTCTCTGTGCAGAATAACTTTCCTGTTTATTTATGTTTCCCTCCTGCCCACAGCAATCACACTGATCTCTGAAAACTGTATGAAGTTATTTGCTTGAGCAAACTGACAGCAGCCTCCGGGCTAAACTTTTGATCCGTCAGTTTTCTGCCATCTTCAAAAAAGTGCCGCAGCACCAGCACGTGCACCGCCCCCCGGTACAGGCAGCAGCCATCCTGCAGTGGATGGGACAAGAGGAGTCAGCAGAGGTGGACCTTTGCCCTCCTGAATGTCATGTCTGGCTTGGCAGCAAGGGGACAGTTGGTGTTACTCAGTGTCCAGTGTCCAGGTGTGGGTGTTATCACTTGGCCTTGCATCCAAGGAGACCTCCTCCTTCTCCTGTCTCTCAGCCAAGGGAGCACTAGGAACCCATCATCCAGTCCTGCCCAGGATCAAGTTTTTCCAGTGCTTGCTGGCAATGCTCTGGCTGACTCTTTTCTCTTCAGTGAAAGGTATTTTTCAGTGTGTATCATTGTCTTATATCCCGAGGCTTTTCTATGGACTCACAGAAACTCAAAATTATCACACTGATGCCAATGTTGTTGTTTCAATACTTAGAGGTCTGGGATGAGTACCATAAGAATAATGTGACATAATAGACAAAACTGCAGGGATGTATTCTAACACAGAAAGTAAGAAGGAGACGGAGTCAGTAAACTGAAGTAGGAAGGCTTAAAATCTACACTGGATTGCCAAAACTTCCCACCCCAGCTTCTTTAAGATGCACATAGACAATCATGCTGTGAAACTTTGTTCCCTGGTTGAATAGGATGAACAAGTGTAGATGAAACCACAGATACTATGATTCTATGATAAACAAGGGTAATGAAAAACATATAAATCCAGATGATACCAAGGGAATACGTGCTATACCAGGGGGATAAAGAATAAGGATGTGTTCTACTCTAAAGCAAACTTTAACACCTGCTGACTTTGATGTATAACTCTTCACTGGCTGCTGGACCTCGCCCTGCAATGTCAAGGGTAACTGTTTTTAGTTAGTAGATGTGCAAACTTGGAAATGCACAATGAAAATTTGTGTTTGTAGGAATCAAGCACAAGATCAGGTAAAAAGCCATGGCAGCGAAGAACATCGTTCATCACAGACAAATCTTCTGCTATGAGTGGGATGGAGGTCTGTGCAGGGATTCCCTCAACTGATGGCACTCCTGGTGAGCACCACAGCAGCACCAGAAATTCTCACTGGAAGCAGCCATGAGGGTTGTTGCAACAAAGACAAGGAGGAAATGTTGTCTGTCCTGGGGAAAATGTCATCCCTGGTCCCTAAAATGGGAAGAACCTAGGTTGGCTTCTTGTAGTGGTCCTTGCTTGCCATTCTCAGCTGACACCTTTGAGATGGCCAATTTCTGAAGTAATTTCTCAGTCTTTGGGGACAGGTGGTTCTGGCTGAGAAGCGAATGAGAACAGCAGCTCTTCAGACATGCTGATGTCCACAGCTGGACATCTAACTCCATACTTAAGGGTACAGTGAGTGGACAAGGGGTAAGAGCTTCAAACTGAAAGAGGGTAGATTTAGATTAGATGTAAGGAAGAAATTCATTATTGTGAGTGTGGTGAGACACTGCAACATGTTGCCCAGAGAAGTTGTGGATGTCTCATCCCTAGAAGTGTTCAAGATGAGGCTGAATGTGGCTTTGAGCAACCTGTTCTAGTGAGAGGTGTCCCTGCCAATGGGACAGGGTTTGGAATTAGGTGATTTCTCAGGTCTCTTCCAACCCAAACCATTCTGTGATTCTGTGATTGTCAAAGATGTTGAACATCTAAACTCAGCACAGAGTCATAAAAGGAGATCGACATATTTGACAAAAATGAGCTTTCTCACAGTCTCCCTGGAGAATTTTAAACCTGATTCAGCTGTCCACAGCTGTACAGGAAAATCTGTAAATCAGAAGTTACTCCAGGCAAGATTTAAAGTGCTCTAATTGCCTGTTGGATTTATGACAAAAGTATCATGAGAGACTAAATTGTTTCAGTACTTCATTGGCATAATTTAGGGAAAAATATGATAGAATGAATGATGATAGAATGGCCTAGGCTGGAAGGGACCTTAGAGATCATTTAACCCAACCTCCCTGTCAAGGGCAGGGACGCCACCTCTCGACGATATCCTTCTTCCTGTAATAAGTCATAATTACATTACGTTTAGTGTGTGTAATTTATGATCAAAAGTCCTTGAAGATCAGAAAAATGCAATATTTTAGTGAAGTGAACTTGAAAAAAACAATGCAAAGTGAGATTACCATTTGGGATTTTGCTGTGAAGTACAATGAGAAGTAGATAAGCAGCCCAGGCTACAACCTGCTCTCGCTCCCCTGATGTAATTTGGACTGATGCTGTTGAAACACAGAGAGTTTCAAGGATTGGTCCAGTACATTTTTTAAATGTAGGTTTAATATTTTGTGCAACCTCTGTTTGTGTCCGTCTGCCCCTATTATTAGCTGTGTTCACATCCACAGGTTACATTCATTAATCCCATAATGCTCTTGTTCACATTTTCAAGTTCCTAAAACTTCAGGCACACAAAACGGTGTGGTTATGAAGTCCTTGACAGGCACAGTCTCCATAATCTCAGATGTTGCTGATGTAAGGATGCAGAATTTGGCCATAGCCAAGGAGACACGCAGTGCCTATGGTGATATGGGGACACCCAGAGGAGTTGTCTGTGGGGGAACCAAGTGACCACATACCAGCTATTGTGCTGCCTCCTCCAAATTTGGATATGCCACTGTATCCTCTGAGCCTGTGCAAAGGTGAACATCATGAAAAAAGAGAAGATTGGGAGAGCAGACTGTCTTTTCTCCCTGGGTTTCCCAGAAGATACAACAGGGTTGGAAAAGACACCATGTGGAGAAGGAGTTTAATAGGAGAGCTGTGTGCCGTGGGGTCAGGTCTGTGTGGCTGTTAGGTGGTGTGAAGGATGTGGGGATGGTCCTATGACCTGCCAGGTGTCCTCCGTTCCTTGCCGCAGGTGAGGAGAGAGAGGGATGGAAGAGGGGGCAAAGGCTGGAAGAAAAGGATGAAGGGTGGAATAGGAGGGTGAAGGATGACAGAGGATGCTGAAGAAGCTCTGCTCTCCCAGTTGCTCCTGCGTATTACTCTAGCTGCAGGAAACTGATCTTCACGTTGTTGTACAACAGGACTTTTTAACAGAGATAAGCCCAAATCTGCAGAAAGTTTCTCTTGAAAGGCCAGATTCTCACAGGGCTCGGTTATGAAGCTTCACCAATATAAGCTCCCAGTGCTGGTTTATAGCAGCTGAAAGAAATTAGTGTAATGCAAGAGTAACCAGGGGAATATTGACTTTAAATGTACTGACTTGTTTTGGGTTTAGCTGGTATTTTGGATCAAGAATCTTAAAAGAAGATTTGACACCAGCTTTTATCATAACACATTTCCCTGATGATATCACACCATTCCCCCAGTCACCACTTGAAGTAAAACTAAGAATAAAAGCATTTTTTTAATCTTTACACTTTATATTAAAAAATAACTCTCAATAAACACCTTCCAGGATCACTTTTGACATTAAACATTGATTTCTATGTCTGTTATAAACCTTGAAGAATTGCCTCAGGCACTTGTAATAATCTAAGCATTAGATAGGAGCATTTTCACTATCTAATTATTACCCAGTTTAATACAAGCCGTACTTCAAATATATTTGAAAAAAGAAATTATCTAAAAAAAAAAAAAAAAGGCCAATCCCCTGGCAATTCCACTGTTGCTGTTGGACCTAAACGCAGTACATGCCAACATAGTGAATACGAGTCAGACCACCCAGCAACACAACTTCTTTGAAAAGACAATGCAATATAAACAGAAATGTCAGGGTCGTCTTCTTTCTAAACAGGTAAAATCCTTTCCTCATTCCTCTAATTTCCAAGAAGGACAATATCCGGCTTCATTCTTTCCTGTTTAAAACATGCCTCATTTCAGACACGAGGTTAATGTAGCAAAGGGGTTTGTGCACTCCCATGTCCACAGCTGATTCCTGCTTATCATTTATTTTTACATTTATGTCCCCAAAACCTGGCAAAATTCTCCCATAATTCGACTCAAAGGAGGTCCGTAGAGTATATCCAGGCACAGCACTGAAAATATCAGGCATGGTCTGAATTTGATGTTTCCCCCACTCCATACGGCTCTTACCATGATTTACATGCACTTGCTTAACTTGGTTTTATAATTCCTACTCCAAAACTGATAAAGGAATAAAATACCCAACATAGAAAGTCAATTACTTGAGTTGGGATTAATCTCATCACGTGTAATCTTACACACTGGAACCAGTCATCCTGGGCTGTCTTCTCAGTGGCATGAAGTTTGCAGTGCTGCTCGTTTCCCCGTAGGTATCTGAAATGACACCAAAAGGGCTTCTTTCTCTCCACCAACCCTGGGAAGGACCATGGTAACAAGTGAAGACACATATACTGACAAGAGCTACAGTTAAGTGGGGTGAACCTCACTTCCCAGTGTCCAAATGATTTAATAGAGACAAAACCCAAGAGACGTTACTTAAATGAAGTAAATCTGGGCAGAAATTATTGCAAGTGTTTGGGGAATGGAACAGCCTATACCCTGAAAGATACGGGGTTGACAGCAAACGTGCTGTTCTCTTGGGAAGCCGATACAACTTTTCATGGGTAGGAAAAAGTGAATGATGGCTCCACAAGCTGTCACTGCTTTGCTTTGACCCCATCCTGAAATTGCTTGGGTTGTACCTGGCTTGTAAGGGCAGCTTTGGGTGCAGGTGGCTTCCTTGGGAGCTGTAGAGGCAACCACAGGATGAACACACCAGCTTCTGGGCAGCTTCATCAGCTTCACCAGGGTGAGAGGAGACTGAGGATAGAACTCACTCCTTTACCTTGGCCATTTACAGGGGAGCCCCTCAGCTGAAGGGTTCCCAGTTGCTGGGCCAAACCCAGTATTTCTGAGCAGTCATCTGCTCAAGGTGCTTTTGGGGAAAGGCTTCTCCCCCTAGAAACACCAACCTTTCTCCATGGCTGTAAGGGCAGCCCAAGTGACAGGCTTGGGTGTGACATTTGCAATGCCCCTGCCCACACTTGAGCAATGCATCGCAGCTGTCTGCTCACAACCGAGTCACAGTAGAAACCTCAGCACAGCTGGGGAGCAAAAGGTGGTTGTAGATAAGGGAACACCTTTGATTGCACCTGGAAATGTATATGAGGTTGTGTTATAGCTGGAAAGGTAGACAAGCTGCATTACCCCCATACTTTCTGAAAGCTGCATATCCTAAAGATTATCTATCTGTATGCAATTATCCCAATTAATCTAATGAAAGATACTATTTCTCCCCCCAAATGTTGCCTCATTTAAATGCTTTAGTAAGGAAGAGCAATAATTGCTACCACTACAGTGATGTTTTCAATACTGTGGGAAGATTCCAAGCTCTCTTTATGGCAGTGCAGCCCAGGAAGTACAAGACTGTGACCATACCACCTACGTTTTCCCAGTATGCTGCCACACATTGTGCAAACAGAGCTAAATGTGATCTGGGCTCAAGATATTGGCAAGAAGATATAATGGAAGGATCAGAAAATGTCTGCTGGTGGAAGCCATCAGGATGAAAAAGGGTAAAAGGCTTGAGGAAGGATGGAGTTTAAGATGAGTATTGTAGAAAAATTACAAATTTGGGGTGGAGGTGTAAATTTCCAGGCATAAAACAGCACAGCTTTATGGATGCTTGTGTTTGCATTAGCCAAGGATCTAGTCCCACGTATTTGATCACATGTGGTTTGGTACAGGGGAATAAAGGAGAGTTGCAGAAGTGGGAGAAAGCAGCTTCCTTCTTCAAGGGAGAGAAGAAATGCAAAACATGTCTAAAATACTATGCTACACAAATAGTCTTTCAGCCTTTCCTGAAGGAAAAATACACTTCTCTAGACGGAAAATGCCACATATCTCTACTGCCCCAGGAAAAGAATGATGTCACATCTTTCACTAAAGCTGAAAGCGAAAGGTTTTTTTTTTTGCAGTACTTCATCCCTTTCTTCCAGCAACTAGACATGCCTTGCTGCGGTGGGGTCCTTGGTATTTATCTTCTTTTGGGCTTCTCACAAAAAAAAAAAAAAAAAAGAGTTTCAATCCTCACTCAACCTGAAGGGCTAAACCCTGCACCACCAGAGCAATGCTGCTATTATGGAGGAAATGGGTTTGCCCCTTGCTTCCATCAGTGTGAATTGGGAGCAACGCTGAAGCTAAGAGGTGAAAGCTGCCCCACTGACTTTGTCTGCAGAAAGGCTTCTTGCATGGGAATGAGGGAAAAGAAGTCAACTTTATAAACCAGATTTTGGTCTCTTTACACAAGGACAATTTGTAATAAACCCTGTGGCTAACGTGAAGTTATTGCAGATTTGCACTGGCATGAATGAGGTCAGAAACCAGCCCGGGGTGGCTGGGACAAGGCGGCACAGAGGTGTTGGAGCAAAGAAATTTGAAGATTGACTTCCTTCAGCCCCTAAACCACCTCATTGTGGTGACATCTCACCTTTGATGTATTTTGGGTCAAATTGATGAGTGTCATGGCTCAGGACTGAGCACATCCAACATGGAGAAAGCCACACGGATCTTGTTGGAGCATCGTGTGCTAATTAGAGCTGTCTGCTCAATGAGTTTAGCTCTAACTGCTTGCAGAGTGTCTGCAGCTAGATTGGGATTTCCTCAAATTGATTTGTAATTTGAGGTTACTCAATTAATTTTTTTCTTTTTTTTTATTTTATTTTTGCTCTCTGCCTTAATCTCACAAGTGTTTGACTCCCTCTATCCCTGCCCTCCTCACTTTGACAGGGGCTGACGTTCCCCAGCTGGGTGCCCTCTCCAGCATTGCAGCCCCAATTTGGCCACTGGCGGGCCAAACCTCTCAAGATTCATCAGCCATTTAGAAGGAGGTTTCAAATAAACAGGATAGAGGAAATTCAAACTTTTTTTCCCTTTTCTGGGCCACACAAGCCTTGCCCAAGGCATTATTCATAGCAAAACTAGGCTGCTGCAAGATTCACTGGCGGGGTGCAGAATTTAAATAGAATTTTTGCTTGTCCCAGTTATGCAAAGTCAGCCTGATTCCCTCATCCCTTATACTGATGTAAAGTGGGAGTAATTCCAGCTACGTGGCTGGGATTTACCACCCATTGGAGGGTCCAGCCCCAGCCTTACGGATGAGCAGAGAGTCAGGGCAGATGCTCCAGAAAGCATCTCGTGGTGGCTGCTGCAGGCGGATGGTCTCAGCCCTGGTGGCTCAGATCTTCGATACATGAGCAGGATCTTTGTTTTAATGCGAAAACCTGCATGGGGGCAATTAAAATCTATTTTTTCCAAGCACTTTTTGTGGTCAAGCTTTGAGCACTAGCATGTTTGGAAGTAGGGAATGTAGAGGGTGTATGCATGACTGTTGCAGAGTCGTGACTGCTGCACAGACAATGTTTTATGATGTTCATCTCCCACTGCTTCTAACACGGAGCAAACAAAGGCATGCTTGCCTTTCCAGTTTTTCAAATCTCTCATTGCTTTAAGCTTCACAGGTTGGAGTCATTGCTCAACTGCAGCAGTTTTATGCTGGGCAAATTTGACTGACTCGAGGTGCTGTTCCGAAATGATTGATGTGCTCTTGGGAAATGTTTGGTTTGGGGAATGAAATTGTGGTACCTGTTGAGAGAGATTTGCTTTTGCAACAGCCGAGCCCAGCGACATGAAGAGCTGAACTTTGCAAGGCAATGCAAACCCTTTGCTGCTGCTGCTGCTCAGCTTGGCCACTTTTGTGTCAGCACTGAAATTCAGGCATCTGCTGGCGGGAATTTCTGGTTCATCCTGAGTTCTGTGAGCTTCCCTTTCCCCTTAGAATTGTGTTCCAAACCACGTAAAACACTCTGGAAAAAGTACCAAGCACTACCTGCCCACCAAAGTAATATGGTTCATCATTTATGCACTTAAAAACTGCCAACACAAACACTTCTGTGATATTATGGGATTTTCACGACAGAGGTGTTTGTTCTGGTTTCTGTTCAGCTCCTCTCCTGTGGCAGCAGTGCCCAGAGCTGTTGCTGCCTGTGGCTTTTCCTAGCGGGAGCTCAAACCTGGAGCCAGGCTTCCCTCCTCTTGACTTGAGATTTTCAATCAGAGCAATTCCACTGACTTCAGAGAGCTGCTTCTGATTTCCAAACATATGCTTAGGAGTATAATCAGGCTTACAAATCTCCACTGATGGTAAAGACGAGTGCCAGCTTCCCTTAACAAGTAATAAAAAATGCTGCTGGCAGGAGGGGGAGGGAAGAGCAGCCTGCACCCGCCACCCAAAGCTTGGTAAGCCCAAAGTCAAGCACAGTCCTGCCTTTTTCCTTAGAAACGAACTTTTTATGAGCAGAATTGGAAATTAATGGGTGCTTTGACACTGCAAGAACATGATACACCTGCAAAAAACACCTTTCTGTGGTGGCTGTTGGCAGTGCTCTGCTGCCCATGGTATAGGGATGGGTGTAGGGCACGAGGGTCTCTGCAAATAACTAAACCCAAGGAAGAAATAGTCTGGACTTCACCAGCAAACCTCAATGCACAACATGTGGGAGGTGAGGGTTTCTCCCACCCATCCCTGAGCAGCCCATCTCAGCCCCAGGTGCTCATCCTTGCACAGGAGAAGGTGTAACAATGAGTCTGAGAGAGCAGATGCAGTAATCACCCTACATCATGGTGCTCCAGACACATCTCTGCTGATGAGGATCACTGTACTCACCAATAGAAAGGTTCACCTGCTACCTGGCTGCTGCTGGAGCTGGAGGAACATTGCTCAGACTTTTGTCAAAGCTGCAGACATGCTGAGCAGAATTTAGCCCAGTGTGTCTGCTTTGGGGTCTATGTGCAAGTAAAATGTTCAAGCTATGGTGGTGGTCAGCAGAGAGTGGTGTTAGTGTAAGGGTGTCTGGGACTCCAAGGGCTACAAAAGACCAACAGTCTTCTGGATCATCAGCAGGAGGTCATATGGGGCTACATTTGGGCAACCTGAAATCCAAGCTCATGTAGATGCCCCCGTCCGGCCACTGGCATATACAGATCCCATAATTTGCTGGTTTTCCCCTGCTGGTGGTGTTATTCAGAAGATGATTCTGAACACTTCTGACCAGTCTGACCATTTGTCCCATCACTGCCTGGCCATTGTTCCAAGCCACCACAGTGGTGTACAGCTCCAGAAGAATAAGACAGTCCTATATTGTTCAAAATTCATTAAAAAACATATGTGGAAATATTGAATCATCAGGGTAGACTTTCAGTTCAGATTGGATGTCAGGAAGAAGTTCTTCACCGTGAGGGTGGTCAGACACTGGAACAGGTTGCCCAGAGAGGTGGTGGAAGAGCCATCCCTGGAAGTTTTTAAGGTCGGGTTGGATGGGGCTCTGAGCAGCCTGATCTAGTGGGGGATGTCCCTGCCCATGGCAGGGGGGTTGGAACTAAATGATTTTTAAGGTCCTGTCCAACCCTGACAATTCTATGATTCTATGATTCTATGATGCAGTGGTTCTGCTCTCTGCAGCGTCTTGAGGAGAAATTCAGCACATCCAGGATCACTGGTATGGAGAGCAATATTAGAACAGATGAGGCTTGCTGGTGTCTCTGGCCGGATGTCAGAGCAAGCTGAGACTCAGGAGGGAAGCATTGCCCCTTGACATATATTTGCTCAATGCCGTGTGGTGATTTTTGGGGCAGAGTGCACATGCGTGCAGCTGGGGGGTACATGGGCAGGACACAGCAGGCACCAGGCAGTCACCAGGGTGCTCAGGCACAAGGAGGACATGGCTCGGGGTGGCTGAGAAGGGCATAGTTGGACTGCCTTGTGTCCTGGAAGGGTGGTACCACAATGCACCTGGCACCAGGCAGAATTGCCTGGTCCTATTTAGGTGTAGCACTGCCCAGGGTGGGTGCAGCACTTCCCCGGATGGGTGCAGCTCCAAAAGCTGTAGCTGAGCCTCCTCAGGTGCCAGTATGCCCGGCTGCTGCTCCCCCAGCTGCACTGGCACCACGTCCCTCACCAGCACAAGGTCAACCATATCAGCAGTACCTCCAAACCATAGATCAAGACCAGAAGCACCAGGGTCTTAGCGTGGTGACCAGGGACCTCACCACTGCCTCGGGGCACCTCGGGGCCCCAGGCCCACCCAGCCCTACTGTACATACCCTCTGTGCCCCTCTCTGTTCTGCAGAGGAAAATGGAAGTTGCCTTTTGTCTGGTAGGGGTCAGACAGAGCCGGTTTGTTCGATAAAGCTTTAACGCTTTGTGAACACGCAGAAAAGCTCAACCCGGGGCCCTTTGACAATCTCTATTGTTTTGCAGCTAAAAAAAAAAAAAAAGGAAGAAAGAAAAAAAAAAAGAGAAAGGCTGGTTCGATTTAAAACACCAAGTTCATGGCATTTCAAAAAGAAATGATACACAGTGTACGGATTTGTGTGATACAGAGAGATAAAGCAGGGAATAAAATGCCAGGCAAGAGCATTACAAACACTGCTCTCGGGGGTGAGCCTGCTATTTTGCCATCTGATTATTTTAAGAGGTTTCTGTCTCTGCAATGAAATCTCTGGCATTAGCTTCACATCCCAACTCTCAGCATTTGGGGCAAAGTCTGGGAAAGGAAAAGGTGTGAAAAGATGAAAGAATAAGCGATACTTTCCCCCCATGTCTAACATGCCCGGGAAATGGCATGTGTATGTGTGTACGGTCTGTTTCATCCACACTGGGGTTCATTGTCTGCAAAATTCATAAGCCACATAATGCACCAGTTGCCAAGCAAAGCTGGGATATGGGAACCCTCCCCGTAGTTTATTTAAGCAATAAAATAATAAAAAAGGGACTCCTGGAAGAATCATATGAGATGGCGAGGAGGTCAGTTGATTGAATATTTCATTTATTGAATGTGCGATTGCCAAAATAAATAACTCGAGGAGGAAAGCAGTAGTCAGGAAATTAAATGCGGGGTGTTTTTTTTTTTTTTTTTTGTCTCCGGCGAAGTTTCCCTTGAGTGATTTCCTTTGGAAGCTGCCGCTGCCCGCGGAGCGAGTCCCGTTCCTCCGGCTCCGGCGGCAGCCCAGGCACCGGCGACGCGCTCCTCCCAGCCAGGAGAACAAAAATGTGTCGTTTCACTGTCCTTATAATGCACGGAGGAAATAGGATTAGGTCCAAATAGCAGCAAGGTAAGTAGGATTAATGGCTGGCTTAAATAAACTGTGCCGTTCTTTACAAAGCTTCTCGATATCGTTTCCGCCTGGTTGTGCTGCGTACAAGGCAGCGCGCTGCTGTGCCCGAGAGCACGCGTAGATAAGGTTGGGGGGATTGGAAATGTCTACAGCTTTTGCGGATTTTTTGCTGTTGTTTTTAATAAGAAATACGAGTTTTTCCACTGTGAGATGCTGAAACCCCTGCGGGAGGTGGGAATGGAGGTGTAGAAGGATGGAGAGATGGAGGGAAGGAGGGATGGAAGGATGGAGGGATAGAGGTATGGAGGGAAGGAGGGATGGGGGAAAGAGGGATGGAGGGAGGCAGCCTTTGTGAACGCCTCTTGCCCCCTGGCGTCCCCTCGCTGCAAGGACAGCCCGGGCCGGGAGGGCCAGGAAGACCAGGGAGGGGACCGGGGAGACCAGGGAGGGGAATGCTGGGGACAGGAGGGAGGCGACATCGGCCGTCTCCGTCTCTCATTGCCTCTTTCCTCAAAAAACCCAACCAACAAAACCAGCCAAACCGACCCAAGCCACACGTCTGGGGCAAAACTTATTTCTTTTTCCCCAAAGCACCTTGTAAAAATAAAGATTCTACTCAGTTCCTCAAAGGGAGGTTGGGAGGGCAGGAAAAGCCGGGGGGGGGGGGGGGGGGGGGGAGGGGAAAGATAAAAGAAAAAAAAGCAATACATTTAAAGAGTTGGTTGCTAGGAAGGGAATGCAGTGGCTTATTTGGCATTTCTATCCTCTTTTGCATAGTCTCAGTTTCAGCTGGCAGACCAGGAGGTATGTGGTTGCCTCCATTAAATCTGTTTCTCATTGCAGACTGACAAGGTTTTAAGAAAGGTTCCTAATGACCGATACAGGCTGGCATCACAGCTGAGTTTTGTAATTAAACGTTACTGAGCAGCAGCAGTAGCTGGGGATAAATGTCAAAGCTTTTTTTTTTTCTTTCTCCCCCCCCACCCCCGTGATTTTTGGAGGAGAGGCTGGATATGTCACACGGAAATTGCAACTGCCAAAACAATCTACCAGGAGCGCATCAATAAAAATAACTTCCACAAACTTCCCCAGTGAGCCAAGGAAATGACATTTAGTGGCTCACGATGCTGAGCATCTCTCAAATCCCCCCAAAAGCTGCAATTACCAAGGGCTCCGGCAAATGCCCCGTCCTGCTGCAGCAGGACCTGGGGCGCTCAGTGCATCCTGCGGTCGTTAAATTGAATTTTACCGATAAATTGTACTCTATTGGCAAATTGATGGTAGGGAAGAAAACGAAAGGGAAAAGGAGGAGAAATGCGGGTGATTTCGTGTGCGGGGGGGAGCAGCGGCCGGATGGGAGTTGTGCCGACAACGAGGATGGGCGCACAGGCTGGGTGCTGAGTGCCCGGGGGTGGGTGCTCTGGCGGAGGTGCCCCGCTCTCCGGAGCTGCGCCTCCTGCCCCGCCGAGGTGGAATCAAACCTCGTCCAGATAACTTGACTGCTGCTTCTTGTTCCCTTTCTCTTTCGTCTTCATTTCTTGCTTTTTCCTTTGGAGTTTTCTCTTTCTTTTCCTTCCTTCCTTCCTTCCTTCCTTCCTCCCTCCCTCCTTCCCTTCCCTCCCTCCCTCCCTCCCTCCCTTCCTTCCTTCCTTCCCTCCTTCTTTCCCTCCTTCCTTCCCTCCTTCCTTCCCTCCTTCCCTTCTTCCCTTCCTTCCTTCCTTCCTCCCTTCTCTTCCTTCCCTTCCTTTTCTTTCACTTTTTCCCTCTTTTCCTCGATTTTATCCAGCTCCCTTCCCCTTCCCCTTCCCCTTCCCCTTCCCCTTCCCCTTCCCCTTCCCCTTCCTCTCCTCCGGTTCTCCCAGCCGCAGCCGGGCACCCGGGAGTGATGGAGCCTCTTCCGCGGGAGCGGAACCAGGGCGGGGTCCCGCCGGGCCCGCTCCGCCGCCCCTTCGCGGCCCTGAAACCGTAGGAAGACGCGGATTTTTCCGCCCCGCTCCGCGCCGGCGGTGGCCGCGGTGATGCCGGGGACTCGCCCACCCTCCGACAAAGTTCCCTCCCGGGCCGGCTGCGCACAGCGCGTCCCCTCCTCGCCTCGGCGAGGAATCGATTCAAACTCTTATTAATTTATTTTAAACCGCATTAAAATCATTTTCCCTCGGCTGGGCGAGAGCTTGGGTTTAATTCATTGAATATGCATGCGAAAAGTTTAACGGCGGTAGCAGCCAGGGGTTCAAAATTGCGAAATTAAATATTTGTTTTTAATTTTCTGGCTCAAAAATTTTAACTAACAGGCAGGATTCCCGCCTCTCTAATGTGCTTGCATAAATGGCTTTGTTATTACTACTTTCCTGCTAAAACAACATTTGCTTCTCGCCCTGACACATCGTGTTTGAAATCCGGGCAGGCGGGCGAAATCTGCCATCTAATATGTAAAACCTGAAATGAGCCTGCCCGGCCGCAGAGCCGCCTCGGCGCAGCTCCTTACCCGCGCACCGCGCAAAATTAACAAAACGTGGCGCTCCTATTAGTTTTTAATTAGATTTTCTGATTATAGGCATGTTTAAAGGACAAGATTGCCTGTTTATGGAGGGAGATTTCCTCAAGAGTCTATTTGGTTAAACGTATTTACAATAACTCCGGTGTTTAAACACTGTCACATTTTAGGGGGCGGTTTAATGAAAGTATAATTCTAAGGAGGCGAAAAGTTGCAGGGAACCGCGCACTCCAGGCTACCCTGGGCTTTTATTTTATTTTATTTTATTTTATTTTATTTTATTTTAATTGTATATTTTATTTTCTATTTTATTTATATTTTATTTTGCATTTTATTTTGTTTCAATGAGGCATTACAACCAATAAACCACAGAACCCGGGGCCGGTGGCCCTACAGCCAGACAAAAGGGTCTTTGTCACTGGATCCCCGCGGACAGGATCCCTCGGGCCCCGCGGAGCGACATCGCGGAGCGAGGGTTGAGGGTGCGCACCCGCCCCGGGTCCTCGGCCCCTCCGCGGCCGCCTGCGCGGGGGAGCAGCGAGCGGCGCGGAGTCGCTCTCGGCCGCCGCCGCCTGCGCGGTCCCTTCGCGGGCGGGTGGGCGCCGCTGTCCGCCTCCAGGATGGGGGTGCTACTCCCCTGGGGACGGGGCACAAAGCCCTTTTCTCCCCAGCAGCCAGTGTGGCTAGGTGATTTATGTGCAGATTTAAAAAAAAAATTATTTAATTTTAATTTTTATTCCTATTTTTATTCCTATTCTTGGTTTTATTCCTATTCTCTGGGTTTTTTGGGGTTTTGTGGCTCCGCTTTCCGTTAGGGTCCATCCCCCACTACCCCCTCACCTCTGTTTCTTCCGCTATTCCCGTTGTAGCGCTCCGCCCGCCGCCGCGGAAAGACCGCACCGGCCGCGCAACCTGTGCTCCCTGCCCCGCTCGCTGCCTCCCTCCCCCCCCAACCCCGCAAAGAGCCGCCGGTGCGGAGCGGAGTTCACCACCCCCCCCGTCGGTGCGGGGGGCGGCAGGGCTCTGCTGTGGGGTACACACGCTCTTCCTCCTCCTCTTTCTCCTCCTGCCCTCGGGGCAGCAGCCGGGAAGGGGCAGCCAGCCCCCGGGGCGACCCGCACCTCACCGGCCTCGCAGCCCCCGACGGTGCCAGGCTGGGGCAGGTCCTGCCCGGGTGGAAGGAAATCACCCCAATTCCCGTTCCCTGGAATCCCGACTCTGACATTCCCACCACTTTACTCTTTTGAAAGCCCCCCCCAGATGTGTAATTTCACCACGAAGAAGAATTTTCTTCTCTCTCTTTTTTTTTTTTTTTTTTTTTTTTGGACGAGGAAGGCTCCATCCAAAAACGCATTTCCCTTTTTGTCTTGCCTATTAAAATATAATTTAACATAAAACGCCTGTTATAATTACTGATTATACAAGGGGTGCCTTGTTTTTGCAAGCTACTAACAGGATCATCTAACAAGTGCTAGATTTCAAATTAACCATAGACATTACGCTGGAATTCATCTGCCTGCACTGGAAAGGAGGGAAGGAGGGGATTTGGGGATGGAGGGATGGGGTGGTCCCAGGAGCCCTGTGCCCAGGATGGTTTCCCCCTTGCCCGTATCAGGCACATTGGGCAGAAGTGTTGTCCCTGAAAAGCCTATGAAGGCGTTATTAGAATTGTAAAAATATAGAAAAACGTTGGAAAAAATATATGAACCTCTTCTAAAGTGTCTTGTTGGGGGGTGGAAAGGCCTGATCCATCCTGGGGCAGAGCAGCACTGCCACTGCCTTTGCCCCCTGCCTTTGCCCAGCCACGGGAAAAGCAGGGCTGTAAAAAAATCTATTAGAGATGAGTTAATTAATGGTAATTGGAAAAGGGACGTCCCCTACGTAAAATCGCCTTTCTCCATGAAAGAGAATTTAAAAATAATCTGAGGAAAAAAATAAACCCCGCAACTCCATAATGAAGCTTTTGTGTAAAAGACCTCACGTTTTTACTGCCGAGGGGAGTGAGGGGGAGGAAAGTCCCCCCCAACCCCAACCCTGGCCTCGCTCCTGCCAAATCCCAGTGACGGGAGCCGCTCTACTCGCACGCTGCCTGGGCGAAGCCTCATGGTCTGCAATGAAACCTGCCTGCCCGACCAACCCTGGTTGCAGACTGTTTTTTCCTGCTGCGTGGAAAACAGTTTCACCTGGGGAAGGGGGTCCTGCATGGGCTCAGTTCCAAGCGTAGGCTCCTGGGGACGCTGCTGCAGGGCTGGGTGTCCCTGCCCTTCCCACCAGCACTGCTCCTCCCCTTCTTCCTGTCCTTCCACCAGAGCTTGAACTCTTCAGGCCTGGCGGAAAGTAAATCCTTTTAATGAGTCAAATAATTTTGGACACAAGAAATTTTCCCCCTCTCCTTTGTAATTAGAGCTGGCCGCGTGTCTAAAATGATCTGCTTTCCAGAGGGAAACAATAATTGAATTGTTGGGTGTCTCCGGAGCTTTGCAGGGCTCCTGGAAGGCTGCGAGGGAAGCTGAGCCGTTCTCTTGTTAACGCCTGCAATGAGAGTGAGACACCCCAGAATTCAATTACACGGCTCCTCCAGGAACCATTATAATTATAACGTCAAGTTGTTTTTTAAAATTTCATAATTACGTTTTAGGATCCTTACGTGGATGTTTGGGAACGCTCCTGCCCGGCCCCGGCCCCGCTGCGCACCCTCCTTTGCCGCAGCCTCTTCCCTGCCTGTGCTTCGGTGGTATCCCCACTGCCTGCACCCAAGGGTGCCCTCCCTCTCCATCCCTGTCTGTGGCACCCATGCCACGGCCCTACTGAGCCCTCCTCTGCTCCGTGTCACCAGACACCTCTCCCTAGCGCTGTGCCACATGCTGTGAACGGGCTGGTGACACATCCCTGTGTCAGATCTCTTGTTCAACCCCTTGGATTTCCTTGCCTGCAAAATTGATTCCCACACATGCCCGTTCTAGAAGAAAATTGGGAAGAAGCAGACTGGAGTCACCAATTACTGACAGTTTTATGTTCTGCTGTTTAGAAATTGGTGTCTGATGCTGTCCTCTCTCTGGTGGCACCAGAGCGGTGAGATTTGCAGCATGCCAGGAGGTACAGTGGGACCCAAGGAGTGAGGTGCTCAGTGTTAGTGCTGTCTGTGCTCAGGTTGGCAGCTTCACCTTTAAAATCGCAGATATAAAATACTGAAATATTCTCCCATTCCTTTTGCAGGTGGAAATGAAAAGCTCAGAAGGGCTTGATGTGCCATTGGTGGTGCCTTGCAAGCTAGGGGAGGAGAAGCATTGTGTTTGCACAGGCGTTGAGCTGCCTTTAGGCTTTGTTTAGAAAAGTGGATCAGACTGCTCCTATGTTACATTCCTGATGAAACAAGAGAGGTGTTTCCTGTCTTGCCCGTGTTCAGTGCTTCTTCTCTCCCCTGTCCTCACCACGTGTCTGTTGCAGATCCACTGTGTCCTCCCAGACACATGCCCTGCGAAATCCCTGCCCGGGAATCACCTGTCTGAGCTCTCGTCTGTGCAGAGACTAATCCCAGGCTGACAGGTACGAGGATTGGATGGAGATCTCCTGGCTGTACAGTGCTGTTAGGAGGTATTTAGAGAAGGAGCTTCTTCGGCAAGGAAAGAGGAGGTTGAGAGAAAGTGCAAAATGGCAGAAAAGCAAGAAGACCAAATGGAATGAAGAACCATTAGCTGCTTCTCTGAAGAAGTGGTGAGCAGAAAAGCTAAGCCCAGTCAGACACAGACATAAGAATTGCAGCACAACCCGTTTTTCAGGTATGTTCTAAAATCCTGGTATCCCACCATCACAGGGATCCATCGCATCCTAGTTTGGTTCTCATTATCAAAGCTGAAGGAGACTTGAAAACATTCCTGAGTTTCATCCAGCCCAGTTTCCACTGTCAAATTGGTGAAAGGATCTGACTCAGACTGTAGTGTGGACACTTTCTGCAGAGCCCCTTGCTGAGGTGGACTGTATCTCCCCAGAGGTGTATGCTGGCATTTTTCTGTAGAGGAAGAAATTTGATCACATCTGTAGGTCTCTGTACCCAGCAAAGAGCCACAATGCACAGGGCCGTGCATAGCAGGAGCAGGCAGCAGAAGGTCTGATGTCCTCCTTTCCTATCTCATGGCCACTGCCAAGAAGGTTAGACAGCCCCACAGAGGAAGACTGTATATCAAAATAAATCCTGGTAACCACCCACCAGCATCGACACAGGTGCCACCAGAATAACCTAGTCTTGATAGTACATCTTGCACTCAGCTGCTGAAACCAACTTCTGAGCTTGGACCCAGGCCTTGAGGAGGCTGATGTACAGTGTTGACTTTATGGACCTGTGTTGCTATCTGGCAAAGGTGTAGAAGATGAAGAGCATGCCTTGGTCTTTGCAGGTCAGGGCCCCAGGTGACAGCTGTGGCACTGGGATCGGAGAGCAGAGAGGAATACACAATGACTGTGCTGATTTCAGACTGGGAATAGATTCACTTTTCATTCTCTCAGACAAGCAATTAGAACCATCTCCCCAAGCAGTTCCCACCCAGCAAGGAGTTCCAGAATATGAAAATTCTTCCCTTTCATATTATTTTCCAGATGTTCAGTCTTCGCTTCCCTTTATTAATGCTTCTTTTGCCAGGGTGACTCATTTAACAATTAGCTTAGGCACAGGGTGTAGCAGCTGTTACAGATATTACCTGTGCCTCTAAGGCAAAGCTTCTTACTGTTGTTTTTTTTCATCCATCTCTCCTTCCCTTCTAGGCCTTTAATAACTTGTAAAAATATCTTTAAATTAACGGGAAGCTCTGATTCCTCAACCAGGTCAACAGATGGCTCATTTGGACCTGCCTTCAATTAAGCAGGTGGAACATGCCCAAGGAGCAGGCAGGCAAATGCAGCTGTTCTTTCCCCAAGTCCCACTGCGGATCTGATGGGGAAGACTCATTCGCTGGCTCCTGCGTAAAGCCACTTGTTCTACCAACCTCATAACTTTGCATTCAAACTCCCCTCACCTGGCTTCATCCTTCAGGAGATCACTCCTCATGACCATGAGCTGTGGGTGTGATGATGCTGAGATATCTTGTGCTGTTGGCTTCAGGGTCTACTTCCAATATTTGATTGTTGGGAAAAATCCTGAAACCCTGTTGTTTTCTCACCATAAACACTGATCAACATCTTTGGTTCACATATTAGTGGACATTGAGGGTGGGGTTCAAAATGTGAGCATAGTGCCATCTCATTTTAGGATGAGAGGAAATGGCCTCAAGCAGTGCCAGAGGAAGTTTAGAAAAATTTTCTGCACGGAAAGGGTTGTTAATTATTGGAACAGGCTGCCCAGGGAAAGTAGTTGAGACACCACCCCTGAAGGTATTTAAAAGATGTGTAGATGTGGCACTTAGGGACATGATTTAGCAGTAGACTTGGCAGTGTTAGGTTTACAGTTGGACCCAATGATCTTAAAGGTCTTTTCCAACCTAAATGATTCTATGATCCTGAGACCTTCCACATCCCATGTGGCCTTCAGCTGCCACTCTTGGAGGCTATGCATCTCCTGCGTCTAATCTCTCAGCCCCTTAGGGATGCCTTGAATACCCTGGGGTGTATAAAACTATGGCAATGTCTCTGTTTTGCAACTGAGTTCCACCAAGAGAATCGCTAGTCCCCAGGTTGTATCCACACAGCAAAATGTGGGACAGCTGTGATGATTCCAGGTCTTGCACTTTGAGCTACTCAGCTGCTTTTTACCAGTTAGAAAACAAATAGTCAACATCTGCACCAACAGTATTTGACATCTATTGCTTTTGTGAAGAGGAAGCTTGGAGCATCCCTGGAGTGGCTACAGGAGTTGGCCTCCCCTTCCCAGCCCCAAGCCACAGCAGGCTGGCCAGAGAGATACTCACTCGGGTGCCCCAGGGCTCTGCTGGAGCCACTGACCATCTACTGAGCTGGGAGAAATTGATGTAGCTGTGGGTTTTTTTCTGTGCAGAAATGCTGATTTGTAACTGGTATTTTGATTCCCAGGAAACACAGCAAGTTAAGTGTAATCTCTGCAGCACTTATTTGATTCTTAATGTAACAACAGTAGCACCCAAACTACTTAATACACAGGCACGACTTGCTGTAATAAACATGATTTGCAGCTGGAGTAAAACTTTATCGAGTAAAACTCAGTGTAGCTTTGACTCTTCATCACTTTTTGAGCAGTAATGCATTATTTATAGAAATTATAGTAAGTATTTTGAATTCTGCCTTTGAAAGTTAACCAGAGCAGGTCAGAAACACCACCACAACCTACAGGCTTTCTTGTTACACATGCAAGCATAAGGACTCTGGTTTTATTGCATATGTAGTCATCTGTCTCCATTCACAGCCCACGAAGACAGAACATGATCATTGCAAAACAGGAAGATTTAAATGCAGGAGGAGGACTCCAAGTGAGGTTTGGGGCAACTCGTGGTATTTCATTACCTGGAGAAATCTCCATCACCTGTAGGTACCTTTCTTGACCTTTTAACTGGAAGAACCTGTTACCACCCACACTCCTCACAGGTTTCCCAGAGCAGGCCCTCAATGACCCCTTATATAGAAGTATGCTTTGTTCAATTAGTCCAGCATGTAATGTTTTGCTCTCATTAATTTTGGAGCTACTCTGATGTGCAGTAAGGCAACTGAGACTTAATTTCATTATTCATCTCAATATGTTCCTGTTGCATCCAGAGAACAGACTATGGGCCCTCCTGTGGCTAATTTAGCACCTGCAAATCCCTGTGCTTAAAGCCAAAGGCTGAATAACTTGCTGAGTGAATTTGCAGGAACTACGCACAGGCCAAATCATCAAGCTTGCTAGGAAGATTTTTTTTTTTCTCTCTTTAAAATCTTTGTACACACTTCTCTATTTCAAAAGGAGACCATTATGCCCTAGTTCTCCAAGACCAGGCTGTATTGCACCACTTTATATATTTATAATTCCTTTTGACGAAATCTGAGCAGATGCTATCTTCCCTCTATCAGGTGATGCAACAGTTTTACAAATGTTTAGCCTTATTAGCCATGCTTACTCCTCACTGTTTGCACTCTGTTTCTGACTTTACTGATCTTGATGACCTATGACTGTCATAAACAAGACACCACAGGGATTTCCATGCTCAACCTAACCCATTCAAATTGTGAATGTCAGCATCTTAGAAGACAATATAGTGAGATTCTGTACCTTAAGTCCTGTAACCATAACATACATTTGTGTTGCTCTCTTGGTACAACAGCAAGACTGTTTTTCTTCAACTGTATAATCCAGACTAGAAGCCCCTCTAAAAGCTAATTTCTCCAAAGTCAGTTTAGGATTTTTTTTTCTTTTAAATCACTGACTATTTGTTACACAACCATAACAACTGTCCTTTTCAAGAAAGATTCCTGCACAATACGGATACAGAGAATCCAAGGCAAACATGACTTGATCTTAAAACTTTAATAGTAAAAAAAGTGTAAAACCAAACACACTGCTGAAAACTTATCAGTAAGAATGAGAATTTAAGTGTTCAAATTCAGAATAGTGCAAATTTTCTTCACTCCCCTCCCCACCTCTTCCAAACTTAAATCACTTTGGTTAAGATATTCAGAAGTATTGGCAAAAAATGAACTTTTGACTTACATTTTTGGCTGCATTACTTCTAACACATACAGATTTAGTTTCAGTTTTTACAAATAAATCTTAAATACTTCTCTGTCAATCAAATATCTGTAGAGATCACTTTCATCTTTACTTACACCTGGTTTCATAACATTTTGAAATTGGTTTCAAGGTGGATACAAAACTGTCTCCCCAGCAGGTAACACACTTCTAAGAACAGATGAGTTGATCCAGTCCTGATCTGAGGACCTAGGTTTTTTTTCACATAGACCTATAAAATGTGATTATTTACATTTTAAACGTTTGAGGAACGATCTTCTACCAATG
Organism: Trogon surrucura; assembly: GCA_020746105.1. Lineage (NCBI taxonomy): Eukaryota > Metazoa > Chordata > Aves > Trogoniformes > Trogonidae > Trogon > Trogon surrucura. The sequence goes on from CM036622.1 coordinate 51,841,439, forward strand.
AAATTATTCTTGATTTACACCAAAGCAAGATTAGAATTGGGGTCCGCTCTGTAATAGGGACTGTGTGCAAATCTTTTCCTGCTACAAAGAACCCCACAAGCAGCAGTTATAGCATTCCTTTAGAAGAGTGAAAACAGCGAGAACACCGCTACCTGGCCTCAACATTTTTTTGATGGGTCAATCTTTAACTGATACCTCTAACTGTACCTGAAGCCATGTAAGATTGGAAATGAACACACACACAAAAAAATAAATTGCATAATACAAAAAAGCAGATCCATAAAAGTTTACAAGTACACCATAACCACAAAATTGGAGTATTTCTAAAAATTTGGGTTCAATGAAAGATACAACAAAACTAGCTTTACTAGTTAAATAAATTATTGCTCCATTTGACTCCATGCAGCATTGAAATGAACTCAGAACCCTTTTCTCTTTAATCTCTCATAAGAAATGATCGATATCGAAGAGAACATGAGGCTCAGATTTACTGTACATTGCACTTCAACTTTAAGACCTAATACTTGCTATTTAGGTCTCTTGTGGTCTAAGCTATCAAATGAATATGTTGTGCTCACCAGAACTAAGTATTAAGAAACACCAAATGTTTAATGTAGTGACATAAGCACTTTTTTCTTTTTTTTTAAGAAGGCAATCACAGATTGCAAGTTCTATAGGGTTGTGAAAAAAACAAGCAGTGATCTCTTTCAGAAACCGAACTGAGAAAACAAGCTGTTTGCTATTCTTCACATATAGTTTAAATCACATTTTAGGCCTGCTTCTGTTTCCAACCATTTCAGTCAAAACCCTGACTCAAACAGAAGCAAGATTAAGGACACCTCTACGAGGAAACTGCAAATCTAAGGAGTTGGGGGCACATATTCGGTGGCCAAGCAATGTCCTGCAATGCACATTTTTTCAGTGACATCAGACACTCAAGATACCTAACACCTCCTTCAGTGAGATATTGAAGCATATGTCTAACATGAAACAGGAATACTCACATACACTTAAATTTCATATTGTATTGGGGTCAGAACTTGATTCTTGCAAATCTAATGGCAAGTTCCAGAAGTAACGAAATTTCCAGTCACAATTCTTGATAAAGTTCACGTTTGAACAAGATTGTCTCCAGTGTTCACCTATCATACTGAAGTAATTTAGAAATTCCAAACTAAGTGACTTCCAACCTTTCATCCCTCCAACCCTCTACACTGTCAAAGACAGAAACTTAATGCAGCATTACAAGTAAGGGCATGATTCCTTCATAAGACTTCTAAAAGCACAAATGCAATGCCTTTAACCTGTTTCGATCACTCTTATTTTTAAATAACCCTATTTTTTAAAGATCTGGATAAATACTATTCCTATTAAACCATACTTCATCACTGTTAAGCACCATCAATCTACTTCCTTTGGGCACTGATACAAGAGCTTGTAATTAAATTTCAGTTTCAAGGCTTTAAAATATGGCAGCTGCTTCAACAACTTACACTGGAATCTAATACTTGGAAAACTGCCACTTAGCCTGAACAGTTGTATGGAACTTGGTGTTAAACTCTCCCAGAGAACAGCCATACGCAAATGCCTATGTGGTAAATCAGGGTAAGATTTCAAGATAAGCAGTTAATTTCACTTGGCTATTCTACGAATGGATTAATTTTGTTTTTCCACAAGTCATTTGTGCAGTCAGCCCATAAAGAGATTATTTTTTCTAAATAATCTTCAATTTAAACCAGGAACACATCTTCGTAATGTTGCTTTCACACTGGCACCATGTTGTTTTCTTCAAATATTTAGTCATTGTGTGGTTTTTCCGGAATACCCTATGGATAAAAAACATCAAACAGGTGTTATATTTTCATGCCATCTCATAAATGACTACATTATGGACTATTTTCAATGATTAAACAGTTGACTGACTTCAGTTAGACTGACAATGACCTAGCAAATAAGCTCAACAAGGATCTGCTCCTTAACAGTGGACAAAATAAAAAAATTACTATGGCCCGTGCTGCCTCAGTTAGTGCACCTGATAAATCCGTCTACCAATTGCACTGCTTTTTGTAAGACTTTTTTACCTTTCCGCCCTATCTCAGTTTATTTCTTAGCAGAAGGTACCCAGTGCTTCACTTAATGGGCATTAATTCAGTTTTTTAACAGCCCACTTTCAAACTGTCTTTGCATATAAGTTACTTTATTTTCCAACCAAAGCCTGGTGTCAGATAGACTTACTCATTTCCTCCCAAGTCCCTGTTCTAGTATGTCAGTGTTAGAAATGTAACCAACTTTTTTTTTAAAAACAAAGCTTGAAATACGTTCTTCTCATTGTAGAGTCAAAATGCAAATGTATTCACAAGTATTGAATGTGTTCCCAGCTCTACAGCCTTCAGCAGCAGCAAACAAAGACAACTGTGAGGTCCAAGTTCTGAACACCTCCCTAGTTTGCCAGATGTTGAGAATGATGGTTACAACTCAAACCAAAGTGTTGCCATCCATTTAACCCAGCTGATGAGCACTGACTGAGCAACTTTATGTATCACAACGAGCAGTGAAAGCTGATGGCAGCAGCAGCACCGTCACCTTTTCTTTCAAAATCAAACTAATAAAGAAAATGTTGGACTCCATCCTCAAGCTGATAGCCAAAAAACCCAACAAAACAAACCCCCAAACCCTCTGCTAACAGCAGCCTTGCTTAAAGATTACACTGCACTTGGTTACTACAGAGAAATTCACTTGAAATCCAGTTACTGAAAAGCAGCAAAAGCATTTCCCTGCTAACATTTCCCAGGACGGGAGGGGATGTCTCAGGGACACTTCATTATATATCTTCTAAATTTTTTTTTCTAACTCCAAAAGCTAGACAGGAGCTAAAGAAGAGAGGCAACCTCACTGCACTGCCGTAACTTCCATAGGTGCCACCCTCTATTCTAGACGTGCCCAGAAAATATCTGCTGTTTCGTCTGCAACTGTCACAGGGAGCCAAACAGCTCGGAGACTACAGGAGAATATGGCTACATAAGTAACTGTTTTATTCAGGTTTATTTTAAAGAAATGCAATATTCCATCTTGCCACATTCACATTGGCTGACAAAACAGAATGATGCCTTTGGGTCATCTCTACAGGAGAAAGACCTAGTTGACTGAATGCTATCATTCCACTTGAGAAGTGGAATTCTTTGAATTTCCAGCACTGAATGCTTCACAGAAGTGCTCCTATGTGCAGAAGTGTTTCTACGAAAATCTTGCGCTGCTCCAAGCTTTGTCAAGTTAAGTAATAGTAATATGAAACACAGGAGAAGATACTTCTAGGCAATCGGAACAGAATGCTTTGCCTTGCCAGCTTCCCTCTTTTTTTGTAAGGAAGATGACAAGATTGACAGGAAAGTTGCAGGGAGGAGCCAGTCTGATTTTAACTACATTCAGGTGAGATATCAGGTGAAAAGAAGTAAAAAAAAAATTTATTTCTTCTTTAGGGCTCCCTTCCTTTTCTTTCTAACATAAGCATAGTAACTGGAAGTACTGTGTAAGCCAGCGTGAAACGTAGAACTGTAGCACACAATGGACTGTAATTTTATTCTGAGACTCTGCTTGCTATAGCAAACCTTAAATAGAACTATATATCGTTTTATGTTTTTCACTCGATGCCAGTGGAAAATTTAAAACGAGAAATTAAACCCTTTCTTCCCCTCATATATGCAGTGTTAAGGAAAAACACATGCAGACACTATGCACCACTGAGATTTGAAGGAGTAGTGAGTTTGTATTTTAAAGAACCTCAGAGCAAACAAAAATCGACTGTGAAGTTACGATTGTGTCCATAGTCTCAGGAAACCTGTAACTTGTTATCAAGTCAGCATGAAAGAAAAACCTCAAGAACAGGTGTAGATTTGCCCCATGGGTAGTTTGGTTCTCCACCCCCCCTCCACAGTCTTTGCTACAAGGTGTTACTGTTAATTCAGTGTAACTGAGAATCAATACTAAAGAAAGTGATCTTTAACATTAGCCAGTGGTGGTCAAGCAACGCAGCTCCCTTCCCCAGCTTGTCCTTAAGCCTGTCCACCTGCAGCATCAAGTTCAGACTATCCACATCACAAGTACATTAGCATCCACCCGCTGGCTTAGCAACACTAGAAGAAGAGACAGAAAGCCTGTTCCAGGAAAGGGAGTTAGCTTTATACTAATCTTTTTACTCATTTGTGGTTCCGTCCCAAAAAGTAGCTCTCCCTCTTACTAAACAGTTCAGAAACTAACATTTCAGGAACTCTGAAGTCTACAAATGCCCTTCCTTCAGCAAAAATTAAAGGCACCTAAATCACAGCAGCCTTAGAGAAATCAAATACTTGAAGGATGTTATCCAGGATAAAGGACTTATGTAGCAAAGAAAATGGAAGTTAAATCAATACAGTATTAATTATTACTATCCATCAGCGTCCGAACACTTTTTACAACCAAGCCTTAGGGTGATATGCAAGCATACAGCCAGCTTCACTCTTAAGTATGTTACAAAGAAATAATCGCTTAAGAACTTAGCAAATGAGACAGTATTTTACAGTATGTTACCCCATATATGGAGTGAGAGTTGAACTAGATTCTAAGTGACCAGAAAGAGCATTATTTGATTCTAGAGTGGTGGAATTTAATGCTATATAGTGATATTTCTGCTTCTCGGTTTTCTATCTACCTTGATGTTAACTCAAAGTACTGACAGGGCAGGAGTGATTAAGATTCTCAACAGAGGCAGAGTACTGATTTCAGTCTTATTTAGGCTGTTGCTAGAAAAAGTTAAATACAACTTACTCAAACACTAAGACAACTCCCACTCTACTGGCAACACAGGTTGTGTGCTTACACTTCAACTCTTGGCAAGATATCTATTTATCTCTGTCTATTTGTGAGTCATACCCTCAAAGGCATAGTTTGTTCTTGGCCTAACAACAATGGAAGATATTTGGATCGTTAAAGGAAATGCTAATTACACAGTAATTACCATAGCCAGCTGACGTCCTATGTTTCCTACAGTCACGCCTCCTGAGAAAAATATACATGGAAGCCAAGAACGGATGTACAGAAAGTCTGGGGATGTATACCTAGTAAATAAAGGAAAAGAAGTTAGAGACAAGTTATTATTGCCACCTTACATACTGGTACCAAGATGCTACAAAATTCGCTCCCTGGGCCCAAGCAAAAAGAACCAGTAATACAGAAGAAGAAAAAAAGGGAGATCAAATTAAGTCTGTTAATTTAATAAGGCAACAGAGTGAGAACATGCCAAATATGTTAATAACTAGCTTTCAGTGCACATGCACCTCTGCTTTTAGTTAAGACATGAGAGTTGAAATAGTATTTTAAAAGCGTAACTTACTGATAAACACCATTATATACAAGAAACTGGGTTATCAGGGTTGCTACAAAGGCTATTGTAATTCCAAGTCCGAGACCACTTCTTGAACGATCAAACGTCCACCAAAGACCCAGTGATAAGGCTGCTAGAGTCAGAGACAGCTGGATGTTGTTTGCAAAATCTAGTTTCTGGAAAAAGATGTTAAGGACAATCCTTTTAAGTCTGCAGACATCCTGCTGCTGAAACTGAACAAGGGAGAACTCAAACCGAAAGTGAACATGATTCTGTACCTCCGGATACAGTATGATAAGGATCTGGTTTTCAGACGTGCTGAGCAATCATAGCTCTTGTTGACTTTGACTGGAGTGTGAGTGCAAAGGCTGCTCACTGCAGGGGGGCTGGACTAGATGACCTTTAAAGGTCCCTTCCGGCCCAAGATTCTATGAACATCAATTTTTGTCCCACTAAGCAGCCAAAGAACATGCTACATTGTAATATACTGAACTTTTATGTTGTTTTTTTCTTTTTGTTTCAAGTAACCTAGTTATCCCTGCTGATTTAGGTTTTCTTCTCAAACCGTCATTATCCAACACAAAGAACACTCTTACTGAACAGTTCAGCGTAATTTACTAGTTAATTATTAGATGCAGACAACATATAGATTACAATAATACAACTCATATACTGTTATGTCTGCAGTTACACCAAACATACTATGTTGTCTATTCCTTCCAGAACCCCTCTAACTACTTTTAAGTGAACTGTAGGATCTATCTTAAAGTAACTATTGCAGCGTATTGCAGGTCTCCCAGGAGTTTGTCTCTGCCAGTAGTATCATCCCCACCTTTGTAATTCTCCCAGAAGTGAACAGCAGAGACTGTTTCATGACAACAGACGAAGCAGATTGAGCAACGATGTAAACTAGTTCAAGGATACAGCACTTGCATGGTTAATGCCAACGAAAACTGCTATGCATCGCATCACGCTGGCCCACTCTCTCTTGAATTTGTGTGGCTCCCCAAGGTGGCTGTCAATGCAGGGATACAGCAGGCCAACGACAGCTGCAAGAGAAATAACACTACTTGTATTAACCGTTATACAATGATTACTTCAGTATTACTAAATATTAGTTTGGCTAATAAGTGTTTGTCAAAGCAGAGAGGTGCTCATTATGCTACTGTAAGCCTGATGAAAAGACAATTATTATCCACCTACTTCAGAAAAGAAGAAACCTTCACACTAATAAGCAATACTCTGTTTGAACCTCTAAAGCAGAGATATATATATTGCAATGTTAAGATATCTGACTTCAAGCTCCTTTTCTCCCATGAGCATCTCTCGTTTGACATCTTGAGCAGATGCTTGATTTGTAATGATAAATAACAAAGCATTATAGTGAGGAACAGAATATGTGTTTATTGCTCATGTGCAGTGCTGACAGTTTCAGGAACTTGACTCATTAGCTGTGAATCAGGTCCTGAATATTTGCCTGGACTCAAAAGTTTCTTGGCAGAGCTGCTTTCTTTCCTTCTGCTGAGCTGTAAATCAGCATCTGTTGCCATCCAAATCCGATGAATTCTGACACCAAATAGAAGCAGTGCTGAACTTAAAGAAGCACCTGCCATCAGCCATTTATGACAGGCAAAAATAACCACTCATATTATTAACCAGACCAAGTTTTTATCCTCATATAGCCTTATCAGTAGCCAAATCGGTTGCAGAAGGAAAACACAGGCTAGTGTCAGCTCAGTTGCTAGCAGCTCCATGTGCTGACAGCAACTCCAGAGTTAGATGTGCTGCTTTAACTGTATATAGCACCCGTGTGTGTTTTCTTTCTCAGTCTCTTTTTTGTTTCTTTCCCCAAACTCCTAAGAGCAATAACTTCTATGTTAATCAGGCTGCAAGACGTACCATTCTAAGACAGGCATGTGATCTGAAGCTCAAACAACTTCATTATTCTGATGCCAGTTACCAGGACTTTCACCTTATGTTAATAGATAAACAACGAAGTTTAATCCAACTGTGAGAGGACTACGAGAATTCTCATTGGAACATACCCCGTGGCAATCTCTTTTTACTACCCAGTTTATCATTCATTCAAGTTTCTGGTTTATCATTCATGCTCCCTAACTATGAGCTGTAAATAGCACATGACATCATCGTGGAACAAAAACCATAAATTAAAAAAAAAAAAGCATGGAACAATTGTCTGAGGTATTTCCAAAGAAGCTGATAAAAAAAAAAAGGTTACAGCGGGTTGATCTCCTAAGATTCAACATCTTTTTAATCCCTCAACGCTCCATCAAGGCCTCGTTTTGTTTTGACGAGGGTAGGAGCGCGTCATTAACCCTAGCGCACCGGTTAACCCGCCGGCTGCTGCGGGAACCGCAGAGGCCTGCGGCCCGGGTTTCCCGCGGTATTTCGCGCCGCAGCTCTGCCGATGACCCGGCCCGGGGCGAGCGGGCGGCGGACTGCGGGCGACCGGGAAGGGGCGAGCGGGCGGCGCGCCGCCGCACGTGACTTCCTTGTTTTCGGCCCAGCCCGTGGCCAGTTCGCGCCGGCAGCCAATGGCGAGCGCCGCCCGCCACTCACCCGTTCTCCGGCAGCCAATGGCCGGCGAGGGGCGGTGACGCGCGGCGGCGGCGGTCCCGGCGCTTCCACGCGTGCCCCGCCGTGGGCGCGGGCGCGGGAAGCGGGGAAGCCCCGCGCGGGGCTGATGCTGTCACGCGGCGTTGTGGGGAGCGCGTGCCTCCGCGCCACGGTGGCCGGAGGAGCTCGCTCGCGCATCCAGGCCGCCCCGCGCTGCTGCGGGCGAAACGCGTTTGACCCGCAACGGAGAGTGCGGCAGCTTCGGACACGCGGGAAACGCGTGGGTGGCTCTTGCGGGTGGATGAAGCTGGGGTGGGCACAGGTGGATGAAGCTGGGGTGGGCACGCGTCCTTCCGAAAGCCAGAGGTCGCACCACTCGCTGCGGGATGGAAGTGTGAAGCTCCCACACGCACGGGTCACAAGTATCAGCCCCACCGTTTCTCCACCCCAGGGGAGGATGGCGGGGGGGGGAAACAAACAACCCACACCATCACTCTTGGAGGTCAGGAACTCACCTGCTGCTGTCCCGCAGCACGGGGGCACCCACCAGGCGGAGGAGAAGAGAGTGGATATCACTTCGTCAGGGAACAGAGTCACGTTTCTCTGGATCTGCAGCAAGTTCAGCACCAGGGCCATGAAAGCACCGACGACAAAGAGGACCACGCTCCTCTGCACCAGGTGCTGACTCAAGTTCAAGGTGGTGGCGGTGGTGGTGCTGGCACTGGAGGTGCTAGGGCTGCGTGTTCCATGACCCACCAACGTCAGCGAGGAGCTGGAGACGGAGGAGCTCAGCATCTCGCCCACTTTGGCGGCCAGCCCGGCAGCCGTGTCCCCCAGCTGGGTTTTGTGCCTTCCCCTGGCGGCGCAGGAACAGCTCCAGGCGCAGTTCTCCAACCTGGGCATTGGCTTCACCGGAGTCCTGGAACACAAGCACAGGGACAGGCTGTTAAAACCCCCAAGACTGCGTCAGGTCGTCCCCTTACACACCACTGACAGGCACCACTGACAGACACTACTGACAGACACACGGCACTGACGGATGCCGCCTCCTCCAGCATCAACCAGGCTCCGCAGGCACCAGGCTCACATCCCGAAGGGGCCAGCCCAGGAGGCAGGCGGGAGTCCGGCAGGAGCAGGGTTACCCGACCCTCCCTGAGCGGCCACTGGGCCGGGGGCCGCGCCGCCTCGGCCTGACAGCAGCGGGGTCCCCGGCTCCAGGGGAGGCTCCGGCCGCCGGTGAGGGCACGGACAGGGACCCGCCGGCCAAGAGGACGGGGTTCGCTTCTCGGCTCGGGGTCGTAAAACTGTCCCTTCTCTCCCCGCCAGTCACCGCGGGCCTCCCCGCCCTCTCACCTCAGGGGGCTGCGCCCGCTGTCGCCGCCTCAGCCCGCGGGGGAGGTCGAACGGCCGCCGCTCTGCCGCCTCCCTCCCGGCTCGTCGCCGCCGGCCCGTGCCCCGCGTAAGGTTTATAAGCCCCCAGCCGCAGCTGTCACGTTACCCGCCGCCGACCTACCGGCGGCCGGAGGTAGCGACGGGCCCCGCCGCTCCGCTCCGCTCCGTTACCCCTCCCCTCGGGCCGGGCCGCGCCGGGCGGGGCGGGGCCGGCCGCGAGCGCCGAGCGCGGGAGCCGCCGCCGCCAGCCCGGGCGACCGCGTCCAGTCGGGTGAGGCGCCGCAGCCAATCCCGGCCGGGCGGCTGATATGACGTGCGGGACACACCACCCGCCTTCCCCCCCCTTCTCCCGCCGCCACCCCCCGCGCGCCGCACCGCGGCTGACGGCGGTAGGACCGCGCGACGCTGCCTGCCCGCCCGCCCCCTCCCCCCCCACTCCCCGCCTCGCACCTCCGCGCGCCGGGCTGCGGCCAATGGCGGGCGGGGCGGGAGCGCGCGGGGGGCGCACGACGCCTCGGGTCCAGGGGGCTGGGAGCGGCTCTCGGCCTTCGCCGCCAACGGTCGTAACGGTCGCTGAGAGGGAGGCCCTGAGGAGGAGCCGGGGCTGAGCTGCTCCCCCGGGGTGGCGGCCGCGGTGGAGATATGGCTGGTGGAGATATTGGCTGGGATGGAGATGCTGGCGGTGATGGAGATGGTGGTGGTTAAGGTGGCGGTGGTCTCCGCGGCCCAGTTCTGGGCTGCTCGCCCAGTCCGCCATGGGGGGTTTGACGCCTTAGTGGGTGGCAGTCGGTCGTGGGGAAGGTTGAAGACACGTGCGGCAGCGTCTGCCTTGGATCGAGGGGCTGGTGATGCTGGCTGTTGGAACTGTGAAGTGGTGCTGTCAGGAGATCCCGCCAAACCCATGACGGTGTGACAAGAGCCTACAGAACCCAGACACTGCATCAGCCACCAGCCATGAAGCGTCTGGCAGATCCCAGAATCACAAATGTTAGCATCGGTGCTGACAGCCTGAGCAGCTACTCTGCCAGCCCTAGCAAAGCCTGGTGGGTTGTGATGCTCTCAGCCTAGTGTAGTGTCATAAAAATACAGTTAAATGCAAGTTCACCGTCTGGATTCTGCAGAGATGGTTAGCTGTGTGTGCTGTGTGCCATGTTAAGAGTTCAGCGCCGAAAGTTGTCTACAGAGCAGGACTCAGCTGCTAGGCTTCTTTTTTTAAGATGCTAGTTCACACTGGAGGCAAGTGTGTCGATGTAGTAGGAATAATTAGATTTCTTGTTTATTTATCTGGCCTCACTGGAGCCGTCAGGTCTTCTTTTTCACATAACATATGCTGTCTTTACAGTTGGAAAGAATATGGGACCCAATGGCTTCCCAAGCGATGACACTGAGGATTTAATAGTTGCTGGCCACACCCAGACAGGCAGAATGGTGCTCCAAGTTCTTGAACCATCAGTGTTCAATGATGACTCCAGTTGTCTTTCATCAATGTGTTTAATGCAACATAAAAAGTATGTTATCAGTTGAAGACACAGAAAGAGGCAGGTCCTGTGTGTATCATAAAGAGTACCTTCTGATCTCGGCTCAGTTTGCATCAGGGATGCAAAGGGTTAGGGTAGCTAAGCCTACTGAGCAATATGCCTTTGGATGACGTGCTCAGCTGTCTTGGTGATGGACAAATTGTTAGTGCCACTGTTGGAAGTGACAGAATAGCCTAGTATTTTTCTCTTAATACCAACTAGCTTGGGATCAGCCCAGCCCTGTTTCACAGACCTTATTGCTGAACTGCTGTATACTATCCTCTGTATGTTGAGTCGTAAATATTCGGTTTCCATTGCTGTTTTATGTCCATAATATACTGAAATAGCCTTTGGGTTTAGTCTTGTTCACTAGAATTGTTTGGATTCTTCTATCAGATTTTTAAAGACACAATTTATTTCCTTTTCTGCATTTTTTTTTTTGCCCCAGTGGACCTACACTATAACTTTGAGTTAACTTCAGAGAAAATAGTCCTAATGTATTGTCAACATTTTATGAGTTCTTCTGCAGAAACATTTGATTTGTTTCAGGAAATCAAATGCAGGCATAACACTTCCCTTCATAGTAACTGTGTACATGCTTGGAATTGTCACAGGCAGTTTATCTGTATCCCTGGACCACTAAGCAATAGGTTCATCAGCTCTAAATAAGAGCTAGAACTCATTCTCTGGGAAATTTGCTTTCTTGTTGAATCACTTTGAGATTTATCAGCAGGACTGTGGATCTGAGATAAAACAACCCATTGTTGTAAGAAATCTCTTTCTGGAGTTGATCTATGGGAAACAAACATAATTCATCCTTGCTTGTGCTACATCTCTACTTTACTTGAAAAAGATATCTTTCTGTATTAATTCTTTTTTTTTTTGCCCTGAGTCTTACCTCTGTGCCTGGGCAGAGTTCACATTCCCTTCTGCTGCGTCTGCTAGTTTTCTTTCCTGAAAGAATCTCTTAAGCATTTTTTTATCCTGTGTTTTTCCTTTCCTCATGGGCACATCTCTTTTACTACTTCCTGCAGCATATTTTATTATTTTTTTCCATATTCATAATATCATGTGGTGGTGCCCTTCTTTCTTGCAGGCTTCTTTCATACAGCAGAGACCGAACTCTGAAACGACAAAACTTGCTGCAGCTTTGCTTAAACCAGCGGAATCAATGCAAATCTAGTTGAGAAACTGGCCCTAAGCGTGTTTTTCCTGAAGTTACCTGCTTGGAATAGAGGTTAAATACCCCTTATGTTCATGTTGCTTTGCAGTCCTATTGCTTTACATTTCCTTTTAGAATCCTAAAAAGGGTTAGGCCTCTGCATCCTTTGATTAATGCCTGAAATTTTATGCTTAACAATTATTTCTGGAAAGAAGTGCTCACGTATCTTTGTAAGATTAATGACATCGTTATTTTTATCTCATTTCTTAGCAAAGACAGCAGAATTTGGAAGTACTCAGCATCACTACTCATTACATAAATAATTTCACCTCTTCTTTTGTGCTTTCTGTATTAAACATTCTGGAATCTGACAACATGCTTTTCTCACAAAGGCTGTTTCATGGGCCTCTTAGACAGGAGGCTTAGGGTACTTGGACATTTTATTTTCCTCCCTAGTTAAACTAGATCAAAAAATGAGCTGGCTGCTGATACAATCTCCAAAGGCAGTGGTGGAGAATCACAGAGCAAGACCTGTATTATGCCTAAAGCGGCTCTCCCTCTGCTTCACTGGAGACTTTTTGGAATTTATTCACCTTCAAGACTTTCTCCTATTATTACAGAGAATAGAAACCTTCCCAGTCATAAGCTAAGCCTTAATCTCCCGTGTCTCCGTAAAAGGATTTGGTGACATACATTGTTTGATTCCTGATGCCAACCTTATGTACAAGAGTTCAAAAAATCTTTTGACATCAGCAGCAGTTTATCAGACTGAGCTCTTTGCTTTATCAGTGTAGTTGTGTGAATTCTCAGGAGTCTGCAGGGAAGCCTGCAGCTTGCAAGGCCCCTTCTTGGAGGTCAGTGTACAGCAGTAATAAGTGGCGTATGCTAAGTTCTGTAGGACAGGTTTGTGGAATTGCCCAAGTTGCGGTGAGGACCTTGTTAAAAGCTAAAAGGAGAAGGACAGGGAGTGATTACACGGTACAATAAGCAGCATGTGAAACGTACAGACTCTGCACAAGCCAAACCCTAGCTGGGACACTTCAGGCATGTAAAACAAAGGCGTAAAACAAAATGTGTTGTTGGTTAGTATATAATAACCTGAGTCATCCACAGTGAGCAAAACTTAAAACCTCGTCTTCTTTTACATAATCTTGAGGGTGAGAAACTGTAGCTGTACTCTGAACATAGAAATTAAACCCTAAGATATCCTAACAAAGCCCTGTCTTTGTGTAGTTAATAATACTGTTGTGGGCATATGACAAATATTAATGGAAGCTTTTTTTGTTTAGGTGCCAAAATTTCTCTAGCTGTTTTTTTACCAGAACAAGATAGAAAGAATGATTATATCTAGGCTGCAGTCTTCAATGCCTATAAATTCACGTAACAAGTATCATATAATGAGCTAATGAACATCCTGCATGCAGCTGTGGGTTCTGACTTGCTCTCAATGAACCTCTGTCCTGACGCAGACAGAGTCTTTGCCTTGGTTTCAACTTCATTCATCACCATTGTTCTGTGTATTCATGTAGCAGGGAGTTCATTGAGTTGATACTTGATATGCAAGATAGTGATTTCATCTAAACAACTTTACAAAAAAATACTACTTGCTTGCTATTTTGCTGTTGAAAAAATTACATCTTTGGTGATAGTAGGTTTGTGAGGCTGGCATGAGCAGTTAATGAGGAAAGCCGTTTTATCCAGATTTGATTAAAAATTATTGGAATTTGGGCCTTGCTGTATTTACATTTATTTATACTATCTTCAGGTCTTTAAAGATACTAATTAGAAGAGGTGTTTCCATCCTTTTTTCTACATTAGCTGTGACATAAAAGGCAAAACACTATAAGGAGCGCATTTCCTTAGAAATAAAATTACTTGCTATAATACTTTTGTAAATGAGTAGCTAGTCAATCGTCATATGAGGGAATGGCCAGTTTCTTATAATAGTAGTCCATGCTGTGATAGTTTAAAGAATAGCTGAAATAAACAGAGGTATTGTGACTGAAAAACCCAGAGGTAACCTTGCCTTTTATATGCATTTGTTTCTTGATGGAAACATTACTTACATGCAAGAAGATAATAAAGTACATTTCTATTACTGATCCTTATTACAACATCAGGTTTTGCAAAAGAGCTTCTCCAAGGTGTATGTGTGAGCACGCCCAAGGTTGATTGTAAACTTGAATGGCTTTTGCATGTTTGGTGACTTGAGACTTGACCATTCCCATATAGGATTAAAAGGATTTTTTCTCAAGGACTGCAGTGTGAACTACATTCCCCTTACAGCCCTCTGTGGTACTCAATTCCAGCACTTACTGTTTTTCCATGATGGCAACCTTCCCACTTACTCTTGTCATATGTACCTGAGGAAGATGCTTCTGGAATTTGTATCCTAGCTTGTTGGGTTAACCAGGAAGCCACCACAAAGCAGTTACTCCCCCAGTACATTCCTGAAGTTTAGATTTCATCATGCTGCAGTGGGGGAGATGTGCAGTAGCTCTCTCCTGTAGCTCTTCAGCTTGGAGTGAGTAGTTACAGAGGAGAGGCAGGAGCTTTACAGCATCTTCATTTTCCAAGCTCTTCTCACCATGTCAGGTAGAACGATTGTTCCCATCTAGGAGATCCAGCTGCAGCCTCAATGTCTGATGAGATAGCCAAGGTCTAAATCAGATGAGCTGTTCTCTGCTCTTCCCCTTCCTTCCTTGACCTTACCGCAGTAACAGCTATAAATAGCGGAGCGGTGGCTACCAAGAATAGACTCAGTATCACACACTCTGGTTATTTCTGTACATTTTCATGTCCCTTAAACTCTGGAGCACAGTGGCCAAGAACTGTAGAGCTGTTGCTATCATATGGAAAACACTTTCTTCCAGAGCTTTTCACCTAGGACGATTCTGCCAAATTCACTTTTTATTTTTTTAATTTTTTTTTTAAAAAGTCCCTTAAGATACCTATAGCTCATCTGGCAGTGCAATGGTATGGCTGCACAAAAGAGGTCAGAAGAGCTGCCTGAATACTGCCAGTGCCTCTTCCAGGCTGCCATCCTGAGAGTGTGAATACGCAGAGCTCATCTCACCATGATTTCTGCTCCTATCATGCTGTAGAGTCACATATTCAGGGAACAGCCTTGGTTTTGAACAGGACATTGGGAAAAGCTTTCCAGTGTAAAGCTCCCAGTGGAAACATGAAGATGAATGCCAAGGAGAATCATCGGAGAGAGAACATGTGTAGGCACTAGTGCCTAATGTGGTATGAAAGTGTGGTTTCCATGTTGCATCATTATTAGTACTGTAAATATTGCCCTTTTCAGGCTAAATCTCTAAGATTCCCTTTTCCAGTAATTACATTAGTACTCTTAACTGCAGTTCACTATGCCTAGGTGGTAAGGGTTGGCATTAGGTGTGTTTTCACATTGCCAAGCTGAACCAAGTTAAAAAAGTGTAGCATATGGGAAGCCTAGAACTTTGCCTGGAGCGATACTTTAGAAACTGCTGAAGCTAGGTTATGCTGAAAAATATATTTACTTAAAGCCAAACCCCTGAGCTTTTACTCATAAAAAGACACACTTTACTTGTAATAATGAGATCAGGCCACTTGCATGCAAACCCAAAGGACATAATTATGTGCTAAATTGTACTAGTTATATGCTAATGTAACTCTTGCTATCATTGTAATGCAGGATTGGACCTTATACAACGGCTTCAAATATGCCACAATAAATTTTACTATTGTTACAGTTACTGCTAACCAATTAGCCTTGAATCAAATACCAGGTGAGAATTCTGCAGGTTTCATCTTTTTAATGATCGGGGCTGCGCACTGCCAGCTCCACTTGCTTATTCAGGCTTATTTTGTGATGTGGCTTATGCAAAGTGCTGAAGAAGTTCAAAACATGTAGAACGATGTGCACAGTTTGGGAACACGTGCTGCACCCACTCAGGTTGCCTAGATGAACACACATGATGGAGATGCTGAAGTTAGGAGCGTAGCTGTTGCTTTCAATTGCCCTTGGAGAGAGCTGGAGGAAATAGTACCCCCTGAGGGCTGCTGATATCTCAGTTTGTCTGGGCTGGCCTTGGGAGCTGCCTGTTTCTCCCTCTGTAGCAAAAGCTTGTTTATAAGCAAAGTAGGATAGATTCAAGCTTTGAGGTCAGAGGGCAACTGTATGTTTCTACCCTGTTATCATATGGAATGGCTTATAGGTCCAGAACTCACCCAGGTTTCACTGTTTGGTCAGGCTTGTTTGTATATTGCCTCACAAGGTCAGGTGTTTGTGACATTTGTAAAGATGAGATCGGTGCCTTCCTGTCTGTTGCAGAGGCTCAGAAACCACGATTGCAAAAAGACCTTATGGCAAACAGGCATTAACCTCTGGGGTGTTACTAGTTTTGTGTGTCCCACATCCAGCAAGTGAGAAGCAGACACAAGGAATAAATAACAATAACGCCGTCAGAGGAAACAGAAGAAACAAATACAAAATGCCTCAAGATATAATGGCTTCACGTCCCATCTGAGAAGCTAAAAAGTCTCTGCATCTCGTCTGAGAAGCTGTCAGTCTTCTCATCAGCCAACCTTGGCATCTGTTCAACTGAACATGTATTTAAATTTCTTACATTCACTAGAGGAATCTCAGGTGGAATAATCGGGCAGGCATCTATCCTCTACTTCTGAGTCAGCAGCAGAAAGATTTGTGGATATCAAAGAGACCTTGCCCCTATTTTTTAACATTTAAGAATCTGCTGGATTTGCTGCTTTGTGGTTGGCTGGTTGCCTGTGTTTGCATGTGGAAATCTTTGTTCTTGCACTGTGTTGTTTGTCTGGAATGCTATGAGCAGTTGTTTTTGTTTGTTCATACTTGGGTGGAGCTGTCTAACTGAGTAAATATTTGCAGTGTTATATTTGCATGCACAGAAGACAAAGAGGGCTGGATTCCTATTGACATGAATGGCCTTTTACACCAACCTGGCAATGTAAAGGTTTAAATAAGACTGATAGCTGTGAGGCCACTTCTTATGGTCAGACTGTATTAAGTGGATTTAGTATAAGTAACTGTCATGTCCATATTTATTTCTGATTTCAGATGAACTGTGTTTTCCAGCTGAGATGTTTTGTGATCACGGCCATGAAGGGCGAAGCTGCCTTATTCACTGACTTCATGTTCAAAAGTGCTTGACCTCCACTGGGACTTAGCCCTGTTGGAAAACAAGGCATTTATTTGCCAGTTTGTCTTTGGACATCAAGGATGAGTTTTCCACAGATTTGCTAAGCGGACATTAATAGGTCCAAATGCCTGAAGCTGTTTTGCAAGTTGCAAGCTTGTGCTGCTCGTGAAAGGTGTGTTTGTTTATATAATAAATAACTCGTATAAACCTCACCAGGTGACTATTGCGTGTTTTATCATTAGCTAAGCTACAAAGTGCACTATAAAGACATACACACATGAAGAGATTGTAATGAGGACTTATGCCTGAAGAGGCTGTTATTAGGTAATTCAGCTTTTTTCGTACAAAGGTTAATAAAAATGGTTGTGACATAAGGAAAAGTGAAATTGAACTCCACATCCGAGGTGTTATGTAGACCTGACCCTAGTTCAGCTTCTGTGTAGCTCTAGCTATGAAAACCTGGAGCTTACTGTGAACTGATTTATCCTGCCTAGTCTTGAAAGAATTGCACAGTCTTGTAGTCTGATTGCTTCATACATACCTTAAGGGACCAAGTGTCTATGTGTAGGCTTCAGAAAAAAATGTAATATATGAGAATTTTATTTTATTCAGTTACTTGTCTTGCTTGAAATTCTCACTGTATTTCTTTAAGGTTCAGCTATTTATTTTTGTCTTCAAAAGATAAATGGGAATAACTTAAGAGTTTAACTTCCATAGGGCCAAACTCTGCTGCTCTTACACTGTCTGATATCTTACTTCATCATTAGTTCCACTGGGTTCATTTATACTAATTGTGGTGCAAAGTATCCCTCAGGCTGACTAAAACGTCCAGTCTGTTTTAAGCGTTTTGTTACCACAGTGTAGCCATCCATTCCTCATCTTTTACTGCAGATCCAAGACTTTTGTCTGCCTTTACAATGCATGTATTGAAGCCCAGTTGTCTCTGAGCAAGCACTCATTGACCGAGTACTCAGCCTTATCTCTACTCCTGCATAGTTATTACTTTTGCCAGTCCCTATGGTGTGCTCGTGCATCTCCCTGTGTAATCATTCTGTGAAGTAGAATGGGGATGTGAGCCAGATAACAGATTGCTTTGCTCTTTTTGCTTGTATCCCTCCTCTGATCTAATCCACTTCTCATCCATCCCTACAGACAGTGTGGTGAGTGCGAATCAGCATCTACAGACGGACAGAACCTGCTGAGGTCAGTCGTACCACTGCCTGGTTTGCCTTCCCGGCTTGGAATGCCTGTCTCAGTTCAGCTCACCACCAAGCCTTTTCACAAGGGTTGTGCTGAATAATTTACTATGAACTCACACCTGTCAACTGGTAGCAGACTGTAACTTTTCCTGTTGTTCAGGTCTTTGTAAGCTCCTTGTAGATTCTTGTAAGCTCATGCCAAGTGTTTCCCTCAGTCACGTGTAACTGGACTTTATGAAAAAGCATGCGTGATTCTGTGGTTTTCCTTGCTACCTTAATTTTGAAAACATGTCGAAGTCTGTTTGCTTAGGGACCTTTATCCAGTTGTAAAATTAGGTTAAAACTGTTCAGTGGCTTTAAAGGTATAGGATAAGTAGGAAAGCAAGTATTAGACAAGGCAGCAAGGCTGGATAAATCTTTTTTCATTAAGAAAGCAGGTTAAAAATGGTGCCACTTCCCTTCCCAAACTCTATGTTGCTTAAGATACTAAATATATACTAGTCTTCCTTGTGATTTTGAGATTAGTATTACCAATCCTCCTTCTCTGCAGTGCTTTTCCTGGTTCTTGTGTGTAAACAATCTGTAGTAATAGTACAGCAGCACCTAATCCTCACCTTCTGACAGCCACCCATGGAAATTAGTGCCTTCTTCAAGTCTTGCCTTTTCTCTGGGTGCTTTGTTTAGTGATGCTGGTGATATGTGCATGAATAGCCTAGGACATTTCTCACTCTCCATCAGACCTTCATCCCACCATCACTGTTTTCCGAATGCTTCCATCTGGTTTTGCCCAAACATCTAGACAAAGCTTTTTAATATGGATTATATATATATTTCATTGAATTTACTGCGAATGATTATCTGAGTTGGGCAATCTGAGTTTGTTCTGTTGTTTGGTCTTGGGATATTGCTGAAGACTAATTTCAGTAGCAGAGAAACTTTCATGAGGTTTGAGAAAAAATGTGTCCTTTTATACTTCTGTTTACCTACCTGGATCTGCTAAAGCCGAGTCTTGACCATTCATAAGACAAATTTTGCCACGAATACCTGTTATTTAGTTTGTCAGTTAGTTAGAAATACCTAGCTGCCCAGTGACTTACCTCACAAGCAAAAGTTAATTTTACACTTGAAATTTTTAAGCACATGTTTAAAGTCCACAACTTAATTTGCTAGGGACGTCATTAGTGTTTCAACTTGTATTAGGAAATACCTCTTATCACTAAATTTCAATGGGAAGAGGAAAAACCTGGGTATGTTCCAAAAGATTCATTCATGAAAAGTTCTGCTGAATGAAAAAGGACATTTACAATTTTTTTTAAAGACTTACTATATCTGATATGTGTGTTTTAATCTCAGCTGGCTGTACATTTTACAGATAACTCTTGATTCAACTGATTCTTGAGATAATATAATAAATACTGTAAGAATTGGCATGTCTTAATGTTTCTGTCTGCATAATATATCTGAAATAAATATATCAGAAATAAAGCCTGCTGCTATTTCATGTTGCAAACAAAGTGTGTCCATCAATATCTTTCCCAAGGAAACAGAGAGAACAAGGACTGGGAGAAGGTGATTTGGTAAACGCACTCCCTGTGAGGAGCAAACTTGCATAGTAGCTTGTCTTTAACTCCTCCCAAGCAGTGGAGCGTGTCATTGCTTTTGCAATAAACTCTTCTTCAGGAACAGATACAAACCAGCTGAAAAACAATTAGAAACATAATTTTATGTAATACTGTCCATTGAACAACTTTGTTCAGTGTTTTTGAAAGGCTGCTCTTCAGCATGAAGAAAAGACTGGCAGAAGTGCAAGGAGAGCAGAGAATATTTATGGCCAGTGGAAGAAGAGCTGGCCTTTTGCCCTAGAGAAATGGATTGATGAGAAGTCCTTATGCTTAAACCAAGCATTAGTAAAATAATTTGGACCTAGGCTTGAGGTAATGATGTTTAGCAAAACTGCTGCAAAGTCTTTTTTACTGCCCAGGGTGATACTGAAATGAATGAATTCTTCTTGGAGTCCGTTGTGTGCCAACTCACAGCTGTGGAGTTGATCAGTCTTGCCTTTTGGAAAAATTGAATTTGTAGTGAGAGATGAAATTTTTAGTTCAGGTCTTCTACAAAGATTTGTTCTCAATAGCTACAATCCTGTTTGACTCATCTCTTGCAGTTCAAGAAGGCAAACAAAGCTTTATCCTCTTCTGGACAGCTGTTAGAAACAGATCCACTGACATAACTGTTCAGGAGGACAAAAACCAAAATTTGGTTCTTTATTCCAAACTAACACAAGTAAAACATCTCTCCTTCCTAAGTCCACAGTCCTATGGACTAGGTATCAACAGATAAGTAAAGAGAAGAGGAACTATAGCAAACCTTAATATTTATAACTGGATTAGCTATTGTATCAGTGTTCCTAGTAACCTTTTCTGCTGGTAACCAATTTTTTTTTTCCCCTAAACTGCCTGAGCCATAGCTGTTTAAAACTGTTTTCTTCTTTTGTTTCTTCATGTAGTCCCTCTGATAATGCTACCAGACATTATTTCATCTCCTGAGAAGACTGACATGGGGAAAATTCAAAGCTGCTTTAAATTCACTTTCCTTTGCTCACCCCTTAATCTGTGTCAAATTATGCCGGATATGCTATTCCGAGAGATGGAAACAAGCTTCTTTATCTGTATTAGTAGCACTGTTTTGCTTTTCAAATCAGCACACAAGAAGCTATGCCTTAAATAAGCCACTTGATTGTCTTTCGGTTTGGATCCTTTTTTTCCTGAAAATAAAACAAAAATATTTATCACTGATAATAATTAAACTGTGTAATTTTTCACATAGATCAGAAATTGAATGGACAGTTTGTAGTCATTTGTCTACCATTTCAACGTGGAAATCAATTCTTAGTTATCTACGCTTGGCTTGTCTGGATTATGGATTAACCAGGCTGGGGATGCACTGACCTCCGATTATTTACTCCATGGAAAGTTGACTGCGGACCAGTCGGCTGTATTGATTCAAGCAGAGTGTTGCAGGAACATCTGTCAAATCCATGGCTTCCTCCAGTTTAGCAGCAGATTATCTGTGTCACGGCTGTGTGAAAGCCTCTCCAGTAGCCTCTGCAGCCCTGCGCAGAATCAGCTGTCATGATCTGGCTCCTACAGGAGCACTGGAGAGAGCAGGGCAGAGGTGTAACGCTTTGCATTCTTACCTTGAGGCAAACTGGGTTTATTTATGCTCTGAGACCTACGGTGGCAGGCCCTCAGCTGTCTGAAGCTGAGAAAGCAATCTTCCTTGGTCTTTAAGCTGCCATCACAGGAGAGATGTCCAACTTTAAATAAACCAGTTAGTTACGAGTTAAATTTAGTTAGTGTTAAGTGGGAGTAGACCTAATACACTGTGTTTGTAGGCAAGGCTGCTGTTTCCAAAAACTGGTCATGGCTACAGCAGTCTCTAGTTCCATGTGTTTCCCTGCTGGTGGCCCCAGTTTTCCTTTTCACGTTCAGCAGCAAACACGGACGGCTTGATCATAATTTGTGTTTACTTTAAATTAATAGAATGTGGTGAGTTTAGGCCTTAATGAACATCATTGGCTCAATTTTAAATGTTTAAGTATTTAAATAATAGACTCCACATAAAAATATCAACAGAAAATATTTAGTTTGTTTTGTTTAATTGAAAAAAAATATAGATTTGTATTTACCTTTTTATCTTTATCTTTTATTATTCCAAAGGGATTCTGAATAGAGGTGCTATCTCAAACTTAACTGTGATCTTGCAATCTTGCAATCAGTCAAACCGGTAATTTATGTTTCTGTTGAAAGCAAGTGAGAAATAATTAACTCATGTATTGCATCCCTATCTTTGCAGGTCTTTAATTCTCAGGAAGTATCTGCACTAACAGGTTTTTAATTTCAGACTCTTCAAAGCTACTGGGCTTCTACAAGAAAGCCGGCACTCCGTGCCGTACGGGTGTGCTTGATGCCTTGCAGAACTAAGACCCAGGAGTTCAATCCTATATGCTTTGAAGTCACTGGCCATACTCATATTGACTTCAGTGTGGCACTTGGAATCCTGGGGTAGCAGGATTATTTCTCCCACTGAATTACTGGTCCTGGGTTTTAGGATATTTCCCCATTTTGTCATGCACGTCCAAAAGTTGTTTATTTATCTGCGTGTGCTTCTGGCAGTCTGTATTCCTGGGTGACCTATTTTCGCAAGAATCAAATGCTAATGGCAGCAGGAGGATCTTATTGGTCCTTGCTGGGCTGATGTGCTGACACCATTGCAGTGAGAGTGCTCACGGTCAATGACAGCGCAAGTCCTGCCTAAGCAAACTCATTTCCTGCTGATTCTGCAGAAGCTCCTGTATCAACTACTTATTAGCAGCGTGTACTGGAGAGGATGGGTTCATACAGGCGTGTTTTCTATTAACAGAATTGTCTCCAAGGCTAACTAGCCAGTATGGCCAGTGTAGTGAGCTGCTGTGCAGAGCACACTAGTAAAGGATCGAGGACACCCTCCTTTTGTTCCTATTAACCTGGTACTGAATCACATATAACTCACCGTTTCCTCTGTAGTTTAATCTTACTCAGCTAAAAATTTTAAGGGTGTGTCAGATCAGCAGAGGTGAGACTGGATAGAAGGGGAGGAGTTGCTCTCATTTAGATTTTTTTTTTTTTCCAAAACAAAGTTGGTCACACCTCTAATAGCTAGACTCAACTGTGTTTTCAGGTAATCTTAATAATAGGTTGCTAGAGTGCTTTGCTTGTTCGGTCCATTCAGTAATTAAAACCAGCGCCAAAGTAATAAAATTGAGTATGGGGTGACAACTTAATGAACATAGTACTTTGGCTGCAAGTACAGTTCGGTACAGCCGCCTCATGTATGGCTTGCTCTTGGGTGGAACAGGGCAATTGTCAAATAGAGCAGGTATATATGGCAGCTGAGGGCAGAAAATGAGCGTTTAAGTGACCATCAATAAGATCACTTCAGCCACAAAGATTGCTGAAAGCAGAACTAGCAATACTCAAGCTGGGTTTGTTCTCTTTTAGTCTCAAAGTGCTGAGAACTTTGTGTTTTTATTCAGTATTAAGGCTGATACCTCCAGCAATACACATATGCCAAGGCGATGTTTTTAATGACTCAGGGAAGGAAGCTGTCTGCTGAATCACCAGTATCCAAACATGAAGAACCTAAATGTTTTTTTTTTGAAATCTGAATGTAATTAAGCATGTCTTGTTCTTTTCATTAGGCGTGAAATAACCACAGATGATGAGACTCCACTTACATAACAGTAAAAAATTACTTATTTTAGTTCTCTACCACAGAATCTGAAATCTGCAACCTTCAACAGCATATTGTTTACAAGGACTAAGAAAAGGATCAAGCAAATAACGAGAAGAAAATATATAAAATAACTATACTAAATATTAAGACAGTTTTTTTACTCATGAAGTTCCTAAACCAGAAGTCACTAGAAGCTGAAAAAATATTCTGGAGGACAAACCATGCAAACTTATGCTGCTCTTAACCTGTTGGATTTTGTCAGATACTGAGCTAGCTGGACCTTTGTTTTGATCTAGGATGGCTGTAGTCTGCACTCTACAGGTTGTCCATCTTCCCTGAACGCCATAAGCAGTTGCATCAGGTTAGAAGTATAGATGGCGGGTGTCCCAGACTATCCCAAAAGTATTTAATAAAAGAATCACGAGGTAAACATTGTACGAGGACATGACTAATGCAAGAATCATAGACCATCGCATGGCTTGGGTTGGAAGGGACTTTAAAGGTCATCTAGCTTCAACCTCCCAGCCATGGACAGGGACACCTCCCACTAGATCGGGTTGTTCCAAGCCCTGTCCAACCTGGCCTCGAACACTTCCAGAGATGAGGCATCCACAACTTCTCTGGGCAACCTGTGCCAGCGCCTCATCATCCTCACAATAAAGAATCCAATATTTAAGCTAAATCTACTGTAGGCTTTCAATTTAAAACCTTCATCCCATCGCTACACTCGCTGATAAAGGGTCCCTCCTCTTCTTTCCTGTAGCCCCCTTTAAGTACTGGAAGGCTGTGTTAGGGTCTCTCTGGAGCCTTCTTTTCTCCAGGCTGAACAACCTCAACTCTCTCAGCCTGTCCTCATAGGAGATGTACTCCAGCCCGCAACCATCTTCATGGCCCTGCTCTGGACTTGTTCCAACAAGTCCATATACTTTTTATGTTGGAGACCCCAGAGCTGAATACAGTACTGCAGAGCAGAGCAGAAAGGTAGAATCACCTCCCTCGACCTGCTGGCCACGCTTTTGATGCAGCCCAGGATGTGATTGACTTTCTGGGCTGTGAGTACACACTGCCAGCCCATATTCAGCTTTTCATCCAACATGCCCAAGTCCTTCTCCACAGGGCTGCTCTCAATCCACTTATCATCCAGCCTGTACTTGTGCTTTGGATTGCTCCGACCCAGGTGCACTCGTCCTTGTTGGACTTCAAGAGGTTCACATAGGCCTGTAGAAGAGCAGAAAAAAAAGAACAGAGAATGGAAATTCAAGGAAAGACAAAACTGATTAGTAATAGAAAATATGTATTTCCCAAGATCTGGAATGTAGTAAGAAAGTTCCCCAGGGACTAATGCCATTTAGTTTCAAAAGTAGACTGAACAGGAGGTTGGAAAATGCTGTGAAAGAAGTGCTCTCACATTTTCCTCTGTTGCCCTACGAACATTTTCTTTACAACATCTGTTATAAGAACTGCTTTGCAACTATATCTGGGGTTTTTTTTGTTTGTTACAGAAGAAATCATTTTGCTCTGATGCTGACTTGTCTGTTTTCCAAGCAGAGATATGCCAGAACATCAGGAGAGTCATAGGGATTACCCAATATTTGCCTGCTTAAGTGTTGGCAGTAACTGCTGGCAAAGGAGAAACACCTTGTTTGTCTGTGTAGGCTACTTTCACAGAATCGTGGAATCACAGAATGGTAGGAGATGGAAGGGACCTCAGAGAGTGATCTAGTCTAACCCCTCTGGCAGAGCAGGATCACACAAGAACATGTCCAGATGGATTTTGAATGTCTCCAGAGATGGAGACTCCACAACCCCTCTTTCATCATATCTACTAGATTAAGAGTAGCTATAGAGGTGTAGAACAGCTATAGAGATCCAGAAGGAAGGACCCTTGAGGCCTTCAGCTAAAGCTCTAGTTCTGCACTTACACCTGTATTAATCTGGAATAGATCCCATTACGCTAACCAAATTTTAAACAAGTTTACCTGAAATTTAAGTATTGGACATACTAGAGAGTTGTGCCATATTCTCTGCTATCCTAAATGGATATTGCTGTCTTAATTTTAGTGGACTCGGGACACTTTTCCAGAGAATAAAGATGGGAAAGTAGAGCTGGTTCCAGAACTTTTCACCTCCAAATTATAATACTCACCAAGAAAGATGTTCCATTGACTTTCCAATGATAAGTGTTATCCACACTGAAGTGACAGCTTTTACCATAACAGTGTCATCAAGCTGACTTGCCTCTCCTTCCAGCTGGTGATTCCTTCCAGAAAAAGACTAAAGAAGCCACCCAGGCAAGCTTCCGTCCAGAAAAAGACTGAAGAAGCAATCCAGGCAAGCTTTCCCTCTCTCTGGTGTGTGTATTATGTGACTAGAACACTGCAGTCACACTGCAGGTGCTGAATTTCATTATATACACACAAAAAATAAGGAAGATCACAGCTGAACTCTGCAGAAATGCTAATTCAAAACTAGCCTCCTGTTTAATCCTTTTTCTGGAGTCATTGCATAGTTTGGAAGTGCTGAGAAAGGCCATAAGCTTTATAGTTATGACAAATTGCAAAACAGCTGGAAATAAACAGTGGGAAGGGAAGCACTTTGTTGTGATGTCTATCTTCAATTAAAAGCAAAGCTAACTTGATGTCTCTCGTGCTGTCGTTGTTCTGACTTATCTTTGATGAATGCATGTGGAACCTCAGGAGCCCTGGAACACAGTTTTATGCCTATTTCATAACTGCTTGGAGTTCCTTATTAAGTAATCTGGCTGTGAGCAGTTACAAAGCTGTTCTGCCTCTCTTAACATGTCAGAGGAGAAAGATTTATCATTTTCGCATTCTGCAATATAACAGTGGCAGAGATGTACATCTTGCACCCTACCTGTTAACTGGGCATTGTGACAGGGCGTGAGAGTTAAGAAAGCCCCTTGATAACCACAACAGCTTCTATTGTAGATATCCCAAGTGCCTCTCCTCTCTGCCTCTCCTCTGAGCTGCAGCAGACCTCACCAGCAGGCTGGGACCTGTGCCTGGGAAACTTCGCTGCCTTTTGGATGCTGCAGCACAGGACAGTTGCTATGGGTCTGTTCGTCATCCTTCTCCCCTCCTGAGGCTCAGGAGTTTCTTCTCTGGCACTGCTCTCTCCTCTTTGGAAAGCCTCGGCCTCCACTACCCACCTTGGGGTTGGGGACTCCCTCCTACTCCCACTCCCACTCCCACTCCCACTCCCACTCCCATTCCCACTCCCACTCCCACTCCTGTCTGCTGCAGCCACTGGCACACCCCGCAGGCACTCTGCTCTGAACTAGCACTTTTTTGGGGAGACAGAGGTGCTCCACCTGCCAGGGAAAAGAGGTGACACAGTGGCTGCTTTCCAACCCTTTTCCTCTCCACGGCCATGATGGTGGAGCTGTGTGGGCAGCGACTGCCAGCCGGGAGCGAGTGGGAGAGACGGGGCAGTTGAGCACAGTACGGTGATGCAAGGCGGTGCAGGAAGGGCACAAGACTAATATTACTGGTCTGGTGCCTACAGTGGGACTGTGGCAATATAAAATTCATACATAATCCATAAATGTCATACATTAGCACTGTTCATGCCATTTACGCTTACGGCTGTGGTACTGTAGGGACGCTGCATGTAACCTCTTGTTAGTTTACACATGGAAACATGATAGAGCAATAGAAATCCCATCAACATTTGCTACCATCATTAGTGAAAGCACTGAAAAATACGCTTTAAGCGAGAGAAACAGGGCAGCTGTCTCCTGGCCTGGACTGTGAGCACATGTGAGCTGCTGGAGCTGCTGGAGCTTTTGCCTTGAACTGCTGGTGCAGGTGGCAATGTGCTGGTGAGAGAAGGGATGTCAGTGTTTTTCACTCATCAGTGAAAAACAGAGGGTTGGGCTGATTGCCTCACCTCTTCAATGTGCAAGGAGTCATTGCTGCACCAACACAGCTCCACCTTTCATTTCACACAGCTGCAAACCCTATACTCACTCAAAATCTGCATGTAGTATTTGACTAGCTAACAACTTACATGGTTGCAGTTACTTTTTGTCACCCCATTTTTCATTTCAGTCTACTTGTAAGGATGGCTGAAAAATTATCTTCTTCTATTTCCTTATGCTGTTGGTGGAATCAATTGTTAACTAAGTTTCTTGTGGGGAATGGAATGAAAATACAGTATGATAGTAATATGTTTCTGATGTGATTCATGATTATCGGTAGAATATTTAATGATCTTTTTGTATATATATAGTAATTGCTTCTTCTGTATCACAATAATAGGTTGCAATACAATTACAGTCTTGTTCTTCATATAAGAAATGGGCACATGAGTGGAACAGAATCAGAAAAGCAGAATGTCCCTTATATCTTTTCAATATTTATCTACTCACTTGAGATTCTACAGTCTTTTGAATAACAGTAGACTTTTATAATCAAAGTGATTGTGCAGACTTAAGATAAACAATTCATAAGACAGCTAAAGTTCATTTTCATAACAAAACTAGGCATTAAGGAATTATTCCTAAGGCTTTCCCTAAAGGTAATGACTCTAAGGAATCCAGTGCATTGCAGATAAATCCTCCTAATATAAAGCAATATATTCTCAGTTACACAGAGATGAGCAACACTCACTTTTCTCTAATAAACTTCTGCTGGAACCCGGCTCCTGCTGAAAAAGCCTGTCTCTTCAAACAAAGGAGTCCCTGTCTTGTGAGAGCTCGTTACCCATATGATAAAACTATTAATTTCTCTTGCACAATTCATTGGAGTGGCAGTGGGCTTCTTGCAAACATTTAATTAGGTCTTGCGTCATCCCTGAGCAGCAAGTATTATTGTATCCGTTTCTACAGTTGTGGAAGTTGGGTAGAGGGGCTGCAGCCGGTGGCTCAGAGCCACCTGCCCTGTCCCTTCCCCAGCTAGGAACAGGCTCTGGATGTCTTTACTCCCAGCTCTCTGTTTTAAGTTGTAAGCTATGACCTCGACCTCTTGCAGAAGCTAATTAAAGAGGAAGAAAATGCTTTGGCAAGCTTTCAAAGATGGTACAAAGATGGTTCAAAGTCTGGTGCAGCAGATTTCAGCTGGAATCAGAGTCAAGTTTCTAGCACAGCTGTAATTGTTATGTGTATTGTTCAAGCTTTTTTAAACCAGTCAGAAGACTAAAGACATGCCTGTATTCCCGATACATTGCAAAGTTCACCACAGTTCCATCTGCTGGTATTTTCTTTGATATCCCAGCTCCATTTATCAGGCACGTTTAAAAGTGCAAAACCCTAAAGTCAGTGACGCAGCTTCTTTGAGTCACACAAATGCAGGCAAAACTTGCTGGTGTCTGCATATGCAACTTGAGAACTGGTATACTTTGAATTATTTTTTGTTGATTTGTTAGCTCTAAGATTATTTCACTTCTTGCAATTTACTTTTAAGAATACAGAAAGCCATTAGAAGAAGTATCCTAGGTAATTTGTTAGAAGTCATTGCAGTTCAGTTGTCAAAATGAATACCCTTGCTTTTGGACTGATGTTAAATCATAAATCTCCAGCTTTTATATTTGGTTAAGGGGTGGAAAGTGTTAATCTGCAGGGCAAGTTCCCCTGCCAACTTTAGAATAAGCAAGTGATGCAGAAGTTGACAAGAAGCGCATATCACTGAGGAAGTGGATCTTCTGACAGGAAATGTGACATTTTCAGCCAAATCTCGCTAAACGTCCTCCTGTTGATGTTACACGTGGGTGAAAGCGACCCCGTGTCTGGGCCTGTGGCACAGGGTTTGCACCAAGAGGCAGGGTGATGCTCACCCGCAGGGGTATGCGGTCTCTGCCTCTGGTCAACATAGGTGAAAAATGTGTCAGGAAGAGGACCTCAGATGCAGAGAGAAGCAGTCAGAGTATCAGTTAGAGCATATTTCCCAACATCTTGCTGTGACATTCACTAGAGCAACCCCATTTAATTCTCCTTTTCGTGTAGTGGTAACTTGTAATCCGGCATAGTCACTCGCAGAGTCTTGTGCCGTGCTTCCACGGAGTGGTGCTGCCAATGCTCTGGCACATTCAACATTGCCAAGAAGCCATTACTTGCATGAATTTTCCTCTTTCTCTAGTAAAACTACAACTGTTCAGTCATTCTAAGACATATTCAGAGCCAGCAGCCATCAGCTAAAAAAGTGGAGAGTAAATTATATTGTCACCTTACAGAGAACCTGATGGTCAGAGAACCCTTAACTACTAATCTTTCACCCTTTCAGCTTTCAGTGAGAGCAACGTGCCAACCGTGAGGCTTTCAGACTGCCCCAGCTGCTGCCAGGAACCACGGTCACGCTACGTGTGGGGCGTGATGGTGTGTTTTGCCGAGCTGCCTCACCCCTGAAACAGCAGCATCACAGGAATGTCAAGCAAGGTGTTGCTCTATCAGCATTGCACTTGTGCAACGTGGCGGAGTCTAATACTCTTAGAGGACTGGATCAATGAGAAATGCTGCCAGCTATCGGCAGTGGCAAATCTCCTTTCCACCTATACACCTTGTTTATATTCCGCCTGTGATTTAGCATCTTGGCAGCTGCTGCAGGGCTGTCTGCTTTCAATCACTTGGCTCTGTGCCCTGTCTTCCACTGTATCCATAAATCAGGAAGCCTTCCATTAGTTTCTCAGGATCTGCCTGTGAGATGCCAGGCTTAACTCATCAGAGCAGGGCTTGGGGGATGTTCAGTAGCTTGTGGGAGCAGCTTCTCCATTCATAATGTTACCCCACACTCCCTCTATTTGACATAGTGACTGCTTTCTTCAACAAAGTTCTCACCTTCTCTTACCTCTTTTCAAAGGTTTTTGTCTTCTACTCAGCTGCTTAGAGTAGAAAGAGTAATACTCTTCACTTCAACCTGTTCATACAGAGGCTAAGGGGTATTTGTCTCAAATTAGTCTGTTGAGTTCATTAGTTTTCATAGGTTTCATTGCCAGTGTTTTGTCTCCTATAGCTTTTATCCCTGCTCATTTTTCTAGGAATAGGTAATGAAAAGTATTGGTTTAATGAAAGACATTATGTCTTCCTACAAGCCTTGGCTCCTCTGATCTTCGTAGCCTCTTGGCAGCATGAAGGTTGCTGTGACTGGCATTCTTACCATAATTTTCTGTAACCTGGTTCAACCAGGATTAGTAAGAAAGTACCAGTATTGCTGGTGCTGGTGGAGCTTCACTTCAGTGAGGCTGCTGAGATTTCAGAAAATCCTCCCTGTGCATATAGCCTATGGGAGCAATTTAACTTTCATTAAACAGACAGGCTGAAAGCCTTGGCAATGTCGTACGTGATGTGAGTGACTGCTTGTGCCAGCATCCTCACAAATCTCTGCTAATGGCTTTCAGTCCTGCCCTCCAGCACTGCTATTCTTCCAGCACAGGGCCCTCCGCTGCTCAGTCTTTGCTGTGATGTACTATTTTATGGCTTCAAGCCCCTCATTTGCTTTTCTTTTTAAAACACTGATGTTTTGACTTCAAATTCAGGAAAATTCTCCTGCAGTTTAAATCAACAGAAGTGGGGAAGCACTGTGTGTCTGAATACCCACGTCTGGGCTTGCCTTGCCTCGTGGCGTGCACTATCTATTAGAGCTGGGCAAGGAGGCAATGCCACGCTCCCAAATTAGAACCAAAAGTGCTTTGTTTCTATCCCACTCTGGGATAAATGATGATGTAGGTCAGTGAGCAAGGATGAATCATGCCATGTGCCCTGTATGTGTTAAAAACATGTACTTTGTGTAGAGGCACATGCAGTTGGCTGGTGAGAGCTGTTGCGGACTAGGGCTCAGACAGAGATGGTTTCCAGCTCAGTGCATAGAACTTACTTGAACCATAGAGTAGCTTGAATTGATACTGATTTTATGTTGCTTGGTAAAGCTGTGCATGTAGAACTGAGCTAGTCCAAGTTTCAGTCCCAATTTTGTCATAACTTCTTTCTGTCCTCGAGCAAGTCACCTGAAATCTGGTTTCCCTGGCTCTACTTAACCCACATCTGCTGATTCTGCCCAGAGAAGGCCTGAGCACTGTTCCTGGTCTGAACTGAACCACAACCTCCTCCCAGTATTGCTGGTGCAGATTAGCAGTGAACTGGGACCATAAACCAATCATTCTGGTTGTCTTTGTGCCTTATCAGTCAGATGCCCATAAACCATCACCCTAACGTGAGGGTATTCATGGAAGAATAAATGCATGTCCTTGATAGTACACAGCTGATAGACCTCACAGGGACCTCCCTGTGATAAACTCCGGGATACAGAGTTTAGCTAACTTGTTTATTGGTTTGCTTTCCTGGGTGTAGTGGCAGCTTTACCACTAAAACACTGTCTCTGTCGGGAATGCAAGCAAGCAAAAAAAGAATAAAATCCTCAGTTTTGCCATTATCCTCCAAACAACTTTGAAACCTGAAAGTGAGGATAAAACCTCAGCTAACGCTTGCTGTCTGCAATACAGATCTAGCACTGAGCTACCCATTTTAGGCTGTCTTTTGAGCACAGCTGTCCAGATTTAGGTTTTACTTTGGAGGAAGCCAAACTGTGCCGTTGCATCTCCGCACTCTGTTGTTGAGCTTCTTTGGTTTAAACGAATCTGGGGTGACTACATCTGACGTTGGTGGCTGTCCTTTCCCAGGCGGGTCCCGCATGGATGTGCTTGCAGCCCAAAGGATATGAAGGTGTCTCATCACAGTTCTCCAGCAACAGTTCTTTCAAAAGGAGAAAACAACCTAAATATGGTCATATGTCTCTGAGCAGGGGAAATATAAGTCCCATGTCAGGTGGCAGCTGGAAAGCGGGACCTGCTCCCGAACACCATCAGCATTCTTCTTAAGAGCTTTTTTATCTTGTTAATTGCTTTGTAACCAGTTATGATTAGACAGTAATGATTCCTGGGTCTAATGATAGGAAGTACTCATTAGCACATGGACAAGGGAGCAGTTCCCCAGAGTGTGGATGTTTACCAAAAGGGAATACATGAGACGTGTGAGTTTCCAAAACAGGAAACTGAAATTTTAGGGTATAATACAGCAGCATATTCTCCATTACCATCATCTGTCACAGTCTAGAGAAGGACACAAAGGGAATCGAGTCTGCATAATACAAACTCACGTAATTATAACAGTATCAACCTGAATTTAGCCACTTGGTTTGAAAATAATTGCCCCCAAATATTGGCCTTTGACTGTAGAAAAGAAATACTCACGGGACAACCTTTCATTTAGATAGTAAATTAGAGGCATAAATTAAAAAAGAAAAGGAAGTCACTCTGAAAGTAGCTATACTTGGTGTAAGACAGTGCATATCAGTGAGGTCTGCTCTGTGACTAGGGATACTGAGCATTGTGTTATAGCAGCATCATCTGTGTGGATGAGATGAAACCATTTTTTTACTTATGGAGAAGATGGCAATCTGGGAACTCAAGGGCCAACATATTCTTTTGGTAGTGGTTTTCCTTTGTACCTAAGCTGGAAGATCTAAGTATTCTAAACCCCCTGAAATTCACAGTAAAAAAAAAAAAAAAAAAAGGAGAGGGGAATGAATGACAAGAGGGAAACAACTCTGCCCATGAGAGGCAGATAGCGCAGCACTGAATCCCCACTGGGGTCCCTGGGGCATGTGGACATGCTTCTAGCTGTGACATTTATTTCCAGAGCAAAAGTGCCTGAGCCTATTCTGACATGAGGCACAGAAAGTACTCCCAGATTGTTCTTAAAATATAAAAACAGTAAGTCATTACTCATGTCCTTCCTCCTGCCTCTAGCAATGGACTAAGCAACAGATGGCTTTGCATTGCACTCTGAGATCAGTGCATTTAAAGAGTCCAAAATCAGATTTTACAAAGAAATAGGCAGCCAGCCTATGTCTCTACAACTGCATGTGCTTGCAGCGCAAGCTTTGCAAGCACTTTTTCTAGTTGAAGTACCAAGAGGATCATTTTGAGGACCAGAGACAGTTATCGTGGTCTGCAATTTCAAAATGATGTTGACTTTTACCCCAAATAGTTCCAGCATTTCACAATAGCAGTGTCCCAGGAAAAGATTTCCTCGGTCAGACTAGTGGGGATCCAAGTTTGAGAAGATATTCCATTGTGTAAGAGGAGAGAAAAATGAGGAAAATCAAGGTATTGTCTGCCATTGTTATCCGCTGGAGGCCCAGCTGAATTTCTGCAGATGGTAGATAGGTTTGCCAGCCTTCCCAACCCGGTGGCTTTTCTTCATATTTGTTTTGTCTTTAGGGAAAAGTGCAGCATTTAGCAATTAGACATTGATCCAACCACGCAACAAGGTCAAGGAAAGCTTTTATGTTATTACAGTCTTTTCCATTAACGTAACTAGTTTCAGAGAACATGCTCATGTGCCTCATGTTTTGGCAACAGCGGAGGAAGTATTCCTGTGACTACAAAGTTCACAGTTTAAAATGCAGAAAAGGCATTTATTTGGAACCCAGAGAAATAGGGGATGCAGATAAAATAGAGGCTTCCCAGGGAGCCCAGGCAGCAGAAATACATCCGAGAGAGATGCTGTTATTGCTTTATGAATTCTTACTAACTTCACTGGGGTTTTGCAGATAATCTCATTGCTTGGGCCCATCCTCCCAGAGATCTAGGGCTGACAGTGGTAATAACTTGCACATTGAGTGTTTTAATTGTATCTTTCTCCTGCATGATGTCTTATGTTGTGCAATTCAACCAGTTATTTTTTATTCTGCATTGTTTCTCTCTTTCATATCATCTAGCTTTCTACTTATCACTCTAGCATTCTTCTTTCCATTGCACAGCTGCTGCAAAGCTTTTCAGCATAAATGCCACGATAATACTAAAAACCCCTCCATCTCCCTGGTGTCAGGAAAGATGCAAGAATTAAATATACGTCCAGTGTACTGTAATACAAATTGATTTGAACCTAGCTGAAAACCAATAAGTAATAAGGATTTGTTGGCTTTCCTATCTTTTTGTATGACAGCAGTAGAAGATAGTATCAAAAAGCACATACTGAAACACTCTGTTGAAAATAACATTCAGAGCAAAAGTAACTGGTGGTGCTTAAAGGTACATCCAGGATCCTTCAGGCTCAAGCCTGGGCTGGGGACCACTGCCAGTGCAGAGCAATTACCTGGATGCCAGTAAGAGTCATCCTGGTGGAAGATGATGCAAACTGCTCTGTGGCTATCAGAAACTCATTGTGAATGCGGAAGAGGAGGATGAGCTCATGTCTGTCTCCAGCAGGCATGCCCCTGATCCAAATGGAGCCACGGGGCGTGCGTCAGAGGGTTCAGATGTTATCACATTGGCAGGGCACACCAGAGTCAAGATCTGAAGCCAGGAATCAAATCCTGCTGGGAAAGGCCGAGGGAAGCCAGAGCAAGCCTTTCGTGGAGCTCAAATTGTCAGCAGGCTCTCATCAGACTCGGGAACTTTTCCTCTTGTACTTTGTGGTGAGTTTTGCAATCTGATTTTACTGAGAGAAACTCACTTTTGTAGGTCAAGGGCAGACTCTTCCACAGGCCCTATGGTGATATTGAGCAACACCGAGTCCAACGCTGCTGAAGTCCACATCTGGAGCTGTTTTTATTTTCTGCAGAGGAAGAAGCTTTTCTTTATCATGCAGTGAGATCCTGGTGGCAGCAGCAGTCTGTTCAGCAGCAGCAGAGAGAGAAGTAGAGGCTGAGATCTGAACCCGGCACAAGTTCAGAGTGAAAAGCTGCGGTATTGCAGGAGATAACAGAAAAGAGGTAGCAAAACCCTCTTGTTGAGCATTTTGGGCCGTGTGGCAAGATGGTCTGACTCCTGTATTTTCCACTTCAGCTCTAACAAGCACGGAGCCTTGGATGAAACCCCAGCAAAAACTTAAGTGAGAGCCACTGCCTCACAGAGATTAACTCTGTGTTCCTGGTGAGTCAACAGCTCCCCTAAATCCTTGAAAGCTTCGTGGAAGAGACTGTTTAGTTCCACAGCCAAGACCCTGTCCGTATGCAAGGAGCTGATCCAGATTAAAAACCTCTCTACTTTGCCCTTGTGTGGGGCAGGGGTTTGCTCTGTATTAAAGGCTTGAGTCAAAGAGACTTTCTCCAACTCCTTGGTGATGTGGTGACTCCATTGGAAGAAGAGAGCTGGACACGCACCTTCCATCCCATCTCCTCTCCGTCATGCTGACTCCATGCCAATCCCATGTCCTAGGTCTCATGGGAGAGGTCCCTGGCGCAGCGGCTGGGAGCTCTGCTGCAGTGCAGCCTGGACCTGATTTGGATGACAGAGAGGCAGAGCTTCAGGTGCAATTCAATATATGCAATTCAATATAAAACCCCAAAGGTCTGGTGAAAATCACTCTTTTTTCCCTTTTCTGTGTATTTTCTCACCTTGCTTTGCCTCTACTACACCTGCCTAAGCACAAGGTCCCATCTCAAGGCTTCTTGAAATCACAGGGAAGACTCCAGGATGGAGTGGGGGCCGTGCTTGCCCTGTACAGCTCCTGGCAATAAGTCAATGGGAGCTGTGTTTATGAAAACTGAACCCAGTTCAGTTTCATGGAAAGCAAGGCTGACAGCAGAAATCATGCAGGATAGAGGCCCTGGATAAAGCCATGATAATCTTGATTTTTTTACAGGCTCCTTATGTTTTCTCTTCACTTCTTTTTGCAAGCTGGGGTTCATAAAAACTTGATGAAGTCAACAGGAGTTTCTCCATTATCTTGCAGTTGAACCATTATCTTGCTTCTGACCCTGAATCATCTTGTTGCCAGCAAGACTGAGCTACCTGACCAGTAAAATGCTTGACTCATTGCTTGTCGGCCTTGTGACAACCTGCACGTAGGGCATCATCCCTGCCCATTGTTTGGTCCTCTTGGTCCCTGCAGTATGCTGCTCCTGCAGCTTGGACTTTGCACGGTGCAGGACAGCGCTGCACCCCAGCACGCTCTCGCTGTGCTGCTGAGCCATTTGCAGTAGTTCTGCTGTGCCTTCTGCATTTTGTCCTTAGAGGTCACCCTCCCTGGAAGGTCTATATACAGATTTGAGGCAGCCGGACTCCCACAGCACAGAAGGTCAGAGCTGCTGAGCCCCGTGGTTAGAAGGTGAGATGGAAGGGAAGAGCACCACATGCACCTGGGCAACAACTACAAACAATTCCCTTTGAAAAAGGGGTTTCACCCTCAGTTCTGTGACCAAACCCTTTAGTGTGCTGGCCATAACTGCATTAAAACACCTTCCAAATCTGACTTAGATACTGTGATCTATGCGCTCTAGTTAAAGTCTTCTGCCTTATTGTTATTCCGTCCCACCAGCAGTGTTGGTAATCTGAAGTATACCTTTTTATAAACAAACTGGCACATGCAAATTAGCATTCAGGAACTGAAATTGCCAATTCTCATCTAACTTTTACAAAAATAGCCAGTTTATTTTTGAAATCTTAAGAAATACTCAATTCAGATGACTTGTCTGGCGTGGTTCATACTAGTCTGAGTGTAACTATATTAGAGATAACCTTAGCATTTTTCTAACATGCAGAAACTTGATTCACCGGAGCTGTGGAAAAAATGTTTCTGGGCTAAAATACCTTTGGAGTATATCGTCTTTTTAAGGCAAACATAATATGGACTAGTATTGACGAGAATCTTCTGATGTAGGTCAGAAGAAAGATTTTGTGCCAGTGGTGTTGATCTCCTTAGGGAGATGAGGAGACTGTCGAGGGGAGCTGATGCAGCTTTCCAGTGTGCTTGTGCCTCTTCAGTTCAGCTTTGATAACCCGGCAGCTCATCGTGAGCTGGCAGCTGCCTGTCCTGCCTGTCCCACCACTGAGTCACTCTGCAGAGCGCAGGAGCCCTCGTTCCCCACGGACGCTGCCTGCCAGGGAGCAGGGTGGTTCTGTTCCCCGGGAGAGGTGTGACAGCGTGATGCTGAGCTGGTTGGAAGTCATCTGACAGGTCGTTATCTTACAGTGCTAATTGTCAAATAGAATTTCACCGAAACACACTGGTTTAAGAAATGTTTGGTTTGGACTCAACCACATGGCTCCGCAAGGACAAAGTCTTGCACCACATCTGAAGTCTTTTATTTCTGCCTTTCTGGAGTGAAGTGTTCTGTTTTCCTAGATGGTTTTTCATTTCAGCTCTTCGTATTTTCAAGCCATATAAACCAAAATATAAAATCGAATCAGGATTTTTCACTGTGTCCAAATCCAACATTTTGAATAACAAACACATTTCCTTGGAGTTTGCAGAAAGCAGTTGCTTTGCTACATTTTCTAAAATGGAAAAAGCTCTATATCATTAAATTTGCCATGAAAAACAGATAGTAAGAGTTGTTATATACTTTAAGTGGAGTAACTCTGCTTAAAATAGTTATTTTTTCTATCCTTTTTTTTCTGTCTTTGCTTTAATTTTCAGGATCAGGACCTATTTAAAACAGATGAAATCTGCTATCTCCTTGACACCATATTATCTGTGCAGCTTCCCTTCTCAACCTGGGGCAAAAAGGAAAATAGCTTAGTGATCTTCACTCCATTATTCTCAATTTTCTCATCTGTAATCCAGCACTTTTGGGGACAGCTGTAAGTCAGCTTTCAAGCCTGGGTCTTCATGTAAGGGCATGTTTTTATTTATGTGGAGCTTGAATGTAAAGAGGAAATATTGTTGATTCATGGTAACAGGCGGAGTTGATGAGCTTCAGCCATGTTAGAGGGGTCACGGCTGGGCTTTTCATTTACCAGATACTAGCAAAGGAGTAAATTTGGATTGCGTATATTTTGCCCTCTTTCATGGGAGTAAACCAGAAGGGAGACACTAATTTTTTATTAGGCTGTATTTTTCTGTTCTGTAATGGTTGAGCGCGGCCAAAGCAAAAATCCCAAGCATTTGGGCTGTTGCTCGGCTGAGCCTCCTCGCCTTGGCACTCGCTTGGAGCCTGTTGCAGCTCCCAAGGATGATGGAACGGCTCCCACTGGGAGCTGGATCAAGTTTTGAGCTGCTTGTTTATTTGTCCTATTCCCTGGGCTTGGCAGGTGGCATTTTTCCTCAGTGATTCATTCTCCGGCACATGCATTTATCTGGGCTGACATTTTAATCATGCAAATAAGGATCTCCTTAATGAAGAAAAAAATTAATTTCACAACTGTTGCTACAAACACAGTGACAGTCCTGCTAATGTCATTACATTTATAATACAATCAGTGGCTTTTTCGTAATTGCTATAAACTGGTGCACTTAACGGCAGAGTAAAGGTTACACAAAGAGCTGTATGACTCCTCTTGTTCGCTGTTTTTATCAAGAGTGTTTGGCACTCTTCATAGGTCCTTTTGAAATCTTTTGGTCGTCAGTACTTCATTGCTTGTACTGCAGATGGCTTCGCCTTTGTCGGAGGAACAGACAAAATAAGTGGCAAGAAGACAACTCCTCTGTGACCTTTGGTGGCTTCTTGTCTCTCACACTGCAGACTGCAGAGTAAACACAGTGACTCAT
Organism: Trogon surrucura; assembly: GCA_020746105.1. NCBI lineage: Eukaryota > Metazoa > Chordata > Aves > Trogoniformes > Trogonidae > Trogon > Trogon surrucura. The sequence continues at coordinate 51,880,523 of CM036622.1, forward strand.
TCTCTTTTAGTAAATAGCTGCTTTCCCAAAGTTTTGTTATTTACAGGATTTTTTTCGTTAAAAAATCTGCAGCCAAAGAGCAGCAGGATGTGAGCTATGAGCAGCTGTTTCTACCTCCATACCGTTATGGATTTGGTAGGCAATAAGGTGTTAAGATACCTGGGCAGAACCATACCCTTGTAGCACATGTTCTTCCACAACACACTTCATTTTTCAGTTCTCCCCCAATGTAGTGTATCAGTGACAAGCTTGAAAAAGCAGTTATATAGCCAAAAAGAGTCAGAAGAAAGGGCTTCCTAAGGGGTAGGGGTGCTAAAATGCTCTTAAATTAGCAGAAAAACAAGTGGCTTGTGAAAGTGAAGTGTCAGGGTGCTCAGCACCATCGTGCAGCATCAACTTGGGATGAGGAATAACAGTTTCAGACCCAATGTCTTCTTTCTCCCCTTTTTCTTCAGGATGCTGTGAGTGAGGTGCCCAAGGCCCAGGTAAAAATGACCTTAATCTCCCAGGGGGGAGAACATCACCTCGTCTCAAGGTGATATCAACCACCTTCAAGTGGTGTTACTTCTGTGGAAAGGTGTTTTAAGGTTGGTTTTTCTCACGGGATTTTAACATTCTTGTTATCAAGGGAGGGCTTAAAGAACAAAATGTCTCAAAAATAGAGCTCTTGCTCTTGAGCTCAGATCACTTCCCACAAACACTTGAAGTTGTTCCTTTAAAACATTTCATGTGTCAGTAATGTCAGCCTCAGGCTTTCACTTTTACCCAAATGGGACAAGTTTCCCTGGTGGCAAAAATGCAGGAAAGGCAAAGCTTTGCTGCTGAGAGCAAAGCTCTCAGGAACAACAGCTTTGCTGCCAGACCTTGGGGATTTCTCAGGAGTTAAAGAGGAGGAGGAGAACATTAAATAGAGAAAAGGCACAAAAGCAGTGGAAGGACTGGAGGATATTGTCAGAGCAGTTTCACCTTGTCAGTAACAAGTGGACAATTTAGAAGCTCTTCCCAGGTCACTTTGATCCACTATTGCCACCACACCTACAGTGATTAAAGACATGATATATTTAATTGACCTGTCTAAGCTGGAAAAGTCCTGGTGTAGATGGAGTACTGGAGCTGCATCAAACCACTAAAACCTGTATCTGCAGCTGCATCAGTCACCATTTGTGGTACAGGCTCAGTAAAACTTCAGTGGAATTAAAAAAATCAGTACTTGCCCACACTGGGCATGCCCCAGGTTCATTTTCTTTTCCAAGCATCTCTATTCCTGGGGGTTAGAATGAGTGTCTGTGTGCTGCACCCACCCACCAGAAACTGCGACCACGCTGGTGGTGGGAGGAGACTGGCAGCAGGACCTGCAGCTGAAGCGTTGCTGTGTCTTGGGGAAGGGAACACAGACTGGCACAGGTTATTAGAAAGTGAGACTGAGATCTGGGAGTTGATGTTGGGCACTGAGAGCGGGTGCTTGGAGGGCCAACCAGGTGAGGGACTGACAGGGAGGCAGGAGTGAGGAGAGGCTGGAACAGGGAGAACATGTCATGGCCATACCAGTGCCATTTAGCACAGCACTTTGTCCCACTGGGTGCCTGCCAGATTCATGGCTTGTTGTTCCTGAGCTGCCAGCAGCTACCTCTGCAGCCTGATGTGTTCATGGCAGTCCACATTTCCATGTATTGTTAATCTTACATTTAGCAGATGCTCTCTTTGTGAAAGGGAAAAACCTGAAAGACCTTGTCATTCATCACAGACGTTCATTTTCACTGCCTCCTTCCCCTCAGAAGATGTGCAAGCCTTTTTCATGGAGTGTAGTACAGACTTTCTGTACTACGAAGGCTTAGAACGATGGGCCAGGGAATCAGTTCATGCGTATCGAAGTGATGCCTGCATCCCGGGTGTGAAGCCTGCATTATTACTGCTCAGGATATTTCTTTTACCATATTCACACCAGAATACACTCCTACCTCAGCAGGAGGTCACATCCACCGTGTGTGACAAGACAGTTTATTGCCTTTGCTTCAATTTCCAAGAGCCTGGAACATGCAGTTGCAGCGAAAGACCCTTTGAAGTGTTACTACACCTTTCTGGTTCTTCATTTTTATTAGGTAATAACCATTCAGTGTGGTACATCTTTTTATCTGACTCTGGAGCATGCCAGAGCTGTAAAATGGAGTTTCCAGCACGAGGGGTTGTAGCGTGCTTCTGTTCTTTCCCAGCCAGCCACTGCAGCCCCCGTGGCTCTTTGTCTTGTAGTGCCAAGCCCCTGTGAGGACTGAGATGAAAAAAAAGAATTAATTCTATGGCTTGCATAGTATTTTTTATGTGCCTTTGGTTTTCTAGCTGTGCTGGTTTTGGATGGAATAGAGTTAATTTTCTCCACAGTAGCTAGAATGGGGGGGGCTGTGATTTGTATTTGTGCTGAAACCAGTATAGATAACACCGTGATGTTTTAGTTACTGCTGAGCCGTGCTTACGCAGGGTCAAGGCCTTTTCTCCTCCTCACCATACCAGCGAGGAGAAGTTGGGAGGGAACACAGCTGGGACAGCTGACCCCAACTGGCCAAAGGGATATCCCACACCATATGACATCATGCTCAGCATGGAGTGGGGGGATGGAGAAGGAGCAGGGGGATATTCAGAGTGATGGCATTTGTCTTCCCTAGTAACTGTTATGCATGATGGAGCCTCGCTTTCCTGGAGACCTGAACACCTGCCTATCAGTGGGAAGTGGCGATTGAATTCCTTCTTTTGCTTTGTTTGCAGATGGCTTTTGCTTTACCTATTAAACTGTCTTTGTTTCAACCCCTGAGTTTTCTCTCTTCCCTTCTGATTCTCTCCTCCATGCTGCCAGAAGGGAGTGAGTGGCTGCACGAGTCTGAGCTGCCGGCCGGGGTTAAACCACAGCACCAGCCTTTTGGGGTAATATTTTAGAAGACTCTTCCCTGCAGGGACAATGTCTTGGAGCTCATTTCTTGCAGTAGTAGCTAACATTTGTCCATAACTGCATGACCCTGAGAGCTGGAACAAGTAGCAGTGAAATCACATTATGAGAACTGGCAACTGCCTTTTTACCGCTCAGACACAGGAATAAAATATGTTCTGGCTGTCCCTGTTAAAACTTCCTTATTTCAGGCAGAAATGAAACGAGACCCTCCCTTATGCTCCTGTGCAGGTACCATGGCTGCAGCCCAGTCTGTAGATGGGTGATGTGGCATCAATGCCCGACACTCACAGAATACCAGCTTCTGGTGAAGAATTAATTCTCTGCAGTGTGAGATGTTGGACACTTTGCTGTTGGATCAACAAAGCTGGTTGGCTGCTGCCACCTGTTTCTGTGTTCTGTCTTGCTGGCCAGTGATTTTTCCCAAACCCTTTGGGCTTCTCCAGAAACACTGAAGATTTTTCCCTGCAGCTGCAGAATAGGCCATTTTCTCTGCTGGGATCAACTGGTTGTCTTTCATCTGCCCATTTCTGGGATAGGAAAGAAGTCCTGGACTCAAAGCTCTCACTTTTTTCCTTCTTAGTACACATTTGTGTTTTCTGAGGAATGAAGCATTTTTTGTGGTCCTAAAACTTGCTGAGAAGAAGTGTGAATGCTGCTGAATGTCCCCAGAGTGACGTGATGCTCTGGGAACTCTGATGGCTTCTGTCACCCAGCAAATGGCAGGACTGTGCTGCTGCTCTTACTGGGATGTGATGGCTTGTTTCCTACTGAGTGACTTATGGGCAATTAGTTGTCATCCTGTGAATTGATTTTTGGGAACCTTTGGAGATGGCACATAGGAAACATAACTGTGTGATGTGCAGCCCCGTCAGCAGGATCAGCATCTCTGGTGAGAAGGGATGTGAAGAGTGTCCTGGGCTTGCTGGCCCCCTGATCTGCCTTGGAGGGATGCTGGAAAGTGAAAAGTTTTAGGTTTCCACTGTGAGCACTGTGATTAACCCAGACAAAACTTACAGGGATGTCAGGAATCTGCCTGAACAAGGGCTGTGTAGTACTGAAACCAGGACAGGTTTAGCAGAGTGGACCTATATGAAACTCGAATTAAAATCTTAGGAGAACAGATTTTTCATTAGTTGGTCATATTCTTCTGATAATAATCTTCCATATATCTAATGATTTTCCAAGTATACAATAATTTTCCAGTCTGACACTTGAAACATGACCAACGTCTGGTGTGTACAGATCATTCTGCCTTTACATCAAGAAGAAAACTGGATTTCAAGAGAAGGTGTTTCTGAGCTTTCACTTGCAGTGGTTTGGCTAAAAAAAAATATGCTTCCTTCAGGCACATTAAAAACATACAGAAAAAATGTTATGACCAGTGCTTGAGCCGACAGTCTGCATGACAAGAATCTCAAATCTTGTGAGTCCTTGTGTGTACTGCTCAGAGGCAGAGCGAGGCTGGCTATATGTGCCACAGGCAGAGGTATACGATGTGTCTCATAGAGTCAGCAATGGAAAATTTGGCCTCGGAAAGCAAAATCGGCATGTGAGCAGTGATGCTAATGGCTACCACTGTCTCCTCTCCCCCTTCTCTCCCTCCCTCTGCTCCCTCCTCCTGGAAGGACATGAAAACTGTTAGTTGGGACGTCACCTGCTGAGGATAAAAGTGACATTTCTGAGACACATCACATGAAGGAAGCTGAGATGTTTTGATCCGTCTTAGGCAAGGCTGATGGCAATTTAAAGAAGATGTTTTTGTACGTGCTGAGTTGTCATAGCGTCTGGCTGATGGGTTGAAAAACTGCTGGTGGAAAAGCAGTGTTGTACAGGAGTACTCCTGCAAGAGTGGCTATGGAGGCAGGATCTGCTCCTTAATCAACTTAGCCATCGGAATGGAAACCACAAATATTTACTTGCAAGAGGTTGTTTGGGGTTTTCCTGCTAACACATAAGATAAATCTTAAGGATTGACCTGAAACCTTAGGGATCTTCAGTCCATTGCCATTTCTTCCCTTGAGCTTTAAATCCAGATATTTATTGTTAAATATTTATTTTCTTAATATTAACAGTTTACATAATTCACACAGTTAAAATATATTAAAAATAATACGTGTTTTCAAGCTAGAGAGAATCCTGTGCTGTGATAAGTCAAAAGAGAGAGTACACCTAGGCTAGTGCTGGCACCTGGGTCAGCAGCTTATTCCACTTTTCATTCCGCTTCTTCTTTTCCCAGTCCTTTTCCCAATCAGTTTTGCTCTGCAGCATGAGAATCCAGCAAATGAGAGCTCTGCATGGTCTTTAAAATTCAGAACAGACTTTCAAGCAGGATGAAGGTACCCTATCCCGAGTGTGTGGTGCTGCCGTGCAAGCTGCCCCTTGCACTTTAATGTTTCACAGCTCATTTTGTTTAATTTGGAAATAGTTAGGCGAGACTGCAGTAGCAAAGAACCAACACTAGATAGCATTTGATGTTTGTTTTGAGGAGGAAAAGCCTTTTGTTCTTGTGTTCAGGTAGATTCTGAAAAAATTCTAAGCACATTTTTTTAGATGTGATTAATTGTTACTATTTTCTGGTGATCTGTGCAATGTCTCCTATAAATTCAAAACAAGAAGCAACAAAACTATCTTTTTTTCCTATTGTTTTCTTGACATTGCTGCATCAGTATAGAATTTATCTGCATTTCTTAAGTGCCTAACACTATTTTGCCTCTAGGTGCTGAGGTAAGAGGCTTACATTTGATCTTTGCATAGGCCATGCTCCTGATCCTATTAACATCAATGTGAAATCTCCACCAGGCTGGGATCCAGCCTGTCATACGCTTGTAAGTGCTGTGTGGGGGCATAATATCACAGGCAGCAACATGAGCAGCGAAGGTGAATATCTTGTGGTCTACAGAACAACAGAAGAACTACGGGTAGAATTTGTCTCACAGATTCAGGCACACATACCTTGGTGTCTGCGTGTGGGTGGGGACATGCCTGTGAGGAAAATGCTGCATTGCCATGACACGTGATGGAGATCTAGGGCTCAGTTTGGTGTCCACATGTAGACATCTATTGCCATCCAATATATCCTGGGATATCAGAGACATATATAATCTGTGTGAGAGCCATGAGCTTCTGGAGTGTCAGCTGGAGTCCAGATGGGATCTCCTACAGCATTTCAGATTTGGGCAACTGAATAATCCTCCGGTCCCATTTGACTGTAGTGGGAACTAGACACCTTGCTCACCTCAATACCTACAGCGAAGATTCTTTGACTTAAGTGTCTTAACCTTTAAGCTGAACCTCATCCTTGCAGAATTTGGTCACCTAAACCTGAGCATTAACACCATTTGAGAGGCCCTAAGGTGTCTTGCCCAGCTTCCCCATACTGACTCAGAAAGTTGTAGGTCTTTTATAGGATCCCATGAAAGAGCTTTAGGAAAATGTCTTAGATACCTTAGGGTGTCTCTAAGGGGTCTACAGCCCTATATTTTGGCATCTGACTCCAGCTCTATACATCTGAGCAAATGCCTTCAGGCTCCACTGAAACTGTTTATGACCAAAGGGTTGACCCACACGACTGCAGCACTGGATTTGGGCAGTCCCTCGGTTGCAGTGCCCGCCCCAGCACAAGCAGGAGAAGGATATGGCCCCATTTGCCCATATCCCACTGAGGAACTCCCACTGCGGTGTGCTGGGTGTAAGATAGAGTGGAAAGAGGCAGAGAACAGATCCTGAAGAATCCCAGAAGCTGCTTTTGATGTGCACTCCCATCCCGAGAAGCAGGTGGTGGAGCCCAGCCATGGCAGGCGGTCTGCCATGGTTCCCCAGGGCTCTCATGTGACTGCAACCTCCAGAAACTGCACTGCAAAATTCTTCTTAAAATATGCTGATCACACAGGAACTTGAGGCAGCTGTACCGCAGTGTCTTACAATAATTACTTGGCATTGCTTTAGCATATGAAATTGGTTTTGATGACAGCTCTGATTGCTCTTTTTACGCAGGTCTTGTTGTGAGACTGCACAGGAGTTAAGAGCTTTGAGGTTTCATAGAATCATAGAATTGTCAGAGTTGGAAGGGACTGTAAAAATCATCTAGTTCCAACCCCCCTCCCGCCATGGACAGAGACATCCCCCAATGGACCATGTTGCCCAGAGCCCCATCCAGCCTGGCCTTAAAAACTTCCAGGAATGGGGCTTTCTTTAAAACAGTTTCAAATTCCTTTGGTGTGGATTTGTGGTAAGACACATTTCTCACTGTCATTGCTGCCCTGGGACCTAATTTTTTAGCATTACTGGTAGCACTGATACATAGCGTGTATCTTAGGCATTCAGGGTGCTTTATCACAGCTCAGAAACCGTTGTTCTATTTTGTGCTTACATTCTCCACACAGGGAAGTAAATGGGTTGGAAATGATTAACTTGAAGATCAGCTGCAGTTTTTTCCCCACTAGTGTGTTGGGAGTCTATGAACCCACCAGGAGCTAAATCCAGATACTTCTGAGTGCTGGTCCTTAGCGCTGTAAGAGAAGAGCTGGGTGTAGGTGTCCTGCAACAGCTGCTTGAACACCTCGATGTCAGCCCTGAGGGATGCTGGCATTTCAACTGTCATTTCATCATGACAAAAATCAGGATAATGGCAACTTAGGTGGAAAAGGAAATGTAAACTATAATGATAATAACTATGAACCCATTAAAAAACCCCACAAGCTCAGTCTGAAAGTGTTTATACATTTCTTTTTTCTATTCCTGGGACCTGACTATCTTGCTACTTATTCCAGTCAGGCAGAGGGACAGTTGCAGCCTGAATTGCAGAACTGGTGCTGGGACTGGAAATCCTCATTTCTGATACAGTGTTTGGCTCACTTGGCTCTGAGCTTTTCTTGAAGGATTAGTCTATGAACACACAGATGTGCCTACAGAGCTCTTAACTCTGTGCTTTTCCTTCAAGCTCCACTCTCTGAGGAAGTTAAAAGCGTGATGGAGAACTGAGGGATTCCCAGCAACTGTATGGTCATATTAATTGATTGCAATTGGGCATTGCTATCAGGAATTCTGTACAGGAAGAGAAAACAAGATGAGCTTTAACTTCTCGAATTCTGATCCACTCCCTGAGTTTACTGGGGCAAAAACAGCACTTGGTTCATGCAATGCTCTGTGTCCAGCAAAGGCTTGACTGCTGTTATCTGCCCTTTGAGCCTCCAAATGCAGCATTTTGTAGAAAATAGGTTCCTATTTTGGACAAAGAATATGCCCTTCCTTCCAAACAAAATACTGCAGAGTTTGACCCTGTGGCTGAAGGCAACCTGCAGTCAAAATTGATTCCTCACTGCTAAGTCAAGATAAGGTACTTTAAAACTAAAAATCAGATAGCCCCAAGCAGAGGATTGCAGTGATCTAACAAGATCCATTAAAAGCTGTGTTTGCAGAGGCTTTGCCTGTAGCTTTCCTCTCCCAGCAAGGAAATGCTCACACATGTCATCTGGTCTGTACTGATAAAATCTAAGTATGATAATTGGAGCAGGGCACAAGGAGGGATTCTGGAAACTGAATTCTTCTGGATGCTTCTAATGTGCTTTTAATGGTGACAGAGGCAAAGCCGCAAACTGATCAGTGCTAAATTTATAACCCTTAAGCTATAATCCATTCAGATTTGTGATTGCGATGTCAGGGTTTCTGTTTTAGTAATTTTTCACACCGCTGTTTTTATGTGAGCTGGGTATGAAGTTGTCACACTTGGCTGAGGAAATTGCTCGCCTGCTATTTGTATGAGTTGCAATTGGTGTGATACGCTGCAAAAGGCAACACTGATTCCTTTCCAGCGATGCCACAACTCATGAGGTGTATTCACACAGAGGTGGCTTCCCTTTCTATTGCCATGGGTGAGGTAATGAAGTCACTTGCCTGCTCAGGATGGGAAGGAAAACAGCTTCGCTGGTGCAGCGCTGCACTGTGCACCGCTGGAGCATGAGGGTGAGCTTTTGGGAACAGGGGCTGGCAGCCTGGCATCCTCCTCCTCTGCACCTTCATGTCACTCCTGGACCTGTGCCTGGGCACTGAACCTTGCAAAATCCCCTGTAATTTTTCTCAGATAATAAATAAGCTCAGACGTTTTACAGCCAGAAGTGTTAAACCGTGAGAAATGCAAAGGTAACTGTGTGTGTCCTGGCTATCATTGCCTTGCTGTAATTCTACCCAGGAGTGCAAATGAGCTCTAAAAAGCCAATTTCAGATTTTACTGAGTCAGATCTCTGTGCTGCACCAGCCACATTTTAAGGCTCTGCTCTTTGAAGCATTGCCTTAAATTTAATTCTCACGGGCATGTATCCCCTGATGATATTTCCAGCTCCTTTTAAAGGTGCTTTGGTTTTCACAAGGCTTATAGTATTTTTAAAAAAAAGCTCTGTTGTGTTTCTCTTTTCGTATTTTAGAAAATGAAGAGAAAATAAAATGAGGGAACAGCCACCAAAGGCCAGACTGAAGCACCTCAAGCCCTGCGAGGGCTGCAGGAACAAGATCTCCAAGATTCAGAGGAGCATCCCCTCCAGGCAGCCAGCAGCATCATGGTAACTGTGGTTTGTCTTTTAAACATTGTAACTATGAAAAAAATCACGTAAGACAACTTTTTGTGTGTGTGTGTCAGAATGTGCCTTTTTTTCCTCAGTACGAAATCTGAAATTTTGAGCAATTTTTTCATCCTCTAACACATTTTATACTCTTCTCAAATAGTAGATGACAACATTAAGGAAGATAGAAAATTCAACAGTTTTCTTGGTCAAATGAAAACTTGTGACCAAAAAGCTGTAGATAAGCAGAAAGTGCTGATGAAAATTTACTTAGGCTAACTTAATGTGTTGTGGTTTTGCAAGATTCTTTTGCAGTAATTAGTCTTTACAGGCTGCTGACTTATCTGTTCCTTTTGCCTTCTCCAAGTGTTTTCCATACAGGCACAGGTTTAATAGATCCAAACCAAAATAAGAAGTTTCCTCAGTGGCTTAAGATAAGCAAAACCCAGAGCCACACCGAAAGCTTTAAGAAAGCGGGAAACTAGGGTTGAACTGTAGGGGGTAATGTTGCTACACATACTCTGCCTGCCAGCTGCAAAAGGTAGATAAAGCTATCGACTGTTCGTATTATTGCTTGACAAACTGAATCTCCACAGAAAGAATAAAAACATGTGATTGCTCTTAGCAACCTCCTCCCTCTGTCCTCACCATTGCTCATTTGTAAGGGCACCTTAGCTCTTCATTTCTTTTGATATCACGTTGTCGTATTCTGCTTGATGATCTTTGTCCAGAATTGTGTATGTCTTTACAGGCCAGGGTCATATGTTGTGTTTTCTGTCTATTTACTGCTTGTGGTCAGCCCTGCTCAGTGTCAAAAGACTCGGTAGACGTTGCCACCAGCCAGAGAGACCTGAGGAAGAAGTAGGGGAAGGAAATCTGTAGGTTTGGTGGACTAATGAGATGGTAATAATCACCTAGTGCTGTGATTTATTACATTTTTTTTTTTTTTTAATCTGGAAGAAGGTGCAACAAGAGGAAAAAGAAGGGAGGTGTTTAACTGGAGATTATAGCCAAGAAGTGTTGGAGAATCGAAAAAAACCAGCCCTCTCTCCTCCTGGGCTGGCAGGTTAAGCCCTGCTCAATTGCAGAACTGCCATAAAAGTGTGGGACACTTTGGAAGGGGCTTCCTGAGTTAACTGCTCATCACACAATCCCTCTCACAGATACTAGTCCAGGTCCTGCTTAAAGCCAGGCATTGGTGGGGGAAATGGTGAAGTAAAGAGAGAAATGAAATCTATGAAAGAGGAGAAAAAGAAATTGGAGCAGGGAATACTAAAAGGCAATTTGAGCATCTCCTCACAGATGTAGGCTGTTGTATTGGATAAAGGTAAAGAATGCTAGTGCTACGGAAAAAAAGAAAGATCATAAATACAGTTTTTATACTTATGTGTGTCTCCGAAGCTCCACTGATGTATATTGAGTCCCACACGTATCCTAAAAACACTGTTATCTTCTACACATGCATTTATCTACAGCATGAAGGGAATAACCTTATTCCCCCAGATAATTCAACCACCAGCAGAGACACCCCCAGCCCCCACATTGTGGAGTCCTAGAGACTGTCCCAGGCAGTGCTGGAGAGCAAAGGCAGCACGTGATGCTGGCGAGGGAGTGTGGAGGTCCAGGGAGCTGCCATCAGCCTGGATGCAGCTGAATTTACTCCGATTATCACTCGGGCAGCAAAGGCACCAGCTCAGAGCTGGATCTCATCTGGGCTCATGGTTGCATGAGTGTGACTATGAGGACTAGGAGATACTCTTCACCGCAAGCTTTAAGGAATGTGTGATCCTAATAAAAGACCAAGGATCCCTGCTCTAACTACATTTTGCCTCTGCATAGATATAAACACTAGTTTGAGGTGATGGCAGCATTTACATTTGGATTTTGTGCTCATCTACTTGGAGTCAGGGGAAATGAACCCTGGTGGAAGGGAAGTTGGCTGGTTTGGAATTTGGCACCTATGCCTCTGGCTTGGTTGTGTGTCCCAAAACCAAAAAGGTGAGCTGGATTGTCATTCTGCTTTTTTGACGCACCAGACTTTCATGATGCCATTTCTATCAGCAGCATTCATGACTGACCAGCTGCTCACAGTGAAACTTAACATGTGCTCTACATGCAAGGAGGAAAGATGCTTTTTTTTTTTTTCCCCTGAAGACATCTGAGCTCAGCTCACAGGTGCAGCATTTGGTGTCCCCTGCAGCCACCTATGACGGCTCTTGGGCACCGCTGCTGTGTCTGTTGAACTGATGTCTCTGCAAGAGAGTTTAACAGGATAAAAAGGTAGTTTTCTGTAGGGGCAACACCACTCCTCTGTCCCCTCAGGCACCCCAGAGGGAGTTGTCCGACACAACCGACAGCCTCCATCGCAAGCTGAGGTGATTGCTTGGTATTGCCAAGGACGGTTGGTTTTCCATACGGCCAGGTCGCTGTGTGCACGGGGTTTTGAGCAGAGTTACGGTTCGTACTCTTGAGAATGACAAGGGCTACTGCCGTCCGTAATTGAGTTCTGCTTTGCACTAATCCCTGTGCTGTCAGGGCTGCAAGATCAGTCATGAACAGCGTTCTCCTCACAGCCAGGGTTGAGGGCACTCTCAGCACTGCCTCAGTCCCACACAGAGGCTGTGTAGCACGCGTGTATCTTTCCCTCACGTTGTTACGAATATATTTGTGTTATGAGCTGAGGTTATACCACTTTTGCATCCTTGCCTGGCTAGTTACAGTGCTGTAAATGATGAATGGCTCTACTGGGGTTATACTAGGGTGATGCTGGGCAGAGAACAGCAAGCATTAGTAATTCCAGATACAAATGCTGGAGATGAGCAGAACTGATGGAGTACTACATCCTATGCTGACCACGGGGGAGGTGGGAACAACAACAGGCTTATTGTGCATTTCCATTTGAAACAGAGTCTGTACCAATCTCCCAGAATCTGAAACAAGTCATAACCCATTTTTTTAGGGATTTTCAAGAAACATCTTTCATAAAAAGTACCTGCATGGAAAGTAAATACTAATTTCTGGTAGGTTTTCCCTCGTGCTGAATTATATGGACTCATGATTAATAGGCGGGCAAGCTGGAAAGTAGCTAAAGACCATCTAGTTTTCCACGGGTTTGCAGGCTGGATGTTTTCCCTCATGACATTGTGGAGGGGAGGGAAGCCCTGACTGCTGCAGGCTCCCAGGTCACACTCCAGTGGGAAATGGGTCTTGCTGTCCCCTGCATCAGGCTTTGAATTGTCACGTGAAAAAATAAGTGTAAAATATTAGCACTTTTATTCAGGAATACCTTTTTTTTTTTATAATTTGCATGGATATAGATGTCTTCACCAGAGAGGCTGATGTTTTGTCCCTACACATTTCCTGCCTCTGCATGCAAATCCCATCCCATCCCATCCATTCAAAAAGCCTTTTCTTCCCTCACTTATCTGTTGAAGATCTTTTTGTGAGATCTCCTTTTCTCCAGCAGCCTTTCCAAAGGATCGACAATGAATGCAAGGAACCTTGGCAGGAACTGAGTTTTCAATTTTATTTTTTTTTTTTATGCAGCATCTGTCACGTTGAGGCTCTTAGGCCTGATCACAGTACAGCTAATGCAGGAAAAATAAAGCTGCTCCAAAGAGAGACTGACTGACAGACTTGTCATGATGATAGTACACATTTTTGAAATATTATGGCTGCATTCTTGAAAACCGTAGCTCGGGTAAGCTGTTTCCTGTGGTAAAAATAACACCTGCTTTGCAGACAGTGGATTTGACAGCTGCGAAGATATAGTGTAGGCATCTCCAAGAGCATGATATATTTTTGCTTTGTACACCAAATAATAACACGATTTGTTATGGAAAAAAGGCAGAATGAGATGTGAATTCCCAGGTACAAGGGGAAGAGCAGTGGGTTATGTCTCAGTGGAACTAATAACAACCATCAACAGTGCCTCTCGCTTGAAGGTACATCACTCATGTCTCATGTTGTGCATGGGTCCAGTGACCTGTCACTTGTGCTGCTCTCTAGGGCTGCTTGGCAAGATCCAAAATAACGTTGCAAAACACGGTGCTGGTTTGTTGAGCCTGAAGCGTTTTGTTTTTCTCTGTAGAGAAGTTTGTGCTGAATCTCAATGCAGGCTGCAGGCAGGGTCCTGCCCACATTCCTGGTGACCATCTCCCAGAGCCTCATTTGCTGCTGAGCCCCCTTGCCCGAGTTCTGCAGCAGCCCAGGGCTGGCGTTGCCTTGGGGTCAATGGCTATGAGCTCCGGCTCCTTTACAAGGGGGTGCCAGCAGAGGCAGTTTTCCTTTAGCAGGGTCAGCTATGGCCAAGAAGTCAAGATGTTCTTCCTCCATCACTTTCTAGAGAGGAGGCACACCTGGGTCTTAGATTCAGAATAGTTAAAATATAAAAGAAAGCAATTTTGGGCTGGAATTCACTTGTTGGTTATCACATTGACTTCAGGAACCGGTAGCATTGCTTTTCACTCCGCAGAAAACCATCAAGACATGAACCCTTCCTTAATTAATTTGTCTTGGTGGCTAATCACCTTCCTCATTAAAAAATTGTGTTCTGTAGTTGATTGATAATTGTCCAACTTTAAATTCCAGCCACTGGTTCTGGTTTCATGTCCCCTTTCTTCTAAGGATTTCCTTGCTTTAAAGGTACTTATGATCTGTGATCAGACCAGTTTTTGATCTTCTTTTTGATGAAGTCAAACAGATGGAGCTTCTTGGTTCTCGTACTAGTTAGGCATCTTTCTCATTTCTCATTTGTTTCTGTAGTTTCTTACTAAAACCTCTCCCATCATTAAATATCTGTTAAAAAATGTTGCCAGTGAGAACTGTATTCAGTACTTGAGTTTTCCTACCTAATCTCATCAATGATATACATATACATATAGAGGAGAAAATGACCTCTCTGGTCTCATATTTTTCCATTATGTTGTGAATATTTTTTTCCACATGGTTTAAGAAATATGATGTTGAGCTATTTTTTCATTGCAAGTAATAAATTCTTGTCAGAGTTGCAGCTTTACAGGATACAATCACCTATTCCTTAGATTTGCCCTGATAGCTGTGTTCCAACCCTTATGCACTTAGTTTTAATTAATTTATTTATATTTAGATAAAGCAGCTTTTATATTAATAGATACAGGTTGCCAAGAAATCTTGACACCTCTGTACATTATTACAGGTGCCGCTGCTGTTGCGGTCCTCCCCAATTTATTCTGCAGCAGCCACCTTCCTGTCTCTACTGAAAATGAAATGATCATTTGAATTTATGAACTCAAAAACACTGGCAACAATCAAGATGCTTTCATAAAGAACATTTTTTTCCTTAAATTACTTTGATAGTGGTTTTGGTGAGCTAATGAATTTATTTAGCTGATAAAGTTCAATTGAATGCACTGTAGTTAGGCTTTTTTAAGTGTTGTCATCATATGTTATGCTCTAACTTTGTTAAAACTTTGCATAAAAATGATACATCACATTGCATAGATTAAAATCTATATGGCTAATACCAAAATAAATGTTAATATTTTTAATTAGGAAGTATCAGCCATTTTTTTTGGTTTGCATTATACCCTACCAAGATGTATCTCTATATTTATGATAGGATCATAGTACTATCATAAATTGAGAAGAAAATATGACTGATGGATGAAAAGTATCCAGATAACGCAGTGATGGCATGATAGGACAGACGTATAATTTATACAGCGTGACCTTAATCACTCAATAGCTTGAACATAATTAAAAAGGTATTTTAAGCAGAATAAGTAATTTATAATTTTAAGATTAAAGAATATATGATGACAAAACAAGGGTCTGGGTCCTGAAAAAGATGGATTCTCAAAAGTATAAGAGAATTAGTGAAATCTTCAGTGATTCAGTAGGCAGTGTAAGTGTTTGGGGTGAGACATAGAAAGAATTTAGGTGTCTGAGTTCAAAATTGTAATTCTGACTGTCCTCAGCAGGTAAATAGCATTTTGGTAATTTGTAAAGTTCTTTACTTTTTATTTAAAATATTACTGTCCTAGGGTGAGAACAGAAGAATAACTGCGTCAGGCAAAGCATCAACCCAGGCCTATATCCCATCTCCAGCAGAGATACTTCCAGTGATACTTCCCCAAAATACTCCCTGCTTGGCAGTGATATTTCGTTCGGGACCTTCATAATCCGGGAGGAGTGTCTTTGTGTCAATGTCACATACAGGGTTCTTGTGCCATTCTCATGTCTGCTCGCCATGGAAACTCCTAGTACCTACCACATCCTGTGGTCAGCCAGAGCTTGATGACCTGCTGCACAAATAACAGCCTCCTTGTAAGCTGCTGTCTACTTGTTTCGTTCAACTGGTCACAGTTCTTTCATGGGAAGGGTTGTTCTTGCTCCATGTGCCGCTCAAACCGACCTCTGCCTTCCCTCCATGCCTCGTGTCTTCTGCCATCCTGATGTTGGGATTGAGATAAGTTCCTTCACAAGGAGCTCCCTCGCACAGTGTGCCCCAAGCATCCCTAGCCCTTGGGGAACATCTTGAGGCTCTGTACAAAATCAACAGTAACCGATTTCTTCTGAAACATGGCTGGGAAAAGGAAGCAGCAGTTGTGAAAGTTCTTGCTGCTTGGTGAGGAGAGCAGAATATGGAGCAGCCTAATTTAGTTCCTGTCCCAGCCCTTTGATAAAGTGCTCCAAGCCTTTACATTATGTGTTGCCTCACTGTAGCCTGTTGTGTTTTATGAGAAGGAACAAGCTGCTTGGCTCTTGAAGGCAAGACACACTCACCTTCAGGGGGATGCTCAGGGCTGCGGACCTTGAGATGAGTCCTGTGGGCATTATGTCAGGTGCTGGAGGAGAGGGCAGGGGGCTGTTCTCTCTATGGACTGGAGGTGGGTTGATCTCTTGCCACATTTGGACTCAAGGCTGCCAGAGGGCTGTCACGTGCTGTAGCACTACCTCCATCGCTCCTCTCGATGAACAGGCTCTCATCGCCTGAAATAAGAAGCAGAGAGCACTTCCCTGCCCTGGCCTAAACATGGAAACGTGAGGCTTTGCATGAATAATCTTTGTACATTGAAGGTTAATTTTGCAATTTGAAACAATGACATAAATATTGGTAGAGTTTAAAATATCATTTAGGGTAATTCTTTTTTGAAGCCGTGAGTCTGGAGCCTGCCTGGTTTTGCCAGCAAGATACTAAATTAAATTAGTTAACGGATGCCAACAAGACATTAATTTCATGTGTTTTGTTATTTTGAGCCCATAACCTTTGCTTTACAGATAGCTGTGTATTCAACTATAAAATACAGAAACATTAATTAATTATCTTATTGTTACTTACTCTTATTGTTATCAAAGCACCTGGGAGCCTCTGTCAAGCACACGGACTTCATAGTTCTTACTTCTGAATATACAGAGTTGGTGGAATTTCCAAGACTAAGAAAATTTGACATGCAGATGAGAAAATAAACAGTTCTAGCAAATGCCTAGGTGAAAGCAGAGAGCTAGAGCCTACTTACAAGTACTGTTCTCCTTTTTTAGAAGAGTCCTCCATACTACTTAAGTTACAAAAGTGGCTGAAGTTGCCAAGTAACAATGCTCTGACCCAACACATGACCAGGATGAGGATGGACTGGAAGTGGACCACAGACATGAGCATTTGTTCCTGAGGAGACCTCAGAGAATGGCCTTCTGCTAACAAGCAAACAGCATTGCTGCTGGGATGGTGTAAGAGACTGTTTTAAGAACTTTTGTCTCAACCTTGCTGGTGTAAAAACATGCTAAAATGCCCCATGAAGATATATTTGTTTCATCCTTGCTAAAAGACTCTGTGAAGAAGAGACTGTGTTAAAACCTAAACGACAAGGCTGCTGTTACAAGCTTGGACCTCTGATAAGTTCTTAAACAACAACTTCAGAGCCCAGCCCTGATAAGCCCCACGACTTGACTTGACTATTGATAAAGATGACTTCAGGGCCCAGCCCTGATAAGCCAGGGGGCTCGAAGTTCTGAACAACAACTTCTGGGCCCGGCTCAACCGCCGATACAGCTGTTGTCTTGCAAGCCCACCGGTGTGTGAGCTCACCGATGTAACTGCAGATAAGGCAGCTGTCCTGCAAGCGCGAAAGCCCAACGGTGTGCAAGCGCGAAGGTACACAAACCATCAAGTCATCCTACATCTGCAAAAAATGGGCCCTCCGGACACCTATGCATGCCCCGCTGACAGAGGCGACGCTGGGGGGGGTGAAGATCGCTCCTGACGACCCTCACGCGCATGTGCTGAACAGGCGGAGGATAAGCAAAGCGGCTCTTGGAACACTATGAAATGCCACCGTGAACAGCAATTCTTTGGAGATCTTCCCCACCGAATCGAAACAGGCGGACCTGCGAGACGTCGCTGGATCTGTGGTGGTAGCTGTACTTCTTGCTATTCTAAACGTTTTACTGCTTCGCTTTTCCTTTTCCTTATCTTTCTTTACTATTGCTCTCCAGTGGTTGTTAGTCAATAAAGGGTTTTGCTTTTGTGACATCTGACACCGTTTGTGTCTTAATTTCACCTTTGCGATCAAAACGAATCACCTTGACCCTAACCTCTACCAGGTATAAGCGGCTCAAGACAGATGGTTCTGGACATCATTCTTCATCCTCACCTGTCTACTAGATAAAGAAGCAGTGTCCTCGTAGATTTAAAATTACAGTAAGTAGTGCTGGCAGAGTATGTTTTTATTTCAAGGCAGATAAGAAAATCTATCCTTTTGGACAATTCTTGTGGAAGACCACTGCAGTATTTAGGTAGCTTTGATATATGTTTGATTGTTACAAACTAGGCAGTGATCAGCACGATCAGAGCTCTTGTTTTGGTTGACAGCAGTACAGAACTACTCTATTGGCAGCTCCTGCAATTTTGCTGCAGTAATGATGTGCCAACTTAAATTGAAAGCCTCTCAGAGTTGGACTTCCATGGGAATTATTGCTAAGCAAAATCTGCAGAGAACACCCCCGACTCTCATTTGTTTAAAGTGATATGGGTTACCTGGCCTGACAGCAGATGGAGACGAGAAACAGGCTTCGTGTGGCGAGTGGCAGCTGTGGGCTACAGCGGCTGACCCAGGAACTGGCTCCTGTGTCACTGTGATTTATTCCTCAGGGTGTCTTCTTCTTCACTAAGGTATTTCAAAAGCCTTTCTATTTGTAAAAAATATCTCTACTTTTCAGGTATGTGTTTTAATACCTCCTGGATACAAGGTCCAGTGCTTTGGTTTAGGAGCTTTTCAGAGCAGGAACTTCTTGCCTGGTTCAGCAGAGAAGTCTCAAGCTGAGACCAAGGAGAACACCACACTTCCTCCAGATTCATAGACATGGCTTTGGTGTTATTGGTCCTGAAGCGAGGGACCTAAAAGATCCCCACAACCCCAAAAGCAGCTTGTCATTTACAGTGTCCTCTGTCGTGGCAGGGCATGTGTTTACATGCCTTGGCTTTCTACATGGCTTGTGAGGAGTTCCATGGAGATCACAGCCCTCAGGGACCAGCCAAGGGGCCAGGAGCAGTGCTGGGAGATGTGGCTGATGTCGAAGCAGTGCCCTGGGAGCACCTCTAGCTTGTAAAGTCCAGATCAGCAGCAAACCCTGACATATTTGGCACCACCCAACAAAACCGCAGTGGTGCTCAGGTGCCCTGCACATGAAAGAAGTGGATTAAATGAAGCAGCTATTTTAAATAAGCCTTCCCAGTGTTATCTGCTCTTCTCTGGGCGAGGCTGTTCAGCCCAGAGCATACAGGCGAAGTAGGTAGATGGTTGGACACAAAGGTTGGTGTCGCATTGAATCTTTCATGGACAGACAGGTATTTCTACAACCCTGCTGTAGCTGAAAGGAGACGGATTATTGCCTCGATGATTCCTTTTGGGACTAGGAAGGAGATTAGTGTGCAGTGAGGCTGTGTTTTGATGAACTAATACTGTGGCTAAATGATTTCATCACAAGTTGCTTTGGCTGATGAAGTTATCTCATGACAAGATTTAACTACTGATTAGGTTTCTTCAGGACCTAAGGAGTACGATTTGTAGGGTGCATTTTAAAAACACTGTGCAAGGAATTATATGCAGGAATCCTGATACTGTTTTAAACCCTTAATTCTCTACTCTTCCCTTGAAAACCTGTCCTAGGGACTGCACACTGAATTGATCAACAGGCCAACACTTTATTTTTATGCAGTGATTGTAGAAATAATAACATTGAGTTGGTTTCCCAGTTACATTATGCAGGAGACCTCTGCATTGGTGCAGTGTGTGTGCAGAAGTCTTCAGGTGTGCTCTCCCTGTCAGGCAGGGTGACGTGCTTGTACATCTCATCTGACAGATAATGTATCGCAACATCAATGACACCAGGGAAAAAACCAAAGAGTGAAAAAGTGAGGCACACAAGATTTAAGCAACTCTCTGCCAGGGAGCTGAGTACATGGGAGGATGGGCCTTAGGGAACACGGGAGCAGAGACCAGCTGCAGCACTGAAATTTGATGCAAAAGCTCATAAATCAATAACCTTCTCCACCAGTGGCTGACACACCGGAGTGAAGACGGAGCCAAGGCAGTGCTTTCCTGCCCCCAGCCCTGCACCATCCTCTGCTGCTTCCCCTGCCTACATCAAGACAAATGTAGCTTGGTGGCATCTTTCCAGCAGACTCTATCTCTTGCAGCTTTGGCTGGATCCCAGCAGGACAGACATCCCACCAGCTGCATAAAAACAAGGGCTGGACTGAGACGTGAGCTATGCCCTTTTACCAAATGGCAAATAGTGTCTGCCTCTGTCTCCATCGATAGCAGCCCCCAGTAGCTGTTGGACACATACCATTTTGTAAATATGATCATTTTTACAGTGTTTTATGGCCCACATCAGGTTGCAATGCAGATATTTCTGCAGCAACTGGTGTCAGAGGAGTGAGCTGGAGAGGCCGTAAGCACCCAGCAAACACAAGCTGCAAAGAAATTTCAGTTCATGCGAGAAGGACACAGAAAATAGAAATGTGCCGGGAATTAGACAAAGAAGCTTGGAGACCTTAGCAGGAAACTTCAACCACCAGAATACTTTGAAAGTTAGCATAGACATTTAGGTTTGAAACTAGGCAATGTATCTACCTGTTCTCTTACAAAGACAGCACCTGCCTTAGGAAGTGGAACCAACCAGCTGGCACGAGATTTTGTCTGAGATCCTTCTGCACTTGCTTGCTCATGAAGCAAAGAGCTTGTGTTGCCTTTTGTACAGGTACGGTTACCCTGTTTTGGCTAAAATGGACTTTAGTTGTTGCATGACCGCCTCTTATTTGGGAGTGGCAGTTGGGGTTGTGATGGGAAAGTAGTCCCTCTCAGTGCTGACCACAAGGCACCAGATGAAAGTGGAGAGCATTGACTGGGCCCCCCCATCCTCGCCCACACCTCCAACATGTTTCTACAGAGTCTTCTCTCCAGCACACTGCTGCCACACACCAGGACAAAAGCAAGATGAAGCTTCAGAGCAAGTCTCAGTTGACTATAATGAGAAACAGAGAAAAACTCCAAGCCTACTGTATTAAATTTTGAATCCCACTTTTTTTTTAAAATGCGGAAGTGTAGAAACAACAGTTTTCCCAATGGCAAAGCCCCAGTTGGTATTGGAAGTCCCATGGATGTCCTTCAGATGTAGACATGTCTCCCCTCAAGACCAGACCAAATCCTCCTCTCTAAGTCATATAATAAAAACCAGGCAAATGATAGTGCTTAGTAAGTTTGAACCAGATCCATAACATTAAACTGGGAGAAAATCCTGAGGGTTTGATGCACCATCCATGCTGCATAATAGCAGTAGTCACATCAAACTATCTCCCTGAGCTGGACCCCAAATATGTTTTGGTAAAATAAGCAGGAAAATACTGAGTCAAAGCTTATCTTTCCTGTATTCAGATCAGAGGTGAGATGAATGTCCACCATAGGGTAGATCTTGGTCTCCCTCTAGTGATGGACCTACCAATGGCAATGATAAACATAGCTCCAGCCTCGCGTTGGCATCCTTCTCCTCCACCTCTGACCTTATGCCTTGGTGGCCCAGGATAACTCTAGCCCTTTACCCAGCACAGCCAATGTCTCCCCACGAAAGTAGTTCTTGACGTTTTTCCATGACACGCCAGCATGCATAATTCTTAGTGCTTGACTCATGGGGTAACCTGCAACATGAATCCTCATCGCAATGTGTTCTGTTTTAGAACCATACTAATATTTCATATGCAGATTACTGCATCATGCAGGAACAGGAGATATGGGCTTCTGCTTTTTGTCCCTGGAGAGATATCATGGAGGAAACCCACTACTGCAGCTCCATGGTACTTCCACCTCAGGGAAAAGCAGAGATAACCAGGACACACATAGAGTTGTATGGCTCTCCAAGAAAACCTACCTGATCTAGTTAAAGATGTCCCTGCTTGCTGCCAGGGGGGTTGGACTAGATGACCTTTAAAGGCCCCTTCCAGCCCAACACATTCTATGATTCTAAAGCATGGGGATGTATCCACACTGCCAGCATATGCTCTCTCCAGGAGCATCCACCTCCAACATTGAATGCTGGAGAAGCTAAAGATGCTAAAGTAGCTGCTCTGAAGTCACTTGCCCACTTCTGCAGTGGGGAGAAGTCCTGTGGAAGTGACATATGGCAACCTGGGAATCTCAGAGTACCCCCAGTCTCTGGCGTTGGGTTATGAAGTCTCTCAGTGCATATTTCCCTCTGTGAAGTCCATAAGGAAGCACGTGAAGATTTTGAGCCATGTGTTGCAAACCAGTTTCATTGGTAATCATGAGCTGGGCAGCAGCTGTAATGTCTCACAACAAGGTCTTTCAAGCTTGTCACTTTTCAGTGACATTGTCTCTTGTAATGCTTCTAATTTTCTATTCTGAGCTTTGTTGAAGGACGTGATTAAAATTAGGAAGTTTTTGAAAGTCATGCTCTTGAGAGGAACAGGCAAAAAAATGAAGATGCCCTGAGCAATGCATCAACATTGATCTACATTCTGATCTACAGATCAGCATGATCTGTAGAGCCAGTTGGGAAAAGAAATGAATAATGTTGTTTAATTATCTGAGACATATTTTCAGCCTTTTTTCTTTTCTATATATATCTTTTAATTTTTAATGCCTTTGCCTAAAGAGTTTCCTAGCAAAGAAGTATCAGTAAAGTTGGTAAAAATAGTTGGGTGCACACCTTGAAATGAGGGCAGAAGTGGATATGATCTTGTACCTGAACAGGTTCAAGCCAGGAACATGGAATGCTGTAAAATTAAAAGACATTTTATCATTTTGAAAATTCAGAAAATAAATCGTGAAGCTTTTGTGGGTTGGACCTGCTCTTCTTCTGCCACACAACTGATTTGCCATGGCAATAATACAGATTTTTCCCTGTTGTCTTTCTTGCAGGCAGACTGTCACATGAGAGGACATTTGAAAGTTAACAATTGCGTAATTCTAGTTTTTGTGTAGAGTTTTTGAATATTCAAAACACAGCTCTAAATAGACCTCAAATGCTAAATTTTTAAATCAGCTCTAGTGGCAGGAGTTGCTAAAGGCATTGACAGTAAAAATTCATAAACGTTTAGGTTTAAACTCCTCATTAACAAAATTAAAGTTACTCCAAGACAGCACTCAAGATATATTTAAGGAACATGTATTTGTTGAACACACTTCTCTGCCTTATGTTCTACCACATTTTTTTCTGTGCACAAAGGGGTGTTCAGTACCCAGAATTACTCACTGACACGGTTCCTCCATGGGCTGAAATATTAAAAGAGTAAAGTGCGCTAGGTTGGAGAGTTACATGGAAGATGGTGTCTTCATTACCAAGCTGGCTGAGTTGCAGTTATGCCAACAAACTGCTTGTGGGTGTTTTTAATGACTCTTGTATTTGACAGAGACAGCTGGAAGAGGTGTATGGTGTTTCACAACAGGGTCAAGTTGTTCTCTGTCAGAGTGAAACCAAGGTCTTTCAAAACCCTCCAGGACAAGGCACATTATGTTTAGATCAAGTGAAAAAGACGATGAAAAACAAAAAATCCTCTCAGGTACACAGACTGTACTTCCAACTTCTAAAGCGGCAACCTCTAAAGTTGACAGCTATGTCAACACTCCTGTTGTATGTGTTCAGACACATGATGGATCCGAACACAGGTCATTCAGGTGTCAGAAAAATGTCTAGTGACCTTGGGACGTGGTCATAAACCTGAGAAACCCCTTTAGCAACTGCCTTGTTGAAGCACAAGGTGTTTCTCCATATGCAGCTGCTTTGGTTTTCAAAAGTTCCACACGGGCCCAGTTTCGATTTTATAATTGAAGTCACTCTTCTCAAAAGTATCTCAACTTTGCGTTGCTGCTTTGTTCTCTGTCCAAATCTTTTGGTACCTAGTGAAAGGCAAATGTGAGCTTGGCTCAATCCTTCTTCTGGTACAGCGTTGTCAATCTTCAAACCAATCGAGGAATAAAGACTGAGAAGGAACCAAATAAGACCCTGGAGGGTTGATTCAGTGCTAACATGATGGTGCTGAACACGAGAGCTGATGAGAGGTTTTCGGAACACAAATGCTGACACCTTCAGTGCCACCTGTTGATAAAATAACAGTAAAAAGCATGTAGCCACCCAATGCTTCATTACCAGCAGTAGCACAGTAGGGAGGGGTAGGGTGAGTAAAAGCCCAGGTCCCATCCCGTGAGATATGGATGTTCATAAATAGGGACTTGACCTTTAGATGCCATCAGCAGCCAGTGTGATGCTGCTGGAACCTTCTGCCAGGAAAAGCCAATGTGACCATGGAGTGGCTGACGTATTTGTAATGTTCGTGTGCTCACTCAGCTGCTGATTCACTGCTGTATATGCTTACCAGATTTTTGAGCTTCCTTCACTTCTCGAACAGTGGAACCTTCCCTCACACATTAATTTATTCACATACTTTTTCTCAGTTTATTAGAGAAATTAAAGAGAAGGATGATAACATGACCAAAAGGACTGAACAGGATGATGAAGCAGCTGATAACCCTACCACAGGCACAGTAGACATGTTCTCTTAATGACCAGATAATTAAAGGAGAAGATGAGAACCACAAAATCAGTCCATGTTTGATCAGAAGCTATAATGTTTGTTCTTTGATCCTGATAAACTGTAAAGAAAAACAGTTTAGGAAACTATTCCCTATTAACATCAAACAGGGAGACCCTTGTCATGTCAGGGAAATTAAATGTGAATGACAGATCAAAGGTGTGTTCTGTAGGAAAAAATACTGAGTTACGTAAGTCTCTGCTCTTATAAAAGTGTGGTTTTCAATTTTTGCAGGGCCCTTTTGAGAAATTCATCAGAAAATTTAGAATCATGGGACAGAGGGCAGGAAAAGGAGGGAAACTAGGAAAATCTGAAATTAAAAATACAAGAAGGTGTACTCTGTAAAATCAAGAGATGTTCAGAGATTCCTTTTACTTTTATAGAAACTTGAAGCTGTATAAGAAAAAATCAAATACTGAACAGTTCTTTGCCTGCAAACCAAGTAACTTCTTCAGATAGGTAAAATCTGTCAGCAAAGAGGCTGTGTAAGACCTTTCCTTCTAAGCATCTTCAACAACAGCAGTTCTGTGTTTCACGTTCTGTCCCAGCATAAGCCAAGTCTTGCCTCTTACAGCACCATGGCTGATCTGAATGTATCCCAAGAGCCCATTTAGTCATTAGTATTGAAAAAAAGGTGTGCAAGGACTTCGCACACCTGCGTCTTACCAGCATGTGAACTGCACACTCACAGATCATAGAATCATTGAATGTTTTGGATCAGAAGGGACCATTAAAGCCCATCTAGTCCAACCCCCCTGCAGTGAGCAGGGACATCTTCAACTAGATCAGGTTGCTCAGAGTCCGGTGTAACCTGACCTTGAATTTTTCCAGGGATGGGGCTTCTACCACCTCTCTGGGGAACCTGCTCCAATATGTTACCACCCTTATTGTAATAAATTTCTTCCTTATGTCTAGTCTAAATCTTTCCTCTTTTTGTTTAAAACCATCACCCCATGTCCTATCACAACAGGTCCTGCTAAAAAGATTGTCCCCATCTATCTTACAGGCCCCCTTTAAGTATTGAAAGGCTGCAATAAGGTCTCCTCCTTGTGTGGTCCTCCTCTGGACCTGCTCCAACTTGTCCGTGCTTTTCTTGTGCTGAGACATGCAGAGTCAGAGCCACTCTCATTTCCAGGCAGGGTCTGGCTCACAGGCTCCGAGCCCCACAGATGTGCAGCCCTACAGCCCCACTGGATGGGGTGTCTGGGCAAACTGGTGCTCTGTACCCACAGCATCTGCGTGCTAGGCCTTACAAAGTCCAAAATAAGTCCTGGCTGTCGGTATGGACACTTCTTGTCTGTTCTAGAAAATGCCACCACTCGGATGAGACTGAAGGACTGGTTAAGCTTCACCTTAACAATGTAATTTGTTTTGTTTGCCATAATTTGCTTCATACTGTGAGGCTGAGATGTGAAACAGGCTCAGACAAGAACCAGACAGGGAATCCCCTAAGAAGAACACCTGAAACCGCTTCTGCCAAGAGGACAAATCTGTTTCAGCTCCCCTTCGGACAGCCCAGCTGCTCTGTGGCCATTACCTCCTCCAGGAGCTGGAGTTCCCTCAGTCTACAAGCACAACCTCATCCATCACCATGGAGGTGGATACTGTGATATGGGCCCTCCCTCACGGGTGGAAGATCATGAAGAACTAGCCTCTGCCACTGTAATTCTGGCTAGCCAGTTTCTTCAACAAAATTTAGTGGTGAAGTGCCAGCTTAAACTTTGACTCCTCCAATTTTCTGATGGCCTGTGCTGTCTTAGCGCTATGTAAACGCCAGTTTTGACATTTGATAGTCTAGCTGAAAGCTACAATAAACTCAGACTGATCTAATAATGAATGACAAGCTTAATAATGTAACAATGAGCTTATGTCAGTCTCCAGGGTTTAATAAAGCTGCTAAATAAGAGAGCGTTATTTATGTATTACAGAGCTAATAACTTAAAATTTTGGTGTGAACAGAGCAGTGAGAAATAGAGTTGGTGAGGGTTTTTTCTGGTGTTTGATAGGCATAAAACTGCTTGCCAGTTTATTTCCAGTACAAAGAGTTTCTTTGATACTCGCATGACTCTATTGACTGCACAACAGTTGCTTTATGTTTGCTGGTTTTGTCAGACATTCATGTTCGTTGTTTCACTTTGGTCAAGGAAGACAGAGAAGGTGTGGGATCACTCGCTGGTGGAGAGCTTTCATCTGGAAGGGGCCTTTGGAGGTCACCTGGTCCCAGGACACACCCATATCGGGTGGCTTGCCTTGTACAGTCAAGCTTTACTTGTCTCCAAGGCTGGAGATTCCTCAGTACCTCTGGGCCCCTTTACACCTTCATTGGGAGCCCTTTTTTCTTGACATCTAATTGGAATTTCCCACACTCCCGATTGTGTCTGCTGCATCTTGTCCTATTCCTGTGCACCTCCAAGAAGAGCTTGGCTTCATCTTCTCTTCTGGCAGAAGTGCTTCAAGAACTGTAACAGAGTCCAGTGGAAAAATCACTGCCAGGACATGCTGGCTGCACTCTTGCAGATGCATCCCCGTGTGCAAGAGGACCTTGTTGCTGCAAGGGCATGCTGCTGACTCCTCTTCAACTTGATGTCCACCAGGACATCTGCATCCCTTTCTTCAGAGCTGATTTCCAGCCGACTGGCACCAGGGTTTTGCATGGAGGAAAACTGAGGGGGATAAGTGAAAGGTCATGATTTCAGATAATATAGAAGACCCATTTACATTTTATGTCAAGGTGAACACCTGGCTGCCAAAAATCTCCAATCTGAGTTTGAATGCAAACTTCCGTTTGCATTTTGTTACTTTTCTTCTTCTGTATCTTTACTACTATTTACAAGTAAGGAGAAGGATTAGCAGTCAATGGCAAGAAGAGCACCTGAAATGAAGATATTCAATAGTTGTTGAATGATTTAATGAACACTTCTGGTGATTGAAAATTCTCTTGTAATAAAATTCTTGGTGTGTCCCAATGAGGTGGAGAGATGAAAACTAAAAGCCAAGTGTTCTCTTGTCCAAAGAGAAACACTACTGGAACAGAACACAGTTATAAATAGTCTCCTAAAATGTGTTGCTAGATCCTAAAGGACATTCCTTCATAAAGCAAGACAGAACGAAATAGTAAGAGGAGAGAGATCTTAGATGTCTGGCAACCCACAGGAAATAAAAATGGTGAATTAATCTAGCAATCTCAAATTAAATACAGATAATATGACTGCCGGGACAGTGAATGTGACGAAGTCAGAATATCTCAAGAGATTAATTTTTTCCAATAATTTTGGATATCTTTTTTTTGGTATAACACGTCCTTATCGAATTTTGTAACAAAAGCTAATACTTTCAGATCACAACTAAACCTTAACTACAGTAGACAAAGCTGTTGCCTTTTACAACCGAGCTAATGAACTAGGTCTGCATAACCCATGTCTGATGAGGGAAGTTATGATATAATATGTAATTTCCAGGGTATCTACCAAATTGTCTGAAGTTGCGTTGCAAAAGATACAACAGGAAATAAACAGAACCTCTGTAAAATGGTATTAGAGCCTCAGAGATTGAATATGCTGCAATTAAAAAGGAGACATGCAGGCATCACATTTCTCATAAGCATCATTAAAATTAAATTAGAAACAATGCTTCAAAGATAATGGATCATATTTTGCTTTAGAACTATTTTGGTTCTCTGGGGCTTAGTATTTCCGAGAAACAAAATGTCTCAGATCACCAAGCTTTCTTGAAGTTGGTGGTACCCAGGAGATACTTCTGGTCTGAGTCACTGACCACAGGTTTTGGGTCATAATCCCTCACTCTTTTGCTTTCAGGCTCTGTTACAGCAAAATCAGCCAGGGGTGAGCAGCTGGTATCATGTAAAACAACACAAATGGCCACAAAAATATTCCTGTGACCCTTGAGAAACCTGGAGTTAGTGGCTACAAAACACATGCGTCTATGTTCGTGCTTTAACCTCTGTCATTGAGCAGCATCTTCATCCAAGCAGAGCATTCAGGTAACAGCAATTTCTGCCTTCAGACAATCTCTTCAAATAACACAGTAACTTTAATTGCAGAATTAAAAAGCAGGGGGATGATTTAGATCGATGTTCACCAGCCACACATCACACGGCTCAGCCCAGAAAGAACTTCAATTAGGGCTGATTGCAGATGTTGAAATAGAGGCAGAAAAAAAAAATAAAAAGGGTAAGAGAACCTTGGGGAAATTAAAATGAAAATGAAACTCCAAGGAGCTAAATTAAATAACTGTGAGACCGTTAAAGAGATAAGGGAAGTGAGTAGGAGGCATTTGAAAAAGAATTTGGGGGATTGTTGGACCTGAATGGTCAAGAGGGTGTTACAGCACTGACCTGAGATGCACAAGGGTGCATTGCAGCTCAGCACCCAGGTGTGGATAAACACCCTGCCCTGGCCCCAGCCTGCCTGTGAGCTGCAGGGTCACATCCAGGCTTGTATCTAAAGAACTGTCCCCAGGTATGGACAGCATGAATAACAGTTGTTATATATAACAACCATAAGAAAGGATGAAACTGTTGAAGAAGCAGGAGCGGGAAACAGTACGTGGGCTCAGCTGCCTATTGTCAAGCTGCACAAGTCATCTCAGTGGAGTTCAAGTGCCTGGGGAGGTGTCCTCATCAGGCCACGTGGGATGACTTCAGACTGCCCCACGAAAGCAGATCCTGATCTCCTCCGCATCTGCTCCTCCTTGTCCTCCCTGGGAACGGGATGGGAGGTGGAGGGACGAGGAGAGGTGGCTGCCTGCCCTGGGAAAGCTGGAAGTGCTTTCAACAAACTATTTTGGTTTTTGCATTTTCCTTTTAATGGCAGGTCGTGAGTCAGGTTTTTGCAAACATTGATTGCTGAGTGTTAATCAGACCCTGCACAGAAGAAAGTCTTAACAAAATTGCTTCCAAGAAAGCTTTTTTTTCTCCTACAGTATTTGATATTTCTAACAAAGTCCATTGTCAGTAAAAGGCAAGTGAAATTCAGAAGTTGATTATATATATTTTTCATCCTTAGAAACAGGAAGATTATGGAATAAGGGAGGGTGTGGAAATGAAAAATAAATGGGCATGTAGACTTGATAACACAACAGAACTAGAGGCAATATAGGCGCAGCCTTTTATGGGTAATGCCTGAAGCGAGGAAAAGTGAGTTGTCTTTATTTCATTGACAAAGACTTTTTCTGGCTCCAAGTTCCATATCTAATACGGTTTTGTTTTCCAGTCTCCAGTTTATTAGTCCCTCTCTGCTCACTTGTGCCATGTTCATGCTGAGGTAACATTGCATTTCTGCCTTCCTCTCCTGCTTTATATCAGCCCCAAATTCTCTCAGTCATCTTTATGGGGCACAGTTTTCCAGTTTGCCCTCCAGGCTCAGAGCATTAATGAGACCAAAGCAATAAAACTCCTCTTTCTTACAACAGGAAAACTAGCCTGAGTTTTTTGGTTTGGACCTTGCTAAAGGATTGTTTGTCCTCTTGGTCCTTCCTCAGAGACAGAAGCTTGTGTCCACTTGAACTGGATGCCAAGACAACTCCACCGATGCCTACAGAAGTGTTTATGGACGTCTGAGTGCCACCAACTCCCAGAGAGGGGACAGTCCCTGATGGAGCAAGCAGTGAAGAGGTGCATCTCCTGGCTGGGTCTTCAATGTCCCTGCTCAGTTCCTCTGCTTTCATTCCTGAGTAAGACACAGCAGCTGTTGCTCAAATATGAAGCAGCTCCTTCAAAATGATTCATGTTTTGCATTTTCCCTCTTTCCAAAATCAAAGTCACTGTGTTAGCACTTGAGTGACGGGTGGTCACTCAAGTCAGGTGTTACAGGGTTTCAGGAGGGATATTTATGCCTGTTGTAGGTTTCTGAGGACAGTGTGGGGCTTTGTATCCTTCAGAGCTTTATGAGCCTTTCTTACAGGCCATGTTGACCCATCTCCCATGCAGCTGGGCTCTTGCACTGGAAGCTTTTCTCCTCCGTCCTTCTGCAGAGAGAGTCACTTGCACTAATCTTACTGCATAAGCTGATTTCCAACTCCATTTTTGCAGCCCAGCTGATAAATACTGTAATGTTTAAGTGCTTACCAACCATTTGGTCTGAAATGACTTATTAATCAAGTTTTATCACTTGAAGCAAGAGGCTTAGCTCGTGCAGATACAGGCTGTGTTACGCAGGCAGGGACGCTGTCCTTCATGCAGATGTTGCAAGAGCTCTGCTTGGAAAGTGTGTGCACCTCTTTTGGGTGTTTGATCAAATTAAGTTTTGTTTGCTTATCCTCACCTGGTTCTTATCACTGCTTGTGCCTAAAACAAAAATCACAGGTAGCATCTGTCATGCTCTTAATTTTGACATGTAAGTGACGTGGGAGAAAATACGAAAAATAATTAAACATTGCTTGTCTGATGGAGATTTTCTCCCCTCACTTACAGTATGGTCAGACTAAAACTTAAGAGCGTTTGAAGGTGGTAGGAAGAAGAAGAAGCAGCTGAAGGAAACCTCTGGGGTTTTGAATTTTTATCTTGCATCCCAAATTGTCTCAGAGCTGTGTGGTGGGAACGGGTGGGATGCAGCCTGGAGGTTCAACCAAGGGGTGGAGGAACTCTACTCCCTTCATCTCATGTTGGACTCTGATGCCTGCCTAGTTACACAGATGGGTACAGGCACTCCCATCAGCATGCTGTAACGGGTGCTACCACAGCCAGAAAAGAAAAGCCATTAAAAAAATAATTTCTGATGAAAACCTCTCCCTATGGCTGTAGTCACCAGAGGTTCCAGACTGCTGCTGCAGAGGTAATGAAAGCTACTGGATATCCCACAAACACGTACGCTGCTGGTGACTGGGGCTTCCACTATGGACTGTGCTTCTGGTTGTATCAAACTGACCTGTGGTATTTTAAAATCTTTTTGTAAGTTTTACATCCTTAAATATGTCTGGACACATTCATACTGCCAAAAGTGATTTTTCCTCTTCCAAACAGCATATTCCTATGCATGTTTCTATATCGGATGTCCTTCCCAAATGATAGAGGAATCTACTAGTACAGGATGAGATGTTTGATTGAGAGGGATGAAACAATTTTTCTGTAATGTAGAGGCAATCCTCAGCCAGCACCACCAGAAGTAAAGCACACGCACATTGCGAGGTATGCAGACTGTGCTTCCATAAGAATTTAGGTCAAATCCAAACTTGAAACACACATGAGGTCTGGACAGAGGTGCTGGCCCCCTTTTCAGTGCATAGCTCCATTTGGGTGCACGTTGGCAGAGGTCACCTTCTCCACTGGGTGCACAGATAGTGGACAGAGTCTCTGGGAGGTCTCTGGGAATCACACAGGAGCTGGGGACACGTTGAGTCACTTGCTCTGGGACCAGCTTTGAGCACCACCAGGAAGGAGTCATGCCTGGACAGATCACCACACTGGAGCAAGGATCAGACACTGCTTCACAGAGCAAGGAACACCCGGCCATGTCGACAAACTGGTGGCATTTCAAAAAGTATCAGCACCTGGACTGCTGCTTCCTAGTCATCTCCTTTGCCATTCTGCTGCACAGCGTGAGAGATGCTGTTGTTAGCAACACCAGTTTCCACTAAGCCACATGAGTTTTTGTTTGCTTGGTTACTCTCAAGCATGAAAATTAAAGCTAAATTAGAAAAGCAAAAGCCAATGTAAATAGCCTCATGTCTCTAATTAAAGTTGTTTTGATCAATCTTCTGCCAAGCATTTATTTTAAAATATTTCTGTCTTGTTTTTTAGAGGTAATAAAATGTGATTTTTACAAGCCATGGGCTGGTTCTGACTGCATCCATGCTGTCTTACTCCTTGTGGGGTGGCCCACACCAGTTCTTCAGGTGCAATTCATAGAGTTGACCCTATGCAAGCATAATTTAAACTCTACCTTTCATTTCTGAGGAAACGAAAAGTACTATATCAAGTGATAGGTAACATTCACAAAATTAATGCAGAGGTTAGGGCAAAGGTACTATTGACCCAATTGTTCAATAAGGTGGTATTGGACTGGAGCCACCTGAGCCCAAACACAAATGTAACATTCACACCCATACTCTTATGCTGCCATGTTGGCCAGAATAAATGAGATAAATTTCCACTTCAAGTGACAACAAGAGTGGGACAGAAAGCACAAAGCCAGAGACGCCAAATCAGCCACACTTTCTTAAATGGTGACACCTGATTACTGACAAACCACTGTGTAGTTACCATATGTGACAATTTCAGGAAGCTGCTTATGAATTCTGATTGATGTCATAGCGTCGTGAAATTGCTACATCTTTTTTTTAATTCCTTTGCACCAGGGTGGCTGCCAACCATGATATCTCAGGCTCCTGTTTGGACACTGAGAGAAGCTGCTGGAGATGCACCTGGGTAGCACGAAAGGCTGACCAGGTTGGCTGAGGTCTCTCCCCTGCCTCTTCTGGTAGGACTCTTCCCCAGAGGTGAGGGTAGGCCAACGGATAGAAAATGTTGTGAGAATGTCCCAGGTACCCAGAGCAGCCATCACATCTCTGTGGTGCCTTCTTTGACGTCCCCACGTCTACAGAGCTTCTCATCCACGGTGCTCCTCTCCAGTGCCACTTCACCTCCTTGGCCCTGGGAAGCTGGTCAGGGTGAAGCTTGTGCAGCTCTTGGGAACTTGTGGTGCTGGATGAATGCAAAAAGCCGCTCCTGAAATATCTGGATGTGTATCCCAACTGTGGCCTCTGACTTTTCTGCAGTTGGCCTGTCTCTAAGTCTATGATGAACATGGAAGATGCGGAATAAGACTGCAGCCTTGAGAATATTTAATGGTGGAGCTTCCATGCCAGCTCATCAGTATCTGAATCACCCTCTCACTGTCCCAATACCCCTCTTTATGCCTTGGAGCTCTCAGCACTGTACCTTCACAAAGTGCAAAGTTTTTCTCACTACATCTCAGCCATGGAGTATATTTGCAAATAAGAGCTCTGATGGAGGCTGGCACCTCTCCTCTCCATCAGTGCCAGTGCCAGTCATCATGCTGGAAATGGCACCATGGATCATAGGAGCAGTCCAGCAACCTTGGGTGAGAGCTCATCAGTGAGTTCATTACTGCTGCAATGCTCTCCCCTAATCTCTTCATGTGAGTAGTGTCTCTGCGCGTGGTGGAACTAATGTCATTTTTCATACTTGTGGTCACTGTTAGCAGTCAAGCAAAAAATGTCATTTTTAATTACAGCATTTACTTACACATATCTCTCCTGCTTTAAACTAGGAGACAGACTCCCCCTCACCATGCAGGGCTCATATGCTTCTTAGAGAAATGGGTATGATTCTTGCCAAAGGGATTAAATCTGTTAGTAACACCTGCTTATGTTTCTTCTCAAAGCAAATAGCTGTAATCAATGACCTATTTAAAAAATGAGAAAATTAGATTTTTTTTTAAAGTGATTTCAAGCTTGCTAAACAGGTACTGTTGTAAATTTGGCATGTCTCAAATATACTGCTCTGGTAATCCCTGCTTGCTTTTTATTTCCACATGTGTTGGTTTTTCTTTTTTAATACCAGAGAAGACAAAGCTGGTGAGAGAATAGAAGACTTCTTTGGAGAAAGTACTCTAAGAAATATTATCTGAATTATGTTTCTGCTTTTTAAAAGCCAGTTGTGATCCAAGATTCCAGCTGCTTGCTTTTCCTATGGTCCTCTGAATAGCCATCCATTTACTTGTCAACATTTCATAGTATCATAGAATCATAGAACAGTTCAGGTTGGAAAAGACCCTTTGGATCGTCAAGTCCAACCATTAACCCTACACTACAAGTTCGCCGCTAAACTGTATCACCCAACACCACATCTAAGCGACACTTAAACACATCCAAGGATGGGGGCTCAGCCACCTCCCTAGGCAGTCTGTTCCAGTCTCTGACCACTCTTTCTGTGAAGAATTTCTTCCTAATGTCTGGCCTAAACCTACCCTGTTGCAACTTGGAAACATTCCCCCTGGTTCTGTCCCTGATTACCTGGAAGAAGAGACCAGCACCAACCTCTCTACAATGTCCTTTCAAGGAATAGTAGAGCATGATGAGGTTCCCCCTCAGCCTCCTCTTCCTTAAACTGAACAGTCTCAGCTCCCTCAATCGCTCCTCGTAAGGTCTATTCTCCAGGCCCTTCACCAGCTTTGTTGCCCTTTTCTGCACTCGCATTTGTTTCCAGCTCTTAGTTCATCTCATAATTATTTTTTTTTTCCTACTACTCCTCTTAAATGCCATTAGTCAGCACTGATGAATTTTGAAGGATCTCACACCAGGTTTCCTGTTTTCTATATGACTGGACTGACTGGTAATGGCTGGTGGGGAAGTCACTGACAAGTTAACAGGTCTGTGCACGTTTTTGAGTTTGTGCATTCCCTGACTGCTCTCTTTTGAGCCTCTGAGTAAGCAAAAGGCTGTTTTGATTCAGAGAAAGTGTAATGAGATCCATACTGACCAATTTTCCTGTATTAGCCTTAGTTTTGCCACTTATATGGGATTGTAGAAAGTGAAAAAGGTGAACCATGTCTCTCCACTGCACTTTGCATGGCTTTTAAGATCATCTGGTGAGTACAGCTTGGAGAATGGTCTGAGTGCAAGATATCACATCCAGAGACAGACTGTCTCAGGCCTGAGAATCAGGCTGGTTATAAAGGTTTATGCTATATAAAGTCAACGTGGAAGACAGAACAGTATTCTCATTCAACTGCTTTTAATATACACTTGTAAAAGCACTCGCAGCACCTTGTTCAAGACTGACATGATTTGTCAAAATTTTGAGGTACAGAGTTGAGTTTATCTGGGTAAGACAGTGACATTATTAGCTGATATCCCACAATATTGAGCAGTGATTGTTTGCTCTCCTTCACTAGAAAACAGATTAGGAACATCTTCGTTAACCAGTGAAATGAGAAACATCCCAATGGATATGCTTTAGGGACATGGTCCATTGGACCAGCCTGAAGGAGTCCTGTTGATTCAGTCTGCTGAAGAATGAAGAGTAACCTTGGGAATGTTTTAAGAAGTGTCAAGGAAGGACAATCATTTAAACTCAATGGAGCCCATGGAGAGCAGGAAACCTGTTAGCTTAGACATGCTAAGAGGATGGAATACAGAAATAGTCTTCTCTCTTTCCTGTTAGCATGGGCAACTGCTTGGTCTAAAAACTTCATCCTGCCTGGCCATTTCCTTTTGAAAAATGTTCAACTTTACTGAAAAGTTCAACTTTACTAAAAGCCTCAGGAATCAGGAGTATCATTTTAGCAGGCTATGAGGACCATGTCCAATCTCTGGCAATGCTGCTGGAGCTGGTTGGTGACAACCATCCATGTCCAAGTGCTGGAGCATCTGCTTTCTCACTGCGAGGACCAACCTGTCCTGAAACCAATCATGCTGCGATGGAGCCCTGCTAACAAGCCTCAACATCACTCCTTCAAGGCAGAAAGTTCTCTTCCAGTATCATTTTCCTCATTAATTGGTTGACCTCTGCTGCTCAACATTGGGCTGTGACTCAGGAAAAGGTCAGGCCTTTTTCACGGCTGCCCTTTCCAATTAACTTTTTGGTGTACTCGGGCACGAGTCTGCTGCCCTTCAAACGCAGGAGATGCTCAGCATGCCATAGAGCTCGAAGGAGTGCAGGGGGCTAAATGATCCTCCTGGGAGGCACCTGACCTGACTGCTAACTCTGTCTTTACTTGGAAGAACAAGAAACGCCCTCTCTACTGTATGTTATAAAGGCAGAGATAGCACCTCAGTGAAACAGACACATGGGTAAATGGAGGTTTTTCTGTTATCAGCTGCACTTACACCCTTTCTCAGGTCTGTTATCTGCTTGGTCTAATCCATGCCTCTGATGTAGGAGTCACCATCTTTTGTAGGACAGAACACTGCATTTGATATTTCCAGCATAGGACTGTGGAGACATAACTGCCTGGATTGAAATCCCATAAATAATTTGTGACAACTGACCCATACTGGTTCCCAGTAACATGCACAGGTGTCAGTCCACTGCCTGCCTATCCTCACTTTTACCATTCCTCCAGAGCCTTTGTTCAGGTTTCAGCAAGTTCTGCAGGTGGGAAGAAGTTGTAGAGTTAAGTGATTTTTTCCTGAGTTTGGGGAAAATGGGAGAGTGGGAAAATGGGACAGAGAAGAAAGATTCCTTGTGGGCCTTTGCCAAAGGGAGAGTGCAAAGTGTGCCCAGATCTGTCGTGGTTCAACCTCAACCAGCAGTTAAGCACCACACAGCTTGCTCACTCCCCCCTGCTGCAGTGGGATGGGGGAGGGAATTGGGAAAGGAAAAGTAAAACTCATCGTTAAGATCAAGAAAATTTAATAGAGCAGAAAAGGAAGGGAAAATAATAATAACAACAGTAACAAAAAAAAAAAATATACAAGTGACATACAGCACTACTGCTCACCACCCACTGACAGATGCCCTTCGCATCCCCAATGGTGGTCCCAATTTATATACTGATCATGATGTCCTATGGCATGGAATACCCCTTTGGCTCGTTTGGGTCAGCTGTCCTGGCTGTGCCCCCTCCCAGCTCCTTGAGCACTCCCAGTCTCCACTGGTGGGGCAATGTGAGAAGCTGAAAAGTCTTTGACTTGGTGTAAACACTGCTCAGCAACAACTAAAACATCAGTGCGTTATCACCATTATTCTTATTCCAAATCTGAAAAACAGCACAGTACCAGCCACTAGGAAGAAAATTAACTTTATTCCAGCTGAAAGCAGGACAACACCATACCAGGTGCCAGCAAATTCACATGGCAAGAAGCTCTTGTAAATGCGAATGAAATGTGAATAAGACCCACTGAAGTGTGAAGAACTTTGATTTAAGCTCACACTTTCTCTAAGGCCAGCAAATCAACTGTGGCATAAAGCCCCAAAGGCACCAGGCTCTGGAAGCTCCGGCATTCACATTTACACCTCCCGAGGAGAACTTGTCCTTACCTAAAGGCAGGGACCCACCTCTAGCCTCCTTGTAACAAACTTACCTCCTGCTTTGAAGGTTTGTGTGTTCCTAAGTGTTTTGTTGAGGAGATGAACCACAAGCCTTATTTCTAAAGATCTGTTCTGTCTGGTTCAGCGCCTGAACCTTTCACTCTTTGAGACTAGTATGTGGTCATTGAGCAAGAACAGGTCTGGATCATATTTTTGTCAGGTCTGCTAGATTTCCTCTCCTTCCTCTTCGGGCACTCCAAATTAGTGGGTACTGCTGGCAGTTATAGCCTTTCTCTCTCTGCACCAGTGTCCTATGCACAGCAAAAGAATAATAAAGCTGTTGAAGGTGGTAAGTGCTGTGGTTTTGGATCCACTAGTGGCAGTGAAGCTCTGAGACCCAGATGAGAGGGCTGTAGACGCATGCCCAAGCACAGGAGTGGTTTGTAGTGGAAGCAGGGATTGTACAATGGCATGAGCTGGGCCAAACACCTGGGACACACACTTAATCTGGGTTAGCTCCATTTCACTCATCGTCTCTCCCCTTCTCCCTGCACAATGTCCCATCCAGCTCCTTGCACCCTGTTTGCACCTTGCACCCTTGCAACTCCTTGCACCCTGTTTGCTACCATGGGCACAGAACAGCAGGAGGACACCGTCTCTGCAATATCTCTTTAGCATAGAGAGGTGGAAACAAGATTTCATCATCCAACAACTGGGCAAGGACTGCCAGGGCTGGAAATCCAGCATCGTCATTGCCTGCCCTGTGGCTGCCTGACTCTCCAGCCTTTGGAGATGTTCCGGGTAGCTGGGTGTTGCCCTGTCAGCACCATACACATGGCCGTGGCCATTCTGTTGTTGATCACTTTGTGGTCCTTTGAATCCCCTGAATCGCTTTGGATGGTGGGGTTTATACCATGCAGAAACAGCCAACATTCTGCCACTCCCCTTCTCCTTCATCCTGGAGTATTTGACTGTCTCATGTAATTATTCACATCAGAGCAGCAGCACAGCAAAAACGTTAAGTGAGTTACATTAAGGTGTAACTCTCTGCCAGTCGCCTGGTAGAATTTCATTTTCAAAAGCACCTAATAATAAATAGGAATGATGGAACTTGAAGTCAGTGGGGATCCATAGCTAGGGATTGCATTTATCAGTAGAGTATCCATCACTGCTTAATTAAGATGCAAATAATAGCTGTCTCCATGGCAATGTAGTAACTTTTTTGTGTTGAAATACAGACATAGCTGGACATGTCCAGCTGAACTAGCTGTAACCTAGGGAAAAATTGTCAGGGCTGGCTATAGATCCTGCAGTGCTCAGCCAAATTCTGCCCTCGTCTCCCTGTCCCAGCAAAGCCCCATACCAGGAGACCCCTGAGCATGGTAAGATCACAAAACTCACATTGATGATTAGAGACTGAGGTAAGTCCTTAAAAAGGTGCAGCCAATCAAGAAAAATGGGCTGAAGTGAGCTGGTTACCACCGACTAGTGGCTGAGACCCCACCAGAATCACGCAGTTCACTGACAAGAGTCAGCCAGGGCAGCAGCTCTGCAGAGCCATCGCCGTGAGCCACGGGCACTTTGCTTGCAGGGAGGAAAAGGGCATTGATTATGGGTGAGTGAAATAATTACACAAGCCATAAAGAATTTTATGAGACATGCATTCAGGAGGAATGCTGCAGCAAAGAGCATTTACTACCGGCTGCCCTTTGCCAGGT
Organism: Trogon surrucura; assembly: GCA_020746105.1. NCBI lineage: Eukaryota > Metazoa > Chordata > Aves > Trogoniformes > Trogonidae > Trogon > Trogon surrucura. The sequence continues at coordinate 51,919,770 of CM036622.1, forward strand.
TTCTGACGAAAAAAATCCAGTTGCTTAAATCTCTTCTGCCACACTTGCTTGCCAGCTGGGACATGTGCCAAGCTCTTACACACCCAGAGTAGACTCAAAGTGGATGAAATACAAATATTCAGGAAAAAAGCCCAGAGCTACCAGCCTGAGTGAGTGGGATTTGTGCCTCTGTGTGTTACACCCCATCTCACTCCCTGTGGCTGAGCTTGTCTGGGTACAGAAATCCCTGCACCCACATCTGCAAAAACCTGATGAAAACAGGGTCTTTTGAACATCCAGAATTCACAAGAATTATTTTTAACACTATGACTTCTTCAAGCCCATCTCCCGACAAGCCAGGTTCCTTGCCTGGTTTTTGCTGGTGCTTCAGAGCAGCCATTGCTGGTAGCTGTGTGAGCCCAAGTTACTGCACAACTCCAGGGACCCCGTTCTTGCCTCTTGAGGCACTTTGGAGACTTCTTTGCCTGTCCTGCTCAGTTTCCTCCTGCCTCAGCACCCAGGGATAAAAAATAGCAATCTGGCCAGTGACACTGACTCCTGCCCCTGCATATTGCCAAGGTACCTGCAGAAATCTTAATAGGAAGTCACGCCATGTCTTTGGGGTGGGCTCTTATGGAAGAAGTGAAGCAGAATTTCCTGCACAGACAAAGCCAATGGTTGCCCATGCACCTACAGCCTGGTGTGCTGTAGTCACTGGTTTGTAGCTTCTCACACAGGTGTGTGTGTGCAAAGGTGCTTTGTAACCACCCAGCATTTATCCTCCCTTGAAGCAAATCAGCTTTTTCAAGAGGAATAGACTATATCCAGAATGAGGGGTCAGCCCCACCTGAGCTGCAGCAGGAGCATAGCTCTGATGTAAATCACAGAATCACAGAATCACAGAATGTTAGATGTTGGAAGGGACCTCAAAGATCATCTAGTCCAACCCCCCCGCCAGAGCAGGATCACCTACAGTAGACCGCACAGGAACATGTCCAGGTGGGTTTTGAATGTCTCCAAAGAAGGAGATTCCACAACCTCCCTGGGCAGCCTGTGCCAGTGCTCGGTCACCCTCACAGTGAAAAAGTTTTTCCTCATATTTTTATGGAACCTCCTATGTTCCAGCTTCCACCCATTGCCCCTTGTCTTGTCAGTGGATGCCACTGAAAAGAGCCTGGCTCCATCTTCCTGACATTCCCCCTTGACATATTTATAAACATGAATGAGGTCACCCCTCAGCCTCCTCTTCTCCAAGATAAAGAGACCCAGCTCCTTCAGCCTTTCCTCATAAGGGAGATGCTCCACTCCCTTCACCATCTTTGTGGCTCTGCACTGGACTCTCTCAAGCAGCTCCCTGTCCTTCTTGAGCTGAGGGGCCCAGAACTGGACACAATATTCCAGATGCGGCCTCACCAGGGCACAGTAGAGGGGCAGGAGGACCTCTCTTGACCTACTCCCCTTCAAATGGCCATTGGCCTTCTTGGCCACGAGGGCACATTGCTGGCTCATGGTCATCCTGCTGTCCACTAGAACCCGCAGGTCCCTTTCCCCTGTGCTGCTCTCCAGCAGGACAGTCCCCAACCTATATGAGTGCTTAGACACACTTGAGGGGGAAAAAGAGAAAAAGTCTTGATTGCCTCCCAAGGCAATATCTTGAAGCGATAAGGAAAGAGTAATTTAAAAATCAGTCACCTAGAGGCAACTGTGACAGCAGGGAAAATACCCTCTGGCAGCAGCAGAGTGGTTCATTTCTTCAATTTGATGTTCATGTGATCATTCATTAGCTCTCATTTAATAACGATTTGCTCTGTATCAAAGTGGAACCCTTCATCTTCTCTCCCAGGCAACTCTGCAAATATCAGATCTACTCTGAGGGCACCGGCAAGGGGGATGCTGAGATCTGGGTCAGACCTGTGGGGAAACTGAGGCGTGGGAGGGCTCAAGGTTGTACCAGAGCCCAGCAGAGTATCTTCTGCATTGCATCTCTGGGCTTCTACTTTCTCATGCCCTACCTAGGTTTTTCTGAAGAGCCAAATTCAGAAGGAAGGAGTGGGGTTTGCATGCAACAGTAGTTAATCACAGTCATTCCCACCTCCGTAAGCTCCTGCAACTCCCTATATCTTTACAGGTGACAAAGAGGGCAGGATTAACATAGGAAAATCATATAAAAGAAGTTGGGAGAACAGGTTTAGCACACAGCTCTTATTTTTAAGTGGAGGCTGTCCTCATACACTTCTGTCTGCTTCTCCGAATCGCTCTCTGAATGCTGGTGGGTCAAGAAGTGCTTTAGAAGCTGCACTGCACCATGCTGCATTGGGCTAAATGAGAGGGCCAGGGAAAGAGAGACTGACTGTATGGAGAGAATTCAGGATGGCTTGGTTTGCAGTGGAATGTCCCACACCTGGAGTTCCAGAGGTGTAGGTCTGCTGTTGGTTCTGCAGGGCCTGGCCAGTCTGATGTGGACATCTCAAGTACAATGTCAGTGTGCTGGACACTGAACCAGTCTCCTAAAACAAGGAGAGATTAATTCCTCCCGAAGGGACCACTGGTTGTAGAAAATGGAGAAAAAAAAAGACCCCAATCCACCAGTGAGGGAATAAATGCAACTGAATCATTCAGTTAGTGTCAGATACCTCTCCCTGCAATTTGGCAGTGGAGAAGATTTAGTGCATGTGTATCAGCACTCACTGGTAGGATCCATAGGACAAAGTTTTAACACAACAATGTGTGTGTTGTCTTCAATGAAAGATTTCTTATATGACACTCTTTAAAAATTAAGCATTTGTGAATGTTTTTATTCTGCATATTTAACTAAGCAGAGAGTTCTCTGACTTCCCAGGGACATGTAAAACAAACCCACGGCAGGATATTGGCAAATCCAACAAACAAGGGAATACTGATATCACCCACTGCCTGCTCAAATGTGCAGAGGCACTGTGTTAAGCTGTTTCCCAATGAAAATCCATCTGACTGACAACCTCTACCACACCCTCATAGGTTAAATAGCAAAGCCAATTGTTCTTAGCTGAATTTCACTTTTGCCATTGGTCCGGGTTAATTCCATACTCCCTGAAAACATTTGTTCTGAAGAAAGCCTTCCCTTCACTTCCCAGCATTTTCCACTCCAAGTAAAGCAGAATTTAAGGCAACATAGAATTGTTACATGGGAAAAAAAATAAAAAAGAGAAAGGGTAAATGTTCACCATTTGCACTGATATGTTGTTTTGCCAACTATTGCAAAAAGAACAGGAGATCTTTCCTCCTTTAATTGAACTGGAACGTTGCCTTGATGCCTTCATTACAGGTCTCATTCCCCACTTGAGAAGCAATGAGCAGCTGGTGACTAACACCATCCTGTTCTCATTCTGCTTCCTCCAAAATCTAACCTGTTCCAAATTCATGGGTAATTCACCCAGATGTATCTGAACATGCACCACTAACACTATAGTTATGTCTTCATGCAGTTTAAAGACAACTGCAGGATTCACAGGACTGTGATTTTTTTTAGTTCTGCAATACAGAGGTGGGAGAAGGTCCCTGCATTGTGGTGCTTTGGTGGACTCTTTTTCTAGAGACACCTTGTCCAGGTGGGCTTATGTGGGATGAACACTGTCCTCCAGCCCTTTCTCTGGCAGGGACGTTACGGATATTAGGTCAGAACAGAGGTGGGAAAATGGGCTGCGGTGGTGGCCAGCCCTTCTTTAGTGCCGCCAAGAGTCAAACTTCCTGGAGGAAGTTCTTCGTCTTCTGAAATGTCTGTACAGGGCTGGTGGAGTCATCCCTTCACTGTCATGCTGCAAGGCAAACAGGACAGCAATTTTTGCTCCCTCTCTTCTCCTACCAAGGAAAGGGCACCTGGGATCGATGCACTTACTTTCCCGGCCTCTGTTGGCCAAACCTACTGTCCTCAACCAGAACTAAGTGTCCTGGCCATCATTTCCAAGGATGTGCGGTTTGCTGCTGGCATAACAGTCTGATGTTCATTGCACCAGTCTAGGTGGAAGAGACACAGCTCTTTTTCTGGTTCTTTTGGACTGTTAACAGGACTCTGTGCTCGGGCACTACCCTCTGCTGCTGAGTCCAATCTAGGATTTTTTTCCTGATTGAGACCTTGTCATCTGGAAGGTGTCGGTCCCATGTTAACATATTATCTTATATTTTTGAGCATATCTGCATTCTTGTATGTATACAGTCTGACTTCTTCATTGTTATTGTTAACATTATTTTTTGTTTTATTAAACTACTTCAAGTTTATTTTTCAATTTTAAAGCCTCTCTGTCTGGTTCCCCTGTTATCGTCCCCTGGGAGGGTGGTGGTGGGAACACAGAGAACATCTGTCTAAATTAAGCAGCCATCCCAGCCTTAAGAGACTGGGGAGAGAATCGGGGAAGAAAAGCGAAATTTGTGGGTTGAGATAAAAAGTTTTTAATAGGACAAAAAAAGAAGGGATGATGATGATGATAATGATGATGATAACAAAGAAGAAGAAGAAATAACAATGATAAAAGAATTAGGATATAGAAAACAAGTGATGTGCAGTGCAATTGCTCACCACCTGCTGACGATGTCCAGCCAGTTCCTGGGCCAGCTTTCCTCGTTGTTTATATACTGAGCATGGTGCAGGATATCTCTTTGGCCAGCTGGGGCCTAAATCCAAAGCACAGAACTGTACCAACTACTAGGAAGAAAATTAACTCTACCCCAGCCAAAACCAGGACACCCTGAGGGCAGGAGCTTGCAATTAGTTTGCAGAATGGTTCACAGACCTGACGTTTGCAGGATCAGCTTAAAATCTCTTAGCAGGAGGAATCAATCGTTTCATCAGCTGAACCCCATGGTAGTCACCACATAGCTCTACAGGACTGTGAATCCTGCCATTCAAGCATCCCATTGAGCTCAGGAAATTTATCTCTCAGCCTGGTGTAACCTGAACAAAGGATGGAGCTTAAGCGATCCTCAGGTGGCCTGTGCTATATACATGGGGTGCTAATTTCCTAGCAGGACCCTGTGGCTTTGTGCTGTGCTTGTGTAAGTGCCATCAGCTGGAGTGTGCCTGGCCTGGAGGGCGGATCCCTGATCATGCCAGCCACACTGGTGGCTTTTCTGGAGCTTGCTGTTTGATTTCCTCCCACGTTAAAGTCTTGGGAAAACACAGCGTTCATCAGAAACTCAGCAAGATGGAGCCTGTGTCACTGATGGCAGGTTTCTCCTCTTCCTAGTTAAAGCCAGTTCTTTGAAAGGTGCTATAGCTCTAGTTATCATACCTGTGCCTTCATCCCATCATTCCTCTGCTTTTATTTACCACTTCCAACTGTTACATACCACCTATATGATCTCTGTCCAGATTACTAATGAATGCCTCGTTAGGGCAATAATTGGCTTCTTATTTAGTAGACTCATAATGATTATAACTGAAGTACATTATCATCCATAGGGCACAATCTATTTTAAACTGCAGTGCACAGGGACTGAGGTTTATGTTCCTTGATGTGATTTCTTTTCCTTTTGTAAAAGCAATTACGTGCATTAGACTGTGTATTGCTATTGTTGAAGCCTTTTGCGCGAGAGTTAGCTGTACACAGAGCAATTTATAAATGGCAATTCAAAGAACAGGCAGCAATACAATGCGCCCAGTGAGTGAGCTTAACCAGAAATGAAACTAAATACAGGAATTCAGCATGCTCCCAAGAAATTATCTGCTTTCACTCTCATGATGGATTGCATTGTGCAGAGATTGTGCAATATTCTTGGAAATATCAATAACTGGTTGTGTTGCTCTACTCCAAATGCCAGCAACACAGCTTAGCGGTGTGCTGGTGTTCATGGCTGGCTGATACTAACCAAGGAGGTTCAAACAACATTCAGGGTCAGAGCTTGAGGAATCACTTTTTGCTGCTCCCTGCAGGGATTGTTGCTTTTTGCAGTTATTTTCCTAGGTAAAAGGAGCCGAACTGGGGATCTCAGCTCCAGTTGTTGCTTTGGAAGGTGTTTGTGTGATCCAATCTCAAATCCCATTGGCCCAGAAGGTATGGGCAAAAGGGACTGTGGCATCAGCTCTCTCACCCAGCTACCTCGGTTAACACAAAGCATCAAAGACACAGAAAAAGTTGTACTGAGACAGAGCATTCACCATAGCTGCTTTTGAAGAAGGTGTGGGAAGGGAGAATGGACTTCGCAAGATGTTTTTGTTCTTTAACTATGCAAGATACTCAGTTTCCAAAAGCATCTAGAGATCTGCGTGCCTTAATTTTTGGCTGCTAAATCAAAAACTCTTAAAAGATGTTTGACAAGAAGTATCAAGCATCAGTTTTCAATAAACAGAATGCCTGGGTATCTAAAAAGGAAACACACAGAATAATTAGTGGCTCTAAATTTTGGGATTGAGAACAAAAGGTGCTTGGACTTGGGTCTCCTGAAAACACTGTTCTTCAGCCATTTCTCTCCCAGTTTGTTCATCTTAACCATGTACCTCTTTAGGCCAAAAATTAATGGTATACACAGAATCTAAAAAAAAAAATTATTCTTACAGAAGAAAAAAAAAACAACAAGGTTGACCTTTCAGTTAGAAGATGTTTCTTGGTTTTGTTGTCATCTCTAATCATGACTTAGTTACTTCTTGGCATGCTTGAGGCACATTTCTTTTGTGTCCTCTCTTGGAAACTTCTGCTTCGCTTGTTGTATATTTCAGCTCCTTTTGGTAAAATGCTTGAAAAGGGGTTGTACTCCATGATGGAAAAAAAAAATGTTTTCCCTAGCAGAAATAAATGTCTGTGTTCACATGGCACCCCAGAGCTCTGCGCACAGGAGGTTTTGCATTTATGTGGAAGACTTCGTGTAGTCTGCAGCAGATCCAACAGGTTTCAGAGGCAACAAACATTGTCCTTGCACAGAAAACAAATTCAGGGTCTACAGGGAAACACGTAGAGCCTTTAAATTCAAACCAGGGGCATTTCCTGGCAGCTCGAGGGCAGGTGTCTGTAGGGCTGTCTAGGCTCACTCCCTCATCTGAAATTATCAGAGCTGGGTTAAAACAGACGATTTGGCAGGCATTTCAATTTCCATCACAAAAATTGGTCCTAAGGGGAATTTTCATCAAGCTCTTGTGATTTCTAGGTGGTGTGGATGATTTACTGCAACCTACTTGGACAGTACTAGAACAAGGGGGTCTCAAGCTTGGACGGAGCCTTCGGATGCTGCTGTGTGGCACATAAATACCATTAACATGGAGGATTAATTACTTTACAAGGGTTTAGCTTGTCTGTGAGCTTGTCTGTTGGCTGCCTATAAATAAAACTAATCTAAGTTTCCTGTTTTCTTCTGTAAAAGTTGTTTTAAACCTCCCATTCCCTTCTAATTTCTCACAATTGTGCAAACTTCATTATCTTCCTTAAGCACTGGGAATTGGGATTTCCCCATGCTTATTGCAAATGCCAATTACCAGTGCCAAAAAAAAAAAAAAAAAAAGCATACTATTTTCCCCTGAAAGCTCCATTCCTGGGAGCTATTTGTTTTGAATGAAGAAATGCTGCAATAAGTGTAATTAAGTTAGAATGGAACTTAATACATGGAAGTAGTGTTAGGAAAGAAGAAGAATGGGAGCTTTAATTATACCTGATAGAGGAATGTGTCAGCATATCCAGAGTTTGCCAATTGTCCTGCCGTACAGGGCAAGGACATCTGAAGTCCAAAAGGACTTTCACTAAGTCCTCTTAGATACTCCTTCCACCTCTCTGAAGAAACAACCCATCCTAACATATCAGAGATGTGTTCTTGAAATAATGAAATTCAGTTGCAGTCTTCTTTTGCCTTATAACTTCATTTAATTTGTATTTATCTATATTTAGAGGTGTCCAATGTTAAGTTTCCATCTTGTCAATGATGGCTGCACTCTTCTCTTCTCCATACAGTGCTCTCCTCTACTTTCCTGCCATGTTTGAGAAACCTTCTGACTCTACTGCAAGAGCCTGAGGTAACTAGCCTAATGCCATAAGAAATCTCGCTTCTAGAGGACAAAAATCTTCCTTACAATGTCATATTTTCTAACTGATGTCTTTCAAAGATAACTAAAACTAGGTCAGCCCAGGATTTCTAATAGACTTCTTGTGCTTTTTTATGTTTTCACCTTGGGAGAACATAAAATCCAACTCCAAAAACTTGAATTCTCAAGTTCCGATGCTGGAAGTCTAGGCTGAAAAAAAACCCCTGTATGACCACAACAAAACTAGGAGTACTCTTGTGTCACTGAGACCCCTTGCAGGAAAGTGAGAAGAATATATGTTTATGCTTTACATTTTGTTTCTTCTGTTAATATGCTGAATTGTCTAATGGTGTCCCAAACATGTGCCACACTGTTCATAGAATCATAGAATCATAGAATGTTAGGGATTGGAAGGGACCTCGAAAGATCATCAAGTCCAATCCCCCTGCCAGAGCAGGAATGCCTAGACTATGCCACACAGGAACTTGTCCAGGCAGGTCTTGAATGTCTCCAGAGAAGGAGACTCCACAGCCTCTCTGGGCAGCCTGTGCCAGGGCTCCGTCACCCCCACTGAGAAGAAGTTTCTTCTCGAGTTTAAGCGGAACCTCTTATGTTCCAGTTTCAGCCCATTACCCCTTGTCCTATCAGTGGTTGTCACCGAGAAGAGCCTGGCTCCATCCTCGTGACACTCACCCTTTAGATATTTGTAAACATTAATGAGGTCACCCCTCAGCCTCCTCTTCTCCAAACTAAAGAGCCCCAGCTCCTTCAGTCTTTTCTCATAAGGGAGATGCTCCACTCCCTTAATCATCCCAGTTGCCCTGTGCTGGACTCTCTCCAGCAGTTCCCTGTCCTTCTTGAACTGAGGGGCCCAGAACTGGACACAGTATTCCAGATGGGGTCTCACCAGGGCAGAGTAGAGGGGCAGGAGAACCTCTCTTGACCTACTAACCACCCCTCTTCTAATACACCCTAGGATGCCATTGGCCTTCCTGGCCACAAGGGCACAGTGCTGGCTCATGGTCATCCTGCTGTCCACCAAGACTCCCAGGTCCCTTTCCCCTACACTACTCTCTAATAAGTCATTCCCCAACTTATACTGGAACCTGGGGTTGTTCCTACCCAGATGTAAGACTCTACATTTACCTTTGTTATATTTCATTAAATTTTTCCCCGCCCAACGCTCCAGCCTGTCCAGGTCTCGTTGGATGGCAGCACAGCCTTCTGGCATGATAAGGGAGTGCAGAAAAGTGTCAGTAAGGATGTCCAGAAAGTGGTTCTCCAGTTAATATCAGAATATTGAGTGAGACTGGGGTCAGAAGCTAAAGCATCTATATTCAGGTGTCTACATGTCCCTATTTCTTTGTGCATGCCATGCCTAAGCTCTCATCGTAGTCAATAGAAATAGAGCCAACAGATACTAGAGAACTATTCAGGTTGCACTCTGATGGGCACCTACATGAGGTTCAGGTCCGCTGGCATCCTGGAGCTCTCAGGGTTCGCAGCTCTCAGTTGTAGGCAATGTCAGAAGGAGGACAAATTGATATAAAATGATTGCAAATACATGGAAAGAGCCTTTTGAAAGATGCCATTTGCAAGGGGGTGTACAGGCTTTCTTTGCTTTCAGCTTCTGGGAGTACGTGTCATTCAGATGAGAATGGAACTGAAGCTGAGACAAAAGAAATTATATTGTTGAACAGATTCTATGGAAATTATGGTTTGAACTGTCAGTAGAAAGATATAAATAGCAAATGCTTCAGTTAGTTTCACTAAGGTTTTTCTTAAATGGAGTTCACTGCAAATTTCCATATCCTTTCCACATCTTCTTGAACTCATTCCTGTCTGATTCCTGTGGTAGCCCCAGGCCTGATGGGCCCTGCAAGGCAGGTACCTCGCCTGCACGTCTTCTTCAGAGCCACCTACAGATCCCAATCTTGATTCTCAGCAAAACCAGCTCAAGCCCCTCAATTTGTCTGTAATATCAGAGGCTTGGTGAAGCCTCCACCTGCCCAGCTCGCAGCCGTCTGCTGCCCCTCTGCCACCTGCAGCAACAGCACCTTCCTGGCACCCGTCTTGCATTCTGCTGTCCTTGGCCTTGCAGGCAGACGCCTTCAGCTTTGGCTGCCAGGGAAACACCGAGCCTGGGAGAAGGTCACTCAGTTTTGGGAGCAGAAATATTTCTGCAAGTTGTATTTTAATTGGCAAGTATAAATAAGTGGCAGGGTGTGTGACCAACATTAATATGTCCCAGTAAATATTTTGGGGGCAGAAAAATCAAGTATTATATAGAGATCATTTAGAAAAATGCTGATTAGCTTCAGAGTATTAGTGAAGCAGAAAATTGGCTTGGAACATGATTGTTAGCAGCTATCTTGAGAGCTTTATCCATTTATATCATTATTTTCTTTACAAATGAGCTGAGGGATTAGCTTGCACTAAGCAGACTAAAGACACAACAAATTCCATTCAAGAAGGAGCAGAGGCATTTTTCAGTGGCTTAAAAATGGGGGTGTTTTTTTGTTAACTTCTCTGTTTCCAATGAACAGCTTCTTGGAGCTGAACATACCTGGCTGCTCCCCACAACTCTCTTTTCCCTAAGAAAACTTCATCTCTGTTCTAGTAGGAAATTTTACATTTAACCAGTGAGACCTGCAGGAAAGAACATGGGAAAGGCACTCTGTTCCCACCAAGTTTGATTTGACAGGTCTATCTACACTCTTTTTTCACTCCCTAAGCAGACACTGGTTACAAGTTTGCTGCCTTCCCCTTCACATGGCTCCAAATACAAAGTCTGTCACCTAGCAGCTGTGTACCCTGTGAGAGAGATGTGTGGGAATCCTGTTATGTCTTCAGCCCAAGAGACGATAATTTGCAGTCACAGTAACGTCCCAGCCAAGGAGCTTTGCAACATTCATTTGCAAAGCAGCCGTGTTGTAGTTGGTGAAGATCGCTCATCTTTCTATTACTATCTCAAATCCTTGAGAGTCTTTCAATAACCTTCTTTATAGTTGAAGACAAGAGCACTTGGGCACGTAATGCCACTACAGGCCACTAATGAAGTTTGCTTTGAACCTGAAGGCACAAGTTTAGAGTCCTACCAATCTGACAGAGCATCTTCATCACAGCTGTTGCCCACTCAGACCCAAAGCAAGCTGTTGCGGTGTGCGTGGCACAGGGTGATGCTGATGTATAAGCCAGCGTAATGGGAAAGCTGAGGGCACTTTCTAGCTTCACCATTCCTTTGCTATGTAAGCCTTGACTATCAATTTTTCTGTTTCTTTGAAAATTTGCATTAGTGATGTCTGCCTGTTTTACAGGAAACATGAATCCTGTGGCTTGATTCAGTGGCCTAAATGCTGTTGCGATGACACAACTCTGTCATCTAAAGCTCTTCCAGTAGACCAATGGCTCCATAGCACGGCAGATATACCACAGGTCCTATGCAAGTCCTGTGTCCTCCCAGAAGCAAGGTCAGGCAGGACACTTAGGTCATTAAAACCAGCTGAGGTGACAGTGTACTGGGTTTTATGCATGAGAGATTTTCTAATATGATTTATGTCACCATATTACCAGACTACCAGCAACTGTATGGAACAGTTTTCACCAGCTGACACAGTCCCATTCATAAATTATGTACCTGATTGCATCTTGGATGACCATAAATACAAAGCTGTATACCTCTCCAATGCTTTCCTGTCATTTTCCTCCCTGAATCTTCATTCAACCTGCTGTACTCCTCTATTCTTCATCTGTAGCATGCATAAATTTAATTCATTTGTTGACTCATTGACTTTTTTTTCCCATTGACCTAGAAGCTTGAAGAGCTAAAAGATGATTGAATATCTGCATTCATGTAAAAAAAGGTGGTAAGTAATCAGAGCACTGTGTAGAATACGAAAGTAGCTTCTGAGAATAGCAGGGGCAGACTCACTGCATTTTCACTGCAGGCTGAACTTTAAACCCCAGTTCATTATGTGGCTTGGTTTTCAAGATGCAATCGAAATTACCATCTACAAGCAGAACAGCTCTCATTATTGCAGCCTTTGTGTCAAACAAGACCACAGTGCTGGGCTGCATGGGTGCAGCCAGTCTGTCCTATACCATGTGTGTGTGCGTATTACAGAATTGACGGGTATGACAGTGTTTCCCAGTGTGGATGGACCTTCTTAAGAAAGCTGGGGATAGCATATGAGAAGGAGCAAGGAGACAGCTGGCTTTCAATGTACTGTGACAGATGCATTTGCAGGAGTTGGTTCGCATTGTAGCACTTGGGGCAATAACTTCCACTTAGAAACAATATAAAAATGATCATATTGGGGAACTCTGTCAGACTGTTGGTCCTTACAAATAGGAGGGAGAGGAGCTGTATGGTTTCTTTAGGAGGGATTAAGGGAGATAAAAAGTACCAACATTGCGTTTCATTGTGTGGGATACAAATAGCTGTATTAATGGTCTAATTATCCAAAAAATGTAAGAGAAGCTAAATCAGATTAGACCATCCAGACCAGCAACTTATCTCCAACAGAGACCAATAGTGAACATCTCAGGAAGGGTGAAAGAACCATAGCTGCAGTAAGATTTTCCCAGGATGCTGTCCTAGACCCCAGTTATTTGTGGCTTGTGGAGCTGCTGGACCAGAGATGATGACCTTAATGAATGCTGCTCATTATCTCTGAGACAGCTGTCATAGATCCGCTCAGTTGTTTCTCTCCCTGGCTGAAGAGTCCTTGTCTACTCAGAAATTCTTTATGCAGAAACCTTGTTACATATTTGATCATTCTATCATCCTTCTCTGTAGTTCTTTCATTTCTACAATATTAATATTGTGTGATACTAATTGTCAGCTAGAGGATCAGATCTATATTTGATGTGCTAGCATATCATGTTTTTCTTTGTGTTAACTGTTCCTTTTCTAACCATTCCCAGTGTACACTTTTCACCAAGCTGATGTTTTCATATAACTATGTATTATAAACCCAAGAATTTTCTCCTGGTTGGTACTATCTCACAGTCCATCATTACACAAGCAAAATAGAATTATTTCTCCATTTGCACTGATTTAAATTTATCTACACAGAATTTTATCGCTTGGACACTTAGTGGCAAAAAGTGCTTTTGTAGTTTTTCACAGTTAGCTCTTTTACTTACTAGCTTAAATTTTTATATCCTAGTTATTGACCTAGATTGCCTTCCTGTGATTTGAATCACAAATATCCAAAGCTGTTTAGTCTGGATGCAGCAGGTCTGAGGAAGCAGGTCAGTTCACGGCTTATATCAATCCAAAGACAAAATGAACTCTAAGACCTGTACCTTATCTCTAACACCCTAGGTTTGTCCTTCACCTTCAGTATCTCAAGATGTGAACAAGATTTTTGTGATCAAGATGTGGCTTTTAGACAACAGTTTGAAAGAACAAGAGGCTTGAACCAAAAGGCACAATACATCGCCACAAACCTGCTTATTCTTGACACAGCACACATCCTCCTCCTTTTCCCTTAGAAGTGTTTGTTTTCTACCTAGAAAAATGGTAGTTGTTCTTTTAAAGAAAAATTACTTTCAGTAGATTTTTTTTCTTGCAAATCTGTCTTAATCTATTGTTGTCCACAAAATAAACTACTTTAGCAGTAAATACTCCCCTGACCTGTTAGACTGAATCCTCCTGCCTATTCGTGGCTGCCCCAATTCAACATACAATGCATAATCCAGGTGCATTTTTCTTGCTTATCGTTGCACTGAAATCACGCAGAGCATATTTTTTTCCCACCTAATGGTTGGGAAAAGCTTTGTTTTCCCTTCTGTCAGGGCTTATATCATACTCAGTATTTGCCCATCACTCGACTTTTCTAGAAAATGTAGTATGAATCTTCCCCTCCTGTGTAATATCTTCAGACAGAGCACCAGCGATATCCGAGTCACGGCAGATCCATGATAATTTTTTTGGTTTCTCTGCCATTCTTTGTGAAGTGTGTAATGCTGCTGCTGCTAAATGCATGATTCTCTCTCTAGATATGAGCAGACTGATATTTAAACAATGCAGTATTTTCCCTTGGTCATTTCCCAAACAATTTCTCTGATGAAACTGTCAGGTCTTAGCCTCTGCCACCTCTAAGCAAACACCAGCCTGATGCAATTTCCACAAGGTATTATTTTCCATCCTTTGAAATGCTTTTCTTTGCTCATTGCCATCCATCCCTTCTCTCATTAGAATAGACAATTTCTATTATAATTTCTCATCCACTGTTGTGGTGGGTTGACCCTGGCCAGCCGCCAGGTACCCACACAGCCGCTCACTCACTCCCCCTTCACTGCTGAACACGGGAGAAAATATTTCCAAGGGTTCAGGGTTTGAGATAAGGACAGGGAGATCACTTTCATTTACCGTCCCGGGCAAAACAGACTCAGTTTTGGGGAAATTAGGTACATTTATTAAGAACTAATCAGAGAGGAGTAGTGAGAAGTAAGAAAGAGCAAACAGATCTTAAACAGAACACCTTCCCCCCATCCCTCCCTTCTTCCCGGGCTTAACATCAATCCCGGTTTCTCCACCTCCTCCCCCTGAGCGGCGCAGGGGGACAGGGAATGGGGGCTGTGGTCAGTTCATCCGACGTTGGTTTCACCGCTTCTTCACTCCGGGGGAGGACTCTTCACTCTTCCCCAGGGCCACTGTGGGGTCCCTCTCACGGGAGACAAGCTTCACGCTCTCTTCTCCGCGTGAGTCATCCCACGAAGGGCAATTCATCACAAACTGCCCAACGCGAGACACCTCACAAGGGGCAGCCCACCCCTCGTGAGTCTGAGGCGCAGTCCTTCGGGGGAAACTGCTCCAGCGTGAGTCCCCCGCAGCGTCCCAAAAGTCCCACCGGCCAACCTGCTCCAGCGTGGGCATTCCTCTCTTCCACGGGCTACAGGTTCCGGCAGCGACTTGCTCTGATGCGGGCTTCCCACGGGCTACAGTCCCCTTTTAGGCAATCCACCCACACGGCGTGGAATCCTCGGTGGACATCTACGTGGTGATCCTCATGGTGGACATCTGCACCTCGCCCATGGGCTGCAGGGGGACAACCCGCTCCACCATGGTCTTCACCACGGACCCGGGGGACTCCTTCTGCTCCGGCGCCTGGAGCTCATCCTCCCCCCCCCTCCTTCTTCACTGACCTTGGTGTCTGCACAGACTCTCACTCCTCCATCTCTGTGCCAGCTGTTATGGCGCAGTTCTTTTTCCCGTTCTTAAATATGTTTTTCACAGAGGCGTTCCTCTGCTATCACCTTACTGATAGGCTCAGCCTTGGCCAGCGGCGGGTCCCTCTTTGTAGCCGGCTGGCATTGGCTCTATCAATCTTGGGGAGCTTCTGGCAGCTTCTTACAGAAGCCACCCTGCAGCTCCCCCCCCGCCGCCGAAATCTGGCCAGGCCAAACCAAAACAACTGTCCTTCTATGCATAATGACAATTTTATTACAAACCCCTATCTCACCTTGCTCACTCCAGCAGCTCATCTCATGTTTCTGAGATTGCTGGAACAACTCCCTTCTCCTTCGTGGTCAGAGCATGATCATGTGCTCTATTTTATTTGCCTGGTATGTCCTGGCAGTTACTGTTGACTGTATGAATGTGGGGTGTGTGCAGAGCTGGGCAACAAATGCCTAGAATGACTGTAACCCCTTATAACTAACAAAAACAACGCTGGAGATGTGTATCACTTATGCAATGCTGTCAGTAACTGTCAACAAAGTACCAAGTCCTCTAAAAATGGTCTTGGTTTTGCATCCTCAAAGTGTTTCTTCTCTGGGGAAAAGTGATCCCTCCATGGAAAGAACAGAGACACAGAGGTACTTGAGGCATAGCACATGGAAGGGCTGTGTGCCATACACAGGTGTGGATCATTGGGCTGGAAGGGCTTTCAAGAGAGTATAAAATTTTTTCCTACTGCCCTGAAAATGGATCACCTATAGATAAAATCCTGGGAGTTAGTCCTAAAGCCCTCCAAAGGGAGAGGCTTCACTGTTTCCAGGCACGTATCACCCTGTAGCATTGCCCTTGCCACTTGCTTGCTCTTCCAGACACACACAGAGCTATTACTCCCTCTCGGAGTTACAAGTTGCATGTGAAAATTGTTGCTGGTTTTGTACAAATGTACAGTTTTGTAGTTTTCTAGATAACGCCTTGCCAGTGCCTCTCTTTGAAGTGATGCTCACTGGCTGATGTGCACATCACATCATTTTCCTGTGTGCAGGGTATTTGTGATCACTTCATGGCACAGAAATACTGAAGGCAGCACTCAGTGCTCTGGCTGGACGTTTTCTTTTTCCATGAGCTCCTACTCTACAAGCTTCTAGCTGTCTAACCTGCACAGTTCAGGGGCTCAGACTTGAACAAAAGCTTTCTTTCCTCTCATTTCATTCCAGCTTGCCTTTTCAGAGTTGTTTCTGGAAACTTGTAAGGGAATTTATGTGATCTTTCAAGCAATGGCTACCACTAGGCTGACAAAGTGTAACCAAAGATGATGAGAGCATCAGTAACTGCTTACGTGTTTCTTCAGAGGGCAGCACGTTGGTAAATCTGCACACCTTGGGCTACATTTGTACTCTTGAAAGATATTAGAACATGGTAAATCCCCTGGGGAAAAAAAAAAAAAAAAGGATGAAAAAAAAAGAAAAAGGTGAATTCTCTTCAGAAAGCCTAACAGCACAAGATAAAGTAAGTTGTGCTATTGTCTCCATGGGGGCAACAGCCACACCACTGCAGAGGTAAAAGGTGCCCTGAGCTGCAAGGACGAGGCTGTAATTCTGTGCCATCTGAGGCCTCTGACTGCTTTTGTCTGGTTTTCTCTTCCCATCTCTCTTATTTATTTGGTTTAATATTGACAAGCTATGCTAGAGCACATGGAAACATAATAGAATTCCTCTTCTGATGGAAGAGAAATCCTTGTGGTCCACCCTAAAATTGCTTTATCTTCCTAAGTGTCCATGAGAAATGCACAGAGGTGATTTACCTCCTAATACTTCATTTTGGCTCAGATCTCTGGGAACTGATAAAACCAGGAGCCAGTTATATTATTGGAAGCACTTTTTCATTTTGGGATGTGTTGCTCTAATAAAACTGCCTTGCCTGCATGGAGGAGAGCAAGTTTTAGCCTTTGTGATGCCACCATCTTGCAAGGTGATCACCGTGTCAGGTGGAAAGCAACGGCCCCACAGACTTATGAAGTTGTCCAGTTTGGGGGTTTAGGGCTGATCTATAGCGGGTTCAAACCCCCACCAGATACTTTGCCTCACCATTACCTTTGTGGCAGTGGTGATGGTGAGGTATCCAGTGTGCACAGAGGAACTGGAAGGACCCAGCACTGCTCAAGAGATGGACAATGTCCTGCAAAGGCAGTCCCACCTGAGAGCCAGCACCTGAACATTTAGGTATGTAGGGTTTCTCTATTGTTCCCACTGCTCTTAGGTGCCTAAAATGTTGGAATGTTTTATGTATTGAACCAGACATAAGAATGAGTCTGCTGTCTGCTGGTTAGGTCATCCCTCTGGATGGCAACTCTCCTGCCCAAATAACATCCAGAGATTTACAAGGTGTGTGCCTCACAGGCCACCAGATCAGTGAAATTTTGGATCTGAAGATGAATAAGGGAAACCACAAAGCACAACTACCTGTGCTATAGCCCAGCTCCTCAGAGCACCTCGGCACTGTGCAATTTCTTCTCTAGGTCTTGTTGTATATGGCGCAGGGACAGCCCAGGGGTACTGCAGTGACAGACTGATCCTCGTCAACATTCCCTCGTGTACCGAGCTGCCCACTACTCTGCTTTCAGAAACAAGGAGCATTTCAGTATCTGCATAACTACATCTCCCTTAGTGGATCATCCCTTACTGAGGATGTGGGCAGATTTTCAAGAAACACTCCTCCAAGTTGGTTTAAGTGATGATGCCAGATGATTTTTGGACAAAAGCTCAATATGCTCCAGTTCCTTTTTATGCAGAAAATTTCAAGTGTATCTGCAATAAATTGTAACTCAAGGTGCCTGTGTGTCTTACCTTGGTCTGACTGTGGCAGAACTGGAAACTGAGGACAGGTCTTCAAAATCTGAGGCTCGGCATTAAATGTCCATTCCTCTCTTTACAGAAAAGTTCTTTCCTCTGGGCTGAAGGACAACTGGCTGGCTAAATCATACTGGCAGTATTTTCAACAGAGGTGGCTTTAAAGTGAGTTTTACAGTGCTTTTGGAAACACCCCTCAAAGGAAAATGCAGGTAAGGCTTTAGCAGATATAACAGTGTATGCATGTTTTATGAAAACCTTGTGAGGAGCCCCACCAGACCCCATCAGCAGAAGACCTCCTCTCCAACCCCTCATTCCCGCGGCTGAACTCTTCCTTCTCATGCTGCTTGACTTAATCACCTTGGGGCGTTATTTTAACTGATGATTGTAATGCTCCAATTTCACAGGTTCTTGGTGTATAATTAGAAGTCCCGACATCTTCATCTTCTTGCTCCCTGGTGTCATGGGTCTGCTGAGAGAAGGAGAGAGGCAGAACCAGTGGCAAGCCCCTCATTAGGACATGTCTGTCAGCTTCTCCGTAATTAGCTCCAAAGTTAACTGTTTTCCATCTTCCAGAGTAGCCAACACCTTTGTGTTTATTTCTTGCTGGAAAATTTCCTCCCGCAGCCACCTGAAAGTGTCTGCAAGGAGCCTGTGACCCGAGGAAAGTGTAAATTCACAGTGGCGTGCAAATCTCCCCCTAAAACCCCTCAACCTGACATCATGACGATTCTTCAGTGGTGTCTATCTTTGGCAGGAAAAGCACTGAAACAAGCCAAAGGACAATTAATTTAGATGAGGTTTCAAACAAAATGATGGCACGAGGGCTGCAGTTTTAAAATTTCCATCTTTCGTTTCTCTCCCCATGGAAGGAATTATCGCAGTTGCATGCAGCTGTGAATAAAAAGAAAAATAAAAATAATAAGTAGGAGGTAGTTTCACAGAAGAACTGAGGCAAGTTTTCAAGCAAAGCTGAACCCCAGGTGCTACACAGCCCTGGGCTGGAGCCCTCATTTTCTCTTCTGTTTTCTCCCCCTCTTTCTGGGAATTGAATTACTCCGAGTGGCAGAGCAGTAAAGGAGGGTGCTGATACACAAACTTGTGTTTAGTTTCCTTCTGCCACCGATTGCAGGAGATTGCAAACAACGGTTATAGGTTTCAGACATCCATAAGACTGGCAAAAAACCACTTTTAATTCTTTTATCTTTTTTCTTTTCTTTTAGTGTTTATAGAACAAATTATTTACAGCAGTTACTACAGCCCATCTGAGCTCCCACCAGAGTTTAACGAAAACTTTACCACTGACTTCAGGGCAGCAGAACCAAGACCAAAACAGGAAAGAAGTTCAGTGAAAAAAGTACAGTGAGAAAAGTTCCACTTATGATGAAGTGAGCTGATTTAGACTGTACATATTCACATTTTGGGTCTTAATGATGTCTACTCATGACAATTTGGGTTTTTTGTTCTTAATTGCCTTTGTTATTGGGCTGTGTTTTTTTTTTAACTCAAGATGACATTTCTTTCCTTCATTCTTTGTGCTTATGAAACACTGAGTACCATGCTGCCTGAGGCAGATGATAGTGTCATTTGGAGGGACTATAGGGACTGAAAAACATGTAATATAAGGAAGAAAGTGGAGATTTGGTTTAGGATCAAGGATCAGGGATGCTCCCTGTGTCCTCTACGTGGGAACAGGTCTCAGTTTGCTGACAAGCACTGTCTGTGTGAGATACTTTACAGGGACCAGCAGAGCCATGGGGTTACAAAGTTTATGCCTATTTTGCCCTTGGAATCCTAATGACTGTGGAAATGAATGACTCAATGAAGCTCAATGGTTGGCTTTCTTCAACACATTTTTCCTAAGCCTGGACTGTTAATAATCCTTTTTGGCTATAAATCTGAGCTGTGCTGGGACTCCAGCTATAAATCTGAGCCGAGCTGGGACCCCAGCCAGGCTGAGGATCTAGGTGGAAAGACCTGTCATGCTGTAACTACATCTCCTCTGGAGAGGTCTCCTTTACTTTATACGAATTAATGAAGGCTTTGTGCGTATTTCTTGTAACGATTGGGTTTTAGATTCACTTTCCATTGTGTTTATCTGTAACAGGTTAATGAGTGAGAGGGCGGAGGTGTTGGACCATATTTGTGTGTGTTTATGCCCAAGAGGGAGGAAAACATAGTTCTGCTGTTGCTGGGTAACTTGTTCAGGGGGTAATTTATGGGTGCTTTGGTGGTGTATTTCCTAAGACCATCACGAATGTCAGCATGTTAGTCATTTCTCTATTCAAATAACAAAATCTAAATATCTGTGAGCTATTTAGTAGTGATCCACTATCAATTGTCTCACTTTTCCAAGGCTGCTTTATGCTTCTGCATCTTTAATCCCTACCCTTTCCTGTGTCCTGTAGAAATATCCTTAGTACAGTAATCTTTCTGGGAGCTGTGATCATTAAAAGATGTTTGCAGAAGAGGACTGGTTCTACAAGCACAGCAGCAGCAGCCTGGCTTTATAATTTGAAATAGCTCCTCTGCCATTTCTATTTATTTGTGATAAACAACAGTCAAACTTTCAAGGACTTTTAGAGATAATTACTGTTATTACTAGAAAACACATCTGTTCCACTGAAGGATTGATTAATGCTTAGTTTTATTCCTGGGAATGTTCATTTCGTATTTTTAGAGCAAAGCCATGCCTCAGGAGTCTGAGTTCTCCAAAAAGAGTGAATGGGTGTAGGGCAATGGTTAAGAAATGATACCTGTCTTTCAAGAGGTTTTTGGCAGGCCTTTTTCTCCAAGGTTTTTAAGGAAAGTAGTCAAAAGGCAAGGTCCTCTGGATTACGGCTGTTAGAAGAAACTGGGTGGATCTGATGCCACCTCAACATCACAAGTGCAGTACTTCTTGATTTTAATATGCAAGCACAGCACAGCAGAAGTGGATGTTGCTGTGTTTAAGGGCTCTGATCCCTGCACAGCCTTGGAGCCTGGTGTAATAATGTACTGGACATGCTGTCCTTGGGTCTAACAACTGCCTTAGCAGCAAGGAAGAAATTCTTACAGTAGAGGGGCACTGCCTGTGGAATCTTGTGCAAGGGATCTGTGGGATCCGCATTTAGGTCTTGTGCTGTCGAAAATAGGAACAAAATTGGGAAAAAGGGATCACAGGGTGAAAGTGATGGCTTATGAGAAACCAGTGGTATTGCAGAGTGTATCTCACCATGTTCTCCTGAGTGCCCATGCAGCGAACAACCAATGAAGATCAGCATCATGTTATAGATAGTAATGGACATAGGGGAAATGGCCTAAAAATATGCACAGAGATGGGTAAATAACATTGTGAAATGAAGCAGAGGAGTTGGCCATGTAGGGAGGAGGGAGTCCAGCCTTAACCCCACCCATCCTGGGAGTGGCTCCTGGGGCACCCTGGCCCAAGGTGCGTGGAAAAGTGCACACTGGGACCTTGCTTTTTTTTATCGGCACAAACACAGGTCTGGACAAGCTTTCATCTCCTTCAGATCTACACTCAATCGAAGATTGTTTTCCCCCAAAGCATAGGATTATAATTTAGCCTTCAAGTGCTCTTACCAATCAGAATTCAGTCCCACTTTGAGTAACTCCGTAGTGGGGGAGTCTAACTATGATTTTCAAAAGAACTTGGTTAATTTTAGAGGCTAGGTCCCATCGTATCTTCTGTGTTTTTATCCTTCCAGTGCAGATGATCTTCATATATAAGTAAAAAGAGTCAATATCCTTTACACCACTACTCAGCAAATCCAAATGATTTGAATTTCAGAATGAGTCCTTTGTGACTGGCATGTCTTTGCTCATAGAAAAGGTGCTGAAAAATTCTGTATTATCTTGAAGTTTTGCCTTCTGCTCATATGATTCATTGATTTCAAGACTGCTAAGACAAGGAAGGAAAAAATCCATCAAGCTAATTCTTAAAAAAAAATGCGCTGAATATCCCTAGGCAGAGGCCAGCTCAGCAAAACTGTGCCTGCAGTGCTATCAATACTGAAAACTTATTTTAAAAGTGGATTTTTCTTCTGTTGAAATAACAAAATACAATATTAATTACACAAAGGAAGCTAAAAACATTGATGAGCTGAAGATTTTGCTGCGTACCTTTGGAATCAGGGCACTGAGATGACCCTGACCTTTATTTCAGTGTAATTTGAACCTCCAAGAGATGGTACAGAAATGATGGTACATTTATTCAATATGTATCACATAGTTTAAAAATTGTGATCCTTTTCAGATAGAAAGGCCAAAGAAATGTTAACTAAGTGGATATTTAATTTGCTTTTTAGACTTTCTACAAAGGAGTAAAGGAACAGGAGGGACCAGAAGTTAGGAAACATCCTGAATTTGACAATGGGTTTTCTTTTTGCATTTCCCCTGGCTCATTCCCTTTCCCTCTTAATTGCAAAGCTAGAAGAATGCTGCAGAGGCAAAGTCTTAATCATATTGTCCACGGTTATAAAGCAAGTTGTGTTATTACCTTTTTGCAGGGGTATTCCAAGCAGTGACTTAACTCATAGGAATGTTTACGAGTGTGGAGTATGTATTTGA
Source organism: Trogon surrucura (assembly GCA_020746105.1). Classification (NCBI taxonomy): domain Eukaryota; kingdom Metazoa; phylum Chordata; class Aves; order Trogoniformes; family Trogonidae; genus Trogon; species Trogon surrucura. The sequence continues at coordinate 51,942,331 of CM036622.1, forward strand.
AATAGCTAGCTTAAATGAATATGTGTAACAATTTCCATGAGAAACCCAATTTCTGCTTGGCCATGACAAGATTGACTTCACTGCTACTCAAGAACTAGGGCAGGGCAGGAGGATCAGCGGATGGGGACTGGCTCTCCAGGCAGTGACCCATGAATCTGGTCTGCAATATGGTTTTGTGAGACATTTATAGGCTGTTTTCTCAATGAACAACACATTTGGGTTTAGAAGTGGTGGCTTTCCATAGTATAAACAACACCATGAAAAACTTGCTCCAAAGGTTGGGGCTGTCACAGGGCTTCCTCGCCCTCCAGACAATGGGGGACCTGGTATTCTGTTATGTTCATTCCTCTGCTCTGCTCCTTATGGTGTTGTATTGACTTTGGCTTGGGTGAAACCTCAGCCCCACTTCCATCGGGGCTGAGACTGTCATTTACCAGCCAGAACCGCTCCTCCCCGACAGCACTGCGGCTATTGAGCACTGGAAACAAGCTGCCTGAGCTACAATTATGGGTAGGAAGTAGCTGAGAAATAATGTCAAATCAGTGTGATACTGTTTGTGCCACGCTCCAACTTGCAAACAAAACGGGAGAAATTCTTCAAATAAATGATTTATTTAATGAATTATTCATCTAGATTTAATCTACTCAACCAGTCAGAAGTCTGCATCACCATGGGACATAAATGGACTATTGTTTTTTCAGAAATCTGTACAGAAGGTAACTCCTGGTCAGCAGCTAGCACAAGTACCTAGTGTTTCAGGCTGTGAGATGTGCTCCTGGATGTAGCTGAAGCAATGTCTTACTAAAGCATATTTCAGCTATCCTACATCAGGAATAAACCCATTTTCTTCTTCCCTGTTTATTTTTATGTCCTTTATTATCTATCCTGCTACATTCCTATAAAATGCCTGCATGTTATCCAAAATGTAGCCTCGTTGCCCAGTGTGCAGTAAGTCAATTCTCACACACTCAAGAGAGATGTTGCTTATTTATTCAGGTTTGTGCAATCCTGAGTGCTCAGTGCATTTCCACAAACCAAGCACACCTGACACAAGCTTTTGTGCTATTTTTATACAAAAAAGTTACAAGGTTATACACTCCCCTTTAAAACAATTCGCTAGTAAATTACCTACATTGTAATATTTACTGAAATCATAGTTTTACCTGTACACATGCTCAGGGGGAAGGGTCTTTTTGACCTGAGCAAGGGTCTTTTTTACCTATGGGTGTGATTTTTAGTATTATAATGAAGGCAGTTCAGTTGAGGATACATAACCTTCGAGTCTTTCTGCCAAGTTGGCCTATTATTTGGGAATTTAATTAATGTATTATTTTCAAGGTCCATATGGTCCTTGATGTTTCTTTGTAACGGATGTCTTACCTTGATTACTGTTATTAAGTCTAAGTTTCTAAATACAAAACATCTCGACCTCATAAAAAAAAAATAATCTCATGTTGGGTTACAGGCACATGTTGACAGCCCTACATAGGCCCATTCCATAACATTAGTTTGAGCTGTGAGGATGTGCAAGCTCTTGAACTGTTTTGCACCATCCATCTGAGAAGCGAGGTGAGAGATGGGGTCCATCGTTCCCTCCTTGCTGCAAAGCTCCAAATCAGTCCTCATGCTTCTCCTCTGCATTCAGCATAACCTTGAGATCTTGTTTTGCAGAAACTCAGTATTGTCTCTCACCACAGTAACCATTCACCATCTCATCATTTATGGTGCTATTTACATCCCACCATGAACTTTCTGGAGGTGGGAAAGTTTCATGGATGCTCTGTTTGAAAATAGTTTCTCCTTTTCATTAGGGACTGAGTAAGCCATCTCATTTCCTTCTATTCTTGTGGCACATTCAACGTGATAAATTACCTTGGCCATGCATAATGTAGAAAACTCCGTCCTCTTGCTTAACACCAAGGCTACGCCTGCTCCCAGCACTCACCTTAGGCTGGGCTTGTGGAATAGTATTCCTGCAAAGTTCACTTACTGTGAACACCACAGCTCAAATGGGATGTGTTGTATGCAGGCATAGGAAAATCTTCCTTCACCGGGGAGAGAAGCCACATTACTGGGATCCCAGTTTTGCCAGGATAACACGTTCATTGCTGCATTTCCCTGTCAGAGAGCTTGTTGGTGGGGCTATAGAGACGTGCAATCACTGGCTGACACTGCTGCCAGCAGGGATTGGTGTGAAGACATAGCTTGGCATTACATCTGGAGACTCCAGTGCAGTTCCAGTAGCTCAGGTCTGTCCGTGCATTCTGTTTAGTTACAGGAGAGCAAACTCGTTTTAACACGAGCGGTCCCTAAATGAGGGATGTCTGCAGCACCCAGGCAACTGCTGCTTGCTCAGCCTTCTCTCCACAAAGCCAGGTATGCTGTAATCCTGCTCTTTACCTGGGGATTAGTCAGGGTATTGCAGCTATTTAGGAGAACTCAGCTTCAGCTGGACATCCTCACAGATGCTCATAATGACCCCAGGGTCCACAAGCCTCGCTCATTTTTGAGCAAATCGAGGATCATGGAAAGAAAACGGGCTCTCCTGAGTGCTGTCATGGGCCTGGTGTTCATTGAGAAGCTCATTAAGCGATGTCAGCTGAGGACAGACTGCCTGGGTCACTCACAACCTGAAACCTCCAAATGACTCACACTCTTGTGTCAAACCAAGGAGTGTTTATTGGCTTGTTTTTGATGGTGACAGTCACAGACCTTATTACCTAGGGAGTATTTCACCAGCTCCAGCTTGCCCAAGGACAAACCAAAAAGAAAAGCTGCCAGGAGGAAAGACTGATCAGACATGGTGTCTGAAGCACAGAGATGTGCATTTCTGCCTCTGTGACTGTCAACAAACCCACTTACTGATTGATTGGCAGCGAGTAAGGGTAAATCCTTTTAGCTGGGATTAGATGGAGAAGGTTAATGAAGTGGCTGAAGGCAGATGTTAGATGCTGCTGTTGACTGGGTAGAGAGGGGTGCAGTTGGGTCCTGCCTATGGGTGTAGAGCTGCCTTCCCTGCACCTGCAGAAATCACTGCGGTGCTTCCCAGGGTGTGCGCTGGAGATACAGAGGACACCCAGGAGGCAGAAAAAGGGCCAGGCAGGCTCAGCAGTGGAGCAGGAACAGGGTGATAGATGCTGAGCCACTGCAGTGATTTGGGTCTGAGTGATGCAAGCTGAGTTTGCGGGTTTGAGAGAAAAAATAGATCTCAAGAGCTGTGTTTGGAGCTCATCTTCTGACCACCACAAGAGCCACAAGGAATACAAGATGCAGCCTTGCTGCAAACAGCTCTGCAGCTTGGAAGAGATTTTCCCATTCCCTTGATGCTAGGAGCACCACTGTCCAGTGGCTGAACAGCCTCTGCCATCTCCCATAAGGAAAGTGCAGTCTGAACCTGGAAAGATACTGTATTTCAGTTGGAACTTGTAGTTTCACTTATAATTGTGCTGAAGCAAAAGCTTCACTATAAACTCCAAAAGAACCTTGTTTCTTTACAACAGATGGGGCTACATTCTCCACTCTTTCACTAGTATAAATCAATAGTTACTATATTAAAGTCAGTGAATTCACATGGTAAAAAATCAATGCAAAGCAAAAAGGAATAAAATCTGTTTATTAAAGTAACAGTATTTTGCCTGTCCTCATAGTTTGGGTACTATTCCGTGTCAAAGGTATTTTTCCCCTGTTGCTAAGCCCACTCAGGTATTCATGATTTGCTTTTCATGGCCAAAAACACATATCTCAGATTTTCAAATGCAGCATCTCAAGGTGTTCCTGCAAATGAGGATTTAAGGATCTTGCAAGTTATCCTGAACTTCTTAATTTTTTGTTGCTTTGCAGGCCAAAAAATTAGGCAAAAAAAGAAGCCATGCTCCACAGTAAATGTAGAAAAGACCTACTCTTTGCTACATGATGTGCCCACAGCAAAGTGAACAAAGACACTGCCTCCCTTTATTGTTCTCAAACATTCTTAAAAGGAATCAACTTTAGTGTGAACAGATTTCCCTGACTGGAAACTAGATGGAAGAAAAGAGAGACAGCACACAAAGTGCAGCCGTGAAAACGGAGGACAAAATATATGGGGAGCATGTTTTGTTTAGAGTCATGCAGAAATGACCCGTAGCTTTGGGACCGCATTCATCTTCTGCTGAAATCAGCTGGGATCCAGCCATTGCCTCTAACAGGATAATTCAGCAGCTCAGCACTGGCAATACATTCAGAGTATCCTCCTCACAACCTTTTTGTTGTCTCTGGCCATGGCAAATGCTGTTGTGCTCTGCCCTTCGCCAGGCTGGCACATGGCTTTGGTCAACTTTGCCCCCCTGCATATCCCTCTGCTGCCTTCTCATCTGCATGAAGCTGGAGCCCCTCATTTCCCTTCACTTTTCCAGCCCTCCTCTCTCACACCTGCCCCTTCTCACCCTTGCTGGCTGCTGGCCAAAGCTGAGCCCATCAGCAACAATGGTAGCACCTCTGTGATAATGTATTTAAATAAAGAGCAAAAACTGCTTTGCAACATCAGCTGGGAGATGAGTGAGAAACAACTCTGCAGGCACCAAAGTCAGTGAAGAAGGAAGGGGAAGAGGTGCTCCAGCAAAGACTTTCCTACAGCTCGTGGTGAAGACCATGGTGAGGCAAGCTGTTCCGCTGGAGCCCATGGAGGTTAACGGTGTAGCAGATATCCACCTGCAGCCCATGAAGGACCCCATGCCAGAGCAAGTGGACACACCTGAAGAAGGCTGTGACCTCGTGGAGAGCCCACACTGGAGCAGGATTTCTGGCAGGACCTGTGTTCCTGAAGGACTGCACCCTTGGAAGGGACCCGTGCTGGACCCATCTGTAAAGACCTGCAGCCCATTGGAAGGACTCATCTTGGAGAATTTTGCGAATGACCATCTCCCATGGGTGGAACCCCACACTGGAGCAGGTAGGTAGTGTGATGAGGAAGGAAGAGCAGAGATGAAGTGTTATGAACTGACCAACTCCGGATCCCACTGTGCCACTTGGAGGAAGATTGTAGAAGAGTGGAGAGTGAAGTTGAGCCTGGAAAGACGGAAAGAGTTAGGGAAGGTGTTTTTAGATTAGTTCTTATTTCTCATTATCCTACTCTGATTAACTGGCAATAAATTAAACTAAGTTCCCCAAGTTGAGTCTCTTTTGCTTCTGACAATAACTGTTTGGAGATTTCCCTGTCCTTGTCTCGATCCGTGAGCCTTATGTCATATTTTCTCTCCCCTGTCTAGCTGAGGAGGGGGAATGATAGAGCGGTTTGGTGGGCACCTAATGTCCAGTCAAAGTCAACCCACCATAGTGCATTTGCAAATTATTTTTTTTAATCAGAAGTATCTCTGCGATTTCTTTTCTGACAAGAAAGAGAAGTGATGGCAAATAGTTCATTCTGTAACATCTTGTGGCTGTGGTCTCTTTGACTTACACCTAATGCTGTAGACTAAAGGATTTGAATGTTGGGGGAAGTTTGTGTCAGTGTGAGATCATTAGACAAATATTTGGACAACAAACATATGGATCCAAAGCAGGCTAGAGATGAGCCTCTCAACCATCAGTATATCCTTTCTTTTCAGTGAAGATGCATTTTGGTCTGTGAAAGATCAAAATCTTCTGATGTAGCTGAACAGAGTTGCTCCAGGGACCTCCTGCAAAGAACTTCAAAAGGTTCTGAAAAGAAAGCAAGAAGAAGAATTAAAGACCAGAGATAGAGAAAGGGATAATGTTGGATTCTGCCTCATTTTTCTGAAGAGCTACAGGTGCAGAAAGACTCAAGACCAAGCACCTTGGTCTTAAGTAATCTGTTTAAAAGGGTTAACAGCAGGCAAGACTCTGCCCTCATAGCCTCTAACAGGGACATTTGAGATGTGCAAACAAGTACTCAGAGGACTCGAGAAGATGAAGCACAGATGCTGTGTAATTCATGTGGCTCCTGCACTTTAGCCACTCATTTCTCAAAGGTATTGCATGTCTTTCATCTTGGTATTTTAATAAAGAACAAATGGGAAAAAAACACCCAACAAAACCAAACAATGAACTGTTTAATGCCATCATTTTAATCTCCATTAGATGTGTTACTTGATTACTTAACCCATATTCTCTTCAATTCCTTTACCATTATTTCCCCTGCATGAGTCTACAATCATTCAGGAAGACAGAAGATGAGCCCTAATCCCTTAAAGTCTGGGCAGCTTTAGTTTTCTGCAGTGCGTATGAGATGTGCTGAAATGGCCTTTTCATCTCTGGGTTTGCATAAGGAGCAGGCTCCTGCTTGCTCAGGCGGTGATTTTCTACTGCTGTGACAGTCTCCAGCACTTCCACTCCCAGTTATCTCTGAGCTGCTCATGGTTTTAGCAGCAACTCCCCACTGTCAGTGCAGAAGCCGGAGTGATTGTACGGTCCATGCTGAAGGCCAGGCTCAGGCAGTGCAAAACTGCCCAAGGGATTTGTTGCATAGAGGACAGAACTGACACCCTTCAACAGCAATTTAACTAATTAGAAACTGCAATTTAGGGTCTGATTCCTATTTGCAGGATGATCCCTCCATCCTGTTCCAGAGTGCTTTCATACCCCTCGAGTAGCATACAGGGGAGGGACTGGTGCAGAGGTAATCCCTAGACCTGAAATTGGCGGTTGGGCATCATCTGTGTGGGCCACGGGCAGGTGGCCACACTCATTGCGTGTCTGTAGGGTGAAATTCAAACCTCATGGTTTTTATTTTGCTTCTTATTGTACAAGAAAAAAAAAAAAAGTCATAAGGTAGAAGAGGAACTAATCTGACTACAAAAGTTGTGTCCCAGATGGTAAAAAATACACAATAAATCATGCCTGCCCGCTTTCTACAGATTCATCAAATTCACAACTGTTTCCCTTGGTCCTTTCACTGTGCTTATTTTGTGTTCATTATTTCTCCAGAATAGCTTCTCTGTTTGCTTGTCAGCCCTTCCACCCACCTTTACCTCCTGTCCTGTGTGTGATGGATTTCCTTTCATTTTTTTCTTCTTAGACTGAACCTAATAAGGCAGGGGACAGATGTGTTCCTTGCTTCCCAGTAATAAACTCCTCTTCCTCTCACTCCTTGAGCTTTCTTATATCTGTGTGCTGTAGCTACCCCTCTCCCATTTGCAACTGATACACACACAGAATTTCCTTCAGGATATTTAATGATACACAGAAACGTTCACTGAGCACACCACATTAACTTTTAAATTATTTTAATATTTTAAAAAAATCTTATTATTTTAAAATATACAGATGATCACTGAAATTAAATACATTTCTGAGAAGACTTGACTGTTCAAAAATTAAGGACTGGAAGCATCATATCCTGAGTGTTTCTGCCTCTGTAATCTCTTTGTTCAGTTGAGTTTCTATTTAGAAATTATTTCTAAACTCAAAATGCAGCACTGAGAGAAAGTTAGGTTCCCATCTGTTCTTGCCTTCATGGTTTCTGCTTCATGAGATCGTTTCCAGAAGTGCATTAGTTATACATTCTTGCCGAGCAAGTGTGGGTATTGTCTGCAAAAACGCTTGCTGTACCAGCCACTGAACATTAATAAATATGACACCTCTCCTGTTTTCCTTATGGAGTGAGGTTTCTGCATTAAGGCATCCACCAAACAGGATCACTGTTTCACAGCTACTGCTGTGCAGTAATTGTCAGGCAAAAGCATCAGTTAATGAATGAATCAATCTTCAGAACCACTGATAAAAATTGTAATGTAAATCCCAACCCTGCATCCCAAGTCAGTTGGGTACTATCAGACGTACTTATTTATGGGACCCATAAGGTGACAACACAAATTTAGCAACAGGAGCTGGATTTCTGAGCAAAGACCTTGTACTCCTCCATATTTGTAGCAGCATGTGAGCTGGGATTAACAGAACGATGTGCAGATGACTGAGGTTTTTTTCTTTTCCTTTTCTTTTCTTCAGGACTGATGTCATGGGAAGAGATCTAGTACCATCTGCTGAATGCAGAAGGAGACAGAAGGATTTATTCTGTGATGGGATTCCTCATTTCTTCTAGTTTAGAGCAGTAAAGCCTTTTCACAGCCTTTTTCTTGTGTAGAGCTAGTGAGTGGATATACATAATGACATACTTGGATCCACGTGACATTCAATGGCGCGCAATTTTGTTTGCCATTTTAGAAGTAGCAGCTGTAACTTCACCCTCCAGAACTGTGGCTTCTCCCAGATGAGGCTCGTGGGAGGAACAAGAAGGATGCTAGACTGAGAAGCAGCTCCCAGAAGAAGAGTTTTATCCAAAACACTGTCCATAGCTGCATTCCTGAACTCTGAACACTGATGGGAGCTGGAAAGAGTCACACTCTGTACTTAAGCCAAATATGTAGGTGAATTCCAGAAAAACAAGGTGGCTCTCAAGTGAAGATCTGTGAAGAGCTGACCCTGGAGCTGAAAGGGCTGCATCTCCAGAGGAAAACTCTTTCCTGGTGGTTGTACACATGCTACTACTGTCTGGAAACTCACAGTCCTGAGCAGGGCTTTGTGTTGGATGCACAACCCACTCCTCAAACACTCCACCAGTGTAACACAGCTGAGCAGCCTCGGCCAGTCGGTTTGGTTGCTGATAACTTTGGCTTTGCTCTTATTTGCAGGGGAATGGTCGATGGCACCAAGTTTTTTAATATTAAATCACATGTTATGGCCTGGAGTTGGCTCATTAAAACTTTAGGGTCTCTTGTCTGTTTTTCTGAATCAAGAAAGTGAGAATTCTTAGTCTGGAAGGCTTTTTTTGGCATCTTCTGCGGCAGTCTCACGGGGTGTTTGGCACACGGAGAGGAAATGGGTAAGTGCTGTGTGGCAGCATGAAGGGTCAGAGCAGATGGTGTCCTCAGGACACTGATGGTGGCTGTCTGCAAGGCTTGAAGCTGCTGAGCAGTGCCCTTCTCTGGTTTCAGCTGTATTGATTTCTGCACAACGTCTGCACAACATCTCTCTTCTGCTGTGTGCAACCAAGTGCACCACCAAGGGCAGGGACCTCAGAGATTTGGGGGAAACTGAGAGATGCACATGTAAATGACAGTCCTCAACAGGGCTTCACCGTGGGCACTTACTCTGGAGACTGGATATATTTTCATGGTTTGCTTAGTCGTGGTTTTTCTTCCCCCCACCCAGGCACATAGCAGTGTGGTTCAGTGAACAGCTTTTTCTGAGGTATGGCTCCCATGCTACTTCTGCTCGAATTTTATGAGTTCATAGAACAGCAGCTGTTGACTAATGGGAGAATTAAGTACTAATATCTGACAGGCTTGTGCAGCTTTTTCACTTCCAGTACACAGCTTGTCTGACCATTCAGGCCCCCATGCCTACATGGGACAAGCTGTGTCTGTCTGAGTCTATGGTTTGCAAGCACTGAAGCCAGGGTCTGCCCATGCACAGGAGTAGTGCTTCAACTCAGACTTAGGACTCCTGGCTTTGGTTGGTTTTGTTGGTGTTTTTTTTTTCTTTTCTTTTTTCTTTCCCCTAAAATGTGAATAAAGATTTAAATAGTAAGAGGCATTTCATTTTGCAAAATTTGAAACTTATCTTGTTCTCTCAGAGTCATTGTGACCCACCTTCCTCTTGGTGGCTGTACATGACTCCAAGGAGCTGGGATGGACCAGCCTTTGCTCCCCCAAGGAGCTGTTTTTCTTCCTAGGTGGAGGGAGCAGCAGTAGAAAGGTTTAATGGTAAATGCAGCACTCTCAGCTGATTGCTGTTGTTAGGGAATGTGGGCAAATCCTGCACTTACTGTCCATGGTAAGGTTTGGTGGACTGCCCTCTGTAGCAATACCATGAATCTGTGGCCACTACCAGCTGTCCGGGTGTTACTGTTCCTCCATCACAGTCTGCTTGGCCAGGGCAAGGCTGTGCTATGCCTTCCTGCCACCCAACCTCTCTCCATCAGCTCCCCATCAGCTGCAAGGTTGCTCCTCCCAGGTTGTCCTTCCCATTACAGAGGCATTACTCTCCTTCCCAGACACTTCCATTAAATCACTGAATATCTTCCTTCCACCTGCCCGTTCTTTTCTTCTTTAGTTCAAGGTGAACAGCAGTTCTCTAGTGTCCTAGAGAAATGAAACTGTTAAAATTTCTATGGCCAGAACAGTGAAAGTAATTGTCACTCAGTTTCTACAGAAGGAAACCAAAGCGTTGCTTTTTCACACCATACTTTTGGTATTTAATTCCCGCTTCTTCCCAGTCCTGATAGCTTTTGGACCACGCGAGTACTTTGGTTTTGATTTTTTGTTGGTTTTTTTTTGCACTTGTGCTTTTGAGTTGATAACCAGGGAAATTATTCAGCTCCAAGACTTGAGTGTCTGACTGTGTGTAGCATTGGCTGTGCTGCACCAGACCCTTGCAGGGTTGTGATACGTATCACCAATTCCAGGTGATGCATGTAATTAGGGCACTGATTAAGAGCATCCCTGGGACATTGTGGTCGTAAACATGGTTTGGCTCCCAGAGTTTATAGAGAGGAAGGCTCACCTGGGTTATTCTTCTGAATTTCTCAATTGTCAATGTTGTCGAGAGATGGATTTCTATCTGTGAATGCAAGAACTGCAGTTCCTGACGAGTTTCAGTGACTGCTTGCATTTGCTCTGCCAGAGGTTGTCTGGATATTGGTGATGTCTCCCTTGTTTCTGCAAGGCGTTATCTCTGTACAGACAGTTCATTATTGCAATATGTTTTTTTCAGTTTGCCAAAACATATCAGAAGGAATTTTTGGTGTTCAAAAAACGCATCTTGATGAAATTCTTACTAATGACTGCATATATTTCAGCTCAATGAGTTTCCTGCACGACTGAACACACTGTGTACTTTCTGACTTTCAGCTACAAAATGCTTGGCTCTCAGTCAGCACATCTCGATGGAGCATATGAGGAGATCACAGCCAGGGCTCAGATCAAGTCCAGTAGCATTTAGTACTTCTAAAGTGCCAGACCTTTAGAAACTCTTCTCTCTTCCTCCTAGAAAAAAAAACAAACAAACCACACCTCATCTTGATAGACATAAAGGAAAGCTTCACAGGCCAAAATACAACACAGAATTCGAGAAGGATAAACCACCTACAGCCCAAACTGATAAATATTAGTTCTGCAAACTGCAGTACTTGTGTATATCACTATGCTGGGCTAAGTGACCTCTCATGAACCGCGTGCTGAATATGAAGACAGTCCTTGATTCAAAATATTTACATACTGGTTTTTATTTTAAAACTAGATTTTAGTGAGTGCTATGATTTTTGGCTACTTGAGGTAGTTACGATTGGTGATGCTCCTGTCTTCAGTGGAACTGGGCTGCTGCTAACACCTGAAAGTCCTGCACTTGATATCCTGTGACCTCATGCTGAGGTCTGCTGTGACAGAAGCCCAGAGAGCACACAGATTTGGTGTGCTCATTCATTAGATGCACCAGGGGTTTGAAGGAAAAATCAATTAAACAAACCCACAGAAAAAAATGTCTAGAAGGAGAAGAGAAATAACAGTTTGATTAATTTCTTGAGGCTTTTATAATGAAGTTGAAGTAAAATTTAGAAATGTCATTTAGAACTGCAAAATAGAAATGTGACATTTTGAACACTGCGAAACAAAGCATTTTGACTCATTCCTTTAAAAAAAATGTAGTTTTGTGGGAGTTTTTTCCCTATCAATTCACTCTCCACCTTCACTGGCTGATCACAAAGCACTGTCACCTCCCAACCCTGACACCATTTGGAACCAGGACATTTTGGTCAGTCCTGGTGTTGTGGGATGCGGTGGTGAGTAATAGTTCTGCAAAGACCCTTGGTGTGGCCACAGGAAACAGAAAACCTACAATTATCTCACCTTCCCCTTCACCCCATCACATGCAAAAGCCACCTCACGTGAGTGAGCAGGAGGGGACTCATCCTGGTGCCTGCTGCAGTGGCAATGGTAGCTTTGATGAGCAACTGGCAGCCACTTCTGATGCTCACAAGCCTTTACAAGAAATACTTATGGGCTCAGGGTTCGTTTGGGGTTGCGTAGTGTAAAATGTCAGTCAAAGCCTCCAGCTTTTTCCTCCAGAAATTTCTTTTCTCTGTTGACTGCCCAGACCCTGCTTCCCTCATCCACAGAACCTGTGGTTAGGGCTGCTTTTCCATCCTGAAATAGAGAGAAAGTAAACCCTTTAAAAACAGCCTACATGTACAAAACATATCTTGCCACAGCTGGTGTGAGCAGAGGCTGCACGGAGGCTGCCACAGCGCTGCTGGGAAGGGAAGTGCTCTTCTTCATCACAGCAGCGTGGGAGGACAGCTGGTCAACTACCTCAGCAAGAGTTGATGCTAACAGGAAAATAAGCCAGAGGAGAAAAAGAACTTATCATTTCTAACTAGTAACCTTTACCCTAACTCTGTCCTTGTCCCTTCCTGCTCTTGCTATATTTTTTGGTGTCAAGAGTAGCTGAATGGGTTCAGTAGAAGAAGGCTGCTGAGTAAAGAAATAAATCCAGGAAGGTTATTACAGGGATGACTGAAGATTGGCTTCTCTGGTGAGGAAAGTCAAGGTCGCCAGCACTTTGCTGTGCCCTGACTGTGGCAGTGGTACGGCACATGCTTGAGGGTGATTTTTTCTAGGATGGAATAAATCTCATTGGAATCGGGATGTTTAATCAGCACCTTCAATGTGAGGCAGCATTACAGACAATTAAGGAGGAGCTTGCACTCGTAAAAGCAAATGTGAAATTGCTCAGGAGTGCCAGCAATATGGAAGGTTTTCAGAGCACAGTGTTGGAAGGAGCATGAGCAGGTGATGAGGAGGAATGGAGGTAGCAAAGAAAATTTTAATGGCCGCTTAGATTCCCTGTGCTTTTGAGACTGAGGTTTGGGACAAAGTACTGTCTGCACGGGAAACAAGAAAATTCTTTGTGTTTGCCGTTTTACTCCCATGCTGAGCCAAACAGACCTCTAGATATCTCTGTGCATAAACGCAGGGACATCAAGGAGAGATGGTTGTGCCTCTGCTTCTGCCTTGCAACCAGAACACCTTAATTTATACGTCACTAAAATAAAGAGGTGACAGGTAAGACATCAGAGATTGCCAGCTTTTTAAGGAGAATTGTCAGCTCGCCAAGGCAGAGCATGAAATAGAAAGGGTCACAAACCTGGACATAGCAAGAAAGATTCAAAGCCCAGAGACTTTGCCAAAGGAGATAAAACCAGATCTCTGTCAAGAGATGTAGGTTTTCCTGAAAACAATAAACAGGTAGGCAGCATTTTTCTGTGAACAGCAACTGCTCAACACCTGCATGTGTTGGGAGCCCATCTGCAAATTTCAATCTTTGAGATAGTAAACCAGCTCAGAAAAATGACACACAACCTGCTATAGAAGTTTTCCCATGAAATAGTGGAAAGCAGAGAAATATTGGCTGACATGGGATTTGCTGACAGATGTGAAGAACAGCACAAAAGATTTCCTGCAACCTCTCCCCATTTGCTTTCAGACAAAGTGGAATCTCACAGAGTGTGGAGGAAACACATCAGGAGGAGCTTGGTAGAGCATGAGCTCCCTGTACAGCTGTGTTTAATGTGCATGAGGACAAAAGTGATCCTCAGCTGGATCATGACATTACCAGATGTTTAGAAAAAGTCATAAACCAGTCTACAATATCAGGGAAATATGTGACTATGGCAAAAAATAAGGGAAGCAGCTCAGTCAACTGCAGGCATAGTGGAAAAATTGGCAAGAAGAAGGGCTGCCACGAATGTAAGACTACCCAGGATAAATTAGTTTCAAATTAAAATTACTCCTCCGTTCTGTGAAACAGGGACACTGAACTGAAGAATCTGATTTTGGAGGTAGAAATATCACCTCTCCGTGTCTACTTTCCATCTGGGCAGGTTAACAAACAACAGGAATTTAGCTCTTTTCATAATCAGAGGTGTGATGGGAACGATGTGTTAGATCCCAGATGAGCCATTTCTGAGCTGAGCTGAGCTGAGCCGTGGAGGCCAGTGAACAGATCTGATGGGCAGCCACCTCCTTATGACCACAGGTGAGGCGAGGGGATGGGGGCTACCACCCCAGAAAGAGGTGGGGACGGAGCTGGGGGAGTTCAAGCAAGAAGCCTGGCTCTTCTGAATGACTGAGCAAGCCTTTGCAGGCGGGGGGTTTATTCGGACACGTATGGGTGGATCTGAGGTATGCCCTGCAGATTTGTCTGTGGCGTTTGCATTTTGAGATGTGGCCCGGCTGGTCTGCCAGGAAGACGTTTTCTGCAGACGAAACTTCACCAGCCAGAAGCTGCATTTTGGGGAAGTGAAGATGGGTTGGAACCTGTCCCTGTGCAAGGCAGGGAGGAACCTTCTGCATGGTCTGAATGTTCATGGCAAATGTCAGGAGGGAAAGCAGAGACCATGAGTCCCAAATGTTGGCTAGTGACTGAAATCAAGCTGGTGGGAGAAGAAATGGGGCGAGGATGAAGCTGAGCTCCCAGTGTTACCATCAAGCACTGCTGAAGTGCCATCGAGCACTTGTTAATGATCCTCGATAGATGGTCCAAGAAGCACCTTGATCAGGAGTTGGGACATGCTCTCCTACTCTAACGTGGATACAATTTTGTTCTACACTGGTTCAGCCAAAAATTGGTACTGGGGAGAAACAGACGGCAGCAAACAAAATTAAGTCACTTTGAAGATTCTTACCCAGTAGCATACACATATAGCTCCCTGGAGGCTGCAGCAGGGGTTTTTTTGTTTGTTGTTGTTGTTGTTGTTATTGTTGTTGTTGTTGTTGTTGTTTTCTGTATTAGATTTTAAACACTGCAAATAGAAGTGAATCCAGAGGATAAGGGGAAATCTGCCTTTGGAGCAGAACAAAGTCTGCAGCACCTTGAAATGACGGCTTTCAGCCTGTGCATTGTTCCTGGCACATTTGGGAAGCTCATGAAGAAAGCATTGCACAGCATGCCTATTGAATTTCAAATAAATATAAAGCACTTCAATCCCCCTCAATCTTCTATCTTTTTATCTTCTACCTTTTCTGCATATTGAATCCACTACAAAATCTAGTTATATAAAAGCAAGTTGGGAGTAACTGGATTTGCTTGTTGGATGCTCTCATGTGGAGGATTTGAATGCCTTGGATGGGATTGAACAAGTGTCTCAACATGCAAAAGCAGCATAGATATACCTGAAAAAATAAACTAAGCGGCAATGCAAATAGAAATTGTGATAAAGAGATAACAGTGACACCGGAAGAGTCACAGATACAATGTGAGAAATCCAGAAGTCTTCCCAAAAGTGGCATTTTGAGCTTAAATGGCAGCTATTTTCTGAACGGCCACTATCTCCTTGATTCAGTAAATCAGGCTGTTATTCCCTTGATTGATTTCAGCTGTGATGAGCATTTTTCATCCTTCTCAATTCACGTATAATGTCCCTAGTTCTTGAAAGGCCATGTGTCCACATTCTCCTTGAGCGGGCTTGCTTTTTTCAGCTGGACACACAGAAACATTCACAGCTGAAAGCATCCTCCACCCCTTCGTTGGCTAAAAGCCTGAAATTAGTTTTGTTTTCTGAAACTAAATTTTGCTCCTTTTAACGAATCCTTCACTTGTCTGGAAACAGTTGAATTTGGAAGCCCAAGGTTCAGACAAACATCCATCTGCACATCACCAGGCATGCATACATATGGCTATTTTATATTATTTATAAACATCAATAACATGCAAGTGCTTTTGAAACAGCACAGTGTTCTTGCTGTGAAGAGCTCACACACCAGTTGGGTAATGTTGTATGGATGCAGTAATGGGCATTACTATGTATCTTATTCTAGGTTTGTGTACTTTGCATGGGTTTCCTGGCAGTCCTTCTGTTAAAAGGGATTTGGGGAATGAATATGTGTTAAAAGAGCAATTTAGAAGTGTCGAGTTAAATGCTGGACTGAGTTTCCAAACTGGCGGGATTATTCCGAGATCTTCACATGACAGGTTTAAGAACTATTATTTAAAATGTATTTTGCTAAAATTATGGATATTCGGTACTATGAAACGCCTCCCAGCAAGTTCCCTTCATAAAAGCTTTTCACATAACAGGCAGAGCCTGCCTCAGCATCTTCAATAGCTCATTTCAAATTGCCTGCAAACTGTGCACAAAGTGAGTACAGTGTATGAAAACCCACATGCTCCTTTACTATAGAGAATTTCAATCCTTTTCTGTTGGAAGACAGCTTTTAGTACAAGCAGTTCTGGACATGAAATTACAGCCCTGAAGCAAGCAGTGAGATAGGAGGACAAGTTGAGTGAAAGATGTAGAGTGGTCTCACTTTGTGATATTTATCCAACCTCCCCCAAATGTTTTATGAGAACTGACTGAACTTGTTACAGGGATTGCATGGGTGCACATGGACTATTTCATGTGCCTGGGAGAGATGATCTCAGGCAGTCTTCTCCTGCGATGGTGTGACTATCTTTCTCATTCACCAGGTAGGTTAGAAGTCTGTAAGCAATATCACAGAATCACCGAATCACAGAATGTCAGGGGTTGGAAGGGACCCTGAAAGATCATCTACTAGTCCAGCCCCCCTGCCAGAGCAAGGTCACACAGGAACGCGTCCAGGCAGGTTCTGAATGTCTGTAGAAGAGATTCCACAACCTCGCTGGGCAGCCTGTTCCAGGGCTCTGTCACCCTCACAGTGAAAAAGTTTTTTCTGGTATTTTTGTGGAATCTCCTATGTTCCAGCTTGTACCCATTGCCCCTCGTTCTATCATTGGACATCCCTGAGAAGAGCCTGGCTCTGTCCTCCTGACACTCCCGCTTTTCATATTTATAAATATAATGAGGTCACCTCTCAGCCTCCTGCAAGCTAAAGAGACCCAACTCCTTCAGCCTTTCCTCATAATATCTTCCCTTCCTGTGTTGTATGCTATTTGTAAACATTAACAGAGCTTAGATACAAAAAAAAGCCCAACCCCAAAACTCATGTGAGAAAACTGACAGTGCCACCTAAAGTGTCTGTATGCTTCACCAGATCATGGCTTGTTTACAAACAACTGCGTGTGGACTGAAAATACATGAAGAAACCAGCATGAAAACTCAGAAATGGCAGGTGTGTGCAAATTTCTGAGCTGTTAAAGCCAGGCAATAGGCACGCACAGCCACAAACTCAGTCTGCAAGTTGCTTCCCAGTCTAACTGGCCACCCTTCTGCTGGTCTACCAAGAGCTCCTTTATTCTGGGACTTCCTCTGGAGAGCTACTGCGCAGAGCAGGAGGCAAGGCTGTCTGGCACGTCTTCTGTGGACGTGGGAACTGAACCCCCCCATGGCGTTTGTAACACCCTGGCACATGTTGTGCAACCTCGTGTGAGATCAGCCCGTTCCCGCAGCGAGCGCAGAAGCTGATTCCCCTCCTGGGAAGGCGGCGGAGGGAACGTGCTGCTGCTTTGGTCTGAGAAAAGAGCTCAGCCAGCTTGCTATAAATTGCTCCGTGCTGTTTGCACTGTGCACATTTCTCATTGTGAAAGGAGACATAATAAACCTGTTTAAAAAAAGATGAGTGTTTAGGAGAACGGGAAGTGGGAATTGCTTTTCTCCCTCCTCAGATGACAAATTTGATTGTTGGTGTGGGAAAGTCTGTTTTGCAACAGCAGAGTGCAGCTGAGAAACATCAAACAACTTGAAAGGCAACAGATTTCTCTGAAGGGCCTTCCCTACCTCTGCCAGTATTGGGATTTGGACTGAAAATCTCAGCACTGGGCAAGCACTCTGCTCTGGTTTGGACTGCTTGGTCATACTGGTATTAAAAATTACTTGCTTACACATTTTTCTTTTTTAAAGAAAAATTTTTACACGAATCTGACAAAATCACAGTATATGTTGTGGCCCTGGAATTACAGGTGTGGGAAGTTGGGAACTGCTGCTATGAGAAGGTGAAGTGGTGGGCTGGGTGCAGATGGGTGAGGACCTCAGTACGTTTTCCAAGCAGGAGGGACTCCTGTTCCTAGGCAGTCCTGTCAGGAAGCAGGCTGGTGAAAACAAAACCTGTGCTGTGTTTTGCCTCCGTGCCAGTCCTAAAGATGACACCAAGAACATGGGGGATGCTGGCTGGGGCTCAGCCTCTGCAGACAAGCTCTGCCCAGCCCTGAGCAGAGTCTGATGTAGCAAATAGAAACCAGTAGGTGTCCTGGTTTGGGTTGAGAAGCCAAGATGTGTCCAAGAGAGGAGCTGTCTGACCCAGGAGGGCCAATCTGTAGGCAAGTCAGACGAAGAAAATTTTAGTCTGTAAGCCTTTCAATTCCCTATAGAGCAGAAAGAATAGCATAGCATAGCATAACATAGCATAGCATAGAATAGAATAGAACAAAACAGAACAAAACAGAACAAAACAGAATAGAATAGGAGTAATCACTGTTGGAAGAGAGCTACAACCGCCATCTAGTCCAAATGCCTGACCACTTCTGGGCTAACCAAAATTTAAAGAAGCATTGTCCAAATGCCTCAAACGCTGACAGGCTTGGGGCATTGAGCACCTCTCTAGGAAGTCTGCTCCAGTGTTTCACCTGCTCTCACTAAAGAAATGCTTCCTAATGTCAAGTCTGCAGTACTTCTCAGTATCCACAGCAAAAGGTCATACGTTTCACAGGAGTGTAAGTTTTGAACCAATGTCCTTTCTCCTGCATCAGTCCTCTGCACCTTGTTCCTCTTCATCGCCTGCAGACCTTTAACTCTGGAGACAGACAGCCCTAATTAATGCACTTGCATAACTGCAAGGATGCTGGCTTCTTCAGATGGACCTGGAGATAGCCTTGCCATTTATCTAAAACTTTTCAGTGGTAGTCAGAAAGGTCAGATGAAAAAAAATAAAAAAAATGGGCTTTTGAAATGTTCCTTTCTTCCAATACTGTTACCAAATATTACTGAACTGAGTTCAGAGTGCTGAGGAGCAGGTCCACAGCTGGCATCAACCCAGCAGCCTTGGGGTGGTCCAGACTGACTTTCTAAGGTGACTTGCTTGAGCATTGAATCAAGTGACTCGGTATTTTAAATTCAGTCTTTATTAGCAACATTCTATGCCTCAAATTGTTCCTTATTGCTGTTAATTTTAGACAATGATATTCAAGAAAGAGGAACCTTTTAACACTGCAAACTATCACTTTAAGGAAAAGTCAACTAAAACGTATTCTAGAATATCTCTTCAATAAGTAATTTTTCTGAAACATGTTTTGGAATCAGAAAACATTACAAAATGCAAATGCATTCATTTGGAGGCAAAATAATTTTAAGTGTATTCAGAAAGGTAGTGTAGACAGACTGATGAATCTTCTAAATGGAAAATGCTCTTCTTGCTGAAGACTTTACACTAGGAAAGAAAGGAGACATGGAAACACAGATTAAAACATCTACTTGTTGCTTAACTGAAGAAAGCCATTCTTTTGCAGAGATAATCTATACCTAAGAGACTTCTCAATATTTGATGTTCCTATGTTCATTGGTGCTTCTTAGGCATCAGCCGGGAGCCACAGTGAGCAATTTGTATCTGCAGTACAGTGAAAAAATGCAACTGAAAATGCCAAGAAATTATGTTTTAGACACTTTATTATTTTTAAAGGTAATTAGAAGTCTGTACCTGGACCAGTTTTTGTGGGATAATGACCCAAGTGGATGTTGCTGAATATGTCCAGATAGGCCTATAAATCTGTAAAGTTCATGCTTGCTTCAGGGAAGGTTTGGGAACACAGCACACATTCATCTTGACTTTATTTCTCATTTAAACAAAAATATTTCAGATAAGAATGCTCTCTTGCTCTCCTAAAATTCTAAACTAAGCTTCTGATTCCTTTTACAGTGTGTGTAACTTACCTAATGTGTTGAAGAATGAGAGATATTTACCATTTTTATCTCTTTTCTAACTGGGGTAACAATCTCTGACAGTCTAAACCACCCATCTAGACTCCCCATGCAGATGAAACAAGGGCCACCAGCTGGGTCTCCAGCCATGTTCCAGTGACCAGGCAGGTCTGTGACCAAGGTGAGGGTCAGTGGTGGAGGATGGAGCTGCAGAGCCCATGTCCCTCACCCAGCCCCTGGCCAGCGAAAAGCTCAGTTTCCAGGTGCAAAACTCACCTTGTGGATGGCTCTGCCATCACGTTTCCTGGTGTTTTCCACATTTGTATCTGCTGTGAAGGCCACTTCTTCTGCTGCTCCTTTAGGACAGCAGTTCTTCCAAAGAGGAAGAACTTGTTCCTTTTTTCCAAACGTTGTTTTCCACACTTCTGAGTGCATTTTATTCCTTCATGGCCGGAGAAGAGCTCAGGACTGTGGAGCTCCAGGATTATCTCATATACATCTCCCAGATCATGGATTCAGTCCAGGTATCAGGAAGTAATTAAGGGGAAAAAAAAATCCCTGTTTCCTCAATAGATACTTTCTCTTTTTCTTTTTCTTTGTTTCTCAGTAAATCATGTATTAGCAGTGAGATCACATGCCACTTTTCATCCGTATCCCAGGCAGAAGCTGAGTCTATCACAGCACTTTGGGTTAACACAAACTGACAGGAGTCCTTTTGGGTGATTTGTGGGAAGTGCAGCCAAGGCTTGGTGATTAATTGTTCTAAACGGAAAGTAAGCTGTAAACAGGTGTTTTTTGGCTCCTGCTCAGCAATGAGCATTCCCAAATTTCTGTGGGTTTTTTTTTTCTTTGATAATTTTCTTAATTATAGCTAAATTTTAGCAGCAATCTGAATTCTGACATTTGGATTTAGATTAGAATCACGTCTGTAGCTTTCATACCAGGATGACGAACAGTTCATGGACCACTGAGGGTTTGCTCTGGGCCCTGAAGCTGTGTTTCAGGGGCAGATATGATCCTGGCAATGTCCAGGTCTTTAATACCCCATCTCTCTATAACAGCCCCAGGCATTTGCAAAATTCACACATTGGTGTAATATTGGTTTCTCCTCCTACCATTAGCATGCCTCTGGGCACTTCTTCACCCTGGGATATCTCACTGCAGTCTTCTCAGTGCATATCATCGACCATTTAGATCAAGCGAGTGGTTTATTGTGTTGGGGCTTTTTTTGGATTAGCAGCCTAGGAGTCCAAGCCTGCATTAATGTTAATGTGAGCATCTCTCAGACTCAGTCTTCAGGGCAGTAAATTTTAAACATGAGGAAGAGCGAGTATCAAAGCCAGCAGCATTTGAGGGAATTAAAATCAAAACCCAACCAGAAGCTGGAGAAATAATCACAGCTCTCTGAGCGACTATTGGGATCAACCCCCAAGACCCCCTCTAATACAATTTCTATTGGTTTCCACCCTGTGTTTCCTCTACCAGCCTCAGCCCTTCTGCCTCTCCTGGTTGCAATCTCTTAGAAAAAACATTCACGTGCCTACAAGTAAGGGTAAACTGCTTGGTTAGCTCTTCCCACAGTTAACTGCCCTGGCAAAAACACTTAGCATCTTTTGTATATGGCTGAATTTCACTTTGGTCGCTATTGAGGAGGATCACATGAGAAAGGAAACAGAAAGAATGCACAGCAAGCAGTGCGAGAAGATCTGATCTGTGGTTTTCTAAAGGAAAGTGATCACAAGGGACTTGTGAAGCTCCATAATGATCCTTGGGGACAGGTTGCCCAGGGAGGTTGTGGAGTCTCCTTCTTCGGAGACATTCAAAACCCGCCTGGACACGTTCCTGTGCGATCTGCTGTAGGTGATCCTGCTCTGGCAGGGCGGTTAGACTAGATGATCTTTCAAGGTCCCTTCCAACCTCTAACATTCTATGATTCTGTGTGTATTGAGAGAAGCTGATTTTTTTTTTCCTCTGCCAACATCATATCTTGACGTGCAAACAGGACTTGAAAATCTCAGGACAGTGGTGAACTGGTCATTCAAACGCAGGCTTTCTGGCTTGTAAACAACCATGGATGGCATAGGAGGGAGGGCAATGCAGATACTTGAGGAGGTAGGGAAGGTGTGCCTCTGCTTAATCATTACTTAATCATTACTTGATGGGATGAAAGTGTAAATTAAGTGATTCCACTTAATATAATACAAGGACATACAGACAGCTCAACACAACCGCAACAGAGCATGGGTTGTGATATATCTCCACACAAAGACTTCACCTCGTTTCCCACTGAAACCCAGAGTCAGCCCAGCAGCAACACAGATAAATTCAGCACTGACACTGAACTCAGATCCTAAACTAAAACTACTGCAAACTCTGTTGACATCTCAAAATTTTCTTCTGAGAAAATCTCTGGTGACTTGCATGTTAGTTCAGCTTGAAGGTGATGTAGTGAAGGTCCTGGTATGAGAAATATCCACAGTTGCTTTACTTGCTGCATGCTGCTCTGGTCTGACTGACCACATGGGGCTGTCTTCTTGTCCCAGGACTCCCAGTGACAGGGGAAGCTTCTTCTGCTGTTTCTCTGAAATCTGTAGAATGTTTTGTGTTCTCAGAGAAATTAAAGAAATTCAACTGGTTTTTTTGTTTGTTTAGGATGCTTTGAAAATATGAGCACAATTCTTTGAGTCCTTCCAAATTCTGTACTTGCTGCTTCATCCTTTGCTGCTTTTTGAACATCTAAATACTAGGCTCAGAAAACAACACTTGCTAGTGGTCCTGTCAGTTCTGTCTATATTTTTCTTTCTGCTGATTTAGCCTCAGAAACCAGTGGACCATTCAAGCAGCCTTGACTATACATTTTCTCTTTGACTTCTCATGACAGAGCCCTTTGGGGTTTGCAGCCAAGACCTGATTCAAAGGAAAACCAGCACAGCCCCTGACCAATACTCCTGCCTCTCCTCCACCATTCACTATGACCATGTTGCAGGCCTACCGATGGAGCTGTGTCCCCTCGCAATATATCTGTGGGTCTGAAACAAATGTTTCCAAGCCTGAATGAGAAGCTCCTACTTCTTTATGCATTAAGATCCTCTGGCATTAGGATTCGGTCCCTCTGTGTCCAATGTCAGTGTTTATTTCTGAATTATTAGTAGAACAAGGCTCCACCAGGTCTATGAGTGGATGAGTGCCCAACCTGGGATCATCCACATCCCATAAAACCACCACTTCCCCACCCTGGGATGGGTTCACTGTCCTCTGCTCTGCTTGGAGAGGCAAGTCCTTGTCAACCTTTACAGCCTTCCTTTTTCTTTTGCCCTGCCCCCTTTATCGTTTTTCCCGCTTCTAAGAGCATTTCAGATGAGTGGGTTTAAAAACAGTGTATATAATAAAATGTAGAATGATGATCCCAGAACAACCCATGAAGAAGGAAGGTGGAACCAGCCATGCTCAGAGCTCTTCTTTGTTTAGTTTTGCTTTTTTTTGGTTTTGTTTTTTTTTTTCTTGGGGGGAAGGGATAGAGTTAAATCAATCAGTACCTACTGTGCAGCTGAGCACTATACTTCACATGCAAAAATTGTCCTCGGAAATGTCGAGGGCCATCCGATAAGTGGGTCAAAAGAGGACAATTCATATTCTGTAAGACTGCAGAGCTTGGTGGATCATCGCTTCCAACCTCTAGAGCACAGGACAGAAAATATCCTGCAAGAGCATCCCTGCTCTGCACTGAGACAGCACTGCTTCAAGAGATGCACATAGTGTTGAGACTGTAAGTTTTGGGCAATGGGAACTCACCATTTTCACAAATAGGTCTTTGCTTCTGTGCATGGTTGCATTCCAGGAAAATATTTTTACTCATGTGCTTTGAGTCTTAGGCTGTCTAGTTATACCTTGAACAGGTCCAAGTATTCACGATGCTTCTGTTTGAGCAACTGGCTAAAAACAAAAGCATTTTGGACCATGGATGTTTCAAATTCTGTTCTGAGTCTAGAAACTGATATTAGCAAAACCATTGCATTTGAAAACCTGCGTAACTCACTCTTACTTCCAGTGGCTCATGACTTTAGAAATAGAATTGACATTGTCTGAGAAATAGACTGTAGAAACGACCTGAGTGTTGTCTGGGTTTTTTTTGAAAGGTCCTTAGCCTTAGAAGCCAGAGAGATTTGCAGGAGTTAGCATGTCATTTGAACTGCAATATGATGGATAACTTTATCGCTTCACGTTCATATCCTCTATTACAATTAAATCTAGTGTATTGTTCCAATGTCTGATTGCATGTGGGATGCAGGGATATAGCCTGTTCTCTGACTTACAGTTTTCTAGGAATTAATGAAAAATATTTTTTTTTGTAATACAGAAAAAAAATCTATTACCTCCTTTTTTTTACTGCCTTCAGGGATCATCTGGAGAATTCTTGTAGCTACATGTCTCACAAGTATTTAAAGCAGAAAACCATATAATAGTCTCTCTTTTTTTCTTCTTTTTTCTTCCTTTAGGAAAAAAATAGTGTGAGTTGCATGAAATTTGTTCGGTGCTGTGTGGGTGTATTATATGTACGTCAAACTCGCCACAGGGAAGCTGATGAAGAGCTAGGAGTTTTACCCACAACTTAAACATCTCTTCCAGTCATTCATCCGGCTGGCATTTCTGGGAAAAGCCGGTGGTTTGAGGATTACAGAAAACACAGAAATATGGAGGTGACAGACAGCAATGTTCAACTGTGGCTGAGATCGCAGTGCATCTCTGCAACTTCTGCTGTTAAGCGCTTCCGTCTGGGAAGATGACGAGCTGCCATTTTGCTATTGGGTTGCTCTGTTTTCAGACTCCTCTTGCTCTACACGCCTTGAGGAGCTCAAAAATGCTCAGCCACCCCTGTGCAGCGCTGAGGAGGCAGCCCCACATGCCCAACAGCTGTGCGGCATCTTTGCCAAGAGTTGCTTGGGTCTCGTGGCACTTGCCAGTGAAGGTTAATCTGATCAGACAGGTATATGAACAAGGGTTATTGCCTGACAATAACCCAGCACATCTCAGGCATGAGAAAGAACTCCATAAATCTGTTAGCAAGTATCTCTTCGTCCAAGATTTAGATGATAGCAACCATTGTTTTGAGAATAGCTCAAGCATTAATTTCATGTTTGGTTTTTTTTAGTTGGTGGGATGGGAGGGCACACAGCAAGACTTTCTTCTTTAGCCCAAGATCCTGTTGATCAAGTATGCACTTGGAGTGAAGTTATAAAGTCCATGTAGAATAGGGTATTTATTACATCGCCAGACAAGCTTTTTAACAGGTGACACACCGGTTCTTTGGCTACCAGCTATTCTTTGTAAACAACACAAGTGTCCAAAGGCAAAAATATTGACGCTTCCTGTGGTCTCAACAGGAAATCACTCGTTTGCAGTTGAGTATTACAGTAAATACAAAAAGCCTTACCACTGGCAGCTTCAAGTGTCACATGTATTTCTGAGTCTGGAGACAAAACAGCAGGCTGAACTTCCAACCCACAGCTTCATGTCAAAAGCGTCCATCCTAAAGACGCCAGAGCTTATGGCTTTTTGCCTTCAATAATCAGTGGAAATAGATGTTTGATTTATCAGCTGGATTTCTGAGTATCTGCTCAAGAAATCAGACATGGATGCACTCTTATCCTGGATGAGAGCAGTCCTTCAAAACACACCAGCTCTCAACTAGTATTAATTAGGTCATCTGTGGTTCTTATTTAGTGTTTGAAAATCCATCAGGCAAATAGCAGGAAGTCACCACCTAGACAAGTGTTGTCTACTGGTAACACTTCATGTTTCTTAATTATTTTCAAGTTACTCCCTGACAATTCTTCACTGCAAAACAGCCTGGCTGAAGCAACGATCATATTATTATGGTCTGAAAGCACGAAAATGTCCCCTGAGTTGGTGCTATTCTTGTGTTGCAGCCCTCCCTTTGCCTGGCCATGGGCCCCCTGTGGGTCCCCACCCCAAACCGGGCTTTGGTTCATCCCTGTTCCCATTCCCACAGAGGTGTCCAGTGTCACTGGGCTGATGCTGAAGGCACTTGTTTGGAAATGCTGTTGGATGAGGACAGAGTTTAGAGTTGGGTTTCTCGCTCCCCATGAGGTTAATATATAACATCTTTTATATATTTTTTTTTATATATATATACATATGTATCTTCAAGTGCCAAGTTGCTGGCCAAGCTTCCTGAAGGCTCTGCTCTTTCCCACTGGCACTGGCATGGGCTGCTCCTCTGAGCTCCCTTTCCATTACTGCCAAACCACAGATACCCAGGACAATCCTAAACATCACCCTTATGCTTTAAGTATTGCAGTTAGATGCCTAAAGTAAGCAGGCAGAGACTGTGGCTCTTGCCTTTGATCTGCTCACATGCACCATTTCCTTTACTCTTTCACTATGTGTTGCAAAACCCATCTCTCAAAAGCGCTGCGATCCCAGCCAGGGCTTCTTGTTGCTTCCCTGCTGTAGATGCCAAAAGGATTTATGGGAGGTGCAGGATATTAAAAAAAAAAAACACAAAAAGGCTCAAAGGAGGATCTCAGTGCAGTTTTCAGTGAGCAGTGCTGGAGTGACAGCACTGGAGAGCAAAACACTCTTTGCTTTTGCAGTTCAGGTTCCCACAAAGTGACAGCCAGGAGCTGCCCTCCCAGCTCTGACTGTGCTGTAACCTCTCCTTGGTGTAACCTCAGACCTGTCTCTCTGAGCTGGACCAGTGGGCAAAGGGCACAGCAAGGCTGCGTCCCTCTCTGAGAAGAACGTAAAAATGACAGAGCCAGGTTCTTTTCAATGGTGCTCAGTGACAGGACCAGGGGCAACAGGCACCAGGTGAAACACAGGAGGTTCTCTTTGAACATCAGGAAGCATTTTTTCGCTATAAGGGTAACCAAGCTACAGCACAGGTTGTCCAGGGAAGTTGTGGAGTCTCCGTTCTTGGAGGTATTCAAAAGCCATCTGAACATGGTCCTGGGCAACCAGCTCTAGGTGTCCCTGCTTGAGCAGGGAGGTTGGACCAGATGACCTTCAGACGTTCCTGTCAACCTCGGCCATTCTGTGATTGATTCTGTGATCCTGTGAACTCTTGGTCCCATTTATTAGCTCTGACTATTAGCCTCTGTCTATAACATCAACCCTTCATGCATAATGTTTAATAAAACAGCACTCAATCCTGAGCAGAGTGATTTCCGAAATATTCTGCTGATCTCCTCCAGAAAGAGTTCTGAAAATGTTTTATCTCCTCAGATCACATATAATTGATGCAATAAAAAAATTCAACAAGCTAACACAATTTTCCTTGGTGAAAATCAGTTTACCTTTGATTCACCTCTCCTTTTATCCTTGATCAGAGAGGTGCTTTACTAATTAAGTTTTTGCTGAGAGAGATTTTTTGTCCTTGATACATCTGCACAGTCTTCCTAGTCAAGAGCAAAGTAAAAAAACCCAACAGCTAAAACGGTTGAGGCAGCATGAGAAAGAAGTGTGCATGTGTTTGTGTGTGTGTATCTATGTTTTGTAGGAAAATTATGCATCTGTGTTGACATTTTTCAGTGCATGTGGGCTGATCATTGTGCCCAAGGAGAACATATTTTCCTGGGTATATTTAGGTATGTGGTGCTGTTTCCTATGATGCTCTGCTCAAAAGGCAAAGGACAAAAGAGGATCCTGTACTCACCCACCTCTTTAAACTCTTCTAAGGACATTTGTGCATAAAAATGTTACATCCTGGCCCCATAAAATACATCAGCCCTCTTCAGAAGTGGTCTCACCCTACAGTCTGGGTAATTCTGGTTTTCTTGCCTATTCAGTGCTGTGGGATGTTTCTGTAGTATCCGGGGCAGCAAGGGTTGAGTTAACTGAGAGCTGCCTCTTCCCTGACACCGCGCAGATGTCCTGAAGTCCACGGCTCTGAGCAACTCGCATTACTCAGGACTGCAGGTGGGAAGAGCCAGGCTGGGCAGCTTTGCCTTTGCATGGGATCAAAATGTTAGAGGGTGTAAAGCTGGATAAAGGAGTCTGGAAGCATACAGTGCTAATCCTACTCTGAAGCATCTCAAAATTCAGAGCACTCAAAGGGGAAGGAGGACCAGTGGATTTGCTCAGGTTCAGAGGGCTATTATAACAGCTGTAGAGGGCAAGTGAGAAAGATGTTTTCCACTTACAAAGGGCTGTACGATGCTGAGCATCCAAGTGCTGAACAACATGCACATGCTGCTCTTCTTACATGGTATTGAGACATCTCACAAAGCTGAAGAATACTTCCTCAACAGTAGAGAGTGCACTTTTCCTTCGCTTCCACTGTCTACATTACGGTTTGGGTTATCCAAGTTCTTTAGTCCTTCATTACCATTCAAATTTCAAAAAAAAACAAAAAAAAAGATGATCTCTAAGGACCACATCTGGGAACAATAAAAGGGATATTACTCCTTTTTTCCCCCTGTCTGGCAGCTGGCAGAAGGAAATGAAAAATAATCAGTCTCTTTCTGCCCTGTGCTGCCACCCTCGAGCAGATAAGAGCACACTCAGCCCCTGACCTCATGTCTTGCCAAACAGACTCTGATCTTGCCACGGAGGAGCAGAGAGGTGATCAGGCCAGATGGTGCTTTTAACCTCATCTCCTTCCCCGCAAGCAAGCGGAGTCATCTCGCTGTCTGCCTGCTGCCAAAGTCGGCGGCGGCGGAGCCAGGAGGAGCGTGTTGTCTGTCACCCGCAGCTCCCACTGCCCTGGTGGCCACCTCCCCCTGCCGAGCAGAGCCAAGGCACCGAGCCTGTGGGGAGTCAGCCTCTCTCTCCTTACCCTCCTGCTGAGCCTCCAGAGCTGCCTCTTCTCTTTGTCAGACTCCAGGCTGTGTGCAGGTCCACATCACCATGTATGAGCTGGGGAGAAAGTGCAACACTCTTCAGCTTGGTGACACTGACGGTGCCTGCGATGGAGGGGGGTCCTGCTGTGTTGTACGGGGTGCATGCAAGCCTCTCTGTAAGAAAAGACGTCCTAAAACCCCACAAATTCCTCTCCCTTTAACAGCACTGGAGAGGCTGGGGCTGAGATGATTCCCTCTCTTCCTGAGAAAAGTTCCCCTCTGTGAGGATCATGCTTACTTTATGATTTTGAAATACCTAGAGCCCATTTCAGAGGAATACTGGTGCAACCCACCAGCTTCTTATTACCCCATTTGATCTGGGTCATAGCTCATTCAGTTTATGAAGTGATTACCACCTTCACTATGAGTGGAGGAGCAGCCCTGACTCCAGGAGCACCACTGTGGCGATACGTAGGGAAACAGGCTCCACCAAGCCATTGGAGATCTCCTCTGGGCACCTCTGAGAGCAAGGAGGAAGCCAGGAGAAGCGATGTGGGCTGGGAGCTGCTGATCAGCTGGGGCTGCCAGCCAGAGGGATGAGGAACAGGAGGGTGAAAACCAGCACAGCTGCTCCACACCCAGACAACGGGTGCTCCACATCCACCGTAAGTTGAAGGCCAGGCCACCTGGGGACAGAAATCTGCACGGCTGGATGTGTGGCCTTGCACCTAAAGCTGGGGAAAGCAGGGCATAGCCCCATGCAGGATTCAGGAATCACATGTTGCAGGTGGGTACATGCCCTCTTGGAGACACGTGTGAACAAAAGTGACAGAGAAGCTGATCTGAGGAGCAGCAGTGGATTTTTCTGTCAAATAGGTTTCATTTGAAGGTTATTTGCTGTGTTCTGCATGCAAATGCTGGCCACTTCTGGGGTTTTGGAAGGCATTTAAAGGGTTTATGCTACTTACAGTCTTCTCCAGGTGTCTTAAATGCTCATTTTAATAAGAAACAGCCCTGACACTCATTTTGGTTGGCAACTATTAACAGCTCATAACATAGCCCTAGGGCTTCAGTCAGTGTAATGTGCTCTGAAATCCCTGGAAAGGCTGCAAAACTGCGGGAAGCAGAAGAGCGTGCCTGAGTGCTGCATCACCTCACCTCAGCAATCACCTCCCTCCTTTAAAAAAGCCTCAGAAAAGATTAATTACTTAATACCGTGGGCTTCCAGTTTCTTTCCCCATTCAGATTCCAAATACTGAGTAACCTCTTGTGCCAGCAAGTGGACTTGCACTTCGCATCTGCTGTACTCCTCCTGTCTGTTTAATATTCACCCTGACGCCGTGATGTGCGGGTGGAAGGTCCGAGATGCGCGGCGGGAGCATCCTGCCTTAATGCACCTGGAAGTTTTGGCACCAGGTGAGCAGCTGAGGAGAGAAAAAAACATTATAGACCTGCAACTCCCAGGTAATTGTGTGAGAGGCTCCATATGCTCCAGTGCTCACCGAAAGAGTCAAGTCTGGCATTGCATGAGAATTATTTCTCCCCCCTTCTTGAAAGCAAGTCTCCACTTAATCTGCAAAACTACACAGCCATGAGCTCTGCTTTTCCTCTATAAAGTCTGCCTGACAGCAGCACAGGTAACCTGTGGTGCAGGATATAAGGCTGGTAGCAGATCTAGAAGGGAGTTGCCAGGTGATCACGTTAATGTTTACCATGGTCTATATGCTATGGGCTCTTTTGGGTTGGAAACAGCCCTCTTTGGTCCAGCTGCGCCAGGCCAGGGAGATGTTGCAGAGGCAGCACCCTGATCAACGTGTGAACGGCTTCCTGATGTCCAAGGTTCCAACATGGCATCACAGGAAAATGGGAGAAAACTGGGACATGCGATGGACCTTAGCAAAAGGACCCCGACCAAGCATCGTTTATGCTTTGGGACTGCCCAATCAGATGTCTTGTGGAGAGGCAGGTGATTCAAACATTAAATCAAGGTAGCTCAGGCAAGAAGAAGCAGATCTTGGGATTTTGTGGCACCTCAACTGTTCGTTTGGCACCTCGAACCCAGAGACAAGGGGGATTTCCTGACAAGTAAAGATGCTAGTTTTGAAAGGTTGCCTTTCTCTCTACCAGTAGTCACAGCTGATGGGAATGTGTACCCACAATTCAGCGATGGAAAGGCACAAAGGGAAGGTGCTGACCTCAGGCTGCAGCCATGAACTGATGAAAGATGCAACATTTCAGGCCAGTGCTTAAACAAACTTGGGGTCCTGGCCAGCAGCAGGTATTTTTGATGGATACAGAGATTTCCACCCTCTGCAGCTACCAGTGGGAAGGGAATTGAACTGGGCAGAGAGAGGCAGTCAGGGCTGGGGAAATTTTTTTCATGCAATTAAGGCTGCAGTGGGTTGAGGCAATTTTTCCCCCTCCCCTTGGAGTTCCTGCAGAGATGACCAGACCCATGGCAGAGGCAGCCTAGCCAAGTTTGGTCTCGCCAGAAACAGGGAGAGGGGCTAGAAGCAGGATTAGGGACTGGTTTGTCAACAATGGCTCCAGCAGAAATCTGAGATGACAGCACAGCTCCTGTTTTCTCTTTTCCCATCCTAGTCCATGTCGGGGCAATGGTGGGTGGGAACAGCCCCTGGAGCTGCACCAAGCCCTGCTTGCTCCCATCCACTGAGCAGGCAGCTGGGGTTTGGCTCTGCAGAAATCGTTGTTATCACCACTGAAATTGTTAGTTAGGCAGAGGAACACCAGCAATGCACTGGGGGATGTGGAGAAAGGGCCCATCTGTCTTGCTTTTTAGGATGATTAGGGAAAGTATTTGACTCAGCCAGCAAGGGAAATTACACGGCCGAGAGCGCTGCAACGCTGAGGCTGACTGCCTGGCATGGAGGCAGGGAACAGCGAAAAGGCAATGAACTGAAATTGTAGCCTTCCCTCCAGTGACCAAGATAAAATTCGCAGCTGGACACAGCCCATGCACAGGTAAGAAATCAATCTGCTTGTCCCCAAAATGCTGAACAATCCTGTATAATACACCCTGACGCAGCCATGCCTGCCTGCCTGCAACAAGGGTCCCATCTGCTGCTCCTGGGTAGGTGCCTTTCCCCCATGCTGGGCTGAAATGCCCCCGGCTGGTTTACATCCTCATTTCTCTACACAAGTGACTTCATTTTCTGCATTTACACCTTTTCCAGTCCATGAGCTGTTAGCAACTATTGGACAGTTTGAACCTCGTGTTGGTTTCTTCCTCACTTTTTCATGGAAGTGTTGAGCATTGTCAGCCAGATTCATTACTGAGAAGTGAACGCTTCGTGTCACATCAGCAATGAACTATATGCTGCAATCAAAAAAAAGACATCAATGTGATTTATTTTAATTATATTTACTTCCTATATTCACTGAGTCCTTTATCAGATGTTCCATATTTTTGCCAAGGATCAATTTTGAGTAACAATATTAGCCTTATAAATACTTGGCTCTCCCAGTTTGCCCTTTTAAAACACTGGCACAACTTCACCTCTCTTCCAGTCTTCTGCAGCTTCCTCAGCACTTCAGCGCTACTGAAAAATATGATTTAAAGAGGTCTTTGGTCACCTCTTAAATTCAATGAAAACGCTGGCAGTTTTGTGATGTTCAGCTGGGGTGTATCACAGTGAGTACGGAGATTTTGTCACAGATGTTTTACCCCGCTGTTCCCCCATGGAGCATTAATGATGCCTGTATCATGTTCACCAAGACTTCACTGGTGTCCCAGTTTGCTGCTGTGCCAAAGCACAGGTAAAATAAGGGATCCAAGAGTAAAATGGCAACACGCCCCTCACGAAAAAAGCAGCTAAATCACTACATTGCAAGAATCACTTTGACACTTTGTCAGTCATACCTCACCGCCGCGATCACTGGAACTAATAGTTGTTAATTACCTTTGTCAGGTGAAATGCCTCTAATTGCCTGCAACTTTACTTCCAGGAAACTCCCACTTTCAGCTGCTGCCAGCTTAAAAGCCACATGATAATTTTTAGGAAAAAAACAGGAAAAATAACAGGGGACGAAGTCACGCGTGTCCCACCTCTGGCTGTGCAGGATCAGTGAGTGTCCTGGAGTCACCTGTCTGACCCGCCTGTATTGAGAAGAAAAGTCAACGGGATGGGGGTGGAGGAGGAAGGTGGTGAGCCGATCTGTCATGTAATACAAGGGTGTTCTTTTTTTGACCTTTTCTTCTCCCTAAAAAAGAAAGGAAACACGACAGCAGACTGCCTGGAGAGCTGCTGCTCCTTGGATCTTGACAACGTGCACCCAGTACGGCGAGGACATGCTCAGCAGACAGCATTCGGCACGTGCCGTAGCTGCTCTCACTACCAAGCACCCATACAGATGTTCATTGAACTGCCAGAGCATCGGGACGAAAATAAATTAATTGTAAGTGGAAGAAGGTTAGTTAAGCCTTTTCTGGAAGCATTATATAGCCATTAAATTGCATAGGAAACTTAATAATAATGGGTAATAATACTCTTCTGGGGAATTAAATAGAAGCCCAATTTACAGTGCTGCTCAGCATTCAAACTAGAGTGTTCCACCTTCCTGGTACATGATAAACATTTACTAATCAATTCTCACAAAGCCTTGGTGAGGCAGATCTCTTTACACCAATTCTGTTTTATAAATGGGAACAAGAAGGTACCAGACACATCCTTTGAAGCTGGAGTTGCTTCAGACATGATTTATAGGTCTCTGGGAGTCCACTCAGTATCTGTGTTTGAATACCAAGAGGTCTTTAAAAAGCCTTAGAGTCAGGACCAGAAGTCAAGGTTTCTTTGTGCCCCTTCACTGTGCACAGACCATCATAGCGTGTTTTGATATGATTCTTCAGCACAATCTACAGAATACTGATATTTTTCCCAAATGACCATATTACATTGCAGGAATGATATTTAGATGAAAAGTCAATGGTCTTTAGTCTCAAGTAGAAGCAGTAGGAATCAGTCCATAACATAGCTGCTAATTATGTTAAGGTTCAAAGGAACAAAACTTATGACCAAGTGGAAGCTGCTATTTGCAGAAGATCAATATGGATTGTATGGGATGGGGGTTGTGAAATTAATGTGGGTGTAATTTACACCACTATAGTGGATGTTCCATAACCATAGACAAATTAGACTTAGTGTCATTTTAAGATTCTCTCCTATCTTTTTGTCACCATTTAAGGCGTAGTGTGAATAAACATGGAATATAATGAAAGGGAGCTTATTCCAGCATCCCAGCAGCAAAAATAGAGATCTCTCCTATTGATTTTACTTTCATTTTGGTCTGCTTAAACAGGATGCTAATCAGTTTGCAGCTGATTCCACGACCTGTGCAAGGATCCCACACACCACAGAGAGACAGTCCTCAAAGAGCAAATAAAACCAAGGATGGACACAGTTGGGACTGAAATGAAGTTGTGTAGACATGATGTTATGTGTTAAAATGGTGAACTAAAGTCCAGTTTCCTGGCTAATCCATGCTTCAGTGTTTAAATTGTTGCTGTGATGGCCAAACTAGTAGTCTTCTACTTTCAGTCACCAAGCTTAGCTGAAGGTCTGACTTGGGCAAGGAAACATTTTTTTTCCCAACTCATTTTAGGCTAAACAACCTTTGACACAACAAATTCCTCAAAAGAACAATTCTGCATTGGTGATGGACTGTCCAGAGAAAGCAACACAAGCTTTATATCCTCAGTAGAAAAAGCCGCTCAAGAGTTTATTACAATTTTTGATATGTCAGAGATGTGACTAATAATACTTCAAAACATGTAACAAAGAAAGAAAATGCTCTTTAGTAGCTATAGAAGGACTGGTCCATGGTTAGCAGAGATCAGAGACTCAGGGGAGTTAGAAAATCACTCCCATCCCACCCATCTTCTCCTTTAATTAATTAGCATTAAAAATATGCTTTTACAAGACAAGACATGCTGGATAAAATTCTGATTTGCTTGAAGTCACTGAGAATTTGTCCATTGATTTCAATGAGGGCAGGATTTTACCTAATATTTCTAACAGACTTTTTAAAAATACTGTTGAAAAAGATGTCAAGGACCACCCTATCTCTCCTCTTGCCACAAGGTAGCATCAGCTACATCCATATCAGTCTTGATGGGTTTTGTCTAACTGGTCCTGAACGACCAGTGCACTTGATAGCACCTTGAGCTCTGCTTCTATCTTCAGCTGTCCCAAGATATGCAAAAAAAAGGAATTTTACAGTTTTCTCACCAACTCAACCAGGATTTTTGACTGGTTTAAAGGACCAGTGATAATTTTAACATTTAATGTCTCAAAATCTGCTACCTTCCACTGGGGAGCTTTCCCATGATTTACCGGCATTTTTCCCATTTATGTCTTCTTCTTGAGATATCTGCCATGAAATCGTGTTGTTCCAGTTCCTGTCTTGTCTTTTCCTCTACCATTTCAGGTTTGGTCTGGTTTCAGTGGCTGCCCCATCAGAACTGATAGTTTAAACTCATGCTTTTCTTTATCTGAAGGCCTGTCAGTCTTCCTGTGGTGCACCATAAAGTGCCTAATTTAATTCTAGGAGTGAAATGCCAACCACTATAATTATGTTGGCAACATGGAAAGGCATGAAGGCAACAGAGCAATAATGACCAGGCAGGACTGAAGCCTTAGAGGGGAGAAAGAGAAGGAGGGGTGGACAAAAGAAGAAATATTTAAGCAGAGCACTTCCATGGTTTAGATATGCTTCCAGAATAAAACATCATCGGTCATTAACTGTCCTTTGCCTGCAGTTCAGTGCTCACAGAAACTGTGAGGTCTTTTGCTTTGGTTTCAAGGAGATCTGGATCATGCTCAGAAATAGTAAAACAAGGCTCCTCATTGACAGGCAATTTGAAATACAGTCCTCACATCTCCTGCTGCTACAGGAGAGCTGCCCCACAGTTGCCCAGAATACATTTATGGTTTAGAATGGGAAACACGGACACAAAGATTAACATTTACAGCTGGTTATTTGAAAGTAAAGCTCTGAGGCAGATGCTCATACACAGCAATCAGAGAACGAGAGGTGGATGCCCTATGCATTCTCTGTCACTCCAGGGTAAACCATGCATTAAGCTTTCACAAAAAATATTTTTTTTTAAAAAATTGCTATATAGAGTCCAATAGCAAATAGCACAGTTTGTTGTTGGTAAAGTGTGTGAGAAAAGGCTTTGTACGTGGAGTCTGCTCTTATCCCTTACTGAGGGTTTTATTCCCCAAATACAAACACTTAACAATCTCTACCAGCAAAAGACAAGACAAACAGCTTTTTCAACCAAGCCATAAAACATCAAGTTTCATATATAATCACAAAGCCTCACATTAAAGGGTCCCAACTTTGCACGTAGGAGAAAGTTGATTAATGCTGTGAGAGATTATCAGTGGTTGAAACAGAGTTTCAAATATGACTCCTTGCCAGAAGACTCCTCTGCACCACTACTGCCACCAAACTGAGTGTCACTAGGAAGGCAGGAGGAAAGCGGTAGAGCACTGGAGGAGGAATACTGTGCTGCTGGCCAGAGAAACCCTTACAGGAAAAACAGCAACTGACTTAGAGGCTGGGATGGAGAGTCTGCATAGGAACCGGGACCATTGCTGGGACACAGAACCCACGGGGACGTGTTTTGAGCATCGCCTCCGTACTTGTGGCTTTGAGCCACGAGGACTCATAAAGAGTTGAAATCAGCATCCTGGGGCAGCAGGAAAGCTTCTTCTGCTCAGTGTTGTCTAAAGAACAGGTTCCTGAAGGCATTGTTGTAGTTTTTGTTGAAAGCAGTGTAGATGAGCGGATTAAAAAAGGAATTTGAATAGCCTAGCCACAGAAAAATACTCTTCCAAATGGGTGGGATGTCGCATGAGCAGAGAGGGTTGATGAGTTCCGTGATGAAGAAGGGGATCCAGCAGAGCACAAAGACCCCAATAAGGATGCCCACCATGAGGGCAGCTTTCTTTTCCTTCTGCTCTCTCCACGTGTCTCCATCCGTCTGGAATGTAACAGTGGCATGACGGACAGTGAAGACCATCTGTGGCTGCTGGGCGGTTTCTTTTACCTGCCAAACACAAACACAAGTTGCGCTGTATATGCCTCAGTCAGCTGACCCCAGCAGGTACACAACCAAACTATGCAAGTGATAGCCAGAGCTCACGAAGAAATGTGAGCCATCTATGTCACACTCTAACGGAGGGGAGAGTGGTTGTATGACCCTCTTCTGGGTAACGGAGGCTATTTTTGAGTGAGGCCAGAAACTAAATAGAGTAGTGTTACACGAGCACGTGGAATTTCTTACATAGCACCACAACATGATTACCTCTCCATTTACAATCAGATTGGTAGAACATACACACACCCGTGTGCTGTACACAGAAGTTTCCTTGCTTTCTCTGAACCCATTGAGTTTAAAAGTCCTTCATAGGAGAGGCAAAAAATGAGCATACATTTCCTTCCTTCCCTCAAGAAGTCCTTACAGTGCCTAATCACCGTGCCTGAGATGAACTCACATGACACAGCCACAATTAGGAAGAATTTACAAGGACAGTCTACACGTGTGTCTTCAGTGTGGGTGAATTTACAGCCTCCTCAAGGCCACAGCTGCTTGCCAGTTTATCGTCCCCAGCAGAGACGGGATCCCAGCCATTCACACCCCCACATGCCTCCCCACAGGAGGAACGGTGACCCCTTACTCATGCTGGTGGGCACTGATTCAGTATTCCACAGGGGGATGTCTGTGAGTCACCGCACACCCACGTGGAGCTCAGGCTCACAATTTGGCCCAAAGTTGCTTTAGCTACACCTTGTGTGCTCACAGCTGGGGACTCAGAAGGAGTCAACAGACTGGGCTTGCAAGCTGTGCAGTCAACTTTCCCTTGAAAGCCTCCAAGATTCACAGGGCTTTGGTGGGATGCTGTTTACTTGCATGCTTTAGCTCTAAGTTTTCTCCACTGCTGCAAGGGCTTGGCTGCTACTAGCAGGTTGACTAGAGCAAAATACAACTGAGCCAACCTACCTCCAGGCCTTCTGGTGTAATAGGGGTGATGGAGTTGCTCTTCCGAGATCCTATTCGAAACTTGGCGGCCTTGTAGATCTTCCAGTACACAAAGAGCACCACACAGAGGGGCAAGTAGAAGGCGCCAAAGGTAGAGAAGATGGTGTAAGAAGGCTCCTGGCTGACTTGGCACTCCTCACTGTCCTCTGAGTAAGTCTCTCCCCAGCCAAAGAGCAGCGGAGCCAAGGAGATGAAGGCAGAGAGTGCCCAGGTGAGGGCAATCATGATGTTGGAGATGCGGCGCCGGATGCAGAGTGTGTACTCCAGGTGACGGGTGATGGACCAGTAGCGGTCGAGGGCGATGGCTGTGACGTTCCAGATGCTGGCGGTGCAGCACAGCACGTCGAAGGAGATCCACACCTGGCAGAGGGACCGGCCCAGCTGCCACCGCCGCCCGGACAACTCGTGCACCAAGCTGAGGGGCATAACAAGGGCTGCCACCATCACGTCGGAGACGGCCATGGAGGCCACCAAGTTGTGGGGCACCCGGTGGAAAGTGCGCACCCGGAGAATGGTGGCCAGGACTAGCCCGTTCCAGAGGAACGTGGCCACCACCAGCATGGCCAACAGGGTGAGGACGAGGACACTGAAGACGGAGAGACGCGTTCGGCCGCCATCCGGACCAGCGGAGGACCCGCTCCGGTTGCCAGCGTCCAGCGACGCATCGGCAAAGCAGCTGAGGTTGAGCGGACGATCCATACCGGGGGCTCCGGGGCTCCTCCGGGCGAGGTGGCGATGCTTCGCCGGGGCGGGGATAGGGGGAGGGGGGTGGAAAGGGTGAGCGCCGCCCTACCGCGGGCGCGGAGAGTCCGCGGCAGCCCGTTGCTCCGCGCCGCCCGCCGCCGGGGTCTTCATCCCCGGGAGGAAGAGCCCTGCGTCAGCCGCCGGCTGACGGCAACCCCCGGCCCGCCCCGGCGGCGGGAGGCGGCGGCTCCGCGGGCGCGACGGGGTGCGCGGCTGCGGGGCGGCGCGGAGCAGGGCGGCGCTGGCCGCGGAAAACCCGGGCGGAGAGGAGAGCGGCGGCCCCCGCGGAGGAGCCGGGCGGTGTCGGCTGGCGGGGGGCTCGGGGCGGGCAGGTGAGTGTCGTGTGTCGCCGTCGTCCTGTCGTGTGTCGTACGTGTGTGTGTGTGCGCGCGTCCGCGTCCCCGCCGTTGCGCGGGTGCGGAGCGGAGCAGCCTCTCGGCGGGGAGCGGCTCGGGGCTTGCGAGTTCGTGCTTAGTCATTTCGGTGCGCGGACGGTGCCTCGGAACCGGCGCCGGTGGGAGCGGGGCGAAGGCAGAGCCCGGCAGCCGCTGCAGCCCCGGCTTTGTCTGCGCCGCCGCCGCCGCTCTCCGGGGGAAGCTTCTCCCCCGTGGGGCAGACGCAGAAAGTTCGCATCCCCGTGAAATTGTACGCGGGCTCTTCTACAAACGTGTTGAGTGAGGTGCCAGGGGGATTTTATCGCTCCTGCATAGGCTTCAGTCGGTGTCTGGCAAACCCGCCAGTAACGCTGGTTGTTCTGTGCAGGGGGGGATGTGGCAGGGGATTATTTCTTTGAGAACTTCTGCTCTGGCATTTCCTAATTTGTTAGCAATTTGCAGGCCTTTATTAGAGATAATCTGTCACTTGGCTGTTGTTATTAATCGTTAAATTCCTGACATTAACCACTAATGAAATGTTTAAGTGCTTCACCTGGTTTTTATCACGCTGCTTGTGAGGAGAAGTGGGGTTCTGGGCCTTGTAAGAGAAGGCAGAATGGAAACCCACTGAACAGGTTTCCCCGTCCACTAGTGCCATGCAGGGATGCCGGCCAGCCCCACTCTGTGAGCCTTGGAGGGTGTTGGGGCAGGGCTGTGCTGGTGCAGGCACCCTGCTTCTCCAGAGGGTCCCGGGATAAGGGATCCAGAGAGCTTTTGGGCTGGAGCTGACACATGATGTAAGAAGCTGACAGGCACCAACATGGGCTCAGCCTGCATCTATGCGAGGGGAGAAGGAATGCAGGGCATCCCTATTAAGAGTCGGTGGCAATGACACTCACTGGTGAGCAGCACTTTCAGAGTTGGGGGAGAAAACACAAACAAAAGAGATAGTCAGGGGGGTACTCCGTGAGTACTGCGCTCATGGTATACGGCGGGTAAAACCAAACTAGTGCTTTCTGCTGTCTCTTCTGGATCACTCTGGGGCTTTTTAATGAAAACCAGCAAAGTAACAATAGCGAGGGCTAAAGAAACAGGATGTTTGCTAGTGCTCCTGCTCATTTCTTTTTGCTACCAAGTGAATCACAAGGCAGCATATCCAACACAGGACCTTCTTTTGGTGGGATGGGAATTTCCTCATATGGATTCCTGCCGTACTGTGATATTCATCCTCAGAGACAGAGAACAAGACGTGGCCTATTCTAGTTACTAAAACAAATGTAGCCTTTTAGACTATAAAATAATTTTGGAAATATACTCATGTCTTTTTTGGGGGGGAGAGATAATTATATTTTATATACTTGAATGCTGGCATATTTTAAATGGGTAGGTTTTTTACTTACAACTCAAAGGACAAATGGGAGTTTCAGGCTCTTATAACACCTCCTGATTTAAAATTCCTGGTTTGCCAGGTGCCAAACATCCTTGACTGTCATTCAGTTGATGAGAACACTTAGCAACTGCTAGGACTGAGAGTTTTTTTTCACATGGGCCCTTCCCAGAGAAGCCTATGAAGTCCAGAATTAACAGAATCAACTACAAATGATGGGGTATGTGCTCCTGAAAAGATACGATTATTTTTGTTTCATGAACAAATAGACAAAAATTACATTTAAGGGGAAATTGAAATAAAATGTATTCAATCTAAAGAAGTAAAACTAGATTATGTTCTAATGAAGAAATAATAATATTTTCATTATCTTACTGGACTTTTAAAAATATATATTAGCAAATTCTAGAGTTGAGTGGGTCAGTTGAGTAGTAACGGAAAACAGAAAATGTAGACGAGTTCATATATATATATTGGGGTTGGACTAGATGATCTTTGAGGTCCCTTCCAACTTCTAACATTCTGTGATTCTGTGATATATATGTATATGTGTGTGTGTATATATATATATATATATATATATAAATGCAAAGGTCTGCACCTGAGATGGAAAAATATACCAGCACGGGGACTGAGTGGGTAGATAGCATTTTGCAGAAGAGGACCTGGGTTGCCTCTTGGGCATGCAGTTGCAGTCTGCAGTGTGCCATTGTACATCCTGGCCTACGCGAGCGAAGTGTGGCCGTGAGGTCGAGGGAGGTAACTGTTTCCCTCTATCCAACAAACTTTGGAAATTGATGTCAGTTTGGGATTGCTTAGTGCAAGACACTGACATACTGGGTGAAGTCCAGTGGAAGGTCATCGAGATGATGAGCAGACTGGCATATGATGTATAAACAGAGTGAGAACTCAAAAAGAGAAGCTTAAGGGGAGCATCTTATTGTTGTCTCCAGCTACATCAGTGGAGGGTGTAGAGAGGGTGGAGGCAAACTCCTCTTAGGGGTGCACAGCAATAGGACAAGATGCAATGACTGCAAGTCACAACATCACATATCCCAATTAGAAGTTTGGAAATAAATGTTCACCGTGTGACCTGATCTAATTTTGAAGTTGTCCCTTCTGTAACGGGAGTTGGACTAGGTGATCTCCAGATGTCCCTTCCAACCTAGACCATTCCACAATTCTGATTTTGCAATCTTTAAGCACGTTGGCTGAATGCATCAGATTCCAGAGGTGACAGAATGTTGTTATTTTTAAGGATGAAATGCTGTTTACTTTACACAAATTAGTGAGCTCATCAGTTTCCTCAGAACTGTTGATATTTTTAAAGTGAGTGGAAATCTGGGATTTGTAGCAAGTGGATAATGTTTATGGAATGATTACATCTATGAAAGTGTCTGAGGAAGGATCTACACTACAAAATCAGGATTATCTCACATCTGCATTGATGGAGCCAGAGGAATTAAAAGTGACAGAACTTCCCTAGATTTAACAGAGTTCCCTCCAATAGAGACCATTAAATGCTGCTTGCTACAAAATGCTATTTGCTGGGGGTATGTTCCAATTCAAAATATGTCAATGATGGCTGAAGGCTGGGAGGGAATTCTCAACACAATCAGTGCTACTGCCGACACGCACATCCAAGTAGCATCTGCCCTTGGGGACAGGGTGAATGGACTTAGAATGAATTTGCACACAGATCTTTTGGTTCTTTGCACTTAAAAGTTGCAGAAAAGGGAGAGGGGATGTCTCAGGACATGTTTTTGATGGACATAATGAATGAATGAGAATTTCAGTCTACAGGCTAGGTGGAGCTGCTAGGTTAAATAAGGTTTAAAAGGACATACATACTCTCTGTATATGTATGCCAACATTGAAAGCTCTGCTCTATTGCCAGCCAGACTGCTCAGTAAGTGCATATGCTGTCGAGGACATTTCTAAAACTCGGGTTATCATCACTTTAATTTAAAATTCATCAACTCCAGCTCACAATTACTACATCCAGACGTGCCTTTTGAACACACTTGCAGACCGCCCAATCCTCTCCTATAACAACAAAATGTTCTGACACAAACACAGTTAAAATGCACAGACCACGAGGTTGTTCTCACACCCTCAGAGCCCATCCACACTGCTGAGTCTCACTCTAGATTTCCAAAACAAAGGGTTTCAGAGATGGGCAATATCTGCACTGTGATAGGCTCTCATGATGTTCCACTTCTGGCGTGAGTGTCCTGTGATGTTCGGAATGTTTTTTTGGGAGTGCAGAGAGGGAATGCTGAACCAGAGCTCTTCATGGACATGCAGGAGCTTTTATGAATCTTCCATCTCGTTGTCTATTTCATTCTATAAAAACTGTCTCAGGTGCAAGGCAGTAGCTTTAACTGGGTGATTGAGTGATTCCTCCCTTTCCAATGGTCTGTGAGTTAAAGCATTTATTTGGGGCAAAGACAATCGAGATTCAAAGCATCCCAGCTCAGGCTACAGGCTTCAATCATGTTGCTTCATATCCCATGTAAGCGCCAAGCAGCTGGCTATGTTGGGAGCTATCTCT
This sequence comes from Trogon surrucura, assembly GCA_020746105.1. Taxonomy (NCBI): domain Eukaryota; kingdom Metazoa; phylum Chordata; class Aves; order Trogoniformes; family Trogonidae; genus Trogon; species Trogon surrucura. The sequence continues at coordinate 51,985,074 of CM036622.1, forward strand.
CAGGTTTCCTGTGTTGAAGCTGGTTAATAATTGCTTATTTACTGGAGCGTGGACTTACCTGAGGTTTTCTAACATCCCAGCCAAGTGCCACAGCAATTGAAAAATGGAGTTAGCCTTTCTCTCCCAGTAATGTGTAATTAATTACTGCAAAATGGAGGAATTCCTGCTGAGCAGCAGAGATTAATCCTGCCATGTGTTAGCAGGATACTTAGCACGATTGTGGGAGTACGTTGGAGCAAGGAGGACCTGAATGTCCCACGTTCCCAGAGTGCCTCAGTGACTGACCTGTTTGCCAGACTGGATTCTCTGGCTCCAGATGCTTACAAGGAACTTTGAAAATTCTTTCTGTCTTGGGGCAGAAATAAAAACAATGGTTTGAAATCCTGTTGTCTTTTTGTTTGTATTACTGGATGACTATTCCTCAACCAGCCTCTGATGGTTTAGGGCATGCAAGCTTTCCTTTAGGAATTGTCACCAATTGTGTGACTTCAGTGACATAACCCAAGTATTGTTTAATTCTGCAATAGCAACAAAGCAGAACAAGAACAAAAGCTGCTCAACAGAGCAGCCTCTTTGCATATCCGTCTTGCCTAGAGCATAGTCCTCTCTTATGTAAGCCCTGTGGTAAGTGTCTCAGTTCTTGTGTCTCTTGAATTTGGCCACAATCTATTACACAGCAAGCCTAAAGGGAGGATGGACTCTGCTACCTCACTTTACTGTGTATGTCTCAGGAAATGGACTGCCAGGAGTATTTATCTATCTTCTGCCCAACGTGAATTAACTCCTGCTGGAATTAAACCCTTTGTTCTCGCATTGCCAAAAACATGTTCGTGGTCAAAGGACCAGATGGAACTCCCACATCATTCACTACCACAGTTAAGGTTGCATTCTGTGTAAATAAATGAAATGTAGTTATGACAGTAATGCAGTAACTTGGAGCCAGCCTCAGGAGGTACTACCCTCATAAGGCATCCACATCTGGTGATAGCAAATACTTAACACCAGCACCTGTCACCTTCTTCACCTGTGGTCAGTCCTTGAAAAGTAAGCCTTTCTCTGGGCTCTGATGGACTTGGCCTCTGCAGGTTGCTTACAAATGATAACAGAAAATTATTCCTATTTCTGATTTAAAAAAAAATATTTTACAAATATCGAAATATATTATGCTTCTGGGGGTACACAGGATCCTGCAGTTTTGTCAATCATCTAGGACAGGAGGACTATAGAAAAAAATAACAAACTGTGTGTTGGAAGACTAGGTAGCTCTAACTTAGTACACGAGCTTTGGCAATTGAAGCTGCCAATGGAAACCATCAGGACTGTGCCAGGGTGACAGATGGCACGATGACAGCAAATGGATGGCTCTCTAAAACTCAATTATCATTTCAGTTCAGACCCTTTTCCCGTATGCCAGGTTGTGGAAGAGGTCTGTTTACCTTGAGCTTTATGCATTTTGGCAGATAGGTTGCATACGTGTGAAGCTATAGGGAAGGCTGTGATAGTATTAGGCTGAACATGAGTTTTTCTGTTGTGTGTTGTATTACAGGTTACCTTTCTGCTTCCTTGCAGGTGATAGGTTTCTGAACCTTTATTTAAATAAATCCATCTGTAGCCTGGAAATGTTTTTTCTGATCTCCAGAGGCAAAACATTTTGAGATCCATTTACCATAGTAAGGAGAGAAATCACTCTAAACACTTTTCCAGGCCAGCAGTGCTTCAACTTTTTTTCTTATACTTCCTTCCATCCCCATTCTGCTCCCTTTGGCTTCTTGGCAGTGTGTTCCCATGCCCATGTCTTCCTTGGTTGGAGTACCTTATTCCCAAACCTCCATTAACTTTAGCATTCAGGACCAGTTTTGTTATTGTAACTGATTGGCAATATGTGCAAAAATGAAACCACAGATGTCCATCATCAAGAGATGTCTTTTCTCTTCCTTCATTCCAACAGCCTAATTTCTTTATAGACTTTTAGAGATTTCTTCCCTGGAGATTTCTGAACAGCCACAGCCACATCTCTACCTGCCAAAGGAAGCATTGGCATAGTTGGGCAGCTTTCTCAGCTTGAGTGTTGCCGACGAGTGTCTCACATTCATATTTATATGCTGTTTCCTTCCAGCTGTGGAATATTTTCCTCCCTCTGCTTATTCAGTGTACCTGTATATTTCCCTGTCCCTGCTTGCTCAGGTTACACAGATCAGCAAAACTGCTCTTATTTTAAGTAAGGTAATTTTCAAGGGGTGCAGCATGGCAAGTCATTAGAGAAAACGGGAAGGCTGTGGAATTTTGCTTATTTATATTTCATATCTCTCCTGCTACTGAAGCGAGAGGCTTATACAAATGAGAGGAATTATTTACAAGTTAGAAAAAGTCAAATGGTAGGATATGACCACACGTTTTCTTTCTGCAGCTAAAATGAGTCTGCTCCCATGCCTGTGCCAGAAAAGTGTTTGCAGACATCTCCCATAGACTGACAAAAAGCCTCTTGATCACAAGCAGGACAACAAACTTTTCCAGCTATTTCAGCAGACAGCTGTTTTTAAGGACCCCAAACATTATTTCTCTCATAGAATATGGCAGTATCACGTTACAAATACTTTATTTTGGTTCTTTCTACCACAGCAGACACCTGATCAAGCAGTGATCTTCTTGCTACTGCTATAAAATTCTCTGAACCCATGGGTTGAAAGCGATTGTATAAATGTGTCTAAAAATGTCTCTGTTTTTCACACAGATTTTTATTAGTTCCATCATTATTTTTGACAACCAATATGCACTACTTTGACAGCAAATTGTTGCCAGACCTTTCTTAATTGTCTAGCAATGCATTTTATTATAAAACAGCTGATTTTTTTTTTGTGTGTTGGTCTGTGAGTCAAGGTTAATAGACTGTAACTCAGAGGTGGTGGCCCAGTGCTTTGTGAGCTGCAGCAGCTCGCCAGTGGTTCATGTTCAGCTCCCACACAGGGGACATGGCGTGTGACAGTGGGAATATGTTCATGCAAGAACTGGTGGTGAGAAAACTGGTTCAGCAAGAGCATCTCTGAGTTACCCAGGGGTACAGCTATGTGCCCATCCTTGTCTTATCCCGCAGTGAATCCACCAGGCTTTGAGGGAGCTGCTGGCATCTGCCACCAGTGCGTTTCTTCTGTTTGGAGCCTTCCCTTCCATCTTTCTTCAGGTGCCTCCAGGTAGACGCAATGTATTGTGCAATTCTTGTCCCTGCAAAGATTTTAGTACGTGACCTGAAAGGCAAGGGACCTGGATGGCTGTGTCAAGCTGGTGGCTTTTTAAGTTCATTTTCTCTAGTTCTTTTTTCTACCTCTTCCATCATTGCCTTCTACTTTCAGGTTTTGACTGTATCACAGTGGGTTCAAACTCAGCTGCTAAAGGAACAAAAAGGTGACTTCCCTATCAGAATTTCAGTGTAAATTTAGGAAAAATCTTCCATTCTGATACCACTGAATTATTCAGACTCTCATAGGAGCATACTTCATGAGGTGTCTTCATTAAAGAAGGTATTATCCATCTGCAAAGAAGATGGCTCGTGTATTACTTTAAAAGCTGAATCTTGTTTTGGAAACAAAGAAATCCCTGTGGTTTTTGACAGGACTCCTCGCCTGATCTGATACATCTTCAGCTTTCTGGGTGGACTGTCAGTGTCTTTTCTTCTCCACACATTTCACCATCTTCACTGTGTGCTAATGCTTCTCCTTTCTTCTGTGCTTTATTGTGCACTAGAATTGTCAACATGGTCAGCTTTTAAAACACCACCACTAGCAACTGACTTGGCAGTAGGGTTATAAATGCAGTTTTGTAGCTGTGACCAATAATTCAATAGAAAGATGAGAAGAAAAGACTGGACATTTTCATGTTTTAAAGCCTTTCATCCAGCATTCACACAAAGGACATCTCCTGTCCCTTAGCTTTCACTCCTAGCACTCTTCTCAGTCTTGCAGAGCTGCTCACACACACGTTTTGGTCACACTCCGGCCAGCCTGGCTGCTGGTGCTTTGTCCTTCTCCTGCCATCATCCCTCGATAGGAGGCTGCAAGTGGAGTCCAGGGCTTGCTACACTGACCACACCACAATGGGGAGTCTGTAAGTCTTAATACGTCGTGAGGAGGAGGCACAGAGACAAAGTCTCTGCCATGGCACGTGTTCAACATTTGAAGGAGATTTTCATGCAGCTTTTTTCTTTTCATGACAGCTGTGACTGTAAGGAACGGTAAAAACCCGATGTCCTTGCCCCAGATAACCCCTCCTGCCCAGTGAGAGGCATGCTCCATTAAATACCACATTACAGCCTCGGATTAATGATGAGTGTTACAAAAGTGCACCATGGGTTGTGGAGAATCGCAGGGGGGTCATTAGGGTGCATCTTGCAAACAATTACTGATAAACACTCAGCTGGACTCTTTTACACAGGCGAGGCATAGCGCAGGGGCTTGGGCTGTGTAAACAAAGTGAGCCATCAATATGCCTAACATTTGTTATAAAAAAAATATGGCAGCTGCTTTCTTTGGCCATCAGTGAAATAGGTGAGAAAACAGATTTTCTTAAGCAATCTATGGCTGTGGGTACAGCTCTTCCACTCACCTCAGGGAGGATTATCATTTTAAAATGGAACACGATTTTTTATAAAACTGAAACGTCTAAAATGTAAGTATCTAAATCCTCTGGACCGCTTAGTAAATCTCAAAAAGACATCCTCATCTGAAAATTTCCTTTATCTGAATAATAATACTCCTATAGTAGCTTTTATATCCTTTCTCCTTCAGAGTGAAGAGAGACGTGGGTGAGCTTTTGCTGTACAAAAGTAAGACCAGTCTCCACGGTATGTTCAGTAAGCAGCCAAGTCAGCCGATTATGAGAAATTATCCTCTGCAAACTGAGATACAGTAAACGATGACATATATGCCTCTCTTCTTGTCAGCTTAAAGAGAGCTAGATTCACCTCCCTGCATTGCTTTCTTCCTTCCCTTGCCCTGAGCCAGAGCAGGAGTATGCACACAAAACCAGGGAGGGTACGTAACCTTTTCATATTTACCAAGTGGATTATTTATGAATGTGTGAGTCGACTCCCGGCATGTAGGAGAGCCATGTGGTAGCAAGGCTTTTCTGGAGAGGGCAGCTCTTTGTGTGTTGTGTGATGGATCCAAATATTTGCATTAATTAGATCCCAGCTTGTGTTTTTATCACTTAATTGTTATGAGCACTGTATGAATCAGCAATTACAATCATGTACATATAAAGCATAAAATGTGTAGAGCAATACAACTAGCTGGTGTATATGTTAAACACTGGAATGTGACCAGTGGGTCATTTTTTAAATGGACTTATTTCAGAAATGCGTCCTCATTCATGACTTGTGTTCAGGTATGTGCTTTAGTCCTCTCAAAAGGAGCAGGGTTGGATGATATGCTTAAAGCTAAGACTGTAGTTTTGGAGCGTCCCTGACTTAGAGACAAAGCTTGGTAAAATTGTCAAAAAACACACAAAGCAAAAAGCTTAGACTATAGAGAAATGTAACTATGGAAATGTCCCTTCCTCTTTAGGAAAAATGAATAGAAACGTATCCAGCTCTCTAAATATGAGTGCAGGCAACACCAAGGAAAATACTATACTACACGTTTAGAATTGATTTAAATCAATTGACAGCTACCCAGCCACAGAGAAAAATAATGTAATTGTAACTGCAAGCAGCAAAATGGTTCTGCCTAATAGTTAAACATCAGTAAGTGCCACTGTGTCTAATAAAATGCAGATCTCATTATCTGTTTGTTATGTGCATCGTGAGATAACTGTTCAAGTTGAAAAGTATAAAAATTTGATTTAATTCACTGACATTTTGGATACAAGAGGGTCAGGTTGGTCTTGTAACAAGTGACGGCTTGGGGCATATGGAAAGGAGTGTAATTGAAGATAAGACTCTAGCAAGACGAGTGGAAAATGTAATAGAGTTCAAGGATACATTAAACAAATGTATCCGGGGCTTCACACTGTAATCACCTACGTGTGCCATAAGGCAAACAGCAAATGTAATTGGCACCCCGGAGGAAGATCATTACAGCTTTGGTGCTTGCTGCCTCATGCCACGTTTTCTTCCATTCGCAACACTGAGAATTCAGACTTGGCAAGTCCTGGGACCCTGCGGCTGCTCTAATTTATACAGGGAACTCAGCAAGCTCTAAATAAACCCAGGGAAGTTTTCACTGGCTTCTTTGAAGGTTAAACCTGTGAGTGTCTACTGCAGTGTCATAGTTTAAAAATGACCAATGGTGACATGAGTACAGCAGAAGCCTCGCTGACGAAGGAGAGTGGTCTGCTAAGCACATTTGAGAGCTAACGAATTCAGGCTCTAGTATACCAAACCCAGAAGAGGCAGCTTCTTTGTAGTTCAACGTACTGGAACAGTTCAGCGCTAACATGTTTTCTTGCTTGTGGTACAGCAGTCATCCTTTTTTCTCAGTTCCTGGGCAGTGTCAACCATATCTGACCAGGGTGGACACAGTAGGGGTGAAAGACCTTACTAGACACTGAAGGAGCCATACTCTGAACTTACACTTTATTTGGCCTCAGCCAGTTCTCAAGTTTGAGACTTAAATCGATCGTAGGCTTTCTTGGCTCAGAGAACTATTCATACTGAGGGAGCTTCAGCATAACAGAGTCTGTCTTTCAAGTCACCAGAATATTTAGGGACTTACAGAACCTTAATTTCCCTGAAAGGCTCCTGAAAGCAAAAAAAGAAAGTTACAGCCTTGACTGGCCTGAGAGTATAAGTGGTATGTCTGCATTCATTTGAAGCTTAGCTCTAATGAGAGAAGTCTTGACAGTGAAACCTGTTTCTTTGAATCCTGACTCCTGGTTAGTACCGAGTGGTTGAGATTATTAAAACAGACAACTCAAGATACCCAGTCAATAATTCTTTTTTTTTTTTTTTTTTGCACTGAAGAGTGGTTGACAATTAGGGGCTTAAGTAACAAATGTGTTACTTCAAAAGGTTTTCTGCTTGGCATACTAAAGAGGCAGAGAGTTCTAGCTATCAATCGCTAATTAATTAAGCCGGCTTTGAGGTCATGTTATAACTACTGATCAGCCAAGAGAAGCAGTGGATTCCTCATCTCATGATATCTTCAGATCAAGATTCAGCATCTTTCGGAAAGTTCCACTTTGACTAACCGATCACTTGAGATACTCGGAGCAAGAGTATTTTGGATTAAATTTAAGGGCAATAAGAAGGGCTGACCAGAAGACTTACAGGTTTCTTCTGGCTCAGGATGCTGTCAGAACATCTTTTTCAAGAGTGTCGATGTAAATTCTTAATTTCATTTGAAAATATGTGAGAAATAGAAATGAGGTTCCTTCCACAGAAAAAGAAAGTGATAGTCCAACCCAGCAATACTAACTACTAGTCTGCATAGTACAGTAACATCCTCGTATAAGTACTGGGAGTGTCCCAATGCTGCAACCAGAAAGTGTGACAAATGCAGAAAGTTTCTCTGTACCATTTCGTAGGCAAGCAGGTATGTATACCTCTGTGTCTATGTTTATGGATGTGGAGGCGCATGTTTTTGGGCTGCCCTGAAAATGCTACTCTGAGCTTCAGCATTTAGGAAGGTCATAAAGCAGAAATATACTCCCAGACTGTGTCTGTTTTTGGAGAAAGACAAAGTAATCCCTTCGGCTCCCTGTGGTCCGTGTGAAAGGCTGATTTAAGTGACCTTCTGGCCTTGCACTCTCCAAGTCGGAGGAACTGCTCCAAAGATGATGGAATTGCTGTGAATTTACACTGGCCAGGGGAAGCTTCCTGGCAGAAATATTTTTCATTGGTTTTAGCACTAAGCCCTGTGGCTACACGTGACTTTCTCTGGTGGCACAGGTGGCCAGGCAGGCTTGTGTAGCTGCTGCCTCCCATCTCCCCAAGTCACTATTGCCTGTGCTGAGCCAGCACTGGGTTAACTGGGTCAGGAAAATGACCTGCAGAAAACCTATTTTTAATAGGCTATTCTCAGCAAGATCAGCGTGGGTCACCCCCAAGGCACTGAAACTTGTGTGTGAGCATAGTGCTGACAAAAGGCAGAGGCAGAAATGAGTGACCAGACCCAGGGGAGGCTTCTCAGTGGTTTCAGTCAACTTAAGTGAGATTGCAGGTTGCAGATGTTAGTTAGCAGCGGACAACTCTTCCCATCTCAGCAGCATGGAGCTCTCCTTTATGCTGCTTCAGGCCTTGCGTAAATCCAGGATAGACCAGCCGATTAGCTTTCAGCAAGTTTGGTTCTGTGTTGGTCAAATAAGAATCACAACCCAATTGAGAGGAGCAACAGAATTATGGCAAAACCCACCTGATCACCCACCCAACAATCAGCCAGGCTGCCATGGAAAGGAAGGTGGAAACCTGCCCCTCTTAGCAGCAGCAGTGAGGCAGCAGAATAGCACAGCTGGGATGTGATACCACATCCTCAGGCAAGGGTCTTCTGTCCATTCCTCTCCCCAGGCAAGTAAAATGAACATTTAACTTTCTGGAAAACATGCAGAAAGAGAGTGATGCGATGTAAAGGTTTGATCAGCACAAATTCAAGATTTTTACTCTACTCATAAGCACAAAACCATAAATGAATAACGGAGATCATCTCAGAGAAGTACCCAGGCTCATTCTTCACACTCTTCTGTAACATGCTCTGGAATGCCACCAACTTCAGTTGCCTTTTTCTACATTTATGCATTAATAATGTAAAAATAAATAGAAGTGTTAGCATCCTTTGAATCATATAATAAAGATTTGGCACAAATAATGACAAGTTTGTTCCTTTCTAGAAAAACTCATTTTAGTAACTCCAGGTGTCATGAACTTTTTTTCAAGCCTGCATGAATAAACGCACAAGCTTAAAGGAAAATTTCAATTCTCCATTTTTTGGCTGGTACTAATTTACCCAAATGGAAAGTCTGTAAATCTTTACAAGCTACCAAGAAGAGCTGTAAGGATTGTTACCCACCACATTTCAGGAACATTTTTTTTTCAATCAAAAATATACAGAAATTGATAGGTACTTACTAGGAGCCAAAGCAGACTTCTAAGATGCAAAGAACAGAGCCCATAAATTATAGTATCACATTTTATTTGTGGCAAATTATTTGTCCTTGCCCAGTGCACTGGGAGTACTTGCATTCTTCCTTCCTCGCGCATTACAATCAGGTCCAGAACTCATTAAGAAAGTAGTAGTATGTATGTATCTGGAAAAAATATAGGGAGAGGGTTATTGGTAGTCTGAGGGAAAGACAGAAAGATTCAGCCTCGTTTAAAGAACAGAAGATTCAGATCAGATATTAGGGAAGACTTGCTAAGCATAAGGAATTTTTACACTAGAAGAAGGTATCAGGAAGGCTGTGTAGATGTTACCACTGGAAGTTGTAAAGGAGAGGGATTAACTAGAGGTTCCTCTTGCTCTCTGTCATCTCTGCTGGCAGTTCCTTTCAACAGTGTGTGGAGACTGCAGTTTTGAAGAGCCTTGCCTCAGCCTGCAAAATTTATTCCTCTGTTAGCTAAAAACTACTGTGCAGCCCTCCCAGTAGACCTGCTTCAAGCAAACCCTGTAACAATGTGGTGCTGTGTCGGAGAAGATCTTGGAGCAGCAGTAGCTTTATACGAGTGTGACTAGTGCAATGACACTGTGTACCGTCCCACTAGCTGTATTTTGATAAAGGCATACCCAGATGAAGGTTAGGGCTGTTGTTTTATCCTTGCAGTGTGACACTTAACATCTCACTCACCTTCCCCTGTGGGCTAAATGCCAGGCACCTTCCTTGGCAGGTAACAGAAAGGAGTGTATCTCCTCCATTAACACTGTATCTCGCTTCTGACAAAAAATGCCCTTACGTTAGATGTGCTAATGAGAGAGCATTCTCCTCCCCTGCCCATTTATGCATGGTTATAGTAAAGGTACACCTTGTTACTTGGCACTTGCAAAACATTTTGTAACTACTACATTAAAAAAGAAAACTGTCAAGCAAATGACAAGGCATTCTCAGTGCAGTTCTGAAAGTGGAAAAGAAGCACAGAATCACAGAATCATAGAATCACAGAATTTCAGGGGTTGGAAGGGACCTTGAAAGATCATCTAGTCCAGCCCCTGTGCCAGAGCAGGATCACCTACAGTAGGTCACACAGGAACGTGGCCAGGGAGGTTTTGAATGTCTCCAGAGAAGGAGACTCCACAACCTCCCTGGGCAGCCGGTTCCAGTGCTCTGTCACCCTCACAGTGAAAAAGTTTTTTGCTAATGTTTTTGTGGAACCTCCTTGCATCTGTTGCCCCTTGTCCTATCATTGGACATCACTGAGAAGAGCCTGGCTCTGTCCTCCTGACACATATTTATAAACATTAATGAGGTCGCCCCTCAGCCTCCTCTTCTCCAAGCTAAGGAGACCCAGCTCCTTCAGCCTTTCCTCATAAGGGAGGTGTTCCACTCCCTTCATCGTTGTGGCTCTGCGCTGGACAAGCAGTTCCCTGTTGAAAATGAAACTATCAGTTCCAAGAGAGCATTTTGGGATTCAGTGTTGCACTGTAGATAAAAAAAAGTTTTTAATTATAAATTATAATTGCTGTTGCAAGAAGTCCCACTGAAGGAAAGAGGAAAATGCATAGACAGTTCAAGCCAAACCAGAGCCCTCTGTGTATCTGTTTTGCCTATTTTGGTTCAGATTGTAAAACCAGATTCATGTTCATGTTAAGAAATCAGTATGGTGATAATGCAGGAAGCAAGCCTTTTGTGACTTCTCAACAACTTCCCAGACACATTGAAACTAACATCAGCTTTCTGTAAAATTAGGTACTCTGTGAAGATCTGTTTTATTGGAAAAGTAACATGTAGAGACCCAGCTGCTACCAAATGTGTATGTATTATTAACAAAGGACTCAGAAAGCCTTCTGCTCACTGGAGTAAAACAAATATACAATTTAATCTAAGCTCTGAATTTAATTAACTGCAAGAAAGAAAAAAAAAAACAAACCAAACAAACAACTAAAACCTGTTGTTTTTTCACAAGCAATTATGCCTAAATATGATATTGTAGATGCACATGAATTTTTCATATAATCACTTGTGCACACAAATAAGGCATTTATGCAAGCAAAGGCTAATTATCTGCACAAATCTTGTCAACTCAGTAGGCTTTTGCTATGTGCAAGCAATGCCCATTGCAAAATAAAGATTGCAGCTTTTCTGGAAACATGGTCATAAACGTCTATGTACAGAACTCATAGTTAAGACATATTAGATACTGTACTTGGTGTGTTTACAGTGCAGATAATGTGCTGTGGACTACGGTGATGTGCAGAGTCTCTGCTCAGGCTATTCGCTAGAGTAACTAAGCCCAGAAATAAACTCATATTAAGGCATAATTGATCTCTCTGAGTGGTTGCTTCCATACAATTACACTGTTGTGGCTGCATCAGAGCAGAGACTGTACTTATAAGAGTCCAATCTCAGATGTTTCTTGGGTAGATTAAGGTTCTGTCATGTGCTCAGCACCTTTGCAAGAGTTAAGTACCTTTGGAATGGTCTCATCCCTGTGTGTTGTGATCAGAACTACCAATGGTCGCTTGGCTTGACACGTGAACGTGCCCCCACGTGACTGAGCATCCCACGTTATGTGATGGGCACCAGTCCAGCAATGTGACAGGGCAAGACTGCAAACCCTGCTCCAAGGATGAAATGAATGGGGAGAATGAACACTGTTCAAAGGAAACGTATCATTCGGGATCCTATGGCCCAAGAGAGGTGAGGCTGCTGCTGCTCTGTGCCTCCAGGTCCAACCAGTAGAGAGGCTGAGCATGTAATCCCAGACAGCACACACACAGAAGCACACATCTAAATTAAATGCATGTATATATATACATGGCCAGCCACACACATCACACTCTCAGAGCATTCACATCAACATGGACAACACCCGTGGCCTTATCCTGCTCCCACTCTGACTGGAGAGCATGGAATTCCACTAGTGACAACATATATAGACATACACAAAGTAGGTCCCTCCAGCAGCTGCTCTCCGACACTCAGTCTGCCCAGTAGCTGGCGCCTTGATCACAGTCTCCCCAGTAGCTGGCACCTGGACATACAAGCGACAAGGCTGCAGCCCTACTCCAGTTGGTGGTACAGAAGGTACAGAAGGTAGTTCTATCAACACCACTAAACCATGTCCCTCAGCACAACATATGCCTGTGCTCCTCTGGCTTGTGCAGACGGGCGTTTGATGGGCTAAAGGTTCCTGCAATGGACCCGGGAGCAGCCTTACAGGATATTATTTGTGGTCTCTCTCCTGCTGTTTTACTCTGAGCTCATGCAGATGAGCTTTATCTCGTAGATATAGGTGAGAACTTCGTTCTACACCTTGCTGTGACTAAGCAGTGGGAGCAGCCCATTGATTTGACTTAGTTCTGTGTGCTGATCTGTGAGCAGAACACAGAATTTATTTCTTGCGAATACAGGGGATATTTTTCCTGTTACTTTTTGAATCTAGTTTTCTGTTCTTATGGTTCACAAACTAGATCACACACACAATGCAGAAATTGGAGCTGTTATTTTTTGTTAGAAATACTCTAATTACTAGCATTTAAGTAACTTGCTGACAGGTGACTCATGAAACACATAAAGAAGTAAAAAATACTTAATTAATTTAATTCTACTGATTATTTACAAGATAATTAAGGAGAAGAATTTGTGACTCATGTGAGTAGTCTGTTCTCCTGGGAGTGGTCATTCTGAAGCCAACAAAATTGTGGATAAAAAAAAAAGATACTTCTGTGTGAAAAGATTAGTATCACTGCTGATAATACAGTAGCCACTCTATGTGACCCAAGGTCCAATACTCAGATTTATAAAATTACTTCTCAGGGGCCACTAAAACTGCTAGGAGCCTAAACTTCTACCAGGCAAGTTTTCTACAGATCTGTTGCTGCCCATTTTTCATGGCACAGGTCGAAATACCTTTGCTTTGGCTGTGCTGTACACCTGGTTACCAGACATCTGCTTGAGTTTAGGCAAGATTTCCCAAGTCCTTCTTCTTTCACCAAGCACAGCTATGCATTTCTGTCCAGGAGATGCTTTCAGGGCTTATTAGTTTGGTGGAAGGAGGATATGATTGTCTCCTTCTTCCTATTTTTATCAAAAGCTCTGTGGTTAAAGGACATGGAGAGGATGTAGGTATCAGCCATATCTACCTCCTGTCTCAGGGAAGTTGATTTTACTCCATTCAGGAAGAGAAGAACAGACCCAAATGTCCATGTCCCACATCCCAGGTCGGCAGTTCAACAATTCTATCTTTGCTTTCCATGTTTGAATTTATAAAACAAATTTATTCTGATAAAGCTGTTTGAGTCAGTTCATAACCTGTTTGGGTTTTTTTTTTTTTCCACATTGCATTACACTTCCATACCGTGGATGCAATTAATCATTATTCTTGGTTTTTTTGGTCATAATTAGTGAAAAAGAACAATTCTGGTTAAGGATGACGCCTTATCACTGGGTATCTTTTTGTAGAAAACTGATTTTGCAATGAATTTCAGTGATTTCATGCAGTAATCTGACTTTGTATTGCTAATATATTGTAGAAAATTTTCAAATTGTTAGGATTTAAAATACTAAATTTATCTTTTATTCTTCTGATTGGAACAAACAGAAGATCCAAAGTGGCCCAACCTGATGCTGCAATAGTGCAATTTCAGCTGAAGATTTGAGAAGGGGCCTTATTATTAAAAATCACGTTCAAAGTCTGCTGGTCATTTGTGTTATGTTTCTTTGTCAGTATTAGCACAGTGCCTGATTTAAAATACTTGTCATCTTGGAGGTGTACGAAGAACTAAAAATAATGTGGCTATAGTAAATCCAAAGGATGGGAAGGCAGGGAGAACTCATTACAGTAATAAAGAAAATAGGCTGAGGAGGAGGGAAATGAAGAGGACAAATCACCTTGGTTTGCTTTGTGTGGAGTGGGGATATGCAATAGCATATGACATGACATTAAAGGAAAGTACACTTGTGAGAAGGGGCAATTTAGCAATCACAATGAGAAAGAAGATGAAGCCAAGTAATAAATGACATCATGAAAAGAAAAGAACTCCATAAAAAGTGGAACAGAAACCTGAGAGAGAGCAGTCAGGGGAGACCTTATTGCTCTCTACAACTACCTGAAAGGAGGTTGTAGAGAAGTGGGTGTTGGTCTCTTCTTCCAAGTTATTAGCGATGAGAGGATGAGAGGAAATGGGCTCAAGTTACACCAGGGGAGGTTTAGATTGGATATCAGGAGAAAAATTCTTTACTGAAGGAGTGGTGAGGTGTTGGAACAGGCTGGCCAGGGAAGTGGTAGAGTTGCTGTCCCTGGAGGTGTTCAAAAACAGTGTAGACGTGTCACTTTGGGACATGGTTTAGTAGTCACGTTGGGTTGACGGTTGGACTTGATGATCTTAGAGGTCTGTTCCAACCTTAATGATTCTATTATTCTATTATTCTATGATATTTATGAAAGAAATGAGGTGAGAATTACCAGTGCTGGAAAATGGAGATGATTACAGAGGCACTGAAATCCAAAAGGAAGTACCTCAGAGAGCAATGGCATTAATGGTATCTGACAGATAAGAAAAATAAGAAAAATATTTCGCTGCAGGTGATTGAAGATTTTGGTCAAAATAGTCCTAATTTAGTGCAAAGAAGTCAAAATGGATCAAAAATGGAGTTGGAAATTATGGAAATGATGTAACAAAGAAAGAAAGGGCTGGACTTGAGGGCCTGGACAGCAGCTGTTAAGGAAGGTAAGACTCAGAGTAGTGTTTTTCAAAGAGAGTCCAGAAAATACTTGGGGCAGAAGAAAATGACCCTAAACAAGAGTTATTAGAAAAGATAGAAAGAGAGATGAGAATATGAATTATTGAATGAAAGGGATAAGCAGATTTAAAAGCAGATGGTTATTTCTTTTTTCCTGTACTACGAAAAAAAGTATCTCATATAAAAGTTTAAGGACTTTTTAGCTTGGTTTTCACTAAAAAAGTAATTTCTGATTGGGATGGGGAGGAGGGCAATATAATAAATCCTTCAACCAAAGGGTAAGGTCTCTTTCTGGAGTAGTAAAAGAAGAGGTGGTAGGTTGGGTACTTCTTATGTAGCTGGAGTAGAAAGGGGTAGATGTCATGAGGAGATCCAGGAGACCAGAAGAAAGGCAGAAAAGGAGCCTTCCTTGAAAAAGGAGGAAAAAGAAGTTAGGAACTTGTATACTATCAATTTAACTCCTCCCAAAATACTGGAAAAATAACAAATTGCTTGTAAACAGATCAGCTTGTAAACAGCATCAGTGGGGATTGCTCTCAGGGAGGAAGTTGGATTTGATATCAGTTTTGTATATATATGTATATAGTTATTTTTTTATTACTATTGTTTTATTAAACTGGTTTGGCTTTCTTTCCCAATCCGTAAGTCTCTTTGGCTCATTCCCTTTGCCTTCTCTTTTGGGGAGCGAGAGGGGTTAGAGAGCATCTGTCAGTTCAGTGGCCAGCCCAGCCCTAACCTTCAACAAGGGACAAGATTTATCTGACAGTGCCTGGATGTTTAAAATATACCAAATTCATCAGTTTCTGAACATGCTCATTTCTCTCTGTTGACTATGAAGGCCATTTATATAAAGCGGTACTACCCGTTTTGGGGTCAGTGATCTAAGTTACACAAGATACATCCCCCTCTAGGTTTGAATGGTTTACTATCAACCCAGAAGGCTGCTTTGAGTAGGCTTTTGAGGCAAAATGTCTGATTTCAGCAGGAAGCAACGTATTCGTTAATGAATTGGATGCTGGAATACGTATTACACCGGTTGGGTTTGCAGATACTCCCAGCTGGAAAGGCTAATGTATTTTTTTTCTGGAAAAAGGTTAAATTTTGAAAGGTTTTTATGAATTGAAAGATCAGCGTGAAACTGTGCAGTGTTGTAACTCGTGTGCAGCACACACTATACCGGCTGCCGTCTGTCGCTGCTTGCTGTGCTGGTTGTTTCTCGACTTCCCCCGATGAACAGAGAGGACAGCCTGGGAGAGCAAAAACAAACCAGGGGCAGTACGACAGGCCCCGGCTCCGTCCCCAGGCCCCGGCTCCTCGCTTTCACCACGGCTGAGTGCGAGGAGCGCGGCCTCCCTCGGGCCCTCACACCCGCACAAGGCCCAGCTCGGGGACCGGGGGCGGCGGACAACGAAACCTCCCACCTGAGGGGGCCGCCAGCCGCCCACCCACGGCTGCCCGCGCACCGCAGGGCCCCTTCGCCCTCCGGGGCGTCCGCTCGCGGGGTGCGGGGCAGGCGAAGCGGGGCCAGGGCCGGAGCGGGCGGTGACAGCCGCGCCGGGCCCGGGAGGCGTGTCGGGCTCGTCGTCTCGCACACGGCGGGAACGGGGGGCGGGGCCTGGGGCGGCGGGGCGGGGCCGAGGGGCGGGGCCAGAGGCGGGTTCGCTCCCCTCCCCCCTTCCCGCGCCCGGTTGCCAATGGGCGGGCCCGGGTATCCCCGCTGCCCGCCTCTGTCGTTCGGGGCGAGTCCATTGCGTTCTGTACGGGGGGGAGCTTCGCACCCGGATGCTGACTGCCGGTCCGGTTCGACGAGAAGGGGAGGACCGGGGATAGCGCCCGTGGATCCGGAGCGGGCGCTGTCCTGCGGCACCGGGGGTGGCCGATCGGGCGGGGGGAGCCGCTTTGCCCGGGCGGCTCTCCCCTCCCCCTTCCGCTCCCCCTGCGTCCCGGCGGGGGATGGTGTGTCCCGCAGCGCGCGCCTTGCTCGCGCGGTTCGGCGGATCGGCGGGGGGAGGGGACGGGAGACCCGGGCCCCGGTGGCTTTTCACAGTGAGCGCGGGGAATATCGGCGAGGGGGCGCGGGGGGGGCCCGCGGTGCTGGCGGCCGGGACCATGTCGGCGGACGAGGAGGAGCTGAAAGTCCCGGAGGAGATGTTCAAAGATGTCAAGTTCTTCGTGGTGGGAGACATCGACCCCAAGGTACCGGGTCACCCTCCCCCTCGCTTCTTCTCTCAGCTCCCTCCTGCCTCCCTCCTCCCCCCCCCCCCCCCCACCGGGGGGGCACTGTGGGATCGTCCAGCTCCTCTCTTTTTCCCCTTTTCTCTCCCTTCCCTCCCCCCCCCCCCCAACACTTCTCGCGCGGGCTCGAGGCTCACGCGCCGTTTCGCAGCACGCGCCCTGCCGGGGAAGGCGCGCGGGGCGGGGGGGTTGCCTGAAGGAGAGTCGCGAGGGGGGGGCAGAGGAATGGCCGGTAACGGCCGCGCTCGCGGCCAGCCCGCCGCCACCCGCCATGGGAGCCAGCGGCCCCGGCGCGCAGGCCCCGTAGCCTCCTGAGCGGAGGAGGGGCGGGCGAAGGGACTTCCTGTTCCAGCCCGGGCCGGCCGGGCAGCCGGGGCTCCGCCTGGCGCTCCGCCGGGCCGCGTTCGGCTCCCCCCGCGCCCGCTGTGCCGGCTCCTCCCGTCTCCGCCCCGCCGCTGTGTCCGGATTGGGGACGGGAGCGGTGACAGGCCGCTGGGCGCGGGGAGGAAAGCTTGGCTGGCTCTGCCCTCCCCACACGAACGCCCCTGCCCACCCGCCTCGGTGAGAGCCCCGCGGGGCGGGTGCATCCCGGGACGCGCAGGGATCTGGTGCTCACCCCAGGACCTTTGGGACCAGTTGGGTGCCCAGGGGGTGCTGGTGGGGTTAAGGTGCCATCTCTGTATTTTGCCTGCCCTGATGCAGGGGAGGCGAGGAGTGGAAGGTGCCCATCCAGCTCACTGACGTAGGACTGTACCCTGGATGACAAGGTTGGCCTCCTCTAGCCTAGGACAGTACCCTAGATGGTGGTGTTGTCCTTACAGTTAATAACACCCAGTCACATCGGGTGGTTAAAAAGAAGTTTCTATGGCATGTCCAGATTAGACAAGTGTTTGAAGCGTACTGTATCCAGCTTTAGGACAGCACCTTTGTGCAAACAGATTCCTGCATGTTTGATGCTGAAATTAAAGTCGTTGCTTCTTTGGTAGTTGCTGCAGTTGAATCTTAGTTCGGCATTGGGTTACTTAAATCTCACATCCTGGCGTTCATTGAGACTTGTAGGCCTTTAAGTGAACTTGACACATAGGCATTGACCTCTTGAGAAGGTTTTTGTTCGTAGGAATAGGATTATATGCTAAGAGAAATACAGTCTAGGAATATAGTTAAAGAGTAGGGAAAAAAACCCAAGGTCTTTAGACATAATATTTTTGACAGTGTGTTAGAGCTTGAATAACAGTTACTGTATTTAAAAAAAAACCTTACAGCAGCAGTATTATTAGGATTCTTGTATATCATTTATCATATAAATAGTGTCCCGAAAGGCATGTAGTTAGTTCTGTGTTGAGGTAACAAGACAATCAGCTGTATTCCCATAGACTGAGTAAACAAGCATTCTCTTAAGCTAGTTTTCTTTCTTATGTTAAGTTTTACTCTTCTTAGCAGTTAGTGTCATTGTCTTAAGGCTTTGATTGGCTCTAAATTAGGTACGCTAAATTCTCTATTTGTGGATGGCTTCTCTGGGTTGCAGGGAGACACCAAAGGTGGCCTTGGCGGAGTTGGCAAGGTCAGGCACAGCACCGCGTGGAACTGGCTACGATGCTTCCAAGATCGGCTCGTGCTGGGAGATTTTTAGCCACTTTCTCATCGTGTTTCTCACCATGAGAAGTCGTGTGGATCTGAGTTGTTCCTGTGGCTGGCTGGCCTGTTCAGTCAAACACTGTTCCTTCCGGCACTCTGGTTTCTGAAATGGCTTGCTGGTGTGGCACAGCCTTACACAGAGGCCAGGGCTCGCTCCTGTCCATGTTGGTGCCTGCACTGATGAGCCCTTGGGAGCACGAGGCACTGGGGAGGGCAGAGGCCTGCCTGGGCTCTTGGAGCAGAAATTCTGAACTGAACTCCACATACAGCTTTTAAAACCAGTTCATTATTAATATAAAAATTACAGATATAGTTGGTGCTTTTTACTTCTTCAAATACAAGTGGATGCTACCTTGATTTTGAAAAGAAGTTTCCTCCTTCGTCTTCTGGGGAGGAGCACGCTTTGATCAGCTTAAATTTCCGAATGGTTTCATGGGAAACCTGTTGTCTTAATAAATACTGAAACAGGCCTAGCACAAGTGAGCAGTCTAATAAAAATAAATCCAAGAGTAAGAAAAAAAGAAGTAGTGTATTCAGGTGGATAACTGTGTGCCCACTAGCTATTAAAACATATGCGGCATAGACGAGAAGGGAAACAAAAGTCTGGAATTGTGCCTAGATATTCTTTGGCAAATGAGGGAGAATTAGGCTGTTGGCTCTCGACTTCAAATCCATTCCATTGGGATGTGCATTTGGCTGCTCACACCTTGCAGGGGGTGATGAGTAGATGTCAGCTACTATTGTTTTTAATGAATGCTTTTCCTGCTTTCCTAAAATATGTAAACACAAGCTATCATGCTTTGGTAACATCAGTTGAAATCAGTACTTCATACAGAAAGAGATAAAACATAATGCAATGTAGCATAAGAACTTCGAGTAGGGTATTTGGGTTCTGGTTATCTCTTATTTTATTATTAATTTGGTTTTTTTTAATGCCATTGTCTTCTTAGTTTTGAACTATTTCTCCTGTTTCTTCCAACACAGATTTCAGTGAGAGTGAAGAAAGAGAAAATTTATATGACCCAAAAAAAATGAAATTTCATTTGATGGATCTAACACCTAAAGTGCAGGATTTTTACATTAATCATATTAGGGCTTTTCAGCATTTTGTTTTCTAGGTACAGGTATATAGTTGATACTTGTACAGATGGAAGTTCTTTAATTGTGCCAATAGGACTTTTCAGTCCAGACAAGACTTAAACTGAAGAAGTTATCATCAATCGTATTTGTAGTGTTTACCCTCACTACCTGAAACTAGGGTAACTTTTTGCATAAGCAGACTCTTTGCACAAACTCTGTAAGCAGCATTGTTTTGACACTAAAAAAAATCATACTTCTAGCTCATTAGTTGTAACTTCCTTGTCATGCTATCTGTCAGATTTGGGTGCTTCTGTTTTTTAGCCTTCACTTAAACAGTGGAGTGAGATTTGTAACTCAGGGAGAGCTGTGTGAGACTAAGAGCACGTGTGGTGGGACTGTTACTAAATATCTACTATTTTCACAAGTGCTTTATTTTGATTTAGCTTTTCCCTTAGGAATCACAGCATCTTGTGTTACTTTGCAGTTAAATGAATTTCATGCAGGAAGGTATCCCTGTGATTTAGGAGATTTCTGTGTGGAAATACTCCCTCCTGTTCCTGGCTGCATGGCTGCACGAACAGCAAGCTTATGATCAGTTTTCTTGGTTCTTTTAGAGTAGTTCCTGTGTAATTTGATAACACCACATATTCATCCATTGCAGAAAAAAAGTTGATTTTTTTGAAAAATGGAGTTTTAGAGTCAAGTACTTCAGTCAGGAAATGCCAAAATTGTCTCCTCACTGAGCAGCAATTTTCCTGTCCTTGTTTTTCTGTTTAGTAATAGCCTGATGCCACATTTTGGAAGAGTCTCTTTTTCAGTGCCTTCTCTGTGCTGCTTAGTGTACATGGTATGTAGTAATTGCTCAAGTACCTGTTACTTATTTGGTTTGATGAATGTGGTGCCTTGCTCTCTGCTGTTCACTGTTGTAAGGAGAGTGTCCTGTTATAAAGGGAGTATCCCCAGCAGGTTTGGAGGGATAGACTTCCTGCTCTTTAAGGTAGTTACTTAGGGGCATGTGTCCTACTGTTTTTTTCTTATTTCTCTGAAACACTTAGGCCTCCTTCACTTCTTTTCCCATTAGGTCAACTCTTTATTAGAGTATTTTCCCTTCTCAAGGCAGTGCTTACAACTTTTTTTTTTTGCTTGCAGATGCTTCTCAAAAAGGAGGGTATTAGACATGTTTTTTCCTCGGTTCTGTCCGGCTGCGCTGTGGCAGCTGGTTAGCTTTTTCAAACTTTCTTAAATACTCTGGGATGAGGTTTATCAATTGGATCTAGAAATATTGGAACCAAATGCGTTTGGTGAAGGTGGAATTATTTTCGTAGCTGTTAAATGAACATTTACAGAAAATGTACAAACACTTTTTTTTTCCCCCTCTATCCAAGTAAATTACTGCCCAAATAATGAAGAATTACTGTGAAGACTGCAGTAGAGAGTTATGATGTTACCTTTTCTAAGGTAACCATTAACTTTTTCAAACTTCAGGCTTTTCTTTTAAAGTTTGAGTGCTTCCAAAGCTAGCATATGCAAAATGAAGACTGAGAAGAGTTTTCTTACCTTGCCTCAGAGAAATTTGGTTTCAGTTGTTCTCTGAGGAATATGTGTTTTGGAAAAATTTAGGTATTTTCCAGATTTTTGCTCCAGCCTGAGTTATTTTGTAAATGACTAAAATATGGCAGAGATGTAAACCATTGCCAGTCTGGTTTTAAATGAGATTCATTTGGCAACTTCAAAAAGAGTTGTAGCCACTTACAGGAGGACAAGCAAGAGAGAGGGTCATATTCACTTCTTTCCTGTGTTACCATTGATGTTTTTCTCAAATAAAAGGTGCTAAAAATTGCTGACCTCTCTGTGTTCTCTTTTGGATTCAGGTTATTCAGCTTCTGAAAGCTGGGAAAGCAAAAGAAGTTTCTTACAATGCACTGGCTTCACATATTATTTCAGAAGATGGAGACAATCCAGAAGTCGGAGAATCTCGTGAAGTTTTTGATCTCCCTGTGGTAAAGGTGTGTGACTTATCCATGATATTGTCAAAGTACTGATGTGGATACTTCATTATTATAATAGCAAATACTCATGTTTGGATGATGACCAAATGAAACTCGTCTTTAAGAGTGTTTTATTCTTGTTACACAAACTTTTGTCCTGACTTACAGACTTTTATTACAATTCTCTCCTTTCTCCTGTTGTTCTGTATCTATTAGTGGTTTCGGGTTGCTTTCTAGTTGTTTTGTATTCTGTTTTTTACCCCCAGTCATCTGTGAGATGGTTTTCTGTTAGCTGTACTTCACAAATGTTTCTGATGGGAAGGTTCTTACAAACCATTTACTTAAATAGTTTTTAATTTTCTTTCCAACTGCTCCAGCTAAACATTTTCATTTGCCAAACAAGACCAAGTCTTTCAGTAGTGTCACTTAGTTTGACCTGAAAACATCACAGCATGATCTGTAATCAAGAAGATTAGACTAAGTATTAAGGGAATGGAAGTTAGAGGCAGAGGTAGCTTGTTATAGAGAATAAGGAAGAGAAAAACTTGAGGTAGGAAAATCTCCCATTATTTTGCAGAGGATTGAGGAGCTACAAATTAAATGTTTTTAGTTCAATTTTTTATATGCCTTCTTTTAAGGAAAAGAGAACTGCAAGAATTGGGACAAAATATTTATAGTTACCACAGTATTTTTGTTTGTTTGTTTTTTGAGGAAAAGTAATTTCATACTGAATGTGATGCCACTACTTTTCCCATTTTTCCTTACATGCTGTATTGGGACCACTGCCCTACGTCCTGACCTGTATCAAAAAGAGGGTGTCTGGCAGGACCATGGAAGTGATCGTGCCCCTGTACTCTGAGGGCACAGCTTGAGTACTGTGTTCAGTTTTGGGCACCTCAGTGTGAGACACTGAAGTGCTGGAGCGTGTCCAGGGAAGGGCAACAGAGCTGGTGAAGGGTCTAGAGAACAAGTCTTATGAGGAGCAGCTGAGGGAACTGGGATTGTTTAGTTTGGAGAAGAGGAGGCTGAGGGGAGACCTCATTCATTGCTCCCTACAACCACCTGAAAAGAGGTTGTAGTGAGGTGGGTGTTGGTCTCTTCTCTCAAGTTACTAGCGATTGGGTGAGAGGAAATGGGCTCAAGTTACACCAGGGGAGGTTTAGCTTGGATATCAGCAAAAATTTCTTTACTGAAAGAGTGGTGAGGCATTGGAACAGGCTGCCCAGGGAAGTGGTGGAGTTGTCATCCCTGAAGGTGTTCAAAAAGCATGTAGATGTGTCACTTTTGCACGTGATTAAGTAGTCATAATAGTATTGACAGCTGGACTTGATCTTAGAGGTCTGTTCCAACCTTAATGATTCTATGATACCCTCTGTTCTCCACCACTTCCCTCTCTCCCTTTGAGCCCATCTGTCCCAGAATACTGTCAGGAGCCATCACCTGTGTACCTAACAGCCAGCATTTCAGTGGGTTTAGAAACTTTTCTAGGTAAGATTATGGTTCCTGACTCAGATGAGTGTAAGGCAGAGGGCTTTGGTGTTTTTTAGGGGGTTTATTTCGGTTCTTTTTTTTGTATGTCTAAAGCAGGAAGAACTGAAAAGGGAGAGGATGAATAAATACTCTGAATGGTTTTTCTGGCACCACAGAAGGACAGAAGCAAAGGATCTTGCTCCCATAGTGCTGCACAACCTTTGAGCAGTGTTTATATTAACTCTTGCAAATAAATCAGAATGATCTTTTTGCAAAGACTAAACTACAATACCTGTGAAACATTTAAACTTTCAGAGGTGGGAGATACATGTTGAAACTGGCTATAGTATGAACTTGGAAAGTAATTGATATTTCATACATGCAGACCAAAGTTTTTAATCTCTTGTGGTTTTTATCTTTCAGCCTTCCTGGGTGATCTTGTCTGTTCGCTGTGGAGCTCTTCTGCCGTATCCTTTAAGTTAAAATTTGAATCAATTCTGTAGGAAACGTGTTAAAATAGATACCATCAAGGGATTAAAGACTGTTTCAAGTATATATGGTGTAAATTTTTAAAATAGGATAGGATGTGTTTTGCCTGCCAAGATTGCAGTGTGCTTGGAGCTTCTTTGTCTTGCTTCAGTTTTCCTGTCCCTCTGACTATTTTGGATGCTTAAGAGGCACGTGTAAGAAAACTGTCATCAAATGGACTTAAAACGTTTTAGCTGGATTTTGATAATTAACTGAGGATCCAGGAAAACCACTGGTGTGCGGTAAGGGGGCAAGTGATAGTTCAGTGTAGAATGGCCTATTCTGCCTTTTCTAGAAGTAGAATTAAGTAAGAAGTAAATACACAATAACTCATATCAATACTGTATTATAAATAATGCTTTATAAACAGGTAGTATCAGTATTCCCATTTTTGGGATCGTTTATCCTTGCTTTCAGTTGACATTTTTTTATGTTTGTCTAGATCTATGTTTCTTACCTTGTTTGAAGCACATATTCTTGCATATGGGTGGCATATCCCTTCCTCTTCTTGTCAGTTATTACTCTTCCATCTTTGTTTATGTTTCCCCTCAATTTTTTCTTTGGCCTGTAGAAATGGTGATAATGACTATTACCATAGAAAAAAAATCAGGCACCTTTTTCTCAGACCATTCATGGTAAAGATTCTGCATATGGAAAACTAAAGCAGAGTTGTATGTTTCAGTACGAATAGAAGTGGATGATTGCAACAGACCGTGCCAGGACTAGGGAGGTGTGCTTGCAGGCACGAGATCTCATTTTGGAATGAGATTAGCAGGTGATTGTGTCTATAAGGGAAAACAAGAGGTGGTAGATGCAAGAATCCAGATCTTTATATTAGGATTTCAGGTCTTAATGTGCTTCAGAGATTGAGAATTCATGTTTTGCAACTAGTATTTCAAAGTATGTGCCTTTGCATCTTGCCATTTCTCTACTATTTTTGAAATAGCATGTGTGTTCTCTACTTCCCCAAGAGAATTCAGCTCGGGGAGTGAACTGTTGGAAGAGAAAACATTGAATTATCAGATAAAATGATATAAATATGTCTTTGTGGCTGCTTTGATTACGATAATCAACATGTCAGGATTCAGCAGTTAATCATGGTTGTGGTCATGGCCATAATCATATTATAGTCTTCTGACTGAAGCAGAAGAAAGTTTTCCATGAATGACTTGATTTGATGATTGTAGCATGATCTAGGCTGATGATTTTTGTTCTTTGCATCTGGAAGGAGTAAATGTGTTTCGTGCCCTTTCGTCCTCAGTATGGGAGTAGACAGTTGATTATGAATCATAGAATCGTAGAACAGTTCAGGTTGGAAAAGACCCTTGGGATCATCGAGTCCAACCATTAACCCTACCCTACAATTCCGCCCCAAACCATGTCACACAACACCACATCTAAGCGACACTTAAACACATCCAGGGATGGCGACTCAGCCACCTCCCTGGGCAGTCTGTTCCAGTCTCTGACCACTCTTTCCGTGAAGAATTTCTTCCTAATGTCCAGTCTAAACGTGGCCTGTGGTAACTTGAAACCATTCCCCCTGGTTCTGTCCCTAATTGCCTGTGAGAAAAGACCAGCACCAACCTCTCTACAATGTCCTTTCAAGTAATTGTAGAGCATGATGAGGTCCCCCTTCAGCCTCCTCTTCGTCAAACTGTCTGTATATGTCACATGTCTGTAAGCTGTCTCCCCTGCCTTGGCACTGGTTTAAAAAGTAATGAAATAGCTTGGAATTAGCTGTATTTTCAGCCTGTCTAGCATTACATTATTAGTGCCGTTCTTTCCTACGGAGAGGTTGCTCTATTAGAAAATTGGTCTTCTGTCTGAAACCAGAATTTTTTTGAAAAAGTACTCCAAGAGCTGATGTTATTACATACTCAGAAGAAAAATCAACAGATAAAGCCACTGACTGATGATGCAATCCATAACTAAATTGTAGCAGTAAATGTGTGAATGTAGCCCTCTAGGGCTGTTGCTCAGGAAGTCTTTATAGTGGGTATATAGGAATGGCCAAATGAAAAGACCCCGTCTCAGTAGTGTTGTATTGAGTTGCACGGAAGAGGGAAATTTTGTACACCTGTTGGCAGTAAATGTGTCCTTGAACCTTTTGACTTTATTCTTTCTGGCACTTCATATCCTCAGAACCTGCTGGTTTTGGATTTTATTCTAAGCCTTACAGTGCTCACTAAAATGGGTTGTTAAGTCTTTGTTCTGTTTTAGTCTCTTTACAGCTCCTAGTGCAGTGACATCTGGCCTTTCATTAGGGCGTTAGGTACTGCCATACTGAAAAAACCAAAATAGTAAATAGGAATAGTTTTCCAGTTGATTGGGTTTGGAGCATGTTGAGATGGTCGTTTGAGATTCTACATTTTTGTCTTTTGTTTGTGTTTTAATTTGGAGATGTAATGCCCAAAATGGTCATAGAATTTCTGAAGAAACAAGTCCTAGAAATATCTTTTGTCAGTTAGATATATGGATCTAGTAAGAACCATAAAGATTTTATGTTGGTTTACCAATTCCGGTAATTATTTGATGGTTGTTTGCCTGTCAGTAGTTAAAGATGAAGCTTAATGTAGAAAGATGTAATACAATGTAAAAGCATAATAATTTTGTCTGATTTTAACATTCCACTGTGGAAGTTGGTTTTGCCAGGGGGAGCTTCAGAAGGCAGAGGGTTCTCCTGTTCCCTGCCAACTGATGTTTGCAAAATCTGACTAGCCTGCAGTTGAAGGGAAGTAACAAAAAAATGGAATTTGGAAGCAACCTTCGTGAAGAAGGAAAGACAGTTTTGTGTGTAAAAACCTCAGTTAAAACACCATAAAGGGGGCTGGTGATTTCTTTCTCAATTTTCTTGATAGCAGCAAAAGCAAGAATGAGGAAGATTTATTTTTCCACTGTCTTGTACACATGAAAGAGGGTCAGAGCACTTCTGATTTTTTGTTGCTGGGAGCAAAAAAAAAAAAAAGAAAGTGAGTTTTGTATTCTCTCTTTTGTTTTCCAGACTCACTTGGAGCATTATTGTTGTGCCACTTGTAACTTTTATTTTAGTCTTATTCTTTAGAGAGTGTAAGCTGCAGTCAAACTGATGGACCTCTTAAAAGTTAAATACTGAGCGGTTGCTGCTTTATGTGCTAGGAGCAGATGTTAAGGCAGGGAATAGCAAACTGCTCATTCAAAAGATGCTACCTTAAATGAGATACTGAGCAATACAGTGAAATTTAGGATGTTCATCAGACTCGCACTTCTTGGAGTAGTTTGGGTAATGGCAGTAATCTGTTCTTAAGTTTTCAAGTGCTCTGGGCTTTGTTGTCAGCTTGCTGTGTGTTGTCTCTTCTGGGTCTCAAAATTTAAGTATTGCTAGTGCATCTGTCAACAGCACAGGGAAAATAATTTCGTTTCATTTCACAAACCTCAGTGTGTAATTTTAACACAATGCACATCTGTTTCTGTAGTAGTTTTTTTCCCCACAAAATATTCATGTATCTTAAAGACAAAATTGTATAAAAGTGTGGAAAAGGGAAGGAAGTTAGAGACGTCAGGGGGTCTGTCAGTCTTTCCCAGATCACTTCAGTCAAACTGTTCTCTCTCCTGTTTCACAAGGCCCCTCCCCTAGTGAAGATTTCATAGTTTTCCCCAGTCAACTTACAGTGTCTCACTATTGTGTTGCTAGAGTTTAACCCCACTGCCGTGCTGTGATCTAACCGTGTTTTGATTTATTGGAGCCACTCCGAACAAGCAGAACAAATTACTTCTCTTTTCATTTGGCAGCCTTTAAAGATTTGAAGATGTGTCAGCTTAGACACATCAATTCTGGTCTTTGAGTTTCCTCTTGTAAGTCGTATTCACTAGGTCTGTAAAAATTCTCACTGCTCTTTTTCACGTACTGTTTCATTTCTCTTTCATGCATCTGAAAACAAATATGCATTGCTACCGGAGGTGGTGTTGAATTTTGAAAGCCTAGTGGAAAACCTGATGTTAGTTTCAGGCTGTGTTCCTGTGTTTATGTCCCAGTGTGATGTTTTCTCAGTTTGTATTTCACAATAGCTCCAAGATTCCCTGCCTTGTATCTGCTGTCTCGCCAACTTTCAATGCAGAATTATACCTCAGTAGGAAGATTTGATAGTTGCATATACTAATTTGTCTACCACTGTTTGCAGATAATCTCTCTGACGTGTTTTTTTTCTTGATACATGACCTTGTCCCTTCATATGTTTTTGTTCAGTGCCTTCTGTGGACTTAACCGTGCTGTGTGCTAGGAAACTCTTTCTACTTTTCCAGTCTTTGAGAAATAGCAAAGGGCAGGTTGGGTGCTAAAAAATACCTTCAACCAAAAACTTCACCATTTGGTTACCGGATGTAGCCATTTCTGAATCCTCTGGCTTCTGTATTGCTTTCTAACTAATTTTATTTTTATTTTCTAAAGGCTGTGTTTTTACTTCTTGGTGGTTTTAAATGAAGTAATCCACCAGATTGCTGTATTTTTTAATAAGCATGCAAAAAAAAGCACTTTTTCTCACTGGTGTCTGCTATTAACTTTTATTTTAGAAAAGCACATTTTTCTTGGACTACCTTTTTTATCAAATTTCTTGTGTATCATCATACTTCTATATTGTCTGTTGCTAACTAGCAAAAATTTCTTCTTCCGATTCTCCTGTATTTTTAAGCATGGAAGATGAGCACTTGATAACATAAGGAAACTCTTGATAATTACTTGACTCCTGTAAGCTAAGCATTCTGAGATGGGTTGAGGGAGATGTTTTGGGAAGATGTAAGTTTATAATGTTACTAAAATCAGTCATAGTATTAGAGATGTCCTGATCCAGCTTACATCTCGGTTTTTTTCATGATGCTTACAACTTGAATTGGAAATAGACAACATGCTTTTAAAGATAAAAGTTTTTGAATGGTCAAATACTTGATAATACCCGAGGAGTACTATGCACGCTATTTAATTTCCTCCTAATGTCCCTCAGGAAAATCTCGTTTATATTATTTTGCATCCTTGACACCTGCTTTCCAGTGTAAATGGCTTTTCTCCAGAATCATGTCAGATCTTTTTTGGAGTCACTGCCTGTCTCTCTCAGGTAAGAAGTGAACTACAGTCGACTTCATTGTACATTATCTGTGTGATGCTTGGGTTTTTTTGAGAAGAGAGACCAGTTTTTCTGTTTTTTCCTGTGTTAGGTGAATTATCACCTAAGAAGGCTTTACAATGAAAACAAGGGCATGAACTTTCAATGAGCAATTTATATTGTATTCAACTGTATGGTGATTCTAAGATGCGGGGTACCTGAGACTATGAAGTCTTTTCTCCAATTTGTTTGTTTGTGCGCTAACAAAATATTCAATCAACATTTTACCTACTTAGACCCTGAAACCCTACTGAGAGGGCCAGCGAGTGGTACAGTGGTGCTTCTGTGGCTTGTGTTCACAGCCAGCTCTGTCGATCTGTGTGCAGTGTGTGCGTGCAGACAGACAGAATCATGGCCTAGGTGCTAATGGAGTATATGTGTATATGTGTATATGTGCTTCAGACCTTTTAACAAATTATTCCTGTAATACTGTCACTACCTCTGAATGGTAATAGCTTAAATACATGTGACTTTCTTGGCAGGGGAGGGGAACAGTACTGTGACATAAATTGTTAGAAATAAACACTTCACTTAATTTAGTTTAGTTCTTAAAATTCTGTTTAATGAATTTAAACTGGTTGTCAAAGTTAAATAATTCTTGTTTGTTTAATCACTAACTTTTGTCTCTCGTGGAAGGTCATGTATTAATGTTGAGTTTTATAGAGATGTGTTGAGTTTTATAGAGATGTATGTGCCAGTTAAAAATGGTTGTTTATTAGTCTTTTCTTGTTCCATCTCTTTGTCACCATTTTTTTCTGTAACTTTCATGCTAATCTGGTATTTAAAAGTGATAGGTAATACATTAGCCAGACTTGTAAATGGTGTGTCACGGATTGTACTAAAATTCTTCAAGCAGTAAGCAGCTGGTTGCGTAGAACTAAAAGGCTTATTTACCTTCCTTTTAGGTTTCATCTGAAGACCGAAGTACTCTGTGGGCTTTGATTACTTTTTATGGAGGGAATTGCCAGCTGAGCCTCAATAATAAGTGTACTCATTTGATTGTGCCTGAGCCAAAGGGGGTAAGACTTTATTGCATTTACTGTTCTTCTTGTTGTAGCTCTCATTTGCTTTTGAATAATCAAAAATTTTCCATCTCCCCGAAGTTAGGATTCTTAAGACTGTTAGCCTTGAATAGCTAAATTCGACACAATTATGCATTGCAGCTATTCAATTCGTGCTTACTTTCTGCATTGCTTTAAACTTGATTAATTCAAGTAATGTCCAATTTCACATCAGTATTTGTATTTCTGGTTGAATAAAGTATTTAATTCTTTATTCTGTTAGTTTTAACCAGATTTTGACATGTCATAATCATTAGTAATTATGATTTGTTAAGCTAGATACAGAATCAGTGAAGAAAAGTGAAGAAAAAGAATGAACAGTTGCATAAAATACCCTTTGATGTACCAGTGCGGTGTAGAATGGGACGGTCATCTTTCTTATCCGGCTAGCTATACTGTGCTCGATGCACCCCGGGACGTGGGTGTCCCTTTTGGCTGCCAGGCCCCACTTTAGACTTGTATTCATAGAATCAGAATCGTAGAATGGCCTAAATTGGAAGGGAAGGTCATTTAATCCAACCTCTCTGTCATGGGCAGGGATGCCTCTCAACTAGATCTTCATAAAGTGTTGAGGTGCTCCTCTTCCCGAAGAAGAAATGTATTTGTACTTGATTTAGTGTGTTTGTTCAGAGCTGGAAACACTTAAATTGAAACTCGCTTAAAAATGATTGCTTGGATGCTGCTAGTTAATGTGGTGGATGAAACAAGCTTCTGGGCTTGTTTTTTTGTGTTTTCTTTTTATGTCCTTAAATAATATGAGCACATTCCCATCATCATTTTTTAAAATTTCAAATCAGTGGGAAGGGTCACACAGGTTAGTCATTTGAATGTGAGTAACTCTCAGATCAGGTTTTATACAGTGCCTTCTTAACATAAATCTAACACTTTCTAAAGTTTCTAATGTTGTCATATACAAATTGAGTATATTACTGTCCCACCAATGACCTTTTTCGTATTTTGGAGTTAATGTAAACTATATAATACTAAGAGAAAACCATGTGGCTTGTAGCATGGTAACAACCCCATGCGTGCAGCACATAGGAAAGTGCTTTAGAGTATAACATGGGTTGTCATTGGGAGAAGAGACATAGGAAAACCTTTGTAAGGTGTTTTTTTTGTGAGAGGTAGTGTTTGTTTGTTTGATTGGTTTTTTTGAAGTGCATGATTCTTATTCTGTGGAACACCAC
The DNA here is from genome assembly GCA_020746105.1 of Trogon surrucura. Lineage (NCBI taxonomy): Eukaryota > Metazoa > Chordata > Aves > Trogoniformes > Trogonidae > Trogon > Trogon surrucura. The sequence goes on from CM036622.1 coordinate 52,016,213, forward strand.
CCGAGTTGTCTTCTCCATCACACGAAAATGTCATGCTTGGACAAAGATCTTTGCTACCTAAAACAGTGTTTTTAAGAGGTAATGATACACATTTAAGATGCCTTATATATCATAAGCTTTTCAGAGCAAAGGATGTTGTCTTGAGCTTGCTAGTCAAGAAAATGAAAAAAAAACCCACACCATGTTAGCTTTTCATATGTGTAGGATAAAATAAATATCTTGTTTAATTTATCATTGAATTGATCATTGAATGGGAACAGTTTTATAGGACGGTTACTTAAAATGCTTCTAGTCCTGCTGCTTTGACATGCTACTGCAAAGGAATTGACAGCAGTTTGTAGTGAGAACAGTTGATGCTAGTGAAAATTTCAGTGATTGCTTTGACTAAACACAAGATAATAAAAGAAAATTTGTAATAATTCTCACCACAAAGAAAGAATGAAAACTCATATCTGCAAATAAACTTGGTTTCATCTGTAATTTCTTTGTTGTGTATGAATGACAGTTTCATTGTAGTAAATAACTCTAGAGAATCATCAAATTAAATTAATTTCCTATGAATGTGCTAGTTGTTAATTTATATTGTGACATAGAAAGAAAATCCCAGTTCAATCATTTCTAAATATTAGATCCTGAAATTAGTTTCAAATCTTTTAAAGAAAGTTTTGTTGCTTTTTTTTCCACTGTCTTGATATTTGTAAGGAGTTTCCATCAAAGAGGATGCTGAAATAAGTACAGCACTGATTCTGTGTCTATTTCTATTTCTTAGAAAAGCTTTACTGTTTGTATATATCTTCAAATGATGAAATTTTAATGAAGGAGTACGGGATAAATAAAGTTTTCTATTTTGTTGATGTTGTAACCTTCCACTGAAATGGATTTAGCTAATATTTGGACAGAAGGGTAACTTTCAATTTGAAGGCAACATGGCAGTTTACAGCTTCTGAGAATGTGTATGGGAAACATCTGACTGGTTTCTGATCTGTATTCCTGCTGAAACGCTTTTTGTTCAGTGATCAACTTGTAAATATTTGTCTCTATTGTGAAATTCTGATTTTTCCCTAACTCCTTTTTTATGTTTTTTTTTCTCTTCTTTTCACCTTTCTTAGTGGGAAAAAAAATTACATATAAACTGCATTGTGATTCACTTTAGTGTTCACCTAAAAAATTAGCTGCATCTTAGTATTGGCTGTGATGTTCCTAGCTGCTGGAGTTTCGAAGGCCTTTTTCAGGACCACATTTCATGATTTTCAAATCGTTTGATGGTTAGGTTCGAGAAGAGTTTCAGTCATGGTGTTTTTGTAAGTGAAGACTTAATCTTCCACAGTTGTGCCTTCTGAGTCTTTTATATTGTGGAGGTTTTTGTTTTAATCTCTTGGAACTTGTGTTTATGTACAGTAGTGTATAGTTGGTCTTGTTGGTTCTAGGAGAGATCACAGATCAGTTTCTGTTATTGGACAGCCTCTTGTGATTTGCCTCTTCATGCTCTAGCCCTGCCCTCAAAAATGTTGTTTGAGATTTTTTTGTCTTTAAATGTTTATAATTTTCTTTCTTGACCAGGAAAAATATGAATGTGCTCGTAAACGGGACAGAATTAAAATTGTCACACCAGACTGGGTACTGGATTCTATAGCTGATAAGAGTAAAAAAGAAGAGACTCCTTACCATCCTCGTTTAATTATATACGAGGAGGAAGAAGAGGAGGAAGAGGAAGAGGAGGAAGAAGCAGAAAATGAAGAACAAGATTCTCAAAATGAAGCTAGTACTGATGAAAAATTATCAAGCCCAGCGTCTTCTCGAGAAGGATCACCTTTGGGTGATCAAGTTTTTTCACCAAAATCAACTACTGCTGATAAAGCGAAAGGGGAACTGATGTTTGATGATTCTTCAGATTCCTCTCCAGAAAAGCAAGAAAGGAATTTGAATTGGACACCGACTGAAATCCCACAGGCATCTGCAGCAAAGCGTAGGTTGCCTCAAGGGAAAGACTCTGGGTTAATTAATTTATGTGCCAATGTCCCACCAGTGCCAGGTAATATTTTGCCTCCGGATATGAGGGGCAATCTAATGGCTTCGGTACAAGGTGCCCAAAGTTCTGATCGCCAGGAAATGATGGCTACGTGGAGTCCTGCCGTGCGGACGTTAAGGAATATTACTAATAGTGCTGATATTCAGCAGATTAATAGACCATCAAATGTAGCACATGTAAGTGTTGGATTTTTAATTTATAAGATATTGGACTTTTTCTTAGGAACTGTCATATCCAAGAACTTTGATTTATTTTTGTTGTTCTTTAAATGTACAATGATTTAAAAGGTCCCCATGTTACTTAGTTGTGGCCAAATAAGTAACCTCCCCATAATAATAAATAACTTAATTCTTAGCAGGTTTACAGAATTAAGAATGCACTTGGAAAAAAGTCCATGGAAGGGTAAAGCTGTGTTTAACTGCAGCGTGGTTTAGAGTTTCAGTATTGATTTCTTGGTAAGAGCAAAACCAAGTCATTAATTTAAGGTTATTTGGCTAGTTCAGGAAACCTGATTTCATACCCTTCAAGGTTTTTATTCAGTGCAAGGAGTTATTTGTGCTCTAAACACATGAAACTGTGAAATTGATTGTTGTCGTAGTAGGTTCGGTTCTATAATGTGCTGTTCTGCTGGGCATCATTAAGTTGTTTTATAGCATAGTCAGGATTACGATTCAGAAGTCCTAACTTACCAGTTCTTATGCCACTCGTATAATTGAAGTAATTGCAGCTTTTGTATTGAATTTATTTTTAGAAGAAAATTAGAAGTGAGTGAGCATGCCCTGGACTAACTTTCAGCCATGAAATTCATAGGTGTTTATGGGAAGGGAACATGAATAAAGCAGGTGCTCGTAAGTCTTAGACATATTTTTTACCTAAGTAATTGCAGTGGTGCATTTATTTGGATGTTCATCTGATGGTAGAACTTTCAGAGGTGCCTGATATAGAAGCTTACAGCTAGTACTTAAACACAAAAAATGGAGTCACTCAGAGATGTTGGTTCTTTGTCATCTGTACGACTTCTGAGTATGAAATGGAAATACAGGCCTCATTTTAAAACTGAGTCTTGGATTCTTCTTCTCAGTAACTTGAATTGTTTCAGGGCTGAGACTTCTGGGTAATGACAGAGCGGAACTGCCAGTGTCCTGGTTGGTTGGCCAGGGCTGGTGAGTTGTCTGATGCTCACATGTCTGAACACCACGTATTCTGCAACCCAGTTCTTGTATTATCAAGTCCTCTCGAGTGGTATCGCTGTGGAAGTATTTTTCTGTAAGTTGATGGTGTCGTGCTTCAGCTAGACTTTGTTCTCCAAAGGCTGTTAGAGTAGGGACTTGACTGTGCTGTGTGAGGACTGTTCTCACGTACTGTATCAGGCTGCTGTTAGGTTACTGTTGTAGCTCCAGCATGTGGAGAAGAGTTTTGCATCTTAGAGTTACAAATCTGCTTAGAGGGAGGAACACCAATTCTGCTGTTTTCCTTATAACTTCCATCTGGCTTGGTTAAATTGTACTTTGTATCCTGCTTGGGTACCAGTCTTGGGATGGATTCCATGTCTTGGTGCATGATGTTGGAAAGTTAATGCTTAATTTGAACCTTGAATTTCTGCTGAATGGCAAGATCTGTAGTCTAGTAAGGCATTTTGCAGATACAAAGTTACTTTCTGAATAAAGCCCTAGGAGACTTTTGAAAGTTTTATTTTGAAATACTGTCCTGAAGTTGATGTAATTTGGGCTTTCGGGACTTTTTGTGGAGAGCAGCGTGAAGATCTCTCCTCATTCTGAGCCACTGAAACATTCTTTTTGTGTATGTTATTTTTAGTTATTGAATGTTTATGCTGTGGTGCTGTCTAGACAGTAGTGATGGGTGATGCATTGATAATCATGGTTGTAAATGTATGCTGTACCGATGACATCAAAATTACTTAGATGAAACCTGAGATGCTTTGAAGTGCGTTGTAAAAAACACTTAAACCACCTCTGATAAAGAGTTGATGGATGTCTCATTGAGACGATACAGTTAATTGGCTTTGTGTTTTAGTCACGTGCTTTGATTCCTCTCACGCGCTCACACACATCACTGAAGTTTACACTGTAGGTGATGAAATAGTGTGAGTGAAGGAAACAAGCATTGCAGGATTCATGAAAGCGGATTCAATGTTTAAAAGACTTTATGAATGGCAAGTCTAGAGTTTTGTATTGCTCCTTCAAATTTTTAATAGATAGTTTGTATTAGAATATTTCAAGAAATATGTAGAACTCATTCTACTCTATTAGGAACTTACCTAATTTTCTCTTTTCTGATGCTTTAAAAACTCACTTGCTAACTAGTACCTGCATAGTCTGAAAGGATTTTTCCCTTAACAGTGAGTTATTGATCTAAAAATGAAATGAAACTCCAGATTATTTCAGCACTCTCTAGAAACCTAAAATCTGTTTTTCTTAAGTATGGATTGGTTAGCATTTTATTTGGGTTTTTTTTTTTTGAAAAAACTGTTAGTACTCAGCAGACTAATGTTTTTCCTAGTATTTTGGTATTCAGTTAAATAGAGTTAAATATTCCTGAAATTGGTGCAAAAGAAGACAGGGTTGTATGAAGTTGCTGTGTTTTCAACAGCAGTAACTGAGACATTAATAGAAATTTCTGAGTTAAAGAACATAAGGCTATAGAACTAAACTTTCAACTTGATAGGCCAACAGGATTTTAAAATGCGTATTACAGTTGATTAAGCTGATCAATGTAATTATTAATATAGTGGTAATAATCATAGTGCTTTTGGACATATCATCAGTAATAGTGGGGTAGGTTTTAATCTTAAATCTTCCTAAACTGTGCATTGCCTTATGTTAGGAGCCATGTGTAGCTCCACGCTTTTCTATGTCTAAGTACTGTCGTTTCATTTTGCAATTAATAGTTGAAGATTTTTGTTTAGATCACAATGTATTTAAGCATAGGCTTCTTTTATTTTGAGCATTATATTTTCCCAGTAGTTCTTTAAATATTTTTAAAACTGAATGACAACAAAAAGGTCACAAACCTAATCTTTGTTTTCTAGATATTACAATCACTTTCAGCACCTACAAAAAGTTTAGAACAACAAGTAAATCATAGCCAACAGGGACATCCAAATGCGGTGCTGTTTAGTCAAGTGAAACTAACACCAGAGACACATTTATTACAGCAGTCACATCAAGCACAGCAGCAACAGCACCACCCGCTTTTACACCTTCAACCTCAGCAACTTATGCAGCTACAACAGCAGCAGCAGCAGCAACAACCTCAGATTTCCCAGCAGGCTTTCCAGCAGCAGCAGCCTCACCAGTTTCCCCAACAGCAACAGCAAGTCCATCAGCAGCACCAGTTCGCGCAGCAGCAGCTGCAGTTTCCCCAGCAGCAGTTACACGCGCAACAGCAGCTCCACCGGCCCCAGCAGCAGCTCCAGTTCCAGCAGCAACATGCTTTGCAACAGCAGCTTCATCAGCTGCAGCAGCAGCAGCTACAGCAGCAGCAGTTGCAGCAGCTGCAGCAACAGAATCTGCAACAACAACAGCTGCAGCAGCAGCAGATACAGCAGCAGCAACTGCAGCAGCAGCACTTACAGCGATTGCACCAACAGCATCAGCAACAGCAAATGCAGAATCAGGCAACACAACACTTAACTCAGACATCTCAAGCACTACAGCATCAAGTTGCCACCCAGCAGCCACAGCACCACCAGCAGCAACAGCAACAACTGCAGCAGCAGCCGCTTTATGGACACGATCCTGCAGTGGAGAGTTAGTAATTATTGCCTTCTGATCCTGGGAAAAAAAAGGTGGCTAATGGCATGACATAATGCGGGTTAGACAGTGAAGAAATGATGCCTTGTTTACAGTATGAGATTGTCAGTCTTAGAAATGGCCGTTCGTGGCTCAGGACCCATTTTGCTAATTTTTAGGCAAACAGATTTAAATTGTAGCTAAGGACGATGTAGAAATCTGAAAAGCATGAGAGCACTGAGAACATTCTCTTTTCAAATATATACCTTATACCACTATTGTATAAATTATACTATGAGAACAGTGTTAGTCTATGCAAACCATAAGTTGGGGGTGTTTTGGGGATTTTTTTTTCCCCCCTTGGAAAGCGAGAAGCTTTGAAACAGCGTAACAGTTTAAAAGACAGCTTAAAATCTGGCAATACTAGTAACTTAATGAGGATTCAGTATCAGATACAAAGTTGTTATTGCTTTGAATTCTGTCGATGCTTCATAGAACTGAAAGGTTTCTGATTGTTTTGACTACTCATAGCTGGCCTGTATAAAAGAGTAAGTTTTCTTAGATACGTTTTCCTTTTGGTGTCCCTTCCTTCTGCCACTTTAGCCCCAGAACAAAAACAAACCCTGGGCTGCACTGTGCCTTCAGATGTGGCTATCAGCTTTGAAGTTTTGGAACCTAATTTTGGCAGAAAGATTTATTTCAAAATGAAATTAAGGTTATAACCTGGTAATAGGAAAGGTTAGTGTAGCAAATATGCTCTGAGATGAACTCTTCGACTTGTAAGTATTTAATTATTTGTTCTTTTATGTGCCCAACTACTCCAGTTCCGGAAGACTATTTCCTGTTGGGCTGTGTCTTTGCAATTGCTGATTACCCAGAACAGATGTCTGACAAACAGCTGTTGGCGACCTGGAAACGGGTAAGGTTGTGCTGTATTTTAATTAAAAAAAAAAAACCACTATGATAACATAATGTCATAGTAACTAAATTCTGAAAGAAATCTTTGGAGATATTACAGCACTGCTACGCTTTTCTTTAGGTATCTTTTTGTCTAATGGTGGCGGTAACATCCTAAAAGCCATTATTCAACTGCAGCTGACCAGAGAAAGTAATAAAAAGCTTCAGATCTGCAATCTGGTTGAATTAGGTCTTTAGTCAGACCTTTAATTAAATAAGTTATAGCCTGAACTATATTCTTGACTGTTTATGCTTTTAATCAGGCAGATGTAGTATAGCAGATGTAATATAGCATTGCTATCTATCTTTAACTTGATTGTGTAAAAAGACACTTTTTTTGCATATGATTTTGAAATTATACCTGTGAGGTATCCACCTGAGTGAAAAAGATGGAGGAATAGAGTGTTTCTGTTTTTTGCCAACTTCTATTTTTCAGAAAAATCTGATTGTATCCTTTCCTAAATGAGAGGACTTTGATGTTCTTCAGAAACTTCTGATGGATTTTGTAGTTGAATTTTCCCTACAATTTTGCATAATCAAGTAAGCTGTTGACATTTTTAACAGCACTTGTGTTTATTTCTGAGTTAGAATTGAATAGTTCATGAAAAGTTGTTTAATAATTACACTGCAAAAATAAAATGTGAGAAGGGTTATTTTTGTTTATGTATCTTTGGCAGTTTTTTTAATTGATTCTAAAAAATAGACTTTTTGTAACTCAGTGAAAAGGCGCATATAATTTTGTTTTCTCCATTTTTTCCAAAAATGTTCTTAAGTTAGATAAGAAATCTTCTGGGGGGTAACTCTTCAGTGAAGTAGTGCTAACGGTGGCAATGTCGTAAAGAGTATACTTTCATTTCAGACTGTTCATTTCTTAGGGTAATTTTGAAATTTTTGCATATATTAGAAGTTCTGGGTTTGTTCTCTTACCAGATCATTCAAGCACATGGTGGGACAGTGGACCCTACCCTTACAAGCAGGTGTACACATCTGCTTTGTGAAAGCCAAGTCAGTAACATGTACGCTCAGGTAAGCAAACTAATAGCATGGGTTCATGTATGCCTTCATTTTGTTGTGGGAAAGGTAGAGCTTTGCACTCTGTGCTTCATGCTTAGATTTCAAGTATAATATTAAAGTTTTTCATTATGTGCTTTGTTATGATTTGTAGTTCATGGTGTAACCAAATTTCATAATGCACGTGGTAGATTTATTCCAGAGGACACTGAGAAAGATGCCATGAGAAGTAGGATCCTGAAAAAGTAGAGAAAAACAATTAAATCAAGCTTTGTGTTGTAGAAAAAGTTTAAATTAAAATAAGAATATATCTTGTTTTTAAAAGCTGTTTATGCATCTATCTGTAGGCTCTGAGAGAAAGGAAGAGATGCATTACAGCACATTGGCTGAACTCAATCTTGAAGAAGAAGAAGATGGTACCACCTCATCGAGCCCTTCATTTTCCGGTGGCATTTCCACCGGGAGGAAAGCCATGCTCTCAACACGTAAGAAGAAAAAGCTTCCTTCTAAAAAACGCTTGCTTCATTACATGGGCAGCAGTAAAATATAACTAGAAAGTGCTTTCTCAGGGCAAAATGCACATTTCTTTTGTCTCAGAAGAGAAGCCTCTGTTAATCTCAAGGTCCTGTGTTGATGTGGTGCGTAATGCTGGGTGATTCAGAGCGCTTTGCAAGTCTTCCCGAGTTCTGTGTGCTGAGGTGCAAAGCTTACGTGTGTTATACATAGCAAGATGACAGGAATCCAAGATGTGTAGTTTTTTACTAACAGCATGTCTAACAGTGTATGCTGCTTCTACTGTAACCAGTATTTGGAGGGATTTTTTTGAGGGTTTTTGATTTTGTGGGTCAGTACCTATCAGTAAAAGAAGACCAGGTTGTCAGTCAAGAACTGGAGGTCACGTTGCCTGTGCAGTTGAGTTTTGTGGCATTGAAAGATACACGCGGTTGAATCAGATGTATCTTGAAATAAAATTGTGCAATATAAAACAAGATGCTAAAGTATGTCTTGGCATTGGATTTCTTTGTGTTAGATGCACACATACAGGATGACGGCCTTGCTTACAAGCCTGTTCTAAAAGACATAAAAAGAAATAAAGGATTGGGAAAAAAATATCATAGAATCAGAATGGTTAAGGTTGGAAGGGACCTTGAAGATAATCTAGTCCCAACCTCCTTGCTGTGTATGCGTGTGAACACAGTGGTTAGTAGTAAGTGTAGTATGTAATGTAATAGATGTCGTTTGTTATCAACAACGAAGTTGCTGTTGGCTTTTCCTAAATAAAATGAATAGCAAAAACTTGGCAAGACTTAGGATAAGAACAGAAGGGGAATTACAGTTCACCACCTATGATCAGCTGGCACAGTTTCTTTGGCTTTGTAACAGGGCAGAGCAGAGCATTTAGGAGATTTGTAAATGCAAAGTAGGGCAAGTAAGTGTGTTTCTTTGTCTCCCTGAATATAAACAGCAGCACAAGAGTGAGGTGTGCAACCAGAAAAGTAGCTGTGAGCTCTTTCATAGTGAAACTGTAGTCTTTGTAAAAAGAAAAAAAAAAAAAGGCAGCAGCATGAAAACTATTCCTCCTAAGTCAGAACTAGTCCTAGAAACCTGAAAATTTTACATATAAACAAATCGCTTTTAAATTGTACCTTATGTATCCTACAGCCACGTTTTAATTAAGTGCCTATATGCCGTAGTTTGATACCGTATATCTTCATTGTCGTGTAAAAGTTGGTAACAGAAAAATGTTTTCACTGAGAGTGTTTTGTAAGTACTGTCTACGTTCAGGTATTTGTAGCTGTCTCTTTCTATCTGTAGATAATCTCTGTGACAGGATTTGTTGACAGTGACAGAGATGACCTCAAACTAATGGCCTACCTAGCAGGTGCCAAATACACGGGCTATCTGTGCCGCAGCAATACAGTTCTCATCTGTAAAGAGTAAGTGCTTTATCTCTCCAATACTCACGTTCACCGTCACCTATTGCCAGTTAGTGCTTTTCTTAATGTGAGGTGCTAGTTGCATCTCATTGTAAGAATGTTGATTTTAATCAATTTTGTGATTTGATAGCAATAAACTTAGTCATCGTGTTTCTTGAAGTACTGTTACCTGATAAATTTTGCCTTCTGAAGACAGGCAAAAGTAGTTTTTAATTTTGCTGTTTTACGATATTTTATAAGTGATGCTATCTGTTACATCATCTTTAAGTAAACTTTTTGTATTTAATAATTAGTTTAAAACGTTGGGAGAGGGAAAATTAAGTTAAATTTATGTATAATTTTTATCCATTTAGGGCAGGAATTCTCCCCTAATTGACTTGTTCTAGCATATAAAGGAAAAATACTTTTTCAGAGTGTCTACTTTTTGTCAAAGTTAAAGTAAATACAGAAATACTGATATTTTAGGTTTATTACTAAACATTTCTATTTTACCTGTTTTGTGAAAATCTATTTCTTTTTTATTTCATCTCTGAACAATAAGGCCCAGTGGCTTGAAGTATGAGAAAGCAAAAGAGTGGAGAATACCCTGTGTAAATGCACAGTGGCTCTGTGACATACTGCTAGGAAATTTTGAAGCTTTACGGCAGATACAGCACAGTCGATACACGGTATTCAGTCTTCAAGATCCACTTTCTCCTAGTCAACATCTGGTTCTAAATCTTCTGGGTAAGACTTTCTGTCCCAAAATCCTGTATTCTGTAGTATTTATATGTACCCATTTAATCAATAAAGCATTTGTCTTGTTATTCATAACTTTCCAATAGTTTCATTTTTGTTTTGTTCTTCGTTTCTTAGATGCTTGGAGAGTCCCATTAAAAGTATCACCGGAACTTCTAATGGTACGTTGAATAATTCTATATATGTAGCTATTTTTATAAGATTACTCTTGAGTGGTTTTAATGGGCGAGGACGTTTGTATATGGTGTGAGCAACACATTAGAGAGACTCATATTGACCCTCCTGGCTGTACTTCCTGCTGAGTGTTGTCTCTAATTCATTTGAGGAATCTGATAAATAATCTTTCACAGAACTAAGAACCTGCACTGTGATATACAAAAGCAAGTTACTTATGAGACATCTGGAGCTAGTGCTTTACTCTTGAATTTTTACATCAGATCTGTAGGAAGGGCTCAGTATTTTTTAAGTGAGTACCGAATCTGAACAGACCACATAAGGGTTTTGAAGGCAAAGCACCAAAAATCAGTAAGATAGATATTGACTAAATTTTAAATAGGATAGATAATGTAAATTAAGGCTAGAACTACTTTATATCATCTCTTTGAAATACTGGAAGAAGTAAACCCATGGGTTTATATACCACATATTTTATAATTTCGTAGAATCATAGAGTCGTGGAATGTCTTAAGTTGGAAGGGACCTTGGAGATCATCTAATCCAACCTCCCTGCCATAGGCAGGGATGCCCTTAACTAGACCAGGTTGCCCAAGGACTCATCGAACCTGACCTTGAACATCTCCAAGGAGGGAGCATCCACAACCTCTCTGGGCAATCTACTCCAGAGTCTTGACACCCTTGAATTTAAAGATATATTGTGCTTTAAAAAGTGCAGTTGGTAAACCTGGAAAAAACAGCAGTGTAAAATGAATGACAGTAAAGACACAAAGAATGTACATTAAAAAAAGATAGAAAACGTGGTTTTTTGTCATGTAGCGTATTCTGTGAAACGTGTGAAACATGAGACAGCTGTAAGAGCTGAGGTGGAAACTGCACCTTCTGAACTGTTTCCTTTTTCTGAATATGTAGAAAACTGTTTCAGTTTTTGTATTGTAAATTCAATTCCCATTTCAGATACAGACTTGGAATGGTTTTCTCGGTGTCTGTCCTGGTGTTTGTAAATCCAAATTTGAGCTAGTGAGCTTTAAGTTCACATGTGCAACAGATCACTGTGGGGTAATGTGTTATATTTCCCAAAAAATATTTTGCCATACCTCTTGTGTTCTTGACCAATGCTTATCTCAGTTATTTTGTATACTCTTCAGAAATGAGGAACTTAGTAACTGTCATAACTTAATTTCTACTAATACTTTAAGTGGGATCTGGGCTCTCTTTGTTGATTTAATACCTTTCAGCTTTAGAAATAGCCATTACTGTATCTCTGTCTATAAGTTTGAAATGTTCTTCTTATAGACTCCTGTGGAATTGCTTTGTGATCCCATAGGAAACTAAAGGAAATTAATGGCCTTTAAAATTGTTGTACTTCATATTTTTCTGAAAAAGAATATATTCTACTGGTGGCAAAATAAAAAAAAAAAAACAACCTTGAAGAGATTCAGTATGCACTAATAAGATTTAAAATAGCTTTTAACTAATTCAACTTTTGGGTTTGTTACCACTGTCCTTTGTGTCCTGACTGCAGTTGACCTCATATTAAAATTGACCGTGTGCCTTCTTTGTGTAACTCACTCAGGTTTTTCCCATCTTTTGTAGCAAATGGAGAGAAATTAGGGGTTAGAAGCCTAATTTAGTACCTCCCTCTCTGTGATTGCTATATGGCAACCCTTCTTGCCCCTGTGAAGTGAGAATCTTGTAATTTAGATTGAAAGGGACTTCTGAAGGTAGTCTTGTCCAGCTCCCCTCAGGATGCCCATAAACGAAGAGCGTGACTTGGTAACAGAATGTGAATGTGGAAATGTCAGGAAAGGTACTTCATTGCCTTCACAGTAGGCATTTCTGTTTGTGTTGGGATTTGGAGTATGGGGTCCCCTTTTCAGGACAGCCCTCTGCCAGATGTTGATGTCATCCACCTTGTGCATTTTCATAGTGTAACAGGTGAAATATCTGTCAGAAAGTGAGCACTCTAAACATTTCTTTCCAGCTGCTCTTACTAGTGATTGTCCTGCATAAAAACTCATATCCCTGAGAGCAGGGAATAAAAACTTGTGGCCTGTTTGTTCCCCTCAAAGGATTGTCCTCACAGCAAGGCTGGAATAATGCTGCCCGTCTTTCTGGTCACAGACCTTTAGCATTCCTCATTAAATTTCAGATGTAGATTTGAAGGTTGAAAAGGAGTGAATGTCACATGCTCCTGCAGGTGAGAGCCGTGGTTTCAAGTTGCGCAGGTCAGGGAGAGCCTAAGAGCTACATTTCTCTACCCCTGAGCAAATGCTCTAACAGCTGATCTTGTACTGGGGAAGCAGGAATGTCAATCCAGTGAGTACCTGAGCAGCCACTGGAGCTTGTTTGTGTAGTTAGGCAACGCCAGTGTTTAAAACACAGATGCCAATATTTTCTGTTGATATTTAAGCACTTGGAGGAATATTGTCATGTTTGTGTATTCAAGAAATGAAGAGCTTTCTTGGTCTCTTTCTCATTTAATTATTTGTGATTTCGATTGATAATTACCAGTTTTATTTAAAGGGAAAAAGGTCCCACGATACTTTATTTCGTGTGTGCTTAAGTGGTCACATAACTTTATGGAGGAATTTGGGTTGATGCTCAGCTTTGCTCTCGAGTCGGTTGTGTAAGCAACAGGGGCACCGTTACACATTCAGCAACGTCTTTTTGGTGTTTCATTTTGTTTAATGTAGTCTCAGAATATCAGTGGATAGTTTTCCTCTTTTAGAAGCTCGTTTCCCTGCTCAGTTCAGATATAAACATGTAGATGATCTAATTTCAGGGTGTGAGGTTGCCTTTGAAACCAAAGCAAAATGAATCCAGTCTTCAGCCATCTGCCAAAAGAGCAAGGTAAGGATAGCGAGTGATCGTGCCAGTAGACCTTTGTTTACTTTCCCACAGAAGCGTCAGTTGGCCATCAGTCTGGTTCTGTCCTTTGCCCTGCTAATGGAAATAACTATGACTATTTTTTGTGTATTGCCAACTACTCAACTGGCAGGAATAAAATAAGGACTAGAGTTATTATTTCATGACGTAGTAAGAGAACTGGGACAGAACGAAATCAAGAGAAAACGTCCTGTTCTCAGCATAGCAAATTTTTCTTCAGTAGAAGATTGATCAGGCCTAATTATCATTGGTCTGAGTACTTCCATGTGTAAAAGTTGCAAGAGTGTGCTTGTCTAATTCTAAAATAATAGTAATACAACTTTGGGCCCACACTTCACATTCTGCTGTATTTGATGTATTTTGTAGGATTGAAGACCTACCACCACCTACTAAAAAACTCACTCCGGAGTTGACACCGATGGTGCTCTTCACGGGATTTGAACCTATGCAAGTTCAACAGTACATTAAGGTGACTTGCATGCTTATCTCTTGTGAACTGCAATGCAACATCTGTTTAACTTTTTTTCCTTGATGTTGAATTTTTGCCAAGACTTGGTTAGCATACATCTGGTGGGTAAAACCCCCATGCTTACTGGGGCTGAGGTTGTACTGTAGATACATGTGAAATGAGTTTCCTTTGTTAACTGTTCTGCTTCGCTTAACTACTTTATGCTTCTGTGGTGCTTGTTTTTTCTGTCTGTATAATTGTTTTTAAAAGAAGGAAGGCCCCTTCCACATTTGATTTTAAATTCTCATGACTAAATTTAGGTGAGAAAAGTCGTGATGGTTGTACTGGATAAGACCCAAGTTTCTTCTAGTTTAGTTGCTGTCTGTAATGCCAAAAAGAAAAATAGGATGATTATTCAGTATTGTCAAAAGCACATGTGGAACTAGTATATTTAAAGAATACACGTTTCTCATGAGATGCTTTTCTCTTCAAAGGAGAAACTGGGAAAATTAAGGTTATCCTTTCTGCAATGTATATTATACCTTCCATAGAAAAGAGCAAAATTATTAAATTTTCTGCTTCCTTAAATTTAGTAGCATGTTTCACTTAAAAAAAAAGAATGTTTTGGTTTGTATTCTGTAGATACTTTTTTCTTTAAAAAAACATTAACCCCAACCTGAAAAATTGCAGAAGCAGAATTTAACTTTGAGTCTTCCCAGATGAAATTTATGTCTGGAAGCACCTGGATTTTCAGTGGCTACAAATTCTGTCCTTTAATCAGGTTTAATAAAGGAATGATTGTAACACAGAAATCACCTATATTTACTGTTTCATGAGTAGCTTAGTTTTAACTGATGCTGATTACGATTCTTCATTTTTTCCTCCATATTTTTAAGGACTTTTCCATTCTAATCTGTTTTTTTTACAACTTTCAGAAACTGTATATCCTTGGGGGTGAAGTAGCAGAATCTGCCCAGAAATGTACCCATCTAATTGCGAGTAAAGTGACCCGAACTGTCAAGTTCCTGACAGCAATTTCTGTAGTCAAGCACATAGTTACTCCAGAGTGGTTAGAAGAGTGTTTCAAGTGCCAGAAGTTTGTTGGTAAGTTAAACTAGTATCAACTCCTGTAGTAAACACAAGGTTTATTGATTAAAAGAAGTAAAAAAAAATACTTGAAAAGTTTCCTTCAGAGTGATGAAATAGTTGAATGTTGTTAAGCATTGTATTTCTTTCTCATATAGTCGTTTACAGATTTTTGCCTATGGTTACATTACTTTTCAAGCCCCAAATACTTTTGGTTTCAATACTTTTTCTAAAATAAAAGTTGTAAGGAACTAGGCGACTGTTGGAAATACATACAAAAATGCATTTAAATAATTAAAGCTAATTGGTGTAGTACTGTAGCACCTTTGGAAGATACTAACTTTGTGTTTACACTGCTCTTCTGTTGACAACTGAAAAGAACAGAATAGATGGTTTTGGTCTGTTTGACAAAGATGTTGGATCTGAAGAAAATCTTCTTAAAGGGTGATTATTTGTTTTATGATTGTTTTGTGCATTTTATGTATTTTTTTTGCAAGGAGCCAATATATAGCATTGCTGCCTAACTATCACAAAGATTTAAATCTAGGGATGATTAAGCAATAAACCAGCAAGCATTTTTGTAAATGTGGAGAAGGTAACTTGCTTGGTTCAGCATCACTGAGAAATCAGTCCATTTGAAAGCTATTAGAAAATCAAGAAAGTCTGGGGATTTGGAAGGATGACTGTTTTGAGCTAGTACGTAAAGTACTTGTCTGTGGAAATTTAGTCGATTTGTAGCTAATGGGCTGCCTTCGCTTGTGTACCTGGCATGATGATGGTAATTCTGGCACTTGTTTAAAAAAACCGTCTTACTGGTTTTCTTCATCTTCCGGAAGAGTTATTAGCACCATCTCCTGCAGATTATCAGAATTTTCCTTGGAAAGAGCAATTCGGTCTCCATAAAGATTTTTTTTGTCTTTTAACTTAGGTGTTTTGAATTAAGTGTGATTTTAAAATGTGTTTGACATCTTTTTGTGGAAGGATGAAGTTCCGTTCCTAATTTAAAAAAAAAAAAGAAAGAAAGAAAAATCAGCTGAATAGCTGGCCAAGGGAGACAGGTGGTAAACTTCCTGTGTTAAGGCTGTGTGAGCGGTTGAAGGCAGTTTCTGGGCTCCCATAGGTTGTCACGGTGGTTTGCTCCTAATCAACCTGCTCCTTTGTTTGTAGAGAATCAATAAACAAAACTTTGTGAGCTTCTCCAATAAGTTAGAAAAAGTGATTTTGTAGGACAGTGGTTGTTGCTAGACACATAAGGGTAAGGTACACACACCCTTTTATTCTGTGAGTAATTGTGGATCATCCCTGTAAGACACCTAATAAAGAGCAGTATTATAATCATGTTAAAACTAGTGAGTGCTCACCATTTCGAGTCACCCTCCCACCAGTATTTTCTGATAATGTTAGGTCCTGGGTTATGTGGGTGTTTTTGTCTTTCGTGTGTTACATCAGGAGACTTTCTTTTTCAGATGAGCAGAACTTTGTGCTGAGAGATGCTGAAGCTGAGGTGCTGTTCTGCTTTAGTTTAGAAGAATCTCTAAAGAGAGCACAAGTAGCTCCACTGTTCAAGGTACGCAGTTTAAATTAAATACTTGAAGCTTTTCAACCTAATTTTTTCAGCATCGGGACCACAGCTTTTGTATCCAAGGGCAATAAAACAAACTAGCATATGATGTGAAGCATTTGTTTCGTATTTCACTTTTTACTCTATGCCTGTTTTCTACCTAAGCGTTGTTGGGATGGATCTACGTCCGTGAGTGACTGGATCCTGTAGAGGTGAACCAAACATCTTCAGTATACTTAACAGTATTTGTTCCCTTACAAAATTGAGAACGTTGCTCCATTATTTGTAAAATGACATTTATGGAAGGGACTTTCTGTTTCCTTTTTTTTCAACACCAGTCTGATAGTCAGAGCAGTTGCCCGTAAAAATGAGGATCTGAGAGTTGAGTTTGTACTTCAGCCTAAGGGAGTTCTGGTCTGATTCTCCACGAGGACTGCGCTTACCACCAGGCTGCTTGTGAGGATGGTGCAAGATAGTTTTCTTGCTTTTGGTTAAAATAATGTTACAGTGTGGAGAGGTATCTGAAGATCCAAGTTGATAGGAAGTCTTCAGTGTAACAGTTTGAGACTTCTGTTTCAGGCAACCCACTTAAAAAGGGATATTTTTACAACTGCTAATGAATAAGAAACTATTTCTACTGTTAAGTCTAGGTACTACATTACATCAGTTTTGCTCTCCCATTAGCAAGTTATGGTTTTTATTCCTAGCAGCTAAAGAGATAATTTGTGATCTGATCACCTGTATCAGTCTCTGCTGAGTAGTTGGGTAGTTTTTGTTTAGAAAGTAATATATTGGCTATTAATTAAAAGCTGGAAGTTCTTTCACAATACCTGAGACATCCATGTGCTTGAAGAAGCAAGGAACATTGTTCTTACAAGTTTTACCAAGCTGCAGTTGCTTTTTTGTTTCTTTTTTTTTTTTTAAAAAAAATACAGTTTAAGCAGTAGTCATCTGAAGTATTTTTGGTTGTTATTTTACAGATGTTGAAATAGGCACACCTAAGCTGTTCAGATTTATCAAAATAGCGATTTTGCTTCTCCAGGGAAAATATCAGTGGTAATTAAGGACAACTCTTCAGCTGATTAATTTATTGCCATAAGCTGTGATATCTAATACCAGCTTACAAAGCCTCCCCCATGACTGTGTAAGACAAGCGTCACGTTATAATAAAAACTAAAACATTGCAGAAATCAGTTAGCAAAATAATTTTGTTCTTACTTTTTCTTTTCTTCTTTTAGGGAAAGTATTTTTACATTACACCTGGAATTTGTCCCAGTCTTTCTACCATGAAAGCAATTGTGGAATGTGCAGGAGGAAAAGTATTATCTAAACAACCTTCTTTTCGAAAACTCATGGAGCATAAGCAGAATAAAGTATGTAGAGTGTTCCTTTCTAAAATTTACTGGTAATGCTTTAATGTGTTGTTCTGAGCTTACAGTTAGTTTCTTTTATTTAGAGTTTGCCGGAAATAATCTTGATTTCCTGTGAAAATGACCTTCATCTATGTCGGGAATATTTCGCAAGAGGCATAGGTATGTATAAGATGTTGATGTAATTTGAACAGTATAATGGTTCTTTTGTGCTTTTCCAAATTAGTGTTGTTTTTATATTACAAGCACAGACATCTTTTGAAGCTTGCAGGTGATAACAGAAATGATAACATGTGACCTGTTCTGCAAACCACAAAGAAGTCTTAGCCAGCTCTTTGCTAGATAGTTCTAATAGAGGGATTTTATAACCAGGTCACCATTCTGGGCTCCGAGTGAAGGCGTGGGTTTTTAGTGGTCATGGTAGTGTCGCGTAGATATTTGGTCTAGATGATCTCAGAAATCTTTTCCAACCTTAATGATTCTATGATTCTGTAAATTTTAGGAAAGGTGGGCTTGAACTTGGGATTTCAGTCCTGCATGAGACAAGATTACTGTCTCAGTATTCATCAAGTTAAAGATTTGGGGTTTTTCACTTTGACTGTTTTTGTTTTGGTGCAGAACCCCAAGACATGGTCTATTAATTAATAAAGACAGGCACGGGCAAGTCTTGTATTTGTGGTGCAATGGGTAACAGTGGGCCTGGTGGTGGGGTGGAGGGGGTAATACTCTGTTACACCTTTGTGTGAAGAGCAGGAAGGGGCAGAACGGCCCCTCCTGACACGTGTGCAGACTGAAGAAAAATGTCTGTAGGCTGTGAACTGTATACGTGTTTTTGAAATTTCCAGATGTCCACAACGCCGAGTTTGTCCTGACTGGTGTGCTTACTCAAACACTGGATTATGAATCATATCCTTTTTTGTGTCCGCTGCTTAGGGAAGTGTGATTTACTAGCAGGTTTTGATTATTAGGAACTAATTATTTATTATTTATCTGGATGTGTAATGTTTACTTGTTAGGAGGGTAGCTTAACACCCAGAAACCTAGCTTAAATTCAAAGTGGACTTACTTTTTGATAGGAAATACTTCAGTGGAGGTGGGAGGCAGGGCTGTCAGAAAGAGGTAGTAGAATATTAGTAAGCACCGGGAGAAAAAACCTATCACTAAGGAACATATTTGTTATGAGTTATTTGTAGATAAGGAAAATAGCTTTTTACTGGAGAAGATTGATTATAAACCCTGTTTGATAAACGCAATGGAAGGACCTGTGTGGGTTCTCTGTCCTTAGGCACGTTTTTTATTTAAGTTCTGTTCCGTAGTCATTTCTTGAAGTTGTTCTTTCTTAACAAACTTACATATAAATTTACTTGATGGGTAGATGCCTTACTGCTTCGGAATCCTTGGAGCATTAAATCTAGCTGTTCAGCCATTGTACAAAGCAACTAAAACTTCCTGTGGATGCTGTTTTCCAACTGTTTTCCTCGGGATAATGAGCAGTTTAAAGCAGGAAAGCAAAAATAAAACTGCATCTTTTTTAGGATGTGTAATTTTATTATGCTGAAACATAATTTACTATGTTTTGTATTATACTACCATTTTAAAGGAGCCCACTTTAGGTATCATGATTAGCCTGTTTTTAAACATTTTAACGTAAATGATGGTACTTCAGCCAAAAGTATAATTTGGATGTAAAAATAAAAGGGCTTGCTATCTATTAAATTATGGATGTTGAAGATGAAAATGTTTTGTACTTTATTTTTATTTCTTATACTCTATTTTCTTTTATATTGATATTTTGCCCACATTTTAAATAAATGTACTTTTAAATGTTTTACTCAATATTTTAGTGGTGGTTCATTTTTTTGAATACTGTGCAGCAGTGGCACTCTGGTAAGAGTAAATTACTCAAATCTTTTTTCAAGCAATGTAAAATTATTCTGAGCTTATTTTACCAGGTATGTTTTAATATTTGAAATCCCAGTGCTTTGAAGGGAAATTGTTGTAAATATATATATGTGTTTCTACTGAAGCAAAGAGGCAGCTTAAAGGAAGGAGAAACTATAACCTTGCATATTACACTGTTGTGATAACTTTTGTTTGTATAGTGAGTTTTACTAAATAAATACTAAAACCCAGTCTCCTGGATCTATATTCAGTTGTATTTCCTAATACACACGCAGTTCTAATAATCTGACTTTACCATTTTTATCAGTTTAGATTCTAGCAGAATGATGAAAAAGGCATCCTGAAAGCTTTTATTCTTTGTTCCGCAAGCCATTCAGCGCTGGTGAGGGAGTGCAAATACTCACCTCTCTGTACAGCATCAAGAGTCTTATAGCACCTGGTGAACTATTCACAGAACAATTCAAACTGCAGGATAAAAAGAAATACTTTAAACACTATTTTTTGTCCTAAGCATTTTGTATTTTTATGCAGATCCATTTTACAGGGAAGCTTTCTCACAAATACAGTATCATTAAACAGAGGTAAGCTGCTGGGTTTAGTTTATGCAAAACTTTCTGCAGAAAAATTACTAATTTCAAATCTCTCTTTTGTGCTATGGCTTGAAACGTAAATCCACCTGATATTTTACCACTATTTCTGTTGCCTTTTTTCCCATGCCTCAGTTCAACAAAGTGCTGAAGCGAAGGACAAATTCAAGAACACAGTGGTAGTAAATTTTAAGACAAGTGAAGTCCCACGGTGGTCAGGACTGCTCCTGTTACTGCTGGCTCTGGGTGCCGCAGCTACCCTGATTTACCTGTATTTGGTGATATTTTTGTAAGCAATAAGGGGTGATAACAAGAATGGTAAAATTTCTATCGGCGTGACTTTTTTGTAAGGTGACAAAATGTAGTAAATGAGAATGTTACACTTGGCTCAAGATGATTTTAAGTGAATTAGAGTTTAAAAAATGATGGTACAGGGTGAGAGAAAATGGTTCTTTTCCTCAAATGCCATTTACTTGTAACAGCAGTTATGTGCATTTTCTCTAGTGTGATGTTCAGGTCTCCATAATGCAGTTTCTTCTTCATTATTAGGTAGATTTAAGAAAAAGTCTTTACTGTGATGACCCAAGATTGGAAGTGATGACATGATTTTATGATTTAACTTCTTAAAATAGTGGAGTAGGGACTGTGGTGGCAGTTAAGGGTTGGTTCCTGAGTTCTTGTGTGACTGACTTAAATTGTTCAGACATAAAAGAGAAGAAAACTGTAATTGCATGGCTAAGTCCTTGTGGCGCTGGGAATATGGAGTAGTGGCTTTCTGCCTTCAGCTTCATCATGCTTAACTTGGCACTCACCGAGGGCTGAACCTTGGAGTGGAAGAAGGTCTGCAGGCTCCAGTGACCCCCAGCACCCTGCGGGCTTCCCAGCCAGAAGAATCCAGATGCAAAAAGCAAGTGGCTCTGTGCTTTGCGGTTGGACTAGATGATCTTTTGAGGTCCCTTCCAACCTCTGACATTCTGTGATTCTGTGATATAGACCTGTCAAGTCTGGTTTCCCTTTGCTGTCAGTGGACGGAGAGAATATCTCTAAAACCTGACATAGTTAAAGGTCCCTGCAGAGGGTGCGTCTCTTCACAGTTTAGCAAACTGATTATTTGCATCTTTTAGAATGCAGAAAATAGGTGAGATTAATCCCACCCTGGAGAACTTCAGTAAGGTATTGCATAAATACTATTTTTTTTAATGGAGAAGAAACTACACTTTTTTTTTTTTTCCTTCAGATACATTTCTGAGTGTGTAATATTGAAATTACCTGTGTTAATTTTTTTATGGCTTGACACTTCCCTTGTTATGCTAGTTAGCAGGTTACAGAAAGTATTTTGGATGCCTGCACCTTTAAAACAGCTGTTGTAGCCTTTGGACTTTTGAAAACATTGTGATACACAAAACTTGGATAAATACTTTCGACCTGGTTTGCATTCAGAATGCTTTCTGTATGCCTTACAAACGATGATTTATCATACTGCTTGTAATTGCTGGTTTCCAAAAGAGAACACTTGTGTAATGAACCGGTGGCAGTGTTCAACTGCATGAAACCAAACACAAGGCATGTGAATTCACAGGACTGGGTTCTAGAAGCTAACAAGACCTGCTAAAACAGCTTTCTGCAGAGTGAAACTTGGCACTGGGGGAGGAGAGGCAGAAAGAAACCAGGTTTGAATGTGCTAACAGCTTCTGCCTCAGCAACAGAAACTGCTAGACTCGATAATGCATTTATCCCTCAATAAGAGTTCTCACCTTTTTTTAGGATTAACTTCTTCCATGTTTTCTACAACGAAACAGTTGAAGATATGTGATATGTTTGCCAGACTACTGGAGTTAAGAGACATGTGAATGCAATAGCATCTGAAAGGTAGAATTCCTCATGAAAACTATCCAAAATGCTGTCAGATACTGCACAGAGAAGCTTGAAGAAAACCGAATGCAATCATGGAACAAATGAACCCCGTGGGAAATGTGAGTGGTAATGCATCTGTTTCATCATCAGTGGAGACAGTGTGTTTATTTAGCCAACATACAAGTATGACTGATTTGATTAACCTTTCAATTAGAGTGAAAAACAGAACCTGCCAAGAAATAGTCTTTCAAGAACCACGGGAGCTGTCCACAGCCAACTGGCTTGCACAGATGTTACTGTGCGTGTGATTAGTGACAGGGAAGAGGGTTTGATGTAGTATTCTGGTATTAGGTTGCTGTAATGAACATGCTCTTCCTTTAGCAAAAGTTTGTAATACTTCTGTGTCTATTTAATCCTGTCTCCCATACTTAGGAAAAAATAAGTGCCTTTGACGTTGTTGTTTGGTTGTTTGCAGAAGCATCAAGTTCATAATATAAGATTGTGTTGTTTGTAGACTATCTATCCTGATGCAGCAGTTATTTAAAGATAAATGTAGAACATGTCTGTAATAACAAAGACATTCTATCAGTTAGGAATCTTCTGGAAGACAGAGAGATGTGATCTCCACTAATTACCCTGCAGCTTTCTTTACCATGAGTCATAAAGTAAAATTATAGAACTGAATTGTAGAAGTACAGCTGGAGTTGACCTGGAGGTCCAGTCAAGTTTTTGGTATCTGGAAGGATACCACAACCTCTGTGTAGGCATCCTGATTCTGTATTTTGCTACCCTCAAGATAATAAATAAGAATGTCCGTTATTCCACAAGTGACTTGACTAATTTCATCCCCATACACCTCCAGGAAGCATCTGGCTCTCGTCTCTTTCTGCCCTCACGGTAGGTAGTTGCAGACGGCGGTAAGATCACAGAATCACAAGATGCTCTGTTCTTAAGGCTGAGCAGGCTCAGCTCTCAGCCTCTCCTTGCGCGTTGCGTGCTTACTCCCCCTATCATCTTCATGGTCTTTTACTGGACTTGCTCCAGTAGATCATTGTCTTACTCTATGGGGGAGCTCAAAACTAAAAAGTGAAAAAGGGCTGTGTACCTTGGCCTTTCTCGTGTCTTTCATCGCCGGGTCCCTTGCTGCGGTGAGCAGCACACTTTCCTTTTTCTTTCCATTCATTTTTGCTGATGATGTCTTTACAGAAGCCGCTCATGCTGCCTCTCACATCTCTTGCTGGTTTCGACTCAGGCTGAGCTACTCCTGAATAAAAAATCAGCTGTGCAGTTCAAGATGTGTAAAACATCTGAGGGGAGCAGATAAGCATCAGAACGGATGTGTGTTTAGGAAGGTTGTGCAACTTTAATCTTTACTCAGCTCCACTATTAAAAATTCATCAAACGTTTTCTAAGCACAGTTTAGTTAGTTTGCCCTACCTCAAGGCAAAAGGGTAGACAAGAAGACAGCTCTGTTGATGTTTATGTATTTTACATTTAAATATCGTGATGCCTTACAGGATGCTAGGAGGTTACATACACTAATGTACATTAGGTAAGAATTACCCTTTTTATGGATGGAAATTAAGATTGAGGGAAATTTGCACTGGCAGTTGTGAAGAAGGGAGTAAAAGCCAGGTTGGCTATATTTAAGGTTCCCATCTTGACAGCCAGTCAAAGCCCATTCCTTTTCCCCTTTCTTCTGCATGTCCTGTGCTGCTTGCAGAAGGAATAAAGAAATACGAAGAAGTAAAGCTAAGGAATGGCAACAGAAGAGAGCACACACAGATGAAATGAGGAGAGAAACTCTGACCCCTCAGTGAACCAGCTTTTACAAATTGCTCCAGGGTTTAATAGGGATAAGTTTTCCTAGAATTTCTGTGGAAGAGCAGTAATGAATGCAAAAAATGTTAATAAGGGAGATGTGTTTCATTTTACCTACAGGGCTCTGAGATTGAGAAAGACTCCAAAATTATTCCTTTTGCTAGAATTCATTCTGCAGGAGCACTGTAGGGTACAGGCTCTTCCTTCTTGTTGCTATCTTAATCTTCAGAATCTGTGCTATTATTTAAGAAAAAATACTTTCTAGTTGTTACAGTTCACAAATGTCTCTGACCCTGGCTAGTGCTGTGGCGTATACGGGCCATGGACCAGCTTTTCTGACAGGGGCAGTGTCTGCCCAGCTTGTTTCATTCTGATGCTAAGGATGATACTTCCAGTGTCAGCATCCCGAGCTTGCTGCCCATCCTGGTTCTTCCAAAGGGGAAATAGGAGCTGTTGCTGTCAGCGGGGTGCAGGTTATGCTAGCACTAGGCAGGCGGGTTAGGAGAGTGCCTTCCTTTTCTTAAGAAAGCAATGCAGTGTCTCTCTGAAATGCAACAGGCCCCTCTTGAGGGAATGGCATGCTTGAAAAGCTTCCTCAGTGGGATACAGGAGCTTTCCCTGGAGAGAGACTGCCTGAGCCCTAGGGAGATGCTCGGAGCTCTGCCAAGGGAATTTTAACCTACAGAGTACGTATGCAGGCAGCTACGAAGAGTGAGTGATGCTTGGGAGAACATTCCCACCCTTATCAATATGGTACGTTTCTTTGATCCTCAAGCAGCATTTTGACAGAGGGAGACCAGTCTGTGTCTGCCAGGGATGAAGCACGGTAGTCAGGGGACACCCCAGATAAGACACAGGTTTGAATGGGCTTGCCTAGGATGTTTCCTCATAGCAAGCTGAGTAAAAAGCAAAAAAAAAAAACAGCCCTATTTTAAGCTTAAGATTTCAAATTTTATTGGCATGTCAACTAAAACACTTTTAAAATTAATTGGCTACATCAAAGAGAATGGAGATGAAACAGAGGTTTCCCTCCCTGGTTTTAAAGGAATGATCCTCACTTGATTTCATTCAACTCGGAATGTTTGGGCTGTGAGAAATTGCAGTCCTTTCTGTTTCCTTTTCCAGATACTGAAAATATCTTACTGAACAATGATATGTCCTCACTGTTTTCATGGGTTTGGGAATTTGATGTTTAAATTTGATATATTCTATGGACAAGTATGTCCTACAATCCCTAGCTGCTGTACGAAGAGACTTAGTAAGAGAAGACAGAGAAATGACTTTGTCAGAAAAGTTCTGCATTTCGGCTGCATTTGGGAAGTCACAGTTAACCCTTGGGGCCCAAAACGACTGGAGCCCATCAGCCTTGCAGAGGCCAGGCTGGAGCAGAGGAGAGAAGAGTGATACACTCAGTGATACACCAGACAACAGTCCAGGCAAAGGCAGTTACAGCCTTCCCAGGAGGAACCATCTAAAGAAAAATACACGAGTATTTCACACCTGCCCAGACTTGTCTACATTCTGATACAGCCATAAACAACATGTTTTGAAAGGAGAAAAAAGGGGAAAGAAGCGTTTGATTTTTCACATGACAATGGTGATTTCTAGCCCTGCATGGAGGGAGGCAGATGAGAGCCCTGAGACGAGCTTGGAGAAAGACCTGAATTGCAGATGAATCAGGAGGGGTTAAAAAGTGACAGAGCGCTGGCTGGGGTCACTGCTTCAATGCCCTGGCAGATGTGAAGTAAACCTGCTTCCGTTTGTCTGCAGTGAAGTTTTGCTGTCTCACCTGGGTTAAGTGCATCCGTGGAGCCCTTTTGTGGTAATTCATTCCAGTGTTCAAACCTGAACGTTGCCGTTCGGACTACAGAGGAGTGTATTTTTGCACTCTAAGCACAGCTGGAGGGGAGCCTGCGGGAGGGACCCTGGAGACCTGACTGAGATGCACTGGAGGATAGAAGGGGAATTGAAACACAGATATATTCTTCCTCTTCCAGCATCCTTTAGCTTGATGGTTGCAGTGCATATCACCTAAGGGGAGAACTCAGAGCTGTGGTTTGAAATTTCAGCAGAGTTTCAAACACAGCAAACCTATTTCTGATTCTACCTGGACCGAGTAAGAAAGACACTCTCATCTCTGGCAATACCCGCATCTTGGCTTCTCGTGCAGTGTCTTGGTCAGTCCAGTGCTTTTTACTCTCTCATTTCTCGCTGCTTCACCCCCTGGCTCCAGAGAAGGCAGCAATGGCCATGTATTTAGCTTTGCAGAATTGCTGACTCTTCTTGGGCTGAAGACTGATTTGCCTGGCCTCCCAAATGCCACCACCTTCCTGACAGAGAGCCCAGCGCAGTGTGTAAACCATTCAGGATATTAAAAATGCTACCAAGGGCATTAAAAGCAATTTATTTTGTGTCCTCAGTCTCCAAACCCTCCAGGATGCTGTCTGCAGCCAGAGCAGCAGTGCTCGTTTCCTCATGTGCTTTTTTACTTGTCTATTCCTCACATAATCGTGGGGCCATAGCACTGCTCCAGAGAGGAAATCAAGCAGTTTGCTCACTAGTAAATTCCCCAGAGATGCTTTGCAACAAGTATCCCAACATGTCTGTTCTATAGAGCCTTTGCCCTCGGTCAGTGGTGACTGATAGGGTTTCATTTTCTCTCTTAGCATACTGAGAATTTTTTTTATTGCAAACTGCATTTCTGCTTCCGTGGCACGGACAGTACAATAAAGTCTACTTATTAAAAGAAGTATCTCTCTTGATCTTGGAGACAGAAGTTAGGTAGAAGGTGGCTCTGTGATGACCCAGAAATACCAGAAAAAAAATTTTAAAGGAGGGTAATTACACAGACCTCTAGAAATTGATCACCCACCTCCACATACAAGCTGTAAACAGCTGTGCTGTCCCTTACTGAGTGAAGGTGAAGTTTCTTCTTAAGCGTCCTCAGCACAAATGGGCTAAGGAAAAAGAGAGACAGAGGTATAAGGAGAGGTATCTCCTTCAGAGGACTCTCAGGAAAATCATGGCTTTGGTATAAACTTAAGCAAGTTTATAAATGTAAGCAAGGGAAATATAAAGGCCGAAACAGCTCTTTTTCTACCTATAAATAATTTAATTCAATTTCTTCCCCTCTGAAAAACACCCATACCAAACCCCCAGTTTGGATTATATTTCATAGTGGAAAAAATATGTTTCATGATTTCCATGAAGCCACATGGTTAACACGAAGCATGGAATTAGCTGTAATGATCTCTCATGATTATCACCAAACTTAAACCTACACCCAAAGCGCCGCAGCTGGAGTTGTCCAAGGAGCAACACAGGCAGAGCCACAGCCATCTAGTCCCATCCTCCTGTGTTAACACCACCCACTTCTCCCCAGTAGTTTTACCCATCATGGCAACTTTATTCCAAAATGTGTGTTTTGTGGCTGCAAACACAGAACCAGCCCTGGTTTCGTTGCCGACTTCGCTTGCAGTTCCGCGCTCTGCCAGTTTGCAGTGAATCCCAGCTTCAACACGGATGAAAACTCGTAATAATAACTCAGCACCATTAAAGAAAAATAATCTCTGCCTCACTTCTTCCACCCGTAAAATGCACAGAATTTGCAACTTGCTTTAATATGATAGTGAATCTGTGCGACAGGGCTAGTTATTGCGCCTACATAGAAGAAAATACTGATAGCCTTTACAGTGTGATCTGTTGCTATGTGCTGTTCTTTAAGTTCTGGTGGAAGGTTTGTCACCCATTCTCTTCCAGACCGTAGGTCAAGACACGTTCTTGGTGTCTGAGAAGTTCTGTGCTGTCATCCATCACCCTCAGGTTCAGTCTTTCTGAGTGATAAATTACCAGTTAACACATATGTGGCAGAGGTTTCCATCGTAATTATTACTTGCAGCTCCTCAATGTGCTGTTCCTCCTACACAAACGGGTACTGCCAGGCCTTTTTAAAAACAGATGACGACAGACACAAGACACTGTCATCCAATATGTGTTAAAAGTACACCACTGTGCTGCTTTCTTAACAAAACTGACTGAAATTTCAGGGTCCCGTGACTTGTAAAAGGAAAAAGAGAATCGTTTGTGCTCTGTGGTCATGACGAAGGCATGGATGTTCCTTCTGGAAGGAGGAAGAGAATTGTGATACATGTGTTTGCCATTTCACAGAATCACAGAATCACAGAATGTCAGGGGTTGGAAGGGACCTCAAAAGATCATCTAGTCCAACCCCCCTGCCAGAGCAGGATCACCTACAGCAGATCACACAGGAACGTGTCCAGGTGGGTTTTGAATGTCTCCAGAGAAGGAGACTCCACAACCTCCCTGGGCAGCCTGTGCCAGGGCTCTGTCACCCTCACAGTGAAAAAGTTTTTTCTCATATTTTTATGGAACCTCCTATGTTCCACCTTCCACTGATTGCCCCTTGTCCTGTCAATGGATGCCGCTGAAAAGAGCCTGGCTCCGTCCTCCTGACACTCCCTCTTGACATATTTATAAATATTAAAGAGGTCACCCCTCAGCCTCCTCTTCTCCAAGCTAAAGAGACCCAGCTCCTTCAGCCTTTCCTCATAAGGGAGATGTTCCACTCCCTTAATCATCTTTGTGGCTCTGCGCTGGACTCTCTCAAGCAGTTCCCTGTGCCTCTTGAGCTGAGGGGCCCAGAACTGGACACAATATTCCAGATGCGGCCTCACCAGGGCAGAGTAGAGGGGCAGAAGGACCTCTCTCAACCTACTTGCTACTCCCCTTGTAATACACCCCAGGATGCCATTGGCCTTCTTGGCCACGAGGGCACATTGCTGGCTCATGGTCATCCTGCTGTCCACCAGAAGCCCCAGGTCCCTTTCTCCTACGCTGCTCTCCAGCAGGGCAGTCCCCAGCCTATACTGGCACATGGGGTTATTCTTTCCCAAGTGCAAAACTCTACACTTGCCCTTGTTGAACTTTATAAGATTTCTCCCCGCCCAGCCCTCCAGCCTGTCCAGGTCTCTCTGAATGGCAGCACAGCCTCCTGGTGTGTCAACCACTCCTCCCAGTTTTGTCACCTACACCCCACCTCTCCGCCCAGTTCTGCTGTTCTTCTTTGACTAGATGCTCCTCATGCAGCAGTGTGGTCAAACTCTCAGCATTAAAGGCAGTGCTGAACACAAGAGGATTTTTCTTTAGTACAGTATGGAAAAAAGTGCTTGGAGGGACCAGATTGCATAGCGGAGTCTTGCTCTGGCACAGCTGTAAAGAGCTTGCTAGTGCTGGTTTATTTTGTTTGTTCTTTTTCTTGGGCTCTGCAGCTTGGCAGAACACTGTGTTCCTCATATTCACCTCCTGCTTCATGTTTAGACTAAATCGAAAGCTGGTGAGAAGCAAAGCATTTATGAAGAGGTTTATTAACTGAGATTTGTTGTTTATATATCTACCGTCACAAAAACTTTGTGTGATGTTTGTTGGACACGAATGTCCCTCCTGTAAGACTGTATTTACTTATATCTAATTCTAATGAGCATTAAGCATTTATCTAATTTTGCATGTTTAACTCAAATGTCTTCTGAGACCTTTGTATGCTGTGTCTCCCAAAGACACTTCCTTGTCCCTCATTTGAGCTCATCTGCCATGAAGCTCTTGAGCATGAAGTCGTGACCTTAGTGATGGACAAAGTCATTCCTGCATCATGCAGAAGGGCTTTATCTGTGCCAGGACCATCACCATCTGACACTATGTGGTTCGCTTGAGTGATGTGGACACCAACATTCAGTATTTCCACCTCAGAGGGCTTAGGATCCAGAGGCTGATTTGAGATTTATGACATTTAAAACATGTATTAGCCACCCAATAGTGAATTAGATATCTAAGGAGTTTGTGTTATTCTTACAATCATAGAATGGTTTGAGTTGGCAGAGACCTTTAAACATCATCTAGTTCCAACTCCCTGCCATGGGCAGGGACACCTGCCACAGGCAGGGACACCTCCCACTAGACCAGGTTGCTCAAAGCCCCATCCAGCCTGGCCTTGAACACTTCCAGGGATGAGGCATCCACAACTTCTATGAGCAACCTGTTCCAGTGTCTCACCACACTCATCATAAAACACTTACTTACCTCTTCACAGAAGAGGTGGTCCAGCCCTATGAGAATTTTTGTGGCCCTGCAGTGGACTTCCACCAACAGGTCCATGTCTTTCCTGTGCTGAGGACCCCAGAGCTGAACACAGCACTGTGGGTGGGGTCTCCCAAGTGGAAGAGAAGAAACTTCTTGTGACACAGCCCAGGATAGGGTTGTGTTCTCCCAGGCAACTAGTGACAGAACGAGCGGGCACGGCCTGAAACTGTGTCAGGGAAGGTTTAGGTTGGATCTTAGGAAGCACTTCCAAATGGAGAGGGTGGTCAGATATTGGAATGCACTGTCCAGGGAAGTGGCGGAGTCACCGTCCCTGGCGGTGTTTAAGGACAGGCTGGAAGTGGCACTTGGTGCCATGGTCTGGCCGTTGCGATGGTGTTGCATCATAGGCTGGACTTGATGATCTCAGAGGTCTTTTCCAGCCTCAACAATTCTGTGATTCTGTGATTGTGTTTCTGAGCTGCGAGCACAAATTGCCAGCTCATGTCCAATTTTTCATCCACCAGTGTCCCCAGGTCCTTCTCGACAGGGCTGGTCTCAATCCATTCATCCTCCAGTCTGTTAGTACCAGGAATTACCCTCAACCAAGTGCAGGCACTTCCCCTTGTTGACTCCAGGAGCTGGAGCTGGAGTTGAAAATAAAAGTGTCACCCAAGGCACAGTGAACTGTGGAGATGTCGGCTCTTGCAAATTTAGTATCTACTCAGTGTGCTAGGCTGAAAGGAAAGCTTTGAAAATCTGACCCTGTGTGCTGAGCTGTCACTTCTGGGTGGTGAGCTCTTCATAACACAGAGAAAGCAGGATTCGTGATCGTAATTGAGTTCTTCAAAAAAATCCTGTTGTATCCTGGGTATGAAACGCCTAATCAAATCATGTTTACTGCTCGTCGCTAGACTGCTAATTTGCTTTGATTTAGAATTTAAAAAGATAATTGCGGATGTGTGCATCTGCGTAGGTTGCTGTGAAAAGGCTTTCCTCTCCATTTAATAAGCAGCCCGTTAATATGGCCTGCATTAATTTGACTTTCCTTTTTCAATACGATTGATTTTAGTCCCTCTGTCAGAGGAGAAGATCGAGACAGGGAGCGCTGTGTGCTCACACCGGGGGCGTGGGCTGAGAAACAGGGAGCTGAGGAGCAGCCTCCTCTCAGGGGATCTGTGGTTTTCCCCTTGCCCTAGAAAAACCCTCCTGGGAAAAGCAGGCACATATACTCACACTTCACAGCTCTGATCTTAATATTCTTGACAGCAGTTTAACAAAGCCACTTAAACACATTTAGCCCTGTTAATGAAAGCGGAAGGAGACGAAAGTTGCGGCTAAATGTGGTATCAGCATAATCACAGACAATAATTCCTCTTTACTGGAATACTTTTCATTAGCTTGACTCCTACCTTTGGATGATCCCAGGGATCAATCCCTGCTCCCGTGTGCTTGTTGCCAACCTTTTGAAGCCTCTCAATCAAAAGCTGCCCAGACTGGGCTGCAGCTGCACACTTGGAGAGCTGCAGCGTTTAATGTTTCTTTTACTCGAGAATGACTCCACAGATCACCTTGCCTCGACCAGCCGAGGCTCCCTCCCAGGCATTGACACCTGCCTGGTAGACACCTGTGGCTTTTGAGTCTAATTAATCAGAGCAACTTTTAAAGGTGAGGGAGTCAGGATAAGATTAGGTGTCTGGTGTGGAGAGGCTTCAGGCTAGGCTGGTTAGCCTGACCCCTTGGTATTCATGTTTGCAAAAAAGCCAGTAACTATAGATATGAAAGTGCAACACAGATGACGACCCAATGGCTGCTCTCACGAGTTCCTTCTCCCCCACTCATAAATCAACACCAAAGATCATGAGAAATGGGCTGGTGCAGCAGCACCGGGGTGAGATTGCATCATCCATACCTTGTTGAAATAACCCAGAGCAGAGTTCAGTTGATGCTGCTCTGATATGTGCTCAGACCAAAGGGGACATTGTAAAGGACATCGCTGGATTTTGCTGTAACCTTTGTCTGTCCTCTTCCTCCCCAGCCAACATGAATCTTCAGTTGTCCAGAGAGGCAGCAGCACTGCTGCCATCTTCTCACATGGGCTTAATCACAGACAGGAGCACGCATTAAAATTCAGAGATCTTCCTTCTGATCTTGCTTGCAAAGAGACAGGAATCAGTTTTTCTGGTCTTCAGGGATGGAAACTTTCTCTAGAGATAATTCTTGTCATTTCCTTCTTCCACTCATGGAAATGGTAGCGATTAACTATTGCAACTTTCCTGAGCTGTCTTCAAATATCTGTCTAGCTGTTCTGAAATATTGTTACAAAACCCCCCCAAATCCTAGGGCATTCCGGAAGACATGGATTTAACAATCTGCGTTGCAGGCTGAAAGGTTGTCAAAGTTCAGACTCTGGCGCGACCGCTCCAATTTTAGCTATTGCCTCTTCGTCCAAATGACATTTCATCTAAGCTGGTGTTGTAGTGGTGATTTAAACAGAAGCAGTTCTACCGGAGGAGATGCCTTGTGCTGCATGGTTTGGCTGATCTTGTCCCAGGAGCTGCAGAGAGCAGCCTGAGCATGGTGGGGCACCTGGGGCCACAATCCAGGCAGAGCTGCGCTGCAATTG
Source organism: Trogon surrucura (assembly GCA_020746105.1). Classification (NCBI taxonomy): domain Eukaryota; kingdom Metazoa; phylum Chordata; class Aves; order Trogoniformes; family Trogonidae; genus Trogon; species Trogon surrucura. The sequence goes on from CM036622.1 coordinate 52,049,045, forward strand.
CCAACCCTGAGGATGTCTGTTGCAATCCAGACAAGGACACTGGGAGCAGCATCCAGGGTAGTCTCAGCGGGTGGAAAAACAGATGTAAGCAGCTGGATAGATGTTAGGGTGTGACATTTTTCCTTTATCGGCTTTTCTGTTCACCTGAGAACCTTGGAAAACCCTAAAAGCACTATTTACAGTGTCTCCTTTCTTCAGGCGATGGCTCTGAGCTCAGCCTACATTTAGGCAGAAGTTCTGTTTCATGCCAGTGAAAGATGTGGGGATGCAACCGTGTCCTCCGAGCCTGGAAAGCTCAGCTCCTCATTTACAGGAGTTGAAGTTGAGAGCTGAGCTGGCCACTAAACTTTGACACATGCAGGGCTCATCTCTCTCTTTTTCACCTCTCCACCACAGCCTGATGCCAGCCCGGAGGTAAGAGTGTCTGCAGCCAGCCAGGGATGTTCCCAAGTCACCAAGCACTAAAACTTGTTCATTGTCAGTATGGGCTAGGTCAGGAGCTGAGCGACTCTTCGGCCAAATATTCAATTTCTGAGTTGCAGCAATATTTTCTTCTTGCAACTGTTTCTCATGTTCACCATCCCAGCAAGATTTCCTAAGCGCTTATAAGAGGTGGTTGTTTTCCTCTGCGAGTATGTTTTGCATGGGATATACAGAATGTGAAGAAGATTTCTTGTACGATGTGTGTTTTGCATACATTCCATTAGAGACCTATTGCTGCACCTCCAGGGATCTGGAATACTATATCTAATAATACACCTTAATTAAAATAAATAGTGCTCCTAATTATATCTTGTCACGCAGTTTGTACCCTACAATCTGCTAGTGTGATGCTGCTGTGATAGAAATATTAAAAACATACTCATATGTAATTTTACCCGTACAGATGTACTGCTGCAGTGTTTAACAGATTGCTCGTAGTCTTTTATGAAGATGCTGCAGGTCACATTAAGGTTTCCTTGAACTATATTTTCATGACAAGAAGCAGTTTTGTAACTGTAAGGATGCACAAGGACAGAGTCTCCTAACAAACTATAGCCATGAAATGAAAATGGTAGAGAAAAAAAATTAATATAAAGAGATGTAATTTATAGCTTATGTCATAAATAAGGCTTACTCTAACAATAAGATCAACCTTCACAAGAATTAACATCTTTGAAATGACAGTGAGGAAATCTTTCCAGGGGGTTGGGAATGGCTGGCACTTGTGTCTTCAGAAAGTTGTGGATTCACCCTTTTAATGCATATTTTTGCAGAGAAATTATTTCACATCCAGAGTCTCTAAGTGAGCCCCACCCCGAACCTCTAAGGCACAGCAGCATCTGGGTCACTACAATTGTTTGCTTTTATTTGGGTTTCAGATAGTTTTTTTTCCTCAAAACTTCTGGTTATCTGAACCCAGGCCCATCTGGCTTCTTTCTATCTAAATAAATCAAAAAGCTCATTGTACTTGTTCAACCTAAAAAGAAAAATGAAAAATGAAAAATGAAAAATACTGTCTGCCAACTATCTTGTCCCTTATTAGCCCTCCTGTTGGTAGTGAGGAGGGACTCTTCAGTTTTCAGAGTCACCCAGGATTGATTGTTATTAATTGGAGTCATTGTGGGTCCAGGCTGGAAAGGGCAGTGTTTTTATGGATGCTGCTGAACTAAGGCCAACAGTCTCCCCTCTGAAGGCACCAGGGGAGTCTGCAGCGAGGAGCCCTCACTGCAAAACATGACGTTATGCAGAAAGAAAGAGGTGTGTCCTGGTTTGAGATAAATAGAACCGATTCTGTTCAGTGATTTTACTTTTCAGCTCAGTCTCTTCTAAGAGGTTACACTTTCTGAAGTTAACAGCATGTCTTTGCAGACAGTGTCTGCTACTAGAAGTGGTAATGCCTGGTGTTTATAGTTACTGCCAGGGATTAGGATGCAGAAAGGCTCTTGCTTGTATTTGCTCCTGTAGTGACGAAGGTCACTGGATTTTGTGTGACATGTTGAGGCTGCAGGGAAGTAAAAGGAGTCACAAGGAAGTAAAAGGTTGCACCTCTGGTGAGGAACAAAGGACAGGTGATCAACGAGTATTCCGTTACGTATATGTCATATTCAGTATAAAACTGAGGGATCACGGGGCTCAAGATCTCTTCTTCAATGGCCAGCATCTGAGGAGGACTCCATCCATTCTTCTGCCTTTGGTCTCGATCCTGGGTTCCCAAATTCAGCTCCTGTGTCTGGTTTCCTTCTGCTGCTGAGCCTGGAGCATCCCTGGTGCCTCTGACTCTGCAGCACCAGTGGGGATTGCTATCGGGGTGGCGTGGGGGCAGTCAAGTTCTAAATCAGTTTTGTATATGTTGGGATGTGTATGGGATGGGAGTTCGGGAGCATCTCTCAGCGTTCAGCCGGCCCAGCTCTAACCCTCGGTAAGGTGAAAACACAGAATGTGTCTCACTCCTGGGAAACTTTTAGCTGGGATATATAGCAGTGGGAACTTGCAGTAGCTTGTGTCCCTCCTCCTTGCCCCCAGCTCTCACGGGCTGTGTCCAAAACTCTTGTCCCTTGTAGATTCGCTCCCGGGGGAGCGGCGCGGAGCTCCGGCCGTGCATCCCCTGAGCACGGCTGCTCCCACAAGTAACGCCTGGCTTTAGAAAAAGCGAAAAGAAAAAGAAAACAAAACCCAGCGACGAGGTCCTCTCTAGCTATTTGTTGGTGCCTATCATTGGGACACCATCTGCCGGGGTAGAAAGGCTTTAGCGGGAAAGGCCCGTCGGGAGCGCCGCGGAGCCAGGCGGGCGCTGAGCGCGGCCTCTGCTGCCATCTGCCGCCCGTTCGCGGCCAGGGGCTTCCTCTCCGCCGGATTTTCCTCTTAGGAAAATGAGGAAAAAAATACTATTTCCCTCCGCGAATGTTGCAGTACCTTCCCGGGGTTTATTTCCAGGGAATCCCCCTCCAAGTGCTGCCACTTGAGCGTGGGAATGGCCACCTCTGCCCATCTACCCCGTAAAAAAGGATGTGCTGTCCTAACCGTGCTCTCCCCGAGGGAACCTGAACAGTGTGGAGTGTTTCTCCATCAGGAAACACAAAAGCTCAGACCATCTCTAAGGCTCCAAAACAAAAAAAATCCTGCTGCTGTCTCCACCAATTGATGCTGTTTCCAGTTACAATTTTATTTCCAGTTATAATTTTGCTGGGGAGGCATTCAGAGAAGTAGCCATGTTCTGGAAAAGGGTCCCCACTGAGCTGCTGAGCCTTCAGCTGAGAAGGCTGAGCTGCCTTGTGAGAGCTGCTGGCACAGCCGCTGCCTTTGATGATGCAAGTGTGGAGCAGGATCCAGGGGATTCGACCGTACCATCCTTGGTGCACAACCCCTGCTCAAAGCTCAGCTGAGGCTTCTCACCCACCTGTGTTTCTCTGCAAGTCTCCCAGGTGGTCAAGCAGACCTCCTGGTGCTTCCCGTGGAAGGCTGGTGTGAGACTCCTTGATAAAAGTGCTATATATTATGATTACAAAGTGCAGAGATGACAGACTGAGTCACTTCTGGTGTTCTTGTGTAGTTCCCCACCAACAGCTTTGCGGCATCCTGAGGTTAGCAACCTCTTTCAAGACGTTGACACCAACTTCCACACCAGGATTCTGGGCACCGCATGGACTGATGTGGTGAATTTGAACCTTTTATGCTAAGCCTGAGTTTCACCTAGCTCTGCTGACCATGAATTTGCAGAACTTGCATCTGTGCAAGGCCTGGGATGTGGGGAGGGAGAGTTTATGAACCAAACCAGTAATGTCAATCCTACATCAGCCTTCTCATCTGACTTCACCCTTCCTATTTGAAAATACAGTGGTACTTAGATAAAAGTTAATCTCATCTCTTTACTCACTCTGCAAGAAGGAAACGGTTTCCAGAAGAGCAGAACAAACACCACCTGCTTTCCAGGGACTTTCCTGTGTGTAACTTCTCAGATACACAGTAAATGTTTAGTCTTCCAGTGAGGACAGTTAAGCTATCATGCGAGAGTCTGTTTTCACAGAACTAGTAGCTCAGTATCTTTGGGACTGTTATCTCCAAGAACACTAAGCAGTGGGTTAGGGAGTGATCAGGGCTGGGGAAGGGAGGAGGACAAACAAGAAAATCAACATATGCACCTGCAAAGAAAGCCTTGATTAGCTAAAAATGTGAGTAACCTCATATCCTGGTTTCCCTCTGCTTCTCATGTAATTTCTTCAAGTTCTTGCTTTTTGTTTTTAGTGGAACAGACAAATTTTCTGTTTCTGTGGCTGAACTGTTCTTTAACCAGTTTGTTTGGCTGTTAATGTGATGGGGAAAGGTGTAGAGCAGTCCGTGAGTTATAAATACCCTGTTTTTTCCCTGGGTTTAGAGACTTTCTTTCTGATCGAATTATATGGTGGGGATGTTTTTTCAGGAATTTTAAATAAAAATCAAAGGAAACTTGAAAATTAAGGGCTAAGCTTAGTAAAAAGATGCATCCCCAAAACAGTAGAGGAGGAAGGAGTGGGCAGTGACTGACTCACTGGAACATACTAGTGGAAGGTGGAGAATTTTCCACTCAAATCCTTACCTGAACTCAAGCAAGGCATGGTTGGCAGTTTGCCAGCATTGAGGTGGACCAGTAGCACATGCTCCTTGAGTTCAGTGGTTTTGTGAAGACATTTAGAGCTAAGCAGCTGGTAAGATCTTAATTCCTGCTTTGCCTTTGTCAACTCTTGTGAGCATCCTCCCCACCTACCCGGAGCATCTGTGGGTGTTGCACCAGAAACAAAGGTCGGAGCTTGGCTGCTGGTGTCCTTTGGCCCGATCAGCATCGTGAAGCCTGCATGATAGCTGGTCTGAAGTCTTCTCCATGTCCCACTCCTCGTGTTTCACCGCTCTGGTCTTGCAGGAGTCCTTGTGCTGCCAGAGGTAGCACTTTACTGAAGGCCTCCACTAGATGGGGCGATGTCTGAGCTCAGCAAAGCCGGGGAAAGGCTTACAAGTGGTTTTCAAGCAACTGCAAGGGAAGAAAGTTTTTTCTTTTCCTAAGACTTCTTTATAAAAGCAACGTTTCCCGCCTGAGATGTGTGAGGAGGAGCTCTGTTTCCCTGTAGGGTTACACAGCTTTTCTCCTACAACCTGGAATTAAGCAAACTCCTGGCAGCCTCTGCTGTGGGAGGTGTAGCCAGTAGCGCTGGTGGCCTTGTGTCACAGGATAGTGACATCCTCATACCATGTCCCTGGGCCTGCTCGGTCTCCTCAGATACCCCACTTTGGGGTCCCCTTCTTTTTAGTTCCTCTTCAGCATGTAACTCCATCCTGGTGCACCACTCTGGTGACCATCCTTGCAGCAACGTGGTGTCTCCCTGGGTCTGGTTTGGCTTTTGGCTCCTAGACCTTCATGAGAACCTCTTGCCAACCAGCTGGAAGCTCTCTCTTCAGCTTGAGGGTTTGAGTTCATCCAAGCTGCAGTTTGAACTAATTTCATCCAGTCACACCTCACTCCTGCAGAGGCAGCCTGCGGAAGCCTGGGCCACGTGGCAAGGGAGGATCCAGACAGAGAAGGTTGAACTCAAGTGTCCAAATGCTGATTCTTCTTGAGTCCGTGCTGGGGCTAGAAGTGGTGACACCACCCACATCTCCCTCCAGCAGGGTGTATGGCCACAGACAAGGCATTTACCTGGATGCAGAAGATGAGACAGGCTCCCAGGGCTGGTGCTTGCCTGGATCAGGCACATCCTGCCTTCCTGGCAATCTGGGAGAGCCTGCCCCCTGTCTCCTAGCCCTGCTAACAGTGATGTAGTGGCTTGTGCTCTGAAATCCTGACATGTCTATGCTCAGAGGCATCCTGTTCTGTTTGCATACGTTTCAAGAACTGCAGTGTCGGGTGCTTGTGCAAGGCTGTGTGCATCTCAGAAACGGGTGCAGAGATGCAGACACATGGTGGCAGAATCCCAGATCTGGTGCCCCACCACCAGGAGGACACGTGCTGGTGTGGAGTGGGAGCAAGAGTGGTGATGTTTCATTTGACAGCGACTCTTCTTAGAGATGCAGTATGAGAGAAGGTGGGGAGGGAGAGAGAGATAGATGATCAAAGATGAAAAGTAAACAAACTGGGGTGAATTAGAGAGGCACATCCAGCTGCAGACCAGCCTGAGCTGGCTTGCCTGCCAGGTTTCACTGGGCAACATTCCCTTTATCACTTTGAGGCACTGAAAACCTGAATAGCTCTGTGTTTGGTAGGGCTGTATTGCATCCAATGATGCAGACAACTGCCCCCTTTTTGTAAATGGCAACGGTCAAAAGATAAATCCATCTGTGCAGCAAAGAGGGTGAGAGCTGCAGGTAGCCTTAGCCCACATACTGAATAAGGAATAACAAGAGCTTGGGCAGCCTGAGGCAACATATTTCAGAGCTGACAAGCTGGAAGACTTGGCTTCCTTCAGACATACCTGGTCTCCCCAGTGAGTAATGATAATAGGATCCAAGCAGGGAATCAGACATCAAGACAGGCTGAAGGTCAAGGCACGCTATTCAGATGAGCCGGGGCCCCGGGGAGGCGGCCGCTTGCTGCTGCATAACTTTTGTCAAGTACATTTTGAAAACTTTAACTGACCTTGAAGGGTTGGGATTGAAGGAACATTGATCTGTGGGAAGCGGAAAGCGTTTCTCTTGCTTCACAATGTTTCAGCTAATCATTGGAGCAGAGCCTTGACTCACGGTCCTTTCCTGCAAAACACGCTTGGGAAGCTGGGATGTCCCTTTCTGTGCTTCACCATGGGGTCTGTTCTGCAGGTACAACCTCTGAACCCTGATGTGATGATCCCTCCCTGCAAGGCGTCTACTCTTTTGGGGGACAGCGTATGAAGGGATCAAGATTTCCTGAGTGCCTGAGATTTTTTTTTATTGGGTTGCAGACCCAGCTGAACTTTGCTGAATGTTTTACCTTGAATCCTAATGCAGAGGGAGAAAAGTGCACAATGGAGAGTTTTTCAGTCAATTTTTCTGGTCATTTTAATTTAGCTGCCAAGGATAGAAAAAAATTCCAATATATTTACATACTTTAAAGATTTAAGTATTGATTAAGAATTACATCACTTGATAAGGGAATGTGTATCTTATCTGACTAGGATTCAGAAAAAAATAATCTAATGCCATCTGTTTGTTAAATCTAGAATGAGATACAGTTTTAAGGGAAACACTTGCTGTGATTCAGCACTTATCTATGCCTGAGCTTCAGCATCGTGCCAGCATTGCACTCCTGAAGGCTTCTTAAAAATGAACTGAAGCAAGGGGGAAGAGTTTTCCATAACAGCAGCCATCAGCTCCTGCGTGGATAATTTTCTACCATTGACCTCTAATCCTTTAGTGAAAAGCAGTAATTGCCATTAGGGGGTTTGCTCTCTGGAGGCCTTATGAAGGCCCTTCTGCTCATCTGAATGGTGTCAAGCTCTGGTTGGTGTCATTTAGTTGTGCCCATGGATATGCTGAGTGACAGAGACCATGAAATACCCAAGAAAGGTGAAAACACAGATGTGCCTCCACACAGCATATTTTCTTTTAGCCTTACCGTAGCAATAGGGGAGAGCAGCCTTGCAGTAGGAGGGTGTAAAATGGGATGGGCATTGGGACATTTTTCCCAGCTGATTCTTGGGCTTCCCAATGTGGTTGGCTGCTGTCCACCTCCTGTTTCTGGCTCGAACTACTAGGAGGATTCTATGATTCTATGATTTCTGTGGGCGCCGTGAGTGATGCCAACCTCTGATTTTGCGTTTCTGGAAAAAAACCCCAAACCACTTAAAACTTTAAAATCCAAAGTACCTTAAGTTCTTGTCTGGAGTCGATCACACCTAAAGGGTAAGAAATGCACCCGGTGTGCAGGGGGGTGTGTACATAGAGAGAGGTGTGCTGATCCGTAGTCCTAGAGCTGTTAGCGTACAGTCATGAGGAACTGTTGCTAATACAGCTTAACTGTCCACAGCAAAATTGCTAAATAATGAATCTCCAAGCACAAAATAGGCCTGCTTTGTTACCCGTGAACCAGAAGAAATTTGATTTTACTTCTGTGCTTCAGCTCTCATGAGCGGGGTTGTCAGATCAGAAGAACATTTTTCTCGGTTCCCAATCAGAGCACGCCTGATCTGCATCCACTGAAAGACTATAAATGTGATCCCCTCACCATATCACGTGTAGAGAGTGGCCTTTTATCCGGGGGCTATGCATTATGCTGCTCGTGCCTGCAGCACTGCGCTCCGACTGGGGGCTGTAATCAGGGATTGCACTGAGCTGAGCTTCAGCCTCACGTGTAGCTGGATCCATGCCTTGGCTATCCTCTGATTCTGGCTGCACTTCACAGTGGGTATAATGTAAAATAAAGCTGTCTTGCTCTACTCTTGTGTCATTTTTATTTTTTTTTTCACTGCTGATGGGAAGAGTTTTGGCTAATGCAAGTGCAGTGAAATGCTAGTTGCAGCTCAGTTAATGTATGCTAAGTAAGCAATTTCATTAGCTAGTAGTCAGTCTGCAGGATAATTTCATTAGTTTCTTGTGCATCATTACCTCTCCTTTCATTTACATAGGAATTATAAATTTCACTTGGATGTCTATTTTTTTATTCCTTTTCTATTCACAATTTCTCCTCACTGCTTCCTTTCATTGCCATCCCTCCCCTACTGGCTAATGATAGCTTAAAGTGAACTTGATACTGACCTAAATATAGAATAGAATAGAATAGAATAGAATAGAATAGAATAGAATAGAATAGAATAGAATAGAATATTTCAGTTGGAAAGGATCTACAGTGATTGTCTAGTCCAACTGCCTGACCACTTCAGGGCTGACAAAAAGTTAAAGCATGTTTTTAAGGGAATCGTACAAATGCCCCTTAAACACCGAAAGGCTTGAGGAATTGACCACCTCATATTCTTCCCTTTTTCTTCCATTTTGTACCTCTTTTCAAAGAGTCTCTTTGTCAAACATATGTGTACACAGTGATGTATGTAGCCATGCCAGCATCTTGCCCTGCACAAAGTCTGTACCAAAGTACAGCTTGAGCCCTTGCCTGGCATGTATCTGTGGTCATGGTGTTTAAAGGATAGATAGATTGTTTAGAGGATTCTATGGTGAGCCAAAGTGTGTGGCAGCCCAGTTTTGTTAAAACTTGTCTTCTCCATGTGCCTCATACTTTGCACTTTTCAGAGGAGGCTGCAGATAATGTCTATGGTCCATGACAGGGGCTAAAGATGTCCTGCCTTCCTCACCCTACTCTTTTTTTCCTATTGCTGCTGGATGAAACTTGCCTGGGCAGAGGGTGTTTGTAGCTGTGGCTGTTCTCTCCATACAACGGCATTTCTCACTGATCATGTTTGTGGACCATATCCATCCATCCATCCATCCATCAACCCAACCACCCATCACATTTCTTCCTCCCTCCTCTTCTCTGCTCCCTATGGCCATGCCACCGCTAACTCATCCCTGCTACTTTGAACCCCGTTTTTTTCTTTGCCAACTAGGAGTTGCTGATGGGGGCCCATTTCTAGGCTGTGTGCTGCCTCACCTGAATGGAATAGGCTGAGACTTCTCATTCAGAAAGCAGAGACAAGTTGATCGGTGGTGTTTTACCTCTTTCTGAAACTCAGGGTCTATTTTTTTGGAGGCTTTTTCAACAGCTATTCATGCACTGTTAGTTTGAAATTGTATTTGCAATAACTTATTTCTGGAGCTTTTCTATTGTGCTGTCTGTACTGGCAATTAATTATTGAGGCAGTTTATTTACAGGCGGTGCTTACTTTCTTCTAGCACCTCCAATGAGATGTGAATAGCAACATTTTTCATTGCAGCACAGAGAGGTAAATATATCCTCTTTCAGGGTAAGACTGTAATCTAAACAATAACTCCAAGAGAGTTTCAACCTTGGTTTAAAAGCAACAAAGATTCAGAAATTCAGCCTTTGGAATCACATGAATTGGCCAGTAACCTTGGGCTCATTTGCTGCTGCTGCTCCTTTAAAGTATTTTTGTAGTTTACATTTTAAATAAAGGCAAAGGCTGTTCTCAGCTATTTCCATGCTTCAAGGTTGTCGTCTCTATAGTTCTTGCACTGGAGCACTTTGCAGCAGAGTAAAAAACTGTCAAATGTGAGTCCCTTCACCTCTTCTGTCTGTTGTCCCTGGGAAGGGACCTGGTGGTGTTGGGTCATACCCTGGACTTGATGATCTCAGAGGTGTTTTCCAGCCTCAACAATTCTGTGATGCTGTGACAGGTGCAGTGTTATCACTTGATACTGACAGTTCAGCTATCTTCCACCAAGCTGCATTTTGCTGTGCAGCTGCAGGTTGGGGACAATGTTCTGGCTCCTTCGTCACCCTCTGGCACACAGCAGAGACTAAACATAAAGTCCTTGTGGGTGTATTTAGCATCAGCCTTCTCTATCCCAGAGCTTAAGATGACCCCAGGCTGGGGGAAAAGGGAGGACCTGCACCATCTGCTGCCTGGGGGGCCAGTGGGGAAAGCTTTCTGCAGCCCTCATGGGCTTGTACAAGTCAACATGATAAAGGTGTGACCCATGGTTTCCTTAAGAGCTGGTTAAAGGTCAAAACTGCACTGGGGGTTGTGATTTTTTTCTTTTCCTTCATGGAAAGTAGAAGCTGTTCCTTAAAAGCCAGATCTGAACTAACCAAAACTCAGCCTGCATGAGCACTGCCATTTTTTTTCTACTGTTTCTTCTCTTATCCTTGTGTCCCTCTGTTGTACTTCTCCTCAGAAAATTTGATTAAGCAGTCACAAATCCTTCCCCTTTGAGACACCAGCAGTACTCTTTATCTGCATTTTTCCACTCGTAGTGACAGTCACGGTACTGACAAGGTCATGACTGTAACCACATGCTGGAGGTGCCTGATTCTGCTCAGAGAGGTTTAGGTGATGCCTCTCTCCACCACCTTCCCTACAGCTCAGTGAGAAGTGAACCCCATGGTGGGCTCAGTAGCAGGGTCTTGCTTCCAAAATTGCCATAGAGCCATTGTGGACTTACAACTGGACACTGTATCTGTGGGAACAGGCATAGAGGATGCTCTACAAGGTGTTTATGTGCTTCCTTAGTGCATCTTTAAGAGCTGTGCAATTCGGCATGCTCAGATTCTGGCATGTATACTTCTCTCCTTTTGTCAGTCTAGTCTACTGCACTGGGTTCAGTTGGGATAGGGTTAATTTTAAATAGGGGGAGGGGCTAGCCAGGAATTGCTGAATCAAACTAGTCGCTAGTCAAAGGGATATTCGATACCATCGTGATGTCATGCTCAGGGTATATATATAGGGGGCTGGTGGGAGTGGGGGGTCTCTCTTCTTTCCGGTTCTGCTGGTTTCCCGGTGGTGAGATCCGCGTTACATGTTACTCGCGTTATATCTGGTTAAACGTTACTGTTACTTCACTGTTATCGTTATCATTTATGTTCACAATTAAAACAAACTCTTTTTATCTCAACCTCATGAGCCTCCGCCTACCGCTCTCTCCGGGCCCTTCCCCTCACTCCCAGCAGGGGTGAGTGAGTGAGAGAGCGACTAGGTGGTTCTTTGTCTCTCCCAGCCGGTCACTCAGCTTAAACCACAACATCTACCTTTATTTATGTCCAAACACATCACTGTGGTATTTAAGCTCACTTAGCATCCTGTTTCAGAGCAGGGTATGTGAGCCTGTCCCCCAGCAGCAGGCAGAACCAGGCAAATATTGCCCCAAACCAGCAAGACCCTGCAAGTGCTGTCAGGAGCATTTCACACTCCAGGTACCTGCACCAGGGCACAACCCAGCCACACCAAGTCCACCTTCAACAAATCACAATTCTTGCTGCCTGCTGCTACAGTTGCTCGGGAATAGAGTGGTGGGAAGGATAACATTCTCCAAAATCCCAGTCCTTTCCACAAACCTTGCCTTGCCTGGAGGGACAATGCAGAGGTGCTCCTAGCACTCACCTGATGCCTGGGCTGCCCAGTCTGTGCTTTTCAATGGCTCTTTTTTCCCCTTCGAATGGTGCCTTTGGCAATGAACAGCACATGCAATGAACAGCAAGACCCCCATGGATTTTCCTGCTCCACTCTTCAAAAATGACAGCTGTCTCCTTGGAAGGCTCTTTTCACTCAAAGAAACACTATTTTGTCCTACATTTTCCCCCCCTCCACAGCCATGGCTCTGAGCTCTGGCACCTGCAGGACAATGGAGCACGTGTTTGTACCCTGTCAGCACTGTGCCCAATGTTTTGACTCTGGCACCCAGCTTGACCCTCTGCTGAAGCATGTCCAGGGGCTGTTCACTTTCCCTGCACTTTAAAGACGTGCTTGAAAACAAAAATAAAAACTGCCCATGATGTCCTAAGGAAACAGATGCTGGAGAAAGTCCCCTGCTGATTTTGGACAAGCAGGAGGACAAGCAAATAATTTTGCTGAAGTCCAGAAGTACATGATGCAAAAGCAGCATTTTCTGAAGAAGGAGGCTCAACTTTCTCCTGCTGTTTGCACAGCTTCACAATTTTCATCAGCTCAAACCCCCTCAAACCTTGCAAGGGTATCGCTGGGGATAAGCAGACAAGCAGGATCAGGCATCTGGGTTTCAGGGCCCTAAGTCTGTTCTCTGTCCTCTCACACCGTTTGCACTCAAGCACGGTGGAGATCACTGCTATCAGAGTAATGGGCCTTTTGCACTTCTTTTTCCACCCAGCCTCAAAAGATGCTGAGCAGATGAAAACCTCAGAAGGATTCAATGAGCTTTAGTAGGTTCTGACCTGCAAGTCATGACTGGTAGCACTGGACACTGTTTTAAACATGGTCCTTCCTGGTGAGTAATCCCACTCACCCCCAGTCGTCTGCGGCCACCTCACTTAGTGCAACTGGTATTGTCGGCTTTGAGCAATTTATCTTTGCAGTGCTCTGCTCCCCAGCCTCCCAGGGATGAATGCTCCCAGTGCTGTGGTGTGTGTGGGTGCAAAGAGACCCTCAAAGCACCACAGTGCTTCTGATGTCCTCTGCAGCCTTCTGAAGCCAGGCTGCTCGTGAAGGTGGATGAGGACCATCTGGGAGAGAAGCAATCACCATATAAAGTCCTTCTCTGCTGCAGGTATGTGTTCACCCTGTGTGGTTTGCTTTGAAATTTACACTGCTGGGGAGGAGCAGCCTCACCAGGGGGAAAGGGGCTTGCCTTTGTTGCTGTGTGCACAGAGATGTCGGGATTTGGTCCCTGCGAAGCAGCAGGAGTTTCAAAGCCGCATTGAAAATGTTTAAATAAATAAACAGCAGGGTTGGTGTTTCCCTGCCTTAATAGATCTGAAAAGGGCTGCATCCAGTGCCTGCTGAAACCGCCGCGGGCTTTCCCAGTGATGAGTCTGTGGTCCGGGCTGAAAGTGGGTGTTCTGGGGTTATCCGGCAGCTACAGATCTGCGGAGCTGTAGCACAAGGGAGATACTGACACATAATCGCAACTGATTAATGCCATCCATCAATGCCTGATTAAAATGAGCAGAAATGTTTTTTCTTCCTCTGCAGCACAAGAGCTCTCTTATGCAGAAAGTGCTTTTCTTAATTACCTCTCTGTAAACCCTCAGCGAGACAGAGCATCAGCATTGTAGCTTAATTCCTCTCTACTGTAATATCCTTCTCATTTCATAAGTGCGTAAGGCAGGATAATAGTGTGGGTTTTGGTGGGTTTCTTTCTCCTTTCATTTATATCAGAAGTGTCCTTCATCCAGTAATGGAATTGCAGAAGGTGTAGACAGTAAGACGGCTGTTCTTGTAGCAATTAGAGGAAGAGCCATGCTATAATCTTTTCAGAGTGGGGGAGTTCAGGCTGAGATTGCAGATCCAGATTTCACAGCTGGCTTGTTTCTATTATCAACTCATCCAAGCTCTCTCGCTCAAATTCTGGGTGAAACCGTGGCTCGCATGATGTCAGTGGCAAAACCTCCATTTGCTTCAATAAGGTCGAAATTTCATCCACTTTTTTTTTTTTTAAATGCCATTACACATTTAATTTGAATAGATAAAGCTACTTTTTAAAAAGTATTTGTAACCTGGGTACCTCAAATACTCAGAGAAGTGTGTCATTGTGCACCTGAGAAAGTATAACCTCCTTGCAAAACCTGATTGTGGAAAGAAATTCTGGAGGAAACTTAGACATGACTGGCACCCATATATAGCAATAACAATAAAAGAGCACATATCAAACGGGGGAGTGTCTAATGCTGTGTGGTGAGATGTGGATGGGATTGTTTGAGGGGGAGAAAGGGATAGACAAATTTGCTTGGAAGATGCTATGCCCTTGAAATGCTGGCAAGTACACACCAAAATCTATCGAGGAATTTTTGAAAATCAAGGGTAAAAGTGAGTTTTGACTGGGATAAATGCAAGGGAGGGAGGGTAAAAAGTCAAAAAATGTCAGTTACAGGGAAAGCCAGGGAGCAGGTGAGAGGAGAGAGGAGCAAGAGCCTCCCTGAGTGTCCCCTTTTCTTCCATACACAGAAAGCAGGAATCGAATCTTCATAATGGTTTTCTAGCTGCCTACTGGGTTAAGAAGGGATTATTTCAGCTCAGCCTGGTGGCTTATGTGGCAGAAGGACAGAGGAGCACTGTGGCACCTTGTACCATCAATCAGCAGGAATGTGCTGCTGGGACAAAAGCTGTGTCCAACCCCTTCCAAACATCAGAAATCCTTCCAGGGAAAAACCCAACACAGACAGTGGAAACCAGAAAAGCCCCTTCTGCACTTAAAAGTTGATTTTTCAGTCCTTCCTTTGAGAGTGGTATGAAGAGCTGGGGAAGGTTTGTTTGACAAGCCAGGGCAACGGAGGAGACGTGAGCTGAGGATGTGGAGGGAGAGGCAGACTTAGCAGGCACAAGTGGAGATGTTGTTTAGGGTGACAAAGTTGAGAAGGTGTCTAGTCTTCTGCACTGGGTGATGGAAGGTTGGAGAGCCCAATGTGCAAGGCAGAGATAAATACTGAAAAAAGTCTTGAGTGCTAGCAGTAGCAATTTGAGCCTTCCTGTATTGTTGCTACAAGAGGAAAGGAGCATCTGCTCATGCAAAAATGGTTTTGCTTGATGGGTTTGGATGAGGAGAATCATTATTACTTTCCACATCTGTGGGGACCAGTGCCTGTACAAACCAGAAAGCTGGGGGAGTTACTATAAGCTGCACCCAGATACCTGAATCCCAGCCCCCAAAGCCCAAATCAACCTTTCACTCTGCATTTCTGAATGTGGTTTTCCAGATAGTGAGTCAGACAAATCCCTTCCCCAACCAGAGAGCTGGGACACTTTTTGAGTACCTGTCAAAGTCCCAGTCTGGAGACTCCCAGTCCCTTCTATGCACTGGTACCAGATCTGAGAATCAGAGTGGCTCCTGTCAGGCTCACTGTCAGGGCAGATGAGGAGCTGGCTGTGTGATATTTGCTGTGTTAAGCTTCATGAATTCCTTAGCCCTGCAAATGCACCTTCTTTTGCTTAGTGCACCCAAAATATATGTTCCTTTGTTAGGGAAGGAAGACTTGTTTCTTGCAATTCCCAAGGGGATCTTTCTGAATGTATACCACCGTATCCAGCTATAGCCACATCCACCCATACATAGTGGTCAGAGCTGGGGACAGCCAGAGCTCTGCCCCAGGGACACCACTGGCATGAAGCCACAACTGCAGAACCAATGCCTGCGTGAGCATGCGACCTGGTGCTGGCACTGTATGTTTGTGCAATAAACAAATGCAGGTCACGGGCTGGCAGTATGGCCATGAAAAGCTGCAAGGGTGGGGACAGCTAACTGGGTGTTTCCATTCACCTCTTAGTCCAGACCAGGAATATCCTTCTGAAACCATAATCCCCATTGTTTCCACTTACAACACTGGTTTTCATCAGAGCGGGGTCTTGGGGACATGTGTGAAACACGTCTCATGCCACTTGCAAATATAACATTAAATCCTTGTGGTGTGGCAAAGAGAAGACCCAGCTTATGTAGCCAATCACTGTCCTGATGTAGCAGACTGAGATTTGTTCCAAGTCAAGGTTCACCTTGAAGCTCTTGTGCAAATGAGCAAATTAACAGCCTGGAAAAAGCAAAGACCCCAAATGAAGCTGTGATCAGTTTTATGCAATTCTGATAAGAGCGCATTTTGGTCAGCCATATATGAGACACGAGAGATTCCAAAACCCCAGGCAGACAAAGCAAATTTTATCCCCCAGAAGAAGAACAGGCTGTGGCAGCCTGATAGGAACCGCGGCTCCCCAGGGAGATGCCTGGAGGCGGGACTGTGCTCTGAACAGTGGCTCTGGCTTACTGCAGTATCAAAATGTTAAGGTTGCAAAAAGTCACTTAATGGCCCCAAAACCCAAATAAAGTGTAACTGGTGTTCTCTGTAGGTTTTTGATTGATGATTTTGATGAGCAAAATCAACCACCTAGGAAATCCCATCTTAAATTCACAAGGGCAACTATTAACTTCTGTATTACAGCCCATAGCTCAGTGTCTTGTCTGTCTCCTCCCTCCTTTCTCTTCTATCCTCTTGCTCCTGCATCATTGCCATTTGATAAGCTTCCAGAGGGAAAATCCTGCAAGAATTTTCCTGTCTTTCCTTCTTCTTCACCCTCATTTCTAGACATGGTGTCTTTTTAATACTTAATTGTTCTAAGTGCCTAATTATCTGTCTCACGCAATCATGATTCACAGCTGTAAAATGTTCTTTAGCTTCTGGATGAACATCTTGTTCAATTGCCCTCATGGAAACCAAGATGAAGTTGTTTTGCTTATGGGAAAGGATGGCCCAAAATCAGAGCACCAGCCCCTGCTTCAAACCGAGCTGGATTTGCTGTGGTTTCTGTCCCCAAGGAGATACCCCCAAGACCTCATGGGCTACATGTCTGTTCCACCTCTGCAGGATGTCGGAGGTTGTTGGAGGGAAAGTTTGACTGCTTTGAATCCCTTTGCCTCCTGGAAGAGCCAGACCTCCCTGTGCAAAAGTTTTGGGGTCTACCATCTGTAGGGGTGCAGGCACAAGTTACTTATGGCTTAATGAGAAGAAAGGTTCCAGATGAAGGAATTCCAAAGGTGAGACAATGGGAGAGCAGGCAGAGCTGAGGTCTGCATTTCTTTTTCTTCTTAGTAAACTCATTATCCAGCTAAGTACCCAATATTTCTCTTTAGCACCTCCTGAGGGCTCCATTAGTCATTTGAGAGACTTTGTATTCGTATGACTCAACTTGTTTCAGAGTCTGAATCATGAGCTTCTGCACCGTGGCATGACAGGGGAAGTTAGTGTGGATCTTAGCCTGGTGCTTTTCCAAAAGAAGGACTTGTGTCCAAATCTGTATTAATTTTATTCATGACTCCAAATATTCCTATCTGGAAGAAAACATTTGCATTGGGAAACAGGGCATTGGCAGCGCAAACAGCAGCAACCCCGTGGGACTGGAAGTGCTGAATGTGGCTTGTCCCAGCAGCAGGGACACCTCCCCAGAGAACCCCCGTTAACTGGACCGGTAAACAAATACAATCCAGCAGTCACGGAAGAGGTATTTGCTTCTTTCCCTCTATATACTAATGAAGTTAAAGCTGTCAGAGGTGCACACAGAAAAGCAGATGTTTATAGTACTCTGCAGAGTGAGAAAGTAAAGAAGTTTAAAGGCAGGCAAGCTCCACATGTTCGTTTACTGAATGAAAGCCTGGGAATTGCTAGTCTACGTTTCTTGTAGTAGGCTTCCCATATTTATGTTATCCTTGATGGCAGCTAGACTCAGTGTGTATCATTGCATTTACTGAGGTTTTGCAGTAAAGAAGTGCTGAGAATCCCTGGTTCAAAATTATGGGGTTTGAAGTGTGTGGTAGAGACTGAACATGGCAGATGCCAACAAATATACTTCTTTAAGTGTAAGCAAGTGGTCAGTCCTGGGACATCTGTGGCAGATGAGTTTGTTTTTCCAAGTTTTCCATGTTTTTCCTTGTTTTTCAAGAACATTATTACTTTTAAGTTAAATAACTTACAGCACAAATACACCAACACTCTGCTTTGTGGCTTCTGTAGGTGGAAACCAACTCATAAACCTTGTAGCCTGGGAGTGCTCAGCAGACAAGCAATGTCCATGCCAGGATATGACCTGAACTTGGAGACAGGGCAATACTCAGATGTGCAAAATGTGAGAAAATATAAAGCTGGCCTCTGAGTGACAGAGAGCTACATTTGAAGCATTTGAAATTCTAGCAAGGATTTCACAGACAATGTCTTAAAGCAGGTCAGTGTCCCATGTAAACAAAGTGCTGGAGCGCTGATGTGCCTATTTATTCACTGGAGTATGTGTGGAGATGTGAAGTCGCTTGAGAAGACTTTCGTTTCAACACTGGCACATTTTTGTTGTGTCAGAACATCCTGGCTGATCTCTTGCAGAGAGATCTTTCCCCTCTTCAAGAGGATCAGGGACATTCACATCCAGGAACGTGAGAGCTCTGGTCTTGAACTAGCACTGCTGATGCTGCTCCTCTGTTGTTGTATCAGCTCTGAGTAGGACTGAGCTCACCTGACACATGCAGAGTCTAGGCTGGATTCAGAGGTGGACCTTTTGCTGCAGGTTTTGGGGACATGTAGAGCTACTATGGGTGGCTCCCTGGGCTGATCACACAGCTCTGTGGTATTAGAATCATCAGAGCTGTATCAAGAGGCCATATTCAGAATGTCTTTGGTTTTGGTGCTGTAGAAAAACTCCTCCTCCAGATGAACATGCCATGCTAGAAGAAAGTGCCAGTTCCTAAAAGACTTGGCAAACACTTAAACCTAGTAAAAAAAAAAAAAAAGTACATTAAAATGCTTCACTGCTTTGGAAATGGTTTGTTAGTCTACTAAGGGTGAAAAAAACCTTTCTGAAGCTGGTGCCTGAGCAGCACTTATATCTCAATTATCCCCATGTTGCGTCGCTGTGTGTGAGATTATGAGCTAACAAGTTTTTCATGTCTTCTTCAGCACAAGTTTAAGAGCAACATTTATCTCTGGTCATGTCAATTCTTTGGTCAACTCAGCAGCAAAGGTGATGCTTGCTGCCAGAAACTCCACTAACGAGGCTGAGTGATTTATTCATTAAGGGCAGGGAAATCCGGAGCTTTATTCAAGAGGCCCTAGTGGGAAATTTGCATGAAAATTTCATGCTGTTTGCTCGCAGGAGCCCTACCTGGCAGTGGGTGCCCTTCCCTGCCGTACTGCCCTTTCCCTTGCTGCAAGGAACAGCCCCGCTTCCCCTCAGCAAACCCTTAAATAGAAATAAAATATGCAAAAGGTTTGTTTGCTTGGTTTTTTTTTGGTTTTGTTTTCAAAACTCATAGTACCAGGAAAGTGTCATCTGTTTAAGAAAAAGAGCTGGACTTTGGAGGCCTAGGAGACCTTTCAACAGCTCTAACCATGCTGAAACACCAGGAGTTTGCTCTGCTACCATTAAAGATTGAAAAAGCTTCCCACAGGCTTTGGAGACACAGGAAAGAAGCTTCTCAGTCCCGAGGAGCAAAGGAGTGAACTAAGCTGGGCTAGCAGGCCTCTAGTGTCTGGACATGAAAATAAATTTGAGTTTAATTTGCACGGTTTGGCTTCAGATCCTCAAATGGGATATGCAGAAGGTCTGCTCATACTTGCGGTTTATCTTTGTCCTTCCTGCTTGACAGGAGATATTGCAGGTATTGGCCAAGCTAAATCCCTTTGGTGGAGTACACTAACACCTATTCCATTCAACATTCTTTGTTTTGTTTCATGAACAATGTGAGGACTTGAAACCTATGCGTGTGTCCAGACTTTATGCTGCTCTATGCTGGGCTGAGCCCACAATGGTCGTTGCCTCTCGGGATTTCCCTTTCCCCTCACACCCTGGCTGCCCCAGAAAGTAAAGTGAGATGTACAGTCTGAAGAGGTACTAAATACCCACTGGCCACAGAGAAACCAAGGGGCCAGTTGCACTGAGATATCTAACCCCAGGCATGCTTGTAGATGACTCTAAAAATCCACATTCAGGATTTCCCAGAGCTGAGCAGCCACATCACTCTTCTGTAGACCCTCTGGATAGATGATTTGCCTCCTCTTTTGTGTCCAGTGATGCCTCCTGTGCAGCTGGACCCTTTCATGGTTCTCCTGTGAGTTGGGTGGATGGTGACAGTGCTGTGGTGGTACACCTGGATGGTAGGTAGTGCCTCAGAGCACAAGGACACTTTGGACACACTGAGTCAGGGCATATCTCTGCACTGAGACAACTTTTGGGATTACTTTTAGAGGGGAGAGGTGTTAATGAGAAGAGATGAGAATGTTTTTGCATCACTGCATGATAGAAATAGCCATAATCCCTGTGGGCATAACTTCCCGTGAGACTATGCCTCTTTTTTTGGTTGCACTACCAACTGGGCAGTGGGTTGTAGATGTTTCCCACAGGCACTCCCCATCATGAAGCACAGCCTAGCATGAAGGAGCTGCACTTGCCTGCATCCAAAGCAGCCCCAGGGATTTCCTTCAGCTGCAGCAAATGTTCCTCTGCAGCAGGAATAAAACTTTTCTGTAATATTTCAGTGACGGGGACAAGTCCTGGATCCTGTGTCAAACTTTTCCCAGATTTTTGGTTTTTTCCCAGTATTTCAAAACTTGATTTCCTCTGTTGCCCCTGGATCCCCCCCCCCCCCCCCCCCCCCCCCCCACTAATTTGAGACATTGCTTCTCCACTCTTTTCTTTTGAAGGGTCCCTTTCCACTTATCTCACCTGTGTCCCTCCTGAAGGTGCTTGATACTTTCTCCTGTCTCTTCTTTCATAGGGACAGAACCAGGTCAGGCTGTGCTGTACCTGGGGTTCACACGCTGCATCTCACACTAAAGAAAAGTCCCCACTGAGCCCAATGAGCGAGACTCACTTTCCTTTCCCAAGTGTTTTGCCATCAGGCTTTTCCATGTGGTTTCTTTGCTGTCTCATACAGATCAGCTCAGCATTTCCTCTTGATAGGGAATCTCATCATCTTTTCCTGCTGGATGCCTGTTTTCCTGAAGCTTGCAAATACCTAATTATATTTGAGAATCTCCTTTTCCAGCAAATGATCACTGGTTATATACCTTACTAGGGGGAAACACTGGAAAGATGTCATCTGCTCCTTCAAGCATCTTCTTTTCTTGTTCCAAATTAAATGGATCTTTTATTTTTTCAGTGGAAAAATGTATTGGCTCATAAAACACAACTGGCAAACTAGGACATGGTCAGCGGTTGAATCAGTCCAACCTGGAAACCTGGCTATAAACAGAGGGAATGTGATGTGGAGAATAGAGCGTATAAGGAGCAATTGAGGGAGCTGGGACTGTTCAGTTTAAGGAAGAGGAGGCTGAGGGGGGACCTCATCATGCTCTACAATTACTTGAAAGGACATTGTAGAGAGGTTGGTGCTGGTCTTTTCTCACAGGTAATTAGGGACAGAACCAAGGGGAATGGGTTCAAGTTGAAACAGGGCAAGTTTAGGCCAGACATTAGGAAGAAATTCTTCACAGAAAGAGTGGTCAGACACTGGAACAGACTGCCTAGGGAGGTGGTTGAGTCGCCATCCCTGGATGTGTTTATGTGTCGCTTAGATGTGGTGTTGGGTGACATGGTTAGGGGTGGAATTGTAGTGTAGGGTTAATGGTTGGACTCGATGATCCCAAGGGTCTTTTCCAACCTGAACTGTTCTATGATTCTATGATTCTATGAACCCCAGTGGAGGAGGGGATCTGCAGTGTGAGCACAGACAGGGATGATGTGCAGTGGACCTGATGCTCCTGCATTGGCCCCTGTGCCACCTGGTAATTGTAACCCTGAGCTCAAGCAGCCAGTCTTAGTCTCTGGTACACAAATGTTACTGGAAGAGGGAAGTTTCTTCAGTAGGGGAATCCCAAGATGACTTCAAGTGGTGGTTCCTTGCTGAAGAGGTGACTCAAACCATTGGGCTTCATCGTTTAAGAAAGTCTAGCTTGTGTCCTGCATGGAGGGTGAATTTAGGAATGGAAGCTTTTGGGTTTGTTGCTTTAATGATCACTTTGGCAGCCACTCAGAGTGAGATGCTGAATCAGAGACCCCTCCAAGGACTGTAGGGGACCACACGTAGTCCCTCTGAATGCTGCCACTGAGCTCCCTGCATCCCTTCCTGTGAGAGGTTTGAGGATGTTTTTGCGGGAGAGGCAATTTTTCTTCCTGTTGCTCGCGCTCCCAGCTCTCCCTGTGCCAGCTGCCCCAGGGGCCCGGTTGGCAACTAAGCTGCTGTAACTCCTGAGTAATTGATACCTTCTAAAATTGCACCTTCGAAGCAGTTGACGGGCTCCTGCGACGAGCTCCTGAATAATTGAAGCGATATTTGTGGGTTTTGCACTGAAGTACTAACAGCTGTGGTATGTTTTGATATTTATGAAGCCAAATAAATTATGGATTAGTCAGCGCAGTGAGCCCAGCGTGATGCTTATTACTGCTGGAGTGCCGGAGCTGATGGTGTGCTATTCATGCCGTTTCACTCCCATTGTGAGGCTGAGTATGACTGGTGTCTATTACCAGACTTAATAGAGCTTGCTTGCAGGTTTAAGATCCAGTCCCTGAGAGCCAACAGTGTGTTTTAATTTGTTCTCCACTGCATAGATTTTAGAAAGACATGCTGGGACTATATTTCAGGTCACAGGGCATTGCAGCGACGCACAGATGTGGAGATGATTGTTTCTGTAGTAATGGAGATGGGTGCTAGCAGAATTAACAGCAAGTGTTGGCATTAAACTGAAATTTGTACAAAATCCAATCTTTTCAAGCTGGTCTGTGGGTAAATATCATATGTCTTCTCTGTGATGTCTCATTCATTGCACAAACTTTTCTTTGTAACTGAGACAGTGTTTGTGAGAATAAACTCCACTCCACTTTCCATTATCCAGGCAAATTTTGTTCCGTGGATGAAAATACTTTAACTTTGCAGATGATCCAAACATATTCCATATTTCCCCCCATTGGCACAAGCTGCCTGCTGAGAAAGGATGGAAAAGGAGGAAACAACCGTTCAGAGCAGCAGACTGCATCCGACCACACCAAAGCTTCCCTGGCACTATAAACTGTAATAAATATATGACAGCAAGTCGCTGTGCTTTGCTTACAGCTGCAGTTAGCGATTTGGTAGGAAACTGAGGTGTTTGTTCATGTCTTAAAAGTCATTCGTTTACAAATCTAATACTTGCTTTGATTTCTCTGTCTCTCCATGTGAAAATAGGTACCTATAGCTGATCTGCTCACCTAGATCCTCCTGGTCCATACAGCACGTGCCCTCACAAAGCAGGTGCCTGGAGCTGGGTGGGTAAATTTTGTCCTTCTTTTAGGAAGAATTTTTTTACTGAAAGGGTTGTCAGGCATTGGAACAGCCTCTCATGGAGGCAGTTGAGTCGCCATCTCTGGAGGTGTTTAAGAGATGGGTAGATGTACTGAGGGGTGTGGTTTAGTGGTGTTGATAGCGCTAAGACAAAGGTTTATCTTGAAGGTCTCTTCTAATTGAAACTGTTCTAGGATTCTAGGATTCTAGGATTCTAGGATTGAGTCTTCTGAAAAAACAAAGCTATGAAGAGGGCCTAGATTGGATGTCTCAGCTGTGGAAGTGTTCGCTGTAAGCATCTACATTTGACTCCACAAAACCAGCTGACACCTGTCCAGGAAACACCATTGCACTCTGAAAGCGTCTTGGTACAGAAGCTCCCTGAGCAAGTAACTCCAAGGTTCTGCATGAAAAGGAAGCTTTTGCATCCAATTAAATGCTTCAGACAGGGACTTCTTTCTCTTTAATTTCTTTTTTTTTTTTTTTTTTTTTAATGTACTGAGTGGGAGAATGAAAGATACTTACCTTTACTTTTTTTGTAATGTAGGAAAATGCAATTCTTTTCAACCTGTTAGTTATTCAGCCAGAGATTGCAGATTTTTTTAGGGAACTTTGGACTGAGTTTCTGGCTGCTGTTGCTGTGTTACATGATAAATTGTTTACAGTCTGCCACGAGAGGCAAGCAAGGAAAGTTTCTCCCATCCCAATTTCCTTGTAAATTATATAAGAACCATCACAGTGAAAAAAAGTCTAAGGGATCACAGACAAATTCTATGCAATTAATGAGGTTTGAATTTAATGTTTGCGGGGCTTCTACCTTCAAAAAATGCCTTTCCAAGAACAACTCCAGCCCACCATGCAGATAAGGCATTTCTGATAAGGAATTAAAATGCTGACATGGCACCAGCTCTGGTTTTCACTCAAAGCTGGGATGCTCTTTTCCTCTACAAAACCGTCACCAACAACATCTGACAAATACCTCATTGCTGTCTGGTATTTCTGCCCCTGTTATTGCACCAGATCCTCTCTGGCTTTCAGCAGCTTGCACCACTGGCAGGTGCTTACTGCTCACGTTGCCACTCCTCAGTGACCGTTAATCTTCATGAACACAAGATGCAGGGTAAAATTGCAGGCACGTCTGGCAGCTTTTGGGTCGGGACGTACCCCTTTCTGTTCCCCCCCAGCACTCTCAGCATCATCATGTGGGCAGTGCCTCTTGTTACTGGAAGCTCAAGGGTGCAGGCTCAGAGACTCTGCCTCAGGGGAACAGCCAGGAGCCAAATCTCACCCATCTTCAATTTACTTTGATTTCTAGACTCCTAAAGATTTCCTACTGATGCTTGCTAGCTAGTGAATTTAGGCTTACTGGTGTTAGGTTTGCTTCTCTCATCTGCCTTTTGTGGACCTCTCAAAGAATACACTGAAAATGTCTGAAGTGGAGGGTCTCTGTATTTTTCATGGCCATAACCCTAATCATGTCAGGGGAGACACTGCATCTCAGGATGGGCAATCTCATCTCTGGGCTTTCCTTTGACTTTTCCCTCTTCCTCTGCAACCCTTTTTAACAGGTGACCAACCTTTGGGTGCGTGCCAGACTATCTGACAGCTGCGTTGCCCCATGTGTACTGTGCTTCCTGTGAGGGCTACATTGCTGTGATGAAGAAGGAGCCAAACACAGGTAAAACAGAACCCTGAATTTCCTGCTTTCTGTGCATCTAAATGGGAATTGACAGGGAACAGAAGTCAGACAGAAATTCTGGCAGAGGACTTCCCTGCTAGGATCCTGAGTCTCCGCACTGTTTTCCTGTGGTGTTTCAGAGCAGGAGATGGAGCAGAGGATTTGCCTTGCTCATGTTTTGCTCTGGGTTTGGTTTCTCAGGTGAAGGACTTAGCCCGGTTTGAGGCGCTCCCCGACGAGGCAGCAGGGAGCAGGTACTTGGAGCTTGTGTGGGCTGCTTACTGAGACTCACTACAAATTACGTGTCAGGTTGAGTTACTGGAAATGCTCAGCACAAACTGCATTTCAGGACATTGACAACAGCTATTGCAAAGACAGTGTAAGGCCTGGCTACCTTTTCCAGCAAGGATGAGAACATTCACATTGACTCAGAGAGCTGTTTGCTGCTCTAAAGCAACCCAAAAAGTACATTTACAAGGAAGGAAGAAGAAAAAAAATGGAGGGAACCCTGCTGCTACACAAGGATAGGAGCACAGTTTACTTTCATACTATCCTGAGGCCTTGTTCCATCTATATTTGCTCTTTACTATTCTCTCTTGATCATGAAAACAGACATTTTGATTAAAGCTCTTATCCCAGTGAGGAGACAGAATGTAGCTTCATTTAATATAAGGCTCTTAATGAATGTCTTGAAGCAAAAATACAAAAAAGAGGAGAAAAATCCATTTTGCAAAGGATTTCTGAATCTTCCTTCTCAAAGGTGCCAACAACACAACCTTTGTAGCAGAAATTGTTACTTACAAAAGAAGTTGATTATTGTGGCCAAATAAAGCATCCAGGACTGCACTAGGAGGATGGATTTGCATTTGGCTGTGGGATGGGGAGAAGTCAGTTCCCTCTTCCTGAGGCAGCTCCAAGGCTGTGGGATTGGAGACCTGTCCCCAGCTTCCTTGTACCTGTGTGGGAGTGGCAGCAGGGATGGTTTCTTCTCTCCCACGTGTCCCTGTCCTCAGAGGTCTCTCCACTTTCCCTCAGCCCTTTTAGGAGATGGTCAGCCAGGGTAATCCCAGCTGAGGGTACTCAGAAGGGTGTCCTCAGCCATTTAATTCTTGAGCTGTGGTGGAAAAGCCAGAAGATGTTTTCAGGATGTTACAATCACACACAACAGTGGAAGGCAACCGTTGGTTTTCAGGGCTTGCTTTGCAAATGAAAATCTAGCTCTTGTATAACCTGAGTCTCACAGTGGGATGTTTTAAGAAAAGACACAGGGTCACACTCATGTCATGACATTGAGACAATTGAAGATTTGCCTCTATTAATGCTAATAAAGACATTGGCAGCTGATCCCAGAGGGCAGGATCATTGGTTACCCAGTTCCTGCTATGCAGATTAGATGTGTCTTCCTTTACCCTTGTCTCTGGTATTAGGTTGAGGATGCTGAAAAGGAGGGAAGACCAAAGCCTTGTTTCCACGTACATGCTTGATCAGTAGCTTGTGTTGCCGTGGAGGTGACCTCCTGGCACCTTCCATAGGTGATGGACAATGTCCTGCTCATGGCTCTATCAAAGTGATGCATTCTTCCAACATCAAAGGCATGATCCCACAGGTTTTTAGTGTCCCTTCTGTCTGCAGTAGCTACAATGGACGGCAGGAGGGCAATGTGAGACACTTCACACAACTGGACACACTGGTTGGCTACAGATATCTCTATCTGCATCCCATCATTTGTCAAAACCTAAATATTATGGTGTGGTCTTCTATCCTTCCCAAACATGCCCTTCCTTCTCTCTGTGATCTGCGTGGTCCTAAAACCACCACAGCTTTGGAAAGGTTGAGGCTGCAAGGTAAATGGAGGGCCTGCTAAATTATGGGAGAGGAAAGAGCCAGACCAGCACACGTCTTCATAGTAGGTGGCCTGGTGCAATGAGGAGAGATATTTCATCATTGGGGATCTTCTCTTCTTTATTCTTGCACAGCAAAAGAATAAGCACCAAGTGAAGGACACTGACCAAGCACGAATTAAAGAATTCATTTTGGTTATGGCTTATTGGGAGGGTTTACCACACTGCTTTTATATTTGCTTCTTCCTAGTTTCCAAGAGGATGTTGGGTTTGCTTTCAGACTGTAAGCACGCTGGATGGAGAGAAGACAGAAAGATGAAGTGAGGAGACAGATCTTAGCAAGTGCCCTTAGCTCTGCTCTGAGCCTCCATCCTGGAGCTTGAATTGGGAGAGTAAAATAGAAATAAGCAAACAGGTGGCTCAGTAAGAAGCAATGGTTAAGGATTTGACAAATGACATGTTGAGCTTTTTCTGTTACCTTTTCCATTTTTGTATTTTCCTCTTCTTTTGCAAAAGGAAGGCAGATAAGAAGTCCAGGGAAGAGCAAGCACCAAACGGAGCCAGTGTTTATCAAAGGCAAGGAAGAAAGCGTCCTCACCCCAGACCTCACCAAGGCGTGTCTGGCAGCTTTGCTGCAGCCTCAGGAAGGAAAGCCAGGCAGATGTGTCCTACCAGCCAATATGGAAGTTTAAAACATCCAGTGCCTCACCACTGCCAACCTGAGTGAGCTCCAGGGAGACAACACAAGCATGAGAGCAAAAGCAAGAGTCCCTCTCCAAGTATCAGCACAGTTCCATGAGGGTACCAGCATGGGCCTCATTCCTTTGGTCTTCCCCACTAAACACCCATTTCTCCCCACTGCACTCTCCCCTGGTCTTCCCATTGGAAAAGTGTTGTGAACATCCCACATATCCTTTCTCCTTTACTCATTATTTTCCTTCCTACCCTTTAGAGATGAAGCATTTATTTGGCATGAAATCATGGGCAGAGCTTGGACGGGTTTTTATGTTCCATGCCTGAACCCATAGACAATTACAAACATGGCTGGCTGCCTGGTTTTGTTAATTAGCTACCAGCAATGCCTCATTTTTCCCTCTGTGGTTTCCTTTTGAATTAGTAGGGCACTGCTCATTAGTTCTCTTCCGCTTTGGGATGCCACAGTTGAATATTATGGCATCCAGAAATGGCAGTTAGTTGAGAGTATAAGCTTGATTTGTTTGAACAATTAAAAAATATTAGTTTCATGTAGGTAATTAAGCAAAATAACAGCAAAGCTGTTTTGTAACAGTGCACTCTGCCTGCCCTCCACCAGTGCTCAAACTTCTTATTTCCTGATTTGCTGGCAACAAAGATTAGAGTAAGTGTCCACAACAGTTTCTTGGTTTGGCTGTGAAATATTAAATACCTCTTCCTGTGAATTCAGTTTAGTCAAATTTGTATCAACTGATTGCTGATACCTGATCAGCAGAGTTGTCGTCAACACCTCGATGTCTGAGTGGAGCCCAGTGATGACTGGTATTCCTCAGGGGTCGATATTGGGACCAGTGCTGTTTAACATCTTTGTCAGGGACATGGACAGTGGGATTGAGTGCACCCTCAGTAAATTTGCTGATGACACCAAGCTGAGTAGTGTAGTCAACACACTGGAGGGAAGGGATGCCATCCAGAGGTATCTGGACAGGTGTGAGAGGTGGGACCACGCAAACCCCATGAAGTTCAACAAGGCAAGGTGCTAGGTCCTGCTCCTGGGTCAGGGCAATCTCAGCCACAAATACAGGCTGGATGATGAGTGGATTGAGAGTAGCCCTGCAGAGAAAGATTTGGGGGTGTTGGTCGGTGAAAAACAGTATAAGCCAGCAATGTGGGCTCACAGCCCAGGAAGCCAACCCCGGGCTTCACCAAAAGAAGCGTGGCCAGCAGGTTGAGGGAGGTCATTCTACCCCTCTGCTCTGCTCTTGCGAGACTCTATCAGTAGCACTGCATTCAGCTCTGAGGCCCCCAACATGAAAAGGACATGGACCTGTTGGATGGAGCAAGTCCAGAGGAGGGCCACAAAGACGATCAGGGGGCTGGAGCACCTCTCCTATGAGGGCAGGTTGAGAGAGTTGGGGCTGTTCAGCCTGGAGAAGAGAAAGTTTCAGGGAGACCTTATAGTGGCCTGCCAGTACTTGAAGGAGGCTACAGGAAAGAAGAGGAGGGACTCTATCAGGGAGTGTAGTGGTAGGACGAGGGGTAACAGTTTCAAGCTGAAAGAGAGAAGATTTATATTAGATATTAGGAAGAAATTCTTTACCGTGAAGGTGGCGAGGCACTGGCATGGGCTGCTCAGAGAAGTTGTCAATGCCTCATCCCTGGAAGTGTTCAAGGCCAGGCTGGACGGGGCTTTGAGCCTGGTCTAGTGGGAGGTGACCCTGCCCATGGCAGGGGGGTTGGAGCCAGATGATCTTTAAGTTTCTTTGATTCTATGATTCTATTTATAAAGACTTGTTTTCATTTTTCTGATCTGCACCCTGGAGTCTGTGCTCAGTTCAAAGAGTTCTTCCAGCACCTTTGATGCTTATTTAAGTACCTAACACTAAATAACAGCGGTAGCAACCAGGGTGGTAAAATAATGTTTTATTCCATGAATGAACAAACACTACCATGCCACATCCTAAAGTTATTTCTACAAAAGATTGTGGACAGAACAGATTTTTACATTTCTCAGGTCAAGTTCATTTCAGGCTTTTGAGCCTGTTCAGTGTAGCAAAATCTGGACACGCAGCATTCTTATTGTCTATTTGGCATTTCGCCATATAAAGCAGATTTATACTGTTGTTCTTGTTTACACAATGTCAATGCACTGTAAATTAAAGAAGATAATCAAAATCAAACTAGGTAATTTCTGTGGTTTAGCAATATATTTTCCATGATGGTCAAAGTACAACCAACATTCAAAGCTTAAAATAAAGATAATAAAAAAGACACACTAAGGAACACAATGGAAACATCATCATTGCTGTCAGGATGTGAGATTACCCACAGTACTATGTAAAAAGTAGAAACCGTCATTGATATTCAAGCTGTCAAAACAAGAAAAGAAATTACATTAATTGTTATATTTCCAAGCTAGTATGTCTAAAGAGTCCTGATCAGCAAAGAAGTGTTATCGCATGCATGCTGAACACAAGACTAATATTGGATTGGGGACCTGACGAATAACTGACTTACATTCCTTTATATACAACAAAATGAAATATACAGTATTAATACTGGCTGTACATTTGGTCAGAATATTTTACAAGGAGCGACACTAGTCAAAATTGTTACGACATGGCAGCGGAAGGGAATGAAGGTTGGATTTCTTTCTGAGAGTTGAATGTTTTCACAAGAAGTTTTAAAAATTGCTAAAGTGTTAGATATTTTAAAGCAAAAGTGTCATGTCTTCCCCCCCCCCCCCTTTTTTTTTCTTTTATGTCTAAAACTAGAGTGAGCAGAAGAGATAATTAAATGTGTTTGGAATGTGCTAATCATTGACCTGGAGTAAAACTCAGCTGCAGATAGCATGTGCAATAAATCTCTGCACATTGGCTCTGTTTCAACACCTTTATGAGATGATCTGCAAAGTATCCTGCTACCATAGCCTCACCTAGCTATTCCCCAAACAGGTTGCCAACCAATTGTTCTAACAATAAAAGTAGAAAAAGAATAATGGTGACTGTCACATATTTTTCTCTAGTACAATAAAAATATCTCAATGTTAAATTGATTTAACTTATTTATGTGCATGTTTTTCCAAGCTGCTAAAGAAAATACTCATAGTAAAGGCTATGCCAGGAACATGAGACTGAGATTTCCTTTGCTTTATTCTAGCAGATTTTTAATGTCTGAGTACCTCAACCTCCATTGCCTTTTTAGACTCCTAAGGTCTAAAATGAGTTGGTTAATTCAGTGTATGTTTTTTCCCCATCCAGAACAAGCTGAGAAGCTAATAAGGTAAGCATAAGACCCAGTGAAAAGTAAAAGCTATATAAAATTAAGAAATAATTACAGGAAGATAATGATCAGTGTAACTAATAGTGATATTTTGTACAACTGAATTTGCATGTCTTGTAGCAATGACAAACCTGAACACGGGAAAGAGCAGGCAAGTGTGTATGAATCAGTACCCTTTAAAACAATTGTGCTATAATCTTTTTCATATATTAAGTTAGATCTTTTTTCTGACACAGTGTGATGC
The DNA here is from genome assembly GCA_020746105.1 of Trogon surrucura. Classification (NCBI taxonomy): domain Eukaryota; kingdom Metazoa; phylum Chordata; class Aves; order Trogoniformes; family Trogonidae; genus Trogon; species Trogon surrucura. Next base: position 52,080,081 of record CM036622.1, read on the forward strand.
TAGCTATAGTACTCTTAATACAGATGGCGGATTTCACTGCTACTGTTCGATTGCTTGAATGCAAAGAGACATTAAATCTTCCAGTCCTCAAAGCGGTTTCTTGGGATGTTCCTTCAAGTTCAATGTCTTACCACTTTCACACCAGAAGTCACTCTGTGGCAAACAATTAAGAAAGAAAAAAAAAAGGAAAAAATAAAAACAACAAAGAAAAAGAAGATGTTGGTTGTGACGGGTTAACTTCAGACAGCAGTTTCTGCTGAGTTCACCATGCTTAATGTTCTTCCATTTAGGAAGGAGTTGCTGTCAAGTAAAGCAGATGAGCTGCTTTCAGTTTTCTTTAAATACATGCTAACAACGTAACATCTCTTTCTTCAGGAAAATGATCCAGTTGCATATTGTTAGAGAAATCTGCCTTGTGCTTAGCACGGATAAGTAGGGTTAATCGTCGTCCTCCTCCTCTTTCACTGGGGCTATCGGGAGTTTGTCCTGAACTTGGAAACATGCCTCAAAGTAGTTGACGATGGAGTTGTACAAATGCTGCTCTAATGCTGCATTGCTGAAGTAATGGCTTTCATCGGGATAAATCTGCAAAAAAGCAGGAAAATGCACACTGTTAGGAGCTTGAAGTCCCAGAAGTGACCACCCTTATCTGCAGCTCGAGCTGGCCTGCACACCCCCTGCTCTTCCTCCTCACTTCGTGTTCCCACAGACGCGCATGAGGTCCAGGGACCACAGCACTCTGAGTGCAGACTTGCATCTTCCTTCAAAAAGGAGCTTTTTTGGAGGACAATTTTCCATTTAATTCCATTCTGAACAAGTTCAGGCTAAGCAGAACCACACCACACTTACAGATAACAGTGCTTCCTTCTTGTGAAAACTGGAAAAAAAACCAGTGTAAGTCTGTGAAGAGAAATGGCATTAGCTTTTATCGACTAAAATGAGGGCTTTACAGAAAAAATAAAAACTCATTAAGTAAAAAATTGAAATAAAGCTTTTTGGAAAAGTAATTACATAGAAAAAATGTGGGAAATGAAACAGTTTAAATGCAACTCCTCATTTAAATGGAACAGGTAAACCTCTGCACATTGAAGAAATGCAAGAGGATCGTTAACAGGTTGTCTAGCCTGAGATGTTGAAGAGGGAGAAAAAGTTTCTAGGGCTGGTTGCTTGCAGGCAGGAGTGAGGTGTCTCATTGTTGCCCTGGGAATGTCAATCCAAGATGTAGATCCCTCAGCCCTCAGTCTTCAACTAACCTTCGATGTGCATCAAGCCCACTGGTGACTTCAAGCTCCAATGCACTAATGCTTCTGCTCTGGGAAATGTGCAGAGGCACCTCAGTCATTGTAACACTGACCAGCTTTCTGGTGGGCTGCTTGCTTAGCTCCTGGGTCTGCTTTCCATCCTGCCTGCCTTTGGAGCGTGATGGAGTGAGCATACCCATCGCATGAAGCTCCTCAGAAATGCAGCCAGAGGGAGCTGGTATTCAGTAAATCAAGCTTTAGTAGGACTTGGGCACTGCAACACAACCAGCTACGCTGTGAGCTGGAGCATGTTCTCTGGCACCGACTGAGCCCGAAGAAGTTGCACGCTCCTGGCTGTGGCTTGGGATGTACCAGAGGGAAGGGACCATCTCCATGGCTGGTGGATGGGTTCATTTTGGAAGTTTTAGTGGCTTGGACATGGGCCATTCAGCTAATCAGAGATGTAATCTGGTGGAAAGAGGGGCTTTCTAAAGCAGAGTATGTTGTTTACAGTGGGACATCAGATTTAAGTGACATTTCTCTACTGAACTTTGCTGGTTGATGTAATGTAGAACCTTGTTTCCCTGTAACTCATCCTGAATTTGGCCTGTTGTTCCCCGAAAAATTCGACAGATATCAAATCCTTGGAGATATGCCTCTCAAAACCTCATTTACTGCAATTTAATAATTGTTCTACAACTGTCCAAACCAGAAAAGTGGTATCAGATCAGCACAAGAGTCCACGGGAACATGTTATACACTGGTGCTATTTCTATTGCCAGGTTATGTTTGCAAGTGGTTTTTCAAAGCTTCCTTCATAACACTTTGAGTTCAAACTGGGAAATAACTGTTCAAATATGAAAAAAAGAAACACATACTGTACCTGCAAGCTGTAATTAGCCTTTGCCGTAATTAGGTGTGTGATAAGGTCCGCAGTATGCTGAAAATGGATTTTTTCTGTAAAAACAGATTACAATCATTAAAGACGCAAATTTAATTAAGAAAAATCAAAGCCACCCCAAACATATAATGAGCTCAAATGATGGGCTAACTTACCATCAGCAGTAGCATGAATGATCAAAAACGTCTGTTCCTTCAGTAATGAGACTCTGTGTTCTAATGTGGCAATCTGTGAAGGTAAAGGTTGCAGTAAGATTAAAAAATCTTGCTAGAAATTAGCAATTTATATGGAGAAAATAGAAACACTTAATTCCGTTTGATACTTCATCTCAAGGATAACAAGCAGACACCAATACAGCATATTCTCTTGGCTACTTGAATCAGCCTGGAGGTAAAACAGACTCCCACCCTGTCCTTCCAGGCTCGGTATCAGCAGCAGGAAGAGGTCAGAGACCCTCGTCTGTTCTCATAATGTTCACCTAAAGCCTGAACTGCAGAACACATAGAAAAAGTCAAAGTGAATTTCGAGTGAACAGAAAACACCAGTGAAAAGCATGCCCAGGTGTCTGTGCCTAAGAACTCTTCAGAGAGCTGGAGTGACTTTGGTATGGTTTAAAACCCAGCCTTGGTGAGCTTTGACAGCCCAGGGGAGGATCTAATACTAAATTCAAGTGTCCACTGCCGAGTACGCCTTTGCCCCCAACTGTCTGTCAAATGCGTGGTGGAAATACAAATCTGAGTGACAGCAAATGGTACTGGATAAGAGAAATGAAGGACTTCTTTGCTTTTTGGTGCATTTTTCAGAATACAAGTCTCAAGGAGACTCCAAAAAAGCTCAGGAAAAGCTTTGGAGTAGCAAAAGGAATGCATGTCTCAAATCACAGTTGTTACTACTTTATAGGCAGCAAGGAAGAAACACTGTCTCAAACTCATGTTTCCTTCACTGCCCGCGCCCTAGCTCTGATTCACTTACCTAAGTTAATGTATTTTTCAGGTAAGACACCCTTGTATCAATCTTATCTTTTATCTGCTTTGTCTTCCTACTGTCCTACGTGGTTTGGACAGAAAATCAGTGCATCTCCAACAGCAACAGGACCTTCCATGCCCAGCTATGGAGGTCAAATTAGCAGGCTAAAAAAACATTAACATGTATTATTAAGATAGGGTCACCATCATTTTATGTTCCAGATTATGTGTCTCTCCTCATTTTTAAATGATAAAGCAACTCTGAACATCAGAAGTGGTCCTGCATATTTCCTTGGTGCTAGAGGCAAGTTTTTGGAAATTTTGGTGTATGCAGGCTTGTTCTGGCTTTCTCCCAGCTCCACACTCTGTATGGACATAGAAGGTGTCTGCAAACTTTGCAAGGGTGCCCTCTGATCTTCCTTCTATTGTTGGACTGAATGAGTTCTCTCATCCTCTGCTAAATCTTGTGACGGTGTATGTACGTATCCTGCACTTTGTTCTCTCCCTGCATGGCTTCGTTCCCTCAGTTGTTACCTACCACATGACAGTAGAGTTTTTTTGGAGTCTACATCAAGTCCTGAATTATGTGACCTTGACAAAGTTAATGTCTGGTCCATGGGTTGGGAATAGTTCCTCTTCCTAAGCAATCATGGTTCAGCTATGGCATGCAGGAGATGCATATCAGTTAGGGCCCGTGCCCAGAACAGTGCCATGCTCTGCAGAGAGCTCAGGTGCTGCTCCTAGCAGTTAATCCCAAATCAACCCAAAGTACTGCTACTTGCTTAGGCCATGCACAAAGAGCACGTAGAAATACAAAGCTGCTGTTCCTGGAGTATTTTCACCGCCTTTCACCTGTACTGACCTGTCCTCAAATTTCCAAAAGGACTGAAAGAGTTTGCAATGATCTAGAAATCACGACTGCCAGATCTGAGAGACAATGAACTCAGTATTTAGATAACCAGGAGAAACCTCTGCTTCAGGGGCACAGGGTGCTACCTGCCTTCTCTGCAAGAAAATAGTTTCAAACCTTTGCTGCCGTCATGTCTTCTAGCTAAAGAAAAGGCTCAGTAAGCTTAACAATGTTTTGTATATAATAAGTTTTGTTTGTGGGACTATTCTTTATTAGGTTTTTCTTCCAAGTAATTGAAGCAAAGAAGACATGACCCAACTGATCCCATCATCTGTATTAAACAATATCTTTGTTAACTGGTGCCATGTCTCCTTTTCCACGTCCTGCTCAACTCTGGCACAGAATTCTGCCTACCTGAAATATCACATCTGTGCTTACACGAAAAAAGCTAAGAGAAACTGAGCTCTGCTCGACTTCAGGTCAAAAATTAGACCCTAGAGAGAACTGGAGTGGCAAGACCACTGGGATGAACTTTAAAGGAGGTCATGACATTGCGCCTACTTGGGCACATCTGAGTCACTCAGCCTCAGCTCTTTCAATCTGTAAAACTGGAATAACTGTTTTTACCCAATTGAGAGAGGCAGACATGAAGGCTAATCAATAAAAACCATATCCATCATGACCACTAAGACAACAGAAGTTGTAAATAGGCTGAAGGACACTTTGCTGCATTTTAAGTATGGAGTTTTACTAGTGAGTCCATTCTGCATACGCGTTTTCCCTCCCCAAAGAAGAATACATGGAAGAAGAGTTAAAACTCTGTTCACAGTTCATCAGGGAAATGCAGTGTCCATGGAGTTACCTCATATGCTCTGTTATCAATCCCGTGCAAGCCCAAGTATCTTTCAGAAAAGGCTGAAGCTTGAAAAGAAAAAAAGAAAACATCTCTTTCAGTCAAGTCAAGACACTGGTGCTTCTGAGTCAAATATTGCAAATGCTAAAAAAGATCTTTTCTAAGATTGCCTTAGTTACACAGGACATATTATTAAACATTTCTGAAAATGCACTAAGAATATGTATGAAATTGGTCTTTCATTATCACCACGTACCTATGGTTTCTAAATAAGTCACAGAAGAGTCTTATTTTTTTTCCTTAATGCAACCAAGATATGAGAGAAGAGCACTATCATGTCATGTCCCCTTCTTTCACATGGGGTCATGTTCATCAACAGGTCTAGTGTACCCTCCCGTTGGTCTCAGGGACAACTGTATGGACCCTTGAGGCTGGCTTAACACTACTGGTTTTAATGGCCCTTAATTTTCACTGGCACTAAGTGCAAAGGCAACTGGTGACCCTGAGAACAAGGACCACCATGTGCAGTGGACTATTTCCATCAGAGAGAGGATGAGGTGGGCAAGCTGGACCACAGCTCCCATGGACCAATGGTTCAAGTGAAAAAGAATCACTTTCAAGGTACTGATGGAGGATGGTGTCAGAGGCTGAAGGAGTTTAGAGCCAATTATCATTTTTTTCAAAAGAAGTGAGTAGTAATAGTTATTTACTACTGTGATCACTGTGGTTGGTCCCACTGGTGCCAGCAAAATTGCACTTTTATAGCTAGTCTGTAGAAGACACATAATACAAAACAGTCAGGATCTTGAGGAAGAAATAGAAGATAACTGAGAAAAGTTAGGGAAGAAACATCATCTGTGGTCAGTGAAAGAGTCTGCAGGCTCTGGGATGGGGTTTACCATATAGCCTGAAGTCTGTCAGTGGGGAAAGAGCAGCTCCACAGGCGAACACCTGGTTCTCTTCACCGGCTGGAAGCATGTAAGTGCTCAGGTAGCCGCCGTAATCCTGGAACACAAACCAGGCAAGAGCATCAGTAGTCCTGCCCCGAGGTACTGCTGCTTTTTGGTACAGAAACAGGGCAGCTGTGACCTTGCAACAAACTCTCGGCCATTACAGAGCCCTTAATACCTTGCCCTGGAAAAACACAAAACAAGGATGTCTTCCCAGCTTTGGCAGATGTGGCTCTACACTCATTGCTGTCTCCTGAAGGCAGGAGGGTTGTGTGCCCAAGAACCTGCCACATTATGGCTGTGGCTCTCATCAGATACATTTCCTCTCCAAAATATTACCCCAGTCTTTCATTATTTAAAACGGACATCACAATTCCGGAATCTGCAGTCAGCCCGTCGACAGTTCTTTGCAGAGATGCTGTTGTACGTGCAGCTCTCTTCTCCCACTCTAAGCCTATATCTCCCACAATAAACAACTTCTTCTCTCAGTCCCACTCTCATTTCAAACCGTGTGTACTTTGCAGCTGCTGCTCTCAGCCTGGCGCACACTGTGGTGTGAATCAGCCTCTGAAAACAATATTATGTCGCATATTTGTATGATGCGAGATGGGTCTACCATTCTCATAGGCCTTAAGGGACAAGGTGAAAATGAAACGAAAATTTGGAAGGGGAAAAATAATTAATTGTCTGACAGCATTTTTCTGACAAATAGTCACTTTCTCCACTTGGAACTTAATTCAAAAAAAACAACAACAACATCAATGAATACGCTGATAAAATAAAAACTTTCATCTTTAACATCTCTGAGCAAGAAGCAGTCTATCTCAAAAATAAATAACAATAAAAAAGTCACCACTGACACATTCAATAAATCAGGGTTTAGCTCAGCTGCTTATCCACATCAGCCAACCAGAACAACACAGAGAAACAATGGGAAAACGTTACCTTCCCAAACACACCGACTCGCATTTTATCAATGTAATGCTCCTTCAGCATTGTCCTAGACATGAGAGAGGGGAAACAACGGGTTAAAAATATTTTTCTCTTAGATATAGCAAACACAGTATGATTTTTATCAGCTTGAATTTGGGATGGCTGCAGAAAAATGATGTAGACAATCTAAATTCATGTTGCTACATGTTGTTTGCATATGAGTTTCTGTTTGCTTTAGTCTTACAACCTGTTGTGCTGGATTTGACCAAGCAATGGCAACCAATAGCCTGCACTAGTTCTGAAAGTCATAATAAAGCTGATGCTACTGCACTATAGTGATAGTAGTTTTAGTGTGATTATGTGCAGAATAAATCTAACATTATGACAGAACCTGACATTTAGGGGTTTGCACTGTTTTCTTCTGGTTTAGAAAGCTTCAGGTTTTAAAGATGGCTTTTTTCCAACTACCAGGTGAGCAAAAAAATAATGTAAGAGCTGGTATTCAGGCTTACTTGTTTGTAGCTGTATGACTGTACAGCGCTAAAAATAAATAGGCTTTGAACACATGGTACAGATAAGTGTGCTCTAATTTAGCTCTGTTTAAGGTTAATTTTTCTCTTTCTGCACTGGCTGGCATGAGCCCTCTCTCACATGCCATCACTCGGTCACCACTGTAGGACCACATTGCCCTTCCCTCCCACCTTCTTGTTCAATCCTACACACCATTACAGCAACCGGGACAAATGACAGTCTTGAGTTAGTTATCACTGATGAATTAATTTCCTCAATAACAGTGCTATTCACCGGACAGCTTCCAACTGATCCTTCTCCTCCAAAAAGCCCAGCCTCCTCTTAACCTCGTGCAATAGCTTAGTGCCTTGGAAGCCACTCCCACGGCCGTCGAACTTCAGCACGATGGCGTTGTGAGAGCTGACCATGACACTTTCCCATGTCACCTCAAATCTCTCCGTTACGATCTGGCTGCCAGGGGTCCCATCTCTGAAACAGAAACAGGCGTCAAGCAAAGGCAACGGCACCAAGCACAGACCAAAAGCTCTCCCTGGGGCCGTGAGCAACAGGGACCAGCAACCCCTGCAATATCTTAAGGCAGAGCAGATTTCACAAAGGGGAGACCAGTCTCTGCAATGATAACATGCAGGAGGCTGGTTGTGTGGGATGGGTTTTGAGGCTGGGGCAGAAGCCATGGGTTGGTTTCTGCCTCGCTCCTTGCACAGCAACTATCTAAGCTGAGCTTTGAAAAAACCTAGCAAGTACTTCACTAACTGGGCAGGATTTCCCTGTGAGTAAGCCAGGGTAGTGATGCAGAGGTCAGATGAGTTCTCCTTTTGTACAACTGCTCTAACCTATGTCTGTTTTCTATGTTTGCAAAATATGGTATTTTTCTGGTGGAGGGTTTCTGTGAGGAGCCTGGCTTTGGAGTGTGCTGGCATTGATAAAATACATTGGATGAAGCTTGTAGACACCAGTCATCCTCTGCTTTACTGGTAAGCACTGGACTTTCATTTTCTGCCCTATTCACACAGCTCAGACTTTCCTTCTCCCATGGGGTTCTGGAGAGCAACTGTAGATGGAGCTGCCAATCACTTCTGTCACCACTGCTTTACACAAGTACAGAGAGAAAGGACACTTTTAAAGCAATAAAACTAATAGCTTAAAAATGCCCAAGCTGAGCCAAAATTAGTGGGTAAGAGTAAAGGGTAGGGAAGACTCCCCTTCACCCTTCTGCTTAGGGCCTGATCCTGTACAGAGGAACTGTCTTGAGAAATCCTGACTGAACTTCATCCAGACAGCCTGGAAAAATCGAGAGATGATGATGATAATTATAAATAATATTTTAGGACTGGGATTACTGTAGAGCCACTGGCACTTTCATCTACTTCTTGTCCTTTTTGGGGTTCTCAGGCAACTCACTGCAGGATTTTAATGTGCATGTGACTTCAGACATTTGCATTTATTCAAGCGAGACCCAAGCACATCCAGTTTCAGAGGCAGCCTAATCAAGTGCTGTTAGCTTGATGAGTACCAATCTTCCTCAAGCACTTGTATAATGAAGTACATTTTCTCTGCAGTAATTTTGTGATGTAACGACACGCTTAGTGCAGTGTTTTTGTCCTTCATGGAGGGATGTGCAGGATGGTGCTGAGGCATTTCTCAGGCATTCATCGCTCCTGCAGGAGGCTCCTCTCTCATGGGGTGTTCCTTGGCAAGGAGCAAGCGATGCAGGGGGGTGCAGCCAGGGCTAAACAATTTCTTCCAAGGTCAGTGGCTTCCCTCCCCCAGTTTCTTTCCAAAATGCCAGGAAAAAAAACCTCAGTAATATGTATTATTGTTACTAAATGTTGCATAAAGATACACCCATCTGCTATGCCTGCCAGGAGGAAATCCTACGTACCTAATATAAATGCTAACGCGTGGAGATCTACAAAAGCTTCTAGCTCTATCTTTACTGTCACTTCAAGGAACACTGGCATTTACACGGGAAGGATTGCTGCATGAGGGCATCTAAAATTTAAGCTGTGCTAAGGCTGATTGCATCCCACTCTAAAACTACATGTTAAGTACAGGGTAGGTGCCCTAAGCACGGCCACAGAAAGTCAAAATCCATCTTTTAGTCTTCCCCATCCTTTTTCTACCCCCAGAATTATTGAACTGCAAGTGTACATGGAATAACTTTACAAAATCCTACAATTTACTCTGCGATATTTCACTAGGACATACTCCTGGTAGCTGAACCCTTGGCACAAACATTGGAGAGAAGGGACCTAGGTCTAGCTTCTCCCATTTCCAAGGTGAGATGGGTGTAGGGACCAACATGCTGGACTTGGATGCTAAAGAGGTCTGGTATTCATTGTACAAAACATATCTTAAAAGGCTCTAACCATAGCCGAGGTTTCCCTGCTGTCCTAATAATGTGAAGAGAAAGAAAGGACGTGCAAGAACTTACACAACCAAAAGCAAGGGGTAGTGCGCGGTGTCCGAAAAGGTTGCTGGCTTTATGATCTGCATTGGCAATTCTAGGCAAAAAAATCCAAATGACACGTCTTCAGTGTGGGAATGCTGACATAACTCTAATAGCCTTTTCTGGTGTTTTGGTCACTTATGAGCAGGAACAAAATAGCTTTTCATCAGAGGCACTGGTAAATAATACCTTAGAAACACAGATGTTGTCAAAAAAAAGACCCATATTATGATAGCTGAGGTGACAAGAAATGTAAATCGGGAGTACAGCACAAGCTGTTCAGTCATGCATCACTTTTACAGCATTCAATTAACATCTGGCAATAGTTATAATTTTCCTTTTTGGCAGCTGGATGAGTGATACAGCCAGAAATCAATATTTCAGGGCAGCAGAGGAGGGGAAAAATCAGTGATGAAAATGATAACTTAAAACCCAATTAAGTATGGTGGCTGGGGGAGAGAATAGGATTATTTTGCTATAATGGTGTGAAGACAGATAAAGAAACATGTGTTTGAATTCTAACTTCCAGGGGGCTTAATTTTGCTGTAAAACATGAGGTAATGGTTGGAATCTATGTGGTTAATACTGGTACTGAACTAATGTGAGAGACATGCTCACTAAAACTTCATTTAACTGCTTCCTATGGCTTCATATTGATAGCCAAAAAATGCTGCCATACAAATGCTTTCTGCATTAATGAGCACACATTTATTTTTAAATTGTTAACTACAATCCAGATTAGCAAAGTCCCAGCAATTAAATCGGTATTAGGAGCATTTTCGGTAGATTAATACACAGATTAACAGCGCGGTTTAAGTGGTTTGCTTTGCAATTATTGTCTGACACTCTGCCTAATTAGTTATTCCATCTGAATGCTAATAGCTGCAAATTGGATCAATGGCCCAGGGACAGTCAAAAAGGCCATCGCTTGACTTTAAATATAACTAAGCACTATGTGCAGTGTTCTCAAGGCTGTTAAACTCAAAGCTTTGAAAACACAGGGAGGGCACAGAAGAAGAGTCACATGGCTGAGGCCAGCTTTTATTTATTACACACACACACACACACACATATATATATATATATATATTAGGTTAAATGACCAGAATTGCATTTCAATGATACCTGCAGTTAAGAAATTTAGCATCAAGCTGAGTTATTCCTAATAAACTGCCAGTACCACTACAAATTGGCTCACAGTGGGGACAGACGTGATCTTTACGACAGGCTCTTTCCCCATCTTTTCCTGCCCATAAGGCCTGGAAATGCTTGTCTGTTCCTGTTATTTCACGCACTGGTTTATGTTCCTAATGCCCATGAGGCAAGCAGAATATTTTAGGGCCATTATGGTCCTTTTCAGACGGCAGCTGTCTCTCAGCCTTAGCTTCACATTTCATAACACCTGGCAAAGGTTGAAATTAGCAACCTGGCACCATCGCACCTCACTGCTTCCATTACACTGCAGCCAATCTGAGAGGATTGCAGGAGAATTGGAAATATTATGGGTCATACTTTGAACTCAAATTCTTTGTGTTTTTTTGTTGTTTTTTTTTTTTTTTTTTTTAGGGTTGCCACCATACACACAGACTGGGATTTTTGGGAGCCATTGCACAACTCTGAGTATACGGATTTTCCACACATGAGTGAGATGTTTGCTTGCAGACAGAGGACATGCTTTCTAGGTTATTTTGGGTACTACTACAGAGACAGGCAAAAAATGCTTACGCTTTGGCTGTTTGCCACCAGAATTTTATCTCTCTGGCATATAGATGTGTGGGGCATGATTACACAAATGGTACAAACAATGCCTCAGCTGCAGATGTAAACTGCTCCAAGCTTCTGCCTTTCTTTATTCCAGGTGAAACTTCTTTCAGCTTTTCTCATAGAGCTGTTTTATTTCTACCAAACGATAACGGCTTTCTCAAAGAATCCTGAATGACTCCGACGGACAATCATTGGAGAGTCATCTTCATTCACTGCAGCTCAGTATTGTGCAGCCACAGGTACAGCCAGCAAGCACAGACAGTATCCCACTTCAAACCTATCTCAAATAATACACCAGTCCTGCTAGAGTAAATGCCCCCAACAATGGGGGCACCGTACTGTGTCATTTCCCAGAGTGGCTTTTTCTCTACAAAGAAAACATTAAAAGGAAAAAAAAAAAATCCGACCCTATCATTTTGCCTTTCTTCAGCCGCATTCTCATCAAATCCTGTCTCTGTAATAACCTCCTTATGTAGCACATCCTAAGAGAGTGCTTTGCAAACTGTGTGTGTTTATTGAGAGCCAAAGTCATTTTTCCTCCTGCCAGTCTTGCCAAGACGACTGTATCATTTCAGAGCAATAGCAGTGAAAAAGAAAAAGAAAAATAAGGGAGAGGGAAGGTGCTACTTACTGTAATCGTCTATCTTGATTTCCGTGTATTCTACCTTAGGCATTTGCCTGTCATTTACAGCCAGCTGCACATTTTCGTTTACCTCCAGCTCAAAAATTTCTAAAAGAAGAAGGACAAGATCACAAAAACTTTTGGCATTGTTTGTGAAAAAGCATTTTAACATTTTATAGCCACCTTATATTTGTAACGTAAGTTTCCTTTTGAAATAATGTCCTAGTCTTCACAGATGTCTAATTCAGTTAAGTCTTTGAAACCCCTTTCAGGTTCTGCATTGGCCAAAAGCTATATTCCCAAAATCAGTCACATTCATCTGATTTCCAGCAAATGGGAATGTGACCTTCTGTGCTGAGTCAGTACTATGGATCCCAGTCAGACATCTACCTGCCATGCAAATCTAGACATCAAATGAGAGGTCCTCAAGTCTGTACCAAAGTTACAAATAATGAATGAGGAAAGGGAGGAGGCTATAGAGGGCTTCAGGACAAGGTTGTGCTGCTACCCAAAAGAAAATCCATGAGAAGGAAAGCCATGGGGAGAGAAGAGTGGACAAAGCTGATACAAAACTGCAACGTCAGGTTTTGGAGCATTTATGGCTTTCAGAGTGTTTCAAGAATCGTTCATTTTGCTTGCATGTCTTATCCAAGGACTCTGTGGGGCTGAAACAGAGGATTCCTTCTTCTTTCCCAGGATTTAATCTTTATTCCCCACATCTTGGCCATGTGCTCTAAATGCTGAGCCTCTTCAAGAAAAAGCAGCTACCTCCACCATCAGAAAGAGCAAGTCCTTCCCAGCTGGTAAAGAAAGGATCTATCTTTAAGAGACGTTTCAGGTTATATGTCCTACATGGTGGGAAATGTCTCCTGGTGATGGTGAGGCTCCTTGAACCTCATGGGGGAGGGATTCAAGGGCCAGGGGGTTCCCACTGCGGTGGCAGTGAGTCCTGGTCTGGGGATCCCGTTACAGGGCTCATCCCAATGGCAGCAGGCTGGGCTTGAACCAGGGGGATCCATCCAGGGTGTTATCTCTGCCATGTCAACCCAAGGAAGGTTTGAGGTTTTGCATTTCATTGACTGTAACTTCCCTTTCAAGACACAGTGATAAATAGACATGTAACACCAGCTCCTCAAATAATACTTATGGTACCTGATTATCACACTCTCATTGGCCATCTCTGCTGAATAGGAAGGCATAGCACAAAAACAGCCTCTTCCCAGTTAATACATTTCACAAATCTTTCAGCAACAGCATATCGGTTCAATGACTATTCACCCTGCTTCTGAAAAGCCTGGCTCACCTCTATTGAAACAACAACCCCCACAAAAGTGCCAAAGCAACAGCCTATTACATTTAGTTAAATATTAAGATTCTCATTTAATTATGGCACACACAAGTAGCTTTATCAGCAGAAAGGGGCTTGCCACGTAGGGGAATTTAGTCAAGCCGTTTTATTTGTTCATATAATTGCATTCACAGAAAGCCAGGAAGACTGTGGAGGAAATAAAAAAGATTGGCATATCTCCTAAAGGACCTTCTTTTCTGCTTTAGGACCACAGGGAGCTCAAGTCTATGGAGTACAAATGGTCACTGCTTAATTAAATGTAAGCATGCTATAATATTCAGTGCAAGTCACTGTTATCAGATTATTCCAGAATACAGAGGCAAACTCCCTTTATTGAGTAATGGGCTCACATTAAACAAAGTCAGTAACATGTAACTGTCAGTTGCCCTTTATTTAAAAGCAAAAGAATGAGGGGTAAAAAAGGGAATCAGGGGAAATGCCAATCATATGCAGAAAATCCTGAATTTCTGTAAGGGTTGTGGTTTATGCAAGACTACATTATTTAGAAGTATTTTATAAAACTGTACGGAGGCTCTAACACAGTTCATGAGAGCGTTATCCTACACATGCTGTTACAATCAGTCAACCATTTCCATGTCTAAGGTAAAATTAAGGTATTGTGTTTAAGGGAGAAAAAAAGCAACTTTGAAGCTGCAGGACAGAGCTAAGAAACTCTCCTGGCCCTGTGGCAACATCCTCAGCTGGATTTCTGTAGACGAGAATAGCTACAAGTGTCAACTTTTGTACATTTATAGAAAAAGTAGTTTCACAAAGGACCAGACCAGCACATGGAGCTATACCCCCTGCCCTGGCTCCACAGCGAGAGCCCTCCTCTGGACAGCAGACAGTCACCTCCAGCACGGGACTTTGATTCAGAAATTATAGATCAGTTGGGAAACTGAGTCATAAGTAAACGAAACATTTATCTCACGGTCACCCCATAAGCAAGAGGATGGCAGATGGTCTGATCCATGGTCCAGGGTATCTTTTGCTGCTTTGTTTTGGCAACGAAGATCTCTTGCTGACCTTACAGCACATTCACAAAGCACTATATTGCTTTAACCTAACCTGTTCCAGGATGCTCCTAAATTTTATGAATGTCTTTGTCTGCAAAGAAACGTTTTAATTGGAAAAAAAAACTACATAGAAAATGACAGAAGGATAAATTAAGAGTTAAATGTACAATACTTCTCATTTACAATGTTGGGCACTACTGACACTAGATGGAACACTACCTAGTATTTCTATTTTAATGGCAAAGAATACAATATGCCACAAATCTAATTTTAAATTTGATTTTTTTAAAAAATCAATCAGAATTTGGGATTGCACTCTACACATGTTGCTTACAAGCAAAACTTTTCCAGGTGGGGTAAGGGCTCGAAATGCAGGTTGCCAAGAGAAATTGAGAAAATGGAGAATAAACCAGGGAAAAGCCAGATGGATCCTGGTGCCACAGGAATCTTTCCTTTGACACCAGTTTCAGTGGGAAATGAAGCAGCTCAGCATTTCACAGAAACTCTTTAGTTTGAGAGCCAAATTTGCTCTGCTCCTTTGCAGAGACCACAGCAGCGAGTTGCTGCAAATCCAGTTAAGCTAAACTGATACCTCATAAACTGGCCACATACAGGACAGGTAGAATAAAAGTGTTGCTTATTATTTGGATCCTAGCAATGCCTGAAGTCCCTAACTGCAAGTAGAGGCTGGGCTAAATGGTGCATTAAAAAGAAAGATAAGAGTCTACCACCAAAGTGACAGGAGGAGATAAATCTTAGTTTCACATAAGACTCAGTCCCACACCCGGCTAGGAAGTCTCCTGGGACTCATGAAAGAAAGGGGCACCTTGGTTTAACACTCCTGTAGAGGAGGGACAGAGAAAGGCTGTCTGTCTGAAGCTTCCTGCAATGCTGGCTTGGGGTAAAAAAATTGACCTTTCTGGGCTCTGCAGGGAATCCTAACCAGTCTGGCAACAGCTACAGCCAGTACCAATGATTTTCAGGGAAAAAAAACCTCTGTATTTGGAATAGTTCCAGATCCATACTGGTGTAGATATGAAACATTAGCATGACAAAGCCCTACCAAACAGTAAGTGCTACAAACCCCATGAACAGGTCAGGAAACCAGGCAGAGGTACAGCTTGTGGGGCTCACTCCTCTGCATTATCTCTTTTAACCTGCTAATCCATATGAGTGATGATTTTTATTTTTATTTTTTTAAAACATAGATTCAGCCAAGTATTTCTTATTTTTTTGAGTAGGATATAAATCAATATTTATGAAAGACTCACAAAAAGAAAGCAAGAGATTTGGACCCTGCAGTTTTTAAGAAAGCTGATAAGAAACATCATGCCCCAAATCACTGTCTTCATATCCCAAACAGAAAGCTGTCATGATGGAAGCACAATAGCTCTGCAAGTTCCTCTGACTTGTAGAAGACTTGCATTTAGGCAGAGTCTGGACTCCCTGCTAGTCTAAGTTTACCAAACAGCAGATACATCTCAGTGTCCTGCCTGGCTACTTTTCTCTGAAGAATAGCAAGGCTCAAGCCCATTCTTACTCTGTGCATCCGTTGTGTTGTGAACAGTCACCATCGGGACTCGCGGACCTTGAAAAGAAGAAAAAAAGAACTCGGGTAAATATCTATGGAAGCACACACAAATGCACGTGAACCTGGCTTTGAGTTCCACGAAGCTGAAGACTCCTGAGACTTGCTTTCCATGCAAGAGTAATCTAAAAAGCAAATCACCCTGCTATTAGAAAGAGTCTGTGAATAAATGACAGTACTGTAGACTCAAAGACATGCGAGGTTTCAAAGCCCTTTCCCAAAGGACGATTAAATGCATCTTTCCCTAATTTGTAAACATTAAAATTAGCACAAACACAATTAAATCACTTGCTTTTAAAATTATTCTAATGACACCCAAACATCACAGCACAAAGCTTTTACATTTTGTATGCTGTTTTGCAAACATTTTGGCTTTGTTGTTTTTGTTTGTTTATTTTTAAAATGAATTAAGCACCAGTTTGGCTCTCACACTAAAAAAGACCACATATGCTGCCTTAAAATGCAGCATTTGAGTATTGAAATCAGACAGTATTATACAAAGAGAATTATCATCACGCGGCTGAACCATGGAATTCACTGCCATAGGATGCTGCAGTCTTTAGGATGCTGCAGTCTCCAGCACAGGATGCTGTAGGATGCACAGTGGTCCAGATTCAAATTCTTGTTCAGAAAGTCACCAAGTAGCTGATAGAAAAACGGGTTGGCACATGAGATTAGGTCCATTCCACAGTTGTCAGCAGCTTTCTCTCTGTTTTTCAGTTATCGTCTGCTGAACTGCTCTCGGCGACAGCACGCTGGGCCAGGATGAGCTTCGGTCTGTTCCAGTACAGCCACTTGTGTGTTACTGTCATACCTGCTCGTAATTTTTCCAATGAGTTTGATAATGCTGCTCAGGAAGGTGGAAGAAGCTTTACAATGATGAAAAGGTTAATTCTTAACCTCAGAGATAATGGTTATCCTGCTTTCCTTCCTTTGCATAATGTAATATGATGCAGCAGCAGCAAGTGTGAGCAGCTGGGGAATATGCCCAGCAAAGATCCCAACCACCACACCCCGTGTGGGTGAAGATCATAGATCACAGAATCAGAGACTCGTAGAATCATTTAGGTGGAAAAGACTCTCGAGAACATTAAGCCAAACAACAAGCCTGACACTACAAGGTCCACCATTAAACCATGTCACTAAGCACCACGTCTACACGTCTTTTAAATACCTCCAGGGATGGTGACACAACTGCTTCCCTGGACAGCCTGTTTCAATGTTTAACCACCCTTTTGGTGAAGAAATTTTTCCCAATATCCAATCTAAAACCTCACCCCTATGCCTCGCCATTTCCTCTTCTCCTATTGCTTGTTACTTGGGAGAAGAGACTGAACCCCACCTCACTACAATCTCCTTTAAGGTAGTTGTAGAGAGTGGTAAGGTCTCTCTTCAGCCTTCTTTTCTCTGGGCTAAACATCCCCAGTTCCCTCAGCCACTCCTCATAAGATTGTTCTGGAGTCCCTTCACCAGCTTCGTTGCCCTTCTTTGGACACACTCCAGCACCTCAATGTCTTTCTTGTAGTGAGGTGCCCAAAATGAACACAGGATTCGAGGTGTGGCCTCATCAGTCTCATGGCAGGACTTCTCTTTTGTATTTCAATGTGATGAGGGTGTGCAGTTGCTAGAGATGGACACATGGTGGAAAGGTTTTTAGACACTGTGTTTGCTACTTTCTCAGGCTCTGTCAGTCTAGGGGCACACTGTTGGCACGCAGGGCAGACCTGCTGTTGAACTACACTGAATATAAACACACTCAACATTTTTTAAGCTTCAAAGTTAAGACGGCTTAAAGGAGCTTTATATTCACTGAGATTCAAGCCCCTTAAAGACATCTCGAGTTCTTCAACCTACAAGCAAATCCTGCATGGTCACCAGTCACGGGCACCAGCAATTTGTGCAGAGCTGGCTGAGAATAAGCTCCTGGAATGCTGCAAGTGATAGTGTGCACACAAATGGCAACACAAATGTGTTGCTGAGAGCCATCCACACTGATTTGGTAAATGAAATGAACTCTTGAGAGAAAGAAAGGCTTTAGGGTGGTGTAATTTTGTAGTTTTCCCTGTGCTTCCAAGAAACCACATCCCATTGCATACAGTTGAGAGTGTTTAATGTAGACCTCACCTACACAGAGAAGTGGCAGGAAAAGGTTTTATTGATTATCAAGCTGACTGATACAGTAGCCTGACTTTGTTTCCTAGTAATTGAGAATTTTCCTCACTAACAATCTTACTCCTTTGTTTGCACCATTTTCTTAGAATGCAGCTAGGTGAGTATAATGTAGAGAGGAAAACTGTTTTACTTGCCAGAATTTAGCTGAATTTACCTTTCTGCTACCAATACACATTGATATGCTGACCATATTTATTTATAAATTTGTCCTGCTTTTTCCCTGCAGTCCCAGAAGCCAGTCTACTGGAAAGCAACAAACCTAATAAACAATTCATCATGAGCATGATAAAATCATCACTGAAAATAAAAGGAATCCTCCCAAATGACTTCAGTTGGAGCTAGAGCAGTCCTTTAATTAACACAAAAATGCCTAACAGAAAGGAAGGGATAAAGAGAGAAATACAGTATACATAATCCCTTTGTTTTCTAATTTATTTTAAATTTTTGTGTTGACACTGGAAAAATGGTGAGAAACTAATAAATAAGTAAAATGTCAGTATGTGGTTTAGAAAATTCCATGTATTATGTTTTGTGTTTCCTTAGTCTCTCACTATCTTACCTGGGGAGTCACCTCCCCAAATCCATCTTTTAAAATCAGATGCCATACAAAGATACTCAGTCTGCGGTAATATCAAACAAAAACATTTTAAAAATTGCATCAATATCCGTAAGAAAGTAGACTTTTGAGTTTTTCAATTTTTATTTTTTGATTCTACTCTACAGAGTAGAATTATCAAGTTTGTGAGAAACATTACTCTGAATATTAAATATTTCTAATGATGACATTCCAGTCAAACAATGCATTTTACTTGTGAGTGGGTTGAAAGTCATTAAGGAGAAAAATCACTTTTTTAGGGAATGATGTGAATTGCTTATTTCTATGCCAATTTTAAAAGTAAAACAACCTAGCTACATGCTAGACTATGTCTTTAAGTACACAAGCATCAGAAGTCTCTCAACACTCACCAGTCGAGTTCCTAACGCCTGACAGGGATAGAACAAAATTCTTGAAATTAGGAAGTGTATACTCATTAGCTGCCTCCCACACTTTATTTTTAAACCTATAGCAGTGTGACAGTCCCATTACACATGCCATCTGGTAAATGCCATCCACTGTCATTTGCGGATCTGAGAGTGAAACCTAATTTGTTCAATGAACTGCTGGGAGCTGACAGAGGCAGAGCGAGGACATCCTCTGCTCCACGTCTCCTCTCTCCAGAGCCCTTCCAAACGGGCTTTGATTGGGACTCCTGAGCCCTGGCACATTCTGCTGCTTCTGGTCTTTCATCAGAGCTGATGAACGCCCGCGTCTACCCGCCCCCCCTTGGAAACTTTGCAAACGCTCTACCTCTTGCTCACAGAGGTCGTGAGTGCACCAGGTGCAGGTTCTGTTACCCCGTTATCCCTCTCTGCATCCTCTGGAAGGAGCGAGGCCGGCTGAGTTGCAACTGCTTCACCCTGCTTGTAGGCTCTGCTGCCCTCTCCCCGGCTCCAGCATTGCACCAGCTAACTCCAGTAACAGGGCAGCCTTTGAATGCTGCTGGCTTTATTTATAGCTTAAGGGAAAGGACCAGAATTTCTGTGTGCTCTATACATTCCCGGATAGATGCACAGTTAACAATGCTGTGCAAATCTCTAGTGAGAGGGAGATGTTCTATTAATACAGCTAAAAGTCTGGCTTTGTAAACATAAAGCCTTTGACTTTAAAAATGTTACTGCCGTTATCCATGCCAGAAGTAAATGAAGCCATATCAGTATAATGGCTTATGTACATATGGCAAATTTATCATCAAGGAAGTACTACCTGCCATAATCTGAAAGTGCACAGAAAATCAGTACCTCAATGATTTGACAAGAAAAAACACTGGCCATGGCTTGTCATCAATTTTTAAGCAGCTTTCATTATTACTTCCAAGAGGGTTCTTCTTCAACACTATCAGAAAGAAACAACTCCAGATATTTAGGTGGTAAGGTATAGATTTCCAGAATAAAATCAGAAAATATGAATAAAATATTTAGCATACATTTGTTTTGTAATACTTCTAAGAGAATATGCCACAAGATTTATTAGTTACAGCTTTAAAATGATAGTAGTGATTATAAAACCATGAAGTAAAATTGCAAAAAAGGTAATCTAAGTTATGTACGTGTTAAAAAAGGAAAAAAAGGGGAATTGTCTTATTCTTCTCATCTGTATTCTCAAAGGCTTCAATGTGGCAGATAATTTCAGACCAGAAGCTAAATTCACAGTGTGTAAACAATGAAAATTCAAATACTCTCTGCCAGCACCACCAGTATATCTCTTAAGCGCTGATGAATGATTTAAAAGAGCAGCTGCAAGCAATGGGAGCTGAAAGGTCTGGCTCTGCACAAGTGAGATAATTGGCAACAGCCATCTCTGTGTACAGATTCCAGATCTCTTTATTTGCTAATCTATGAATTATTTATATGTGCTGCATAAAGTTCGCATGTTGGGGCGATATTATCAGACTAATAAATAAAGACATGGGGAGCTCTGTGAACCACTGCTTACAATTAAAATATTTTCCCATTTACAGTATTTTCCAGTCCATGCCGCAGACAGATGTTCGTGCTGTTTGCTTTGGCAACCTTGTTGACACAAACATCAAACAGATTTGTGCTGCCATTCACCCTCCCCAAGGCATTTAATTTTTTAATCTCGTCTTTACTTCCTCAAATGTAACTTGTCTTGTAAAATAATCAATAATGTCTTGTTCTCGGGCGACACACAGGACTGCACAAACCCCACCGATGGCGCTGCTTGTTTTTGCCCCGTCTGATACTAGCAATAAATTTCATGCTTGTTTTCTGTAGATCAGAAATAAATCTGGTTGCTTGGAGGTAGCATCAGTCAGCAGTGTCTAGAGGCCAAATAAACAAGAGATTTATCCTTAATTATACTACACAAAATAGGTCTGATGAGTTCTTCAAAAGGTTGCTTGAGTGAATAAGCACGGTCAGGTCCTCGGTCCGTGCCACAGGATTTTGAGAGGTGCCTACAACAGCAGAAGCTGGGCTGACAGACCCGGCTCCATCCCATCATCTGTCCAATGGTCAGTGAAACACAGGAGGACAGGGGACCTCCTGACCTGAGAAGACCCTCGCTTGCTTCTTCAGGTAACTGTGGATTATAAAAGTATAAACAAATGCCCTCTAAATATAACTGTATTTTTTTTTCTGATGTCCTACTGGTAGGAGATGCCTTCTAACATGAAGCTACATTGGCTGTCACTCCAACTGATACCTTTTCGGGTTTGTTCCAACAAGCTATTTTCTACTAATCAGGAGTATTCCCGGTATAGTTAGAGCAGTCATGTGTGCCAAAAGCTCTCATCCAGTAGGATAAACTAGAGTATTTTAGCTTTCTTTTGTCAGATAAAATTTCTTTTTGTCTTATTCTTTAATGTAAGAGCATTTTACGTGCAGTTCCTTGTTCCTGAACAGAAATTATCAGTACTCTATCCCCACTGTAGAGAATATTTTAACTGGTCCTTACACAGTAAAACTTCTATTATTTGCCCAGTTCTATGGGAAATCTTTTGCCTGATCTATCCTAAAAGAGCATTTGCCTTTTCCATGACCACAGCCCATAGGCAGTTTGTAGACATGGAGTGATCGGCACTGCATGCCCAGGCACTCATCTGCTTTTCTGAGGCATTTGTAACTCTTGAGCTTCAAGCATATGAGACAATTTCTTGCCCTGAGTCACCATGTGCTTAATTTTGCTCTTTGTACTATTAATTTCTTCTGCCCCAGCCTTGCAAGACAAGCAGCTTCTCCGGTATTTCTCTCTGCCTTCTGATGGTGCTTATCAGCTCTGTGGCCTTATCAAATTCCATTAGCTGAGTCTGGCTTTGGCATCCCAGGCTGCCAGGGAACAATCTAAGTAAGGTCATTCCCAAGACCAGCTTCTAATGAACCCTGCTGCTGATCTCCAATTAGCCTGATATTTCTCTTCGTCATAATCTACTGTCTTCTTTCATTTAGCTGGTACTTAACCTTCCCTTACAATTCTTTCACTAATCCCCATCCACTCCTTAATTAATATGATCCAATGAGGTGTCACATCGAGTGGGCTGAGTGAAAGCATCTCCTTCCTTTCATGAGGCTTTGTCTAAGGTTTTCAAAAGCCATAATGCAGCAATGCATGTGGACGGTTCCAAAGAGGAATGTGGAAAACCTACGACCTTCAAGAAACGTTGCAGGTCCATTCATCCATAACAGTGGCAAGACCAATTGTAAAAAAGAGGTCGGTTAGGAGAATTTGCTTGCAGAGTTCCTGAAGCTGATAGGGCACCATGCCTGTGTACTTGGAGATGTAAGAACCAGAGGTAGGAGGGAACCACTCCAGCTCATGTGGTGATCACTGACTTCCCAAGAGGTTGAAGTATTCTTGTTCTAGTGTGCTGGTTCAGATCTACGGTTAGGAGAATGAATCTGAACCGAGAAATCCCCATACCAAACTCTCTTTCTTTTCCGACTTCTGTACTATTTCCTGTTATTTCTAATTGAATCCCTTATTAATTTAACCCCTTTCAATTCAGTTTTAATCCAGGCTTTCTGCAAACTTTGAAAAGACATGAAAGCAGAAGTTTAACATTTGTCCCTATTTTTAAAATGCAAGTTTCTTATTGGATTAGTATATGCTAATCCTAAGAAAAATATGTGGACAAAAACGCCTGACATTTTCTGTATTCCCTGCCTAACTTGGAAAGTCTCTGGATAATTCAGGATGCCCAGGATGCACTTTCCATCTCTGGAAGCTTTGAAGACATTAGACACAGCCTTGAGCAATCTGGGCTGATCTCTTCTCTGACACTGCTCGGAGCAGGAGGTTGCACTAGAGACTTCCTAAAGTTCCTTCCAACATGAATTTTGTTACGACCTTGTGATTCCATGATTAAAGAGTATCACAAATCGCAGTGTGGTTGTGATGGAGAGAGACTGTGTAGCCATGTCCTGGTAAGAGCTGTAGAAGGGGAGGAACAGTCCCTGTTACTCCTCACAGCTCCTCTAAGAGATGTACTGCTGATATACTCGGGAAAAGGATATTTCCTTGTAATCATAGCATGAAAGAAAATACTCTCTTCTCAGTGCAATTTACAACTCATTAACACTGATAGAATAAAACCCTATTGCACATTTTATATATATTCCATTAAAAGCCTAGTAAAAATTAATTTAGATAATCTTAATTTATTCTTGTCCATAATTAAAATTCTCTTGCAACAAAATCATTATATATTAGCTACTTAAGTAATAACTGATGCTGTATATTAACTTAAAAAAAAACACAACAGACCAACAACAAAACTAAACCATAAATAGCATTACTTCACATTGTCTGGTTATTAAACTGTTTTCCTCTCACGAGTTCTCAGGTTTTAATATATCCTTAATGTATTGACTGCATTAATAAGGGACTAAACCAGTATCATGCAAACAGAAAACAAAAGCCAGCAATAAACCTTACAGCTGGTCCAGCTGGCAAATAAGGTGAAAGAAGCAGTTTTCCTTAGAGGAAGCTTTAAATTTTGTGGGATGGTAACATCTGTACTACCCACTGCAGAATAATGAGTTCAACCAAGGTCGCTCATATAGCTGGAAATAACGCACATGCACCCTAGTCTCAACATGCAGGAGGCCACTGCCTGATTTGTGAAGCTTCATTATTTGAAGCATCGGAGGAAGCCTGTTGTCATGGTCATTTATCTCCTACGAGTGGCGTTCAGATAAAATGTTATATATACGGAATGATCGAATGACAAGAACCCTGGCTGCAAGCAGATGATAGATCACCTTCCTCTGGGCAATGCTGGGCAGCTCGTATTTACAAGCAGGAGTCAAAAAGAAAACAGCATCAAAGCATGTAAAAGCAACAAACATGTAGTGCTTTGCAGAATGAGGTAGTTTTAAAGGGGACATGAGTTTCACTTTCATTCCAGAGCCTTTTGTTTTTTTCTTGCACTGGAAATAACAGGTGTTTTCAATTAATTTTATAATTAAATATTCATGCATATTTCTTTCCACTTGTTCTACATCACTGAGTATTTACGGGTACTTTATACCACATTAAAGATGTATAACAATAAAGTGAAATATAACATAAATGAATGATCTCCTTAAAGGAAGACAAAATGTAACTGCAACATCCACAAAACCCACAATTTTCATTCATCTCAGACTACTTTAATAATTACCTCATTAACAGCCAATAGAAAGAGGTTCTCTTTCAAATTCCAAACCACTAACAGCATCCTCCATTTTCCTGGAGAAAAAGCTTTTGTGGTACCTTGTTTGTGTAAACAAGATTTTTCATATCACTCTGGCATTTTGAAGTCCTACGAACATGTGAGGGAGTGACAATGAGTTCTCCCCATCCCATCCTGCCTCTACCCATGGGACTTCTGACCCATGAACTGAGCACAAAGGAATTGAGACACAAGAGCCAATCTCGGCTGTTAAGTAAGAAAGAGAGTCAAGTGAATGCAAATGTGAATTATATAGTAATTATAATATAAATAGGACCCAGAGATTAAGTCTGTGCATGCTTTCAAACAGAGGAAACTAATTTAAGCTTTATAAGCCTCAGGAAAAGTTCCAAAAGGTCACAGTTTGCCTGGAAGCACTAATTACAGGCTCCTGCTACCGGGTATACAAAACCAAAGCATTGTTGTAATCGCCCCTGTATAGGAAACCATTCTGGTCACAAGAGATAACAGTCACCCAGTGACCTAGTATGTCTTCCAGTCCTTGTGGACATGCAATTCTCCATGATGTACTGATGAAAAATGCTACAAGGTGCTTTGTAGGTGGTTATTTCATTTCACAGCACGGCAAGGTGGGACACAGGGAGGCATGATCAGCTTCAACAGCAGGTAGAAACCACCTTCCCCTGAGCTTCCTCCTACGAGTCACTGCCTGGGAGCTGTCGCTTACGGTGGCTGCAGTAAGAGAAGTATTTCAAGTTGGCTCCTAGCCTTGGCTGGGGTCTTCAGAGCTATTGACATGACTACACTTAAATGCAGTGGCAGCTGCTGCATGCCCCATTAATAATATTTGCGAAGCAACCTTTCACATTTGCTTAAACCAGGGTGTGCTTATTGCACTTCTCTATCCATAGGCTCTTGGTTAATAAAACTCCTTTCCAGCACTAGTAGTTATTTTAGCGCCTAATGAAGTCTCTTTAGACTACCTCAATGACATCATTTACTATGATCCTCGCCAAAGGATCACCTGAATTGCCAAGCTCTGGCCCTCTTAACAGGACAAGTTGCATTTAGAAAGCATTTACTTGAATTTCAGTAAGTGCTTCGGAGACTCTTCAAGATGCTTTGCTGTTACCATAATGAGCAGTTTTATGATATTATTAGTTATGATATATTTAGTTGACACTAAACCCATATGCTTCAGAAATATTGCCAGGCAGCAAGCTTTCTAAGTAAGTTTAGGTAAGGATTAAGTGAAGGTTTTTCACCCTCTGTGCACTTAAATGTTTGTTTCAGGCCCTGGAGTGAGCTACTTGTACCCACAGCAGGAAGCTTTCCCCAGATGTCTGCCAGAGATGCCCCAAGCCACATGGAGTGGTTACCTGGAGAAGTTAAATAGGAACTTTAGCTTTTTCTGCCTCTAAAAAGCAAGAAAGAGTTTCTATCCTTTTAACCTGCTTGTTATTGAGAGAAAACAATCCTAATGAAACACTCTCCCTGTAGTGTTTGACAAACAAAGAATATTTTCTCTGTTCAAATCCTTCTCAGAAGATCAATACTTCCATATCACCCCCAAGGAACAAATTGCACACACATACACATCTAAGGACTCTCCAAACCAAAAAAGCTGCAGGATGATATTCCCCCTTGCAGCTGCTCTGGGTCTCCTAGTTCCTGATACATTCACAGTGCTGTAAAAATATATAATACATAGTGCCCCGCTTTAAGCCAGAATGAGTTATTATCTTTTTCCTTACTGCTGCAACAACTCAAAATTCCATTCCTTGCTCGAGAGGTCAGTGCCTATCTCCAACCTCTGCAATGCTGTAGTGGTCTTGCTGGAGTCCTGCCCTGCAACATAGCAAAGGGCTGCTCTGGATACCTCCAGCTCCCACTGCAGCTGGTGGGAGTTAAGAGCATTCAGCACCTGGGAAGGACCAGCTCTGCACTTATTAAGGTCTGCAATGTAATTACAGACTAGTTAGTGAATCACTATTGAGATGAAACATTGCGCGGTGCTGTGAGCTAACAGCAAACGTACGCAGCCATGCCTTGTTAACTCTTCACTCCGGTATGATTTAATCATTTTACACGCTGTTTTTGTTACAGGAGTGCTTTCCCGCATACTAATAGCTGCGTTTCTGTCAGGAAGGCTTCTCTGCAGTGAATGGACTGAAGATTCACTGAATCTCTAAAAACCACTGTGGTAATTTATCCATCTAGGAGCCTCTATGTCCCTTGTCACTGCACATCTGAGCATTGCAGTCAGTAATGGATTTTATTTTCACAACACCTCTAGGAAGCTGGAATTATAAGACCTGCTTGACTTCTCTGAAGAAGCTTGTGGCAAAGAATATCAAGCCTATGTATCCAAGTAGCTACTGGACTTCTGGATGGAAGTCTCCCTGTCTAGATACAGGATTAATACAAATTAAAACATGTATTATAAACCCCCACCTATCTGTAAATATATGTATCATAGGTGTCCACATTCAACTCAAGATTTCAGAGTATCCAACAGTACTATGCAAATAACATGATCGTTTTGTTATAGAAAGGGAAGAAAGAAAGCAATCCACCTACTTTTTTTTTTTTGCAGATGTATTTGTCTAAATTTGAGCTGTTTTACAGTCTATAAATAGCCAAATGTATCCAGGGAAGAGCTAGGCTGCGTGCTTTCATTATTGCTTGCACTGGTGTTTACCTGAGCATAACAAGTATCAAGAACAATCTGTTGATGAGACTGTGATACACAAGATTTCTATGTGATATGTAAGGCAACATGTGAGCAATGTAGGTGGGTTTTGTGGACGTAACATTGCTTTATGAACATGTACTTTACAAACAGCAGACATCTTACATTGATTTATGGCTCCTGGTATCTGCTTGTTCATAGTTAGTATAAAACCCCCTTGTCTCCAGATTTTCCATTGCTTCTCAGGGATGATAGGTCTGGCCCAAATGGCACAGGTTAAAAGGTCTGATTAAATGAAGGAATTGAGAAAGATGTAGAAAGAGGTTCATTATTCTCCAGCCTGAAGGCATGAGCCAACCTCTTATTGCAGGAGCTGGGCAGACCTGTCCCTGATGGGTACATTATTGTGAAAATCCTGAAGAAGGTAATTATGCACCATCCATTGATGGAGACAGGCTACAGAGCTACACACATTTCTGGTCTGTTCCAGTAGCCAATGGTGCTTTTCCTTGGAGTACTGTCTTGCAATATGAGGAAGGAAATGGGGGTCATGATACTTGACTCAAGATGTGGCCACAGGCAAACCACTAATTCCCACTATACCTCCGCTGCCCACTTGGTAAAAGTATGAAAATGATCATCTGGGGAAAGGTTGCAAAGGGCTTTACATGTCTTTCCATAACTTGAATAAAACACTTTGTGCCATATTTATTTTACCAACAATAAAACTTCCACTCCCTCTTCCCTGTAGCCCGATAAAGCTCAATATAGAGTTATCCTGAAATATTAAATAATATTAAGCTCCTCCTGTTCAAAGAGACATGGATGTATAAATTACTGCCAATAACGTCTCTGTGATTATCCCCCTCATATTAATGGAGAAACTGAAGCAAAATGTGATTTGATTCACTCATGATGAAATACAAATATCATGACCTTCTTTACTGAGGGAGATAGGATTCAGACACTTTTATTCAGAAAGTAATTCCCTAGCACTAGAAACTACTGGGGTTTTGTAATGAATATTACAGATGAAAAACTCCTCATGAGTCATACACTAGAAGTAGTAATTTTTGTGAAGATATTTGTTGATTAAAAATCATACCTCTAGGAATTCATGGGATTTTTCAGGGAAAAATGTTACCCAAGCCCAGCATTATAAAAACTGCAGAAGAAGCTGATGAATCCATAAGAAGATGAGCAAAATAATACGTTACTTTGTTACAGTGAAATTCATCAACAAATCCAACCACTTTATTGGTTTTAATTTAGCTTGTCTTTGGAATACATTCAAGTCTATCCAAAGCAGCTGGTAATCCCCTGAGAGAATAAAGTACTAGGAGATTTTCCAAAATATAAATCTCCTCAAAGAAGACAAAGTCTTTATGCAGTAATGGCATCTAAGTATAGTCACAATGCTAAAAAACAATGCCCAGAATTTGATGTTTGTTCACATTAAAAACAAAAAAAAAAGCAAACCATGGGTTTTAAATCCTTGAGCTGAGCTATGCCAACGACAGAGGTGCTGGACACTGGCATTTCAAAGGCTGTTCCCACCCACCCAGCTGCTGTCTGAGCTTATCTCACGCTGTCCAGCACTGGGCTATGCAGCACATGAGGCACCATGTCCACAGCATGTCTCTGTCCACTTCTAACCTCTTTCAAAAGTTCTTTTGCACGAGTGCTGGCTAGTGGTTTTTAGTAAAAAGTCCTTGCCATGTTATAAAAAGAAAGCACAAAAGGTGCTATTTAGCGCTCACTAAGCAAGTTAAGAAAGACTGATCAAAGACATGAGCCTTATTTTGAATCCTGGTCTCAACAAGCATAAATGCTGAGCTGATGTGTTCTCCTAAATCAGCCCTCATTAGAAATTACTGATTACACTTACAAAAGTAACTTGGACTCTACTAAAAGTTGGACACACTAAAAACTTCTGTGTATATGGTATCCCTCAGAAGTGTAACCATAAATTTCAGACATATATCATCTGTGTGGGCAGGAGCTTGTGCTGTGACCACATCAGAGGGCAGAAGAATCTAGATTTGTGAGAGAGTTCCAGAATGTGGTATTAGTTCTCTCCATACTGGAAGGCTGAACCTTGCTAAATTGTGCTCTGGACTCTACTGTTTTAAAACGTGGCTAAAAGCAAGGTCAGGACAACCTCTCACAAAGCAGAGCCAGATGATTTGATGAAATTTGGTAGTGAAAGTCTTTGCTGACTCAAACAAAAACCTGGAAAACAAAAGAAATTTAGAATAATAAAGAGTTTTTAATGTGCAGAATGAATGTAATAAGTGGAAGCAGCAAGCAATGTTCCTGAGTGTTCCCATGTCCAGATGGTGTTTCCACATTCCACCAAGAGGGAGGGAAGAAGATAATTAAATTCTCAAAAAACAGTTTCAGGAGCTGAGAAGTTTATAGCTACACGCTGTCTCTGCAAAGAATAAATCTGCAGTGCTTGTCTTTAAAACTTATGAAAATGCAGACAGAATGAATTATGTACAATGGTATGAGGAACCTGACTCAGATTATCGCTAATTTGGTTGCATTGCTTCTTAGAATGAATCACTGTCAAAGCAGATCCTTAAATTGCAAAGTATTCCTACTCTGTGCTTTTGCATCACACGTTCTCTGTTTGTGGGACTGAACCAGGATTTTATCCAGAGTAATATCTCAGAGCTATAAATCCCATTTTTAAAGATTTCACAGGCCTATAGGCATCCTTCAGCACTGTAAGGCGAGGAGTGTAGTTACAGAACTGCTGTCATCGTGCCTTGCTGGCTCAGAGCACACACCTGAGGAAAAGCAGACGAACGCGCAGATAAATCCTTTTCCCGTTGGTTCTTTAGGTATTTTATCAAGCACAGCTCAGTTACAACATATCATTTTGCTCTACAGCGACAAAATTGTGTGCCGGGAAAGGCAGAAATGACTTTATTCACGTTACCTGTGATAACTGATCTACAGCATCTGGGTTAAGCTACTGATAACAGCAGTGCTAGGGAGGACATACAAATCAAGCGATAGTATTTTAACATCTTTGTTAGAAGAGTCTATTTTAATTTCTCCAGAGAGAGAGACAGCTTCAAAGTCATTTGACCTGCACAATACTGACAGTAAAGACTGCCAGTCTGCCACAAACACAGGTTCCAGCAAAGATAATTTTCAGACGTAGGACAAACTATAGTGATTTTATGGTATTTTGAATTAAAACAACCTTATCGTCTCTGGAGAAGGAGGAAGGACTTGATACCTATATAAGAAGATAGCGCTCCCTCTTCTGTTACTTTGTTGTTTCTTCTCACAGCGAAAACTGATTTTTCTTAAACTGGTCAACAAATGGAAGGATAACACAGAGTGCAGCGGCAAAAGTCCTCTATCACCAGCAACCATGCCAAACATGAGACAATAGTTTCCTCTTAGTCCTCTCTCCGCTGTGTAACTACTAATTTTCTTTGTGTCATCCATAAAAATGATTAATCCCTTCCTGATAATGCCTGATTATGGGAGAATAATTAGCAAGCTGGTAGGCATCCCATAAACAACACCTCAATCATTTTCACCATATATTAAATGGCATTAATTGCAGTAATGTGTGCATGTGCCAAAGGTCTTCCTCACTGTTCCTCTTGTCTCAGAGCTAGATGACGTTAACCCTCTGTGGGGAATCTCACACCTGCCCAAGTGCATTGTGCTGGCCAAGATCAGCTTATGGCTGAGGTCAGTTCATGACTGACCACCTAATGTAAAGGATGCTATAATGCCACTGTCTGCAATAGCAGGGACTTGAACTTCAGGACCCAGACCATCTTTGCCAGTTCTGTGTGTTCAAGTAAAAGTCTCAGTGACTTCATAGATTTTTTCTGGAAGTGAAGACACTGTAACTAAAACTGCTACCCAGAGTGCCTAGGTACAAATCAGCCTGCAACAGAAACAGTTGCACGTCCTTTCTTCTCCCATGAAGAACCTCTTTAGGACTCAAGTTTTAATAGTGCTGGCAGATTATGCTGGGGAGTGAGGGAAAGAGTCATCGAAGACAAAGCACATCTGTTTAAAATGGAAATACTAAAACACTACACAGCTGACTACACTGGTAGTTGTTGATAAGGCTTCATCCTTCAGAGGACAAGGAGCTATCATCTAAAAATGGGCTTTAGTGCTTTATTGGCTCAGTGTCGTTCAGCCTTGCACTGAACATGTCTGAGCCCTACTAAAGAAATGGGAATAAATTGATTTCCACAGCCAAAATTTGTAATTTCTTACTCTTTTCTCTATGCAATTGAATTCTACATCCCATTCCAGATGAGAAAAACCCATCCTTAATTAAATTTAGGTATAAAGTAGCAAAACCTTTCAATCCAGACCTTCTTTCTGTTTATCTTAGAGGGAATCAGTAGAAGTGTCTGTGCTGGTTTATGAGAAGAGACAGAAGTGTAAACCCATATCTTATGATGAAAATGACAGTAGGAGTGACCTTGCTCCAGCACATATTGTTTTTTCGACAGTGTCTAAGGAGATAATCTAACCGCAGTCTGGAAAGCATCATGTTTCCTCAGATCCTGCTACAGTAATTCAATCATGAGCATATAAAATTAGATGAAAAATAAGGTAACTAGCCTTCTGGGACTGAGTAATTGCAATAAATGTTGCTTCCTGACAGCAAGCATTACATTGTCCTCTTGAAAGAGAGGTTACCTTTTATTATAGCATACTTCTCTCATTTCAGTCTGTGCCAGGTAGCACTGCTGTTAAGCATAATCTGCAGGACAGCAAAAAATCCTTTAAAACAATTATGTGCTATCTCTAAGGCACCAAAGCAGTGAGTAGAAAACTTCCAACTCTCAGCCTCTAGGATCTAATGAGCAATGCCAGAGCTTTCTTGCTTTTGTGGTTTGTTTGTTTGTTGGGTTGGTTGGTTGGTTGTTTTTTGTTTGTTTTAAAATGTATATTTTCCCTTTCCATTGCCTTTTATTTAAGTATCACAGAGTACTTTATAAGCATCAGTTGCTTAATCGTTGCTTGATCGAGTCTTGCAAACCTTGCCATCCACTTTAGTGAAGTTAAGCTGAGACACAGCCATGTCTGTGTCTCTAATGACAGCGAAGTTTGCCACTAATGGTCACAAAGTGAGTTAATAAAAGTGGTAGAGTGAAACTGAGGTATTGTGGAGGTTAGTCTCTAAGTGTCAGTACAGAAATTGTTTTCAAGCCATAAATATTTGCCCGTGCATTTGTCCTGTGAATATCTGAGAAAACACTTTTTTTTTTTTTTAAATTATTACAGTCTTGAGTACAGTAAAATTATTCATGTTTAACTTCCTATGAAGACACCTACAGGTCTGACATAAGCTGACACACTCAGGGGGTGAGATGAAAAAGAAATATTGTTCCTCTAAACTCCTTGAAAGCAAAGATTATGAAAGACGTCTCACTTCCAGTTAGGTAAATAAGGAAAAACCCCATCAAATGCAATGGACTGATACTTTTATAAAATCATTGCAAATGGAAATCCTGCCAAGATTTCTGTGTTTTCTCATGTATACATATTTTGCAAAGGTATCTGAATGGAGACATTGACATTAAATATGAAGTTTGAGCTGAGCTGTACTGCACTGAGATTACAGTTTGAGAATTTAGTCCTGTATAATGAAAATTCAAACAAAGATATATTCAGCCAATTTAAACAGATCTAACTCTAATGACCTTATAATGGAGGTATTGTTCACAGCAGCTGAGAATCTGGCCCACAGTTTGTTATGAAAAATCACTATTTTGAGTTATGTACACACTAATAAAACTCAGCAATCTCTTCAGGTATTGCTGCAAGGTTTTTTTGTGAATGAGTTATAATCCAAATATATCACCTCATAACTATTGATAAGACACTTTAGAAGCCCTAATTATTCACAAATGCTTCTAATTACAGTAAAACAATTATCTTGGTGTAAATGAAATGGACAGTTTCTAGTAGCTACTGACAACCTTTCTTGAAACGAAAACAAGAAGAAAAGTATACAGGATTTTTCTTTTAAAGAGACAAACTTCATAAACATAACATGATTCTATGATTAACATTTACTACAGAACTGAATGCTTATTGGGAAAGGACACCTTCCTGCACATATTTGCCCTAACTATGGATTCAAAGATTTACACGTAGTCCATTAATTAGAGCATTGTACTGCTAATGCTACTTCTCTGTGCTGTATTGCCAGCTGTTCTCTAGAGTACCTACAAATGCCCTCAAAATACAGTCTGTCTTTCCTCCTTGGGGCAGAACATCTTTTCACAAATGTCCATGTCTGGACATTTTCCTTGGTACTATGTTAACTATTCTACTTCTCCACTTTGTCTTGGTTGGTCTGGCTATTTCCCATTTTGCCATCTCAAATTCTTCTTTATCCTTGGCGTTCACCACAAACACTGACTAGCACAAGTGAAACACTTCCCAGTTGGAGAAGGGGCACTCCAGACACCACCAAGCAGCCTGCTGACATTTAGCAGAGAGAGTACTTAGCTGTTCTATGAGAGCATATATTTTGCTTTATATTACATACGTTTATTTTCTCCTGAGTTGTTGATAATAAGGCATTTCTCGTTGGCTTGCTGCTTCGCAATACTTACTTTAGAGGCTTGCAACAATCTGAGCAGCTTCAGTCACAGCAGCAGATGACTGGTGTGCCCGCATAGCATGTGTAATTTAAGGTAATTAAGAAGAATTAAATTACACAGGATTAAATGCATGCAGTTCTGCATTTATCCTTAAGAGAGCTGACTTCTATGACTCACCCTAAAACATTCTCTATCCCTAGTCTTTTGGATACTCTAAAGCACTTTCAACACAAAAATCTCCATTGAACCTGTAGCTTATACTCCAAGTTAAGGTAAATTTACAATGAACAGTGAAACACATTCTGTACTCACATTGCCCATTAGGTAGCTTTCTGCAAAATGCCTTTTCTTGGCAAACTGTCTTTTCATTGCAACTTACTTTGAGCCCCCCTGTTCACAGTACTGGTATGATTTGATGCATTTGGAACCCAGTTCCAGGCACCCACAGTTTATCCCACCTCACTGGCTTATCTCACAAACTTTCTGACACTCTTTTGCTGTTACTTTAACTTAAGGATGCTCGGGTGGCTAGAGGAATGTACCTCTGTCTTCAGTAGTCAGATACACACAGAAAAAGGTTGCACACATCTGTTTTCCAGTTAAAAATAAAAATACACAAAGGAAAAATTTAAGAGTGAAGCTTTAAAAGCAATGTGACCCAGATATTTATGGGCAGTCTTTCAAAGATGCCCACAGATACACAGTACATCTAAAGATATCGATGCTGGCTCTAAATCCCATCCTTAGGCACAACAACTGCAATAACAAAATCCAACATACCTTCGCATGTCAGTAGGAAGTATTCCAGATTGTGACTGAAGGATGCACTGAAATAAGTACAGTTTTCAATCAGGTCACAAGACAGACAACGTCTGTTGAAGTTTCCATTTGTGCTTGCACTGAAAAAGTTAATACAAGTCCATGAAGGTCACTGAGCAAATGTTTTCTGGAAGCAACATTACTTGAACCTTACTGTACTGTAGAACAAGAACATAAATATAACGTGTCCAACATTAGCAAGAGACAAAACATTTCCATTTGATTGAGTTTAAATAGCAGTAATGAGTGGGTTTTTTTGCCTGAATAGAGAATATATGAAAGGATACTGATGTCTTTTTTTTCAAGGTCAGGTGGTTATGAAGGTAGGCATAGTTTTTAAAAGAAAATGATGGTTGCAGTTCCACAAGAGAAAGTCATAATTTGGTGAATGAAGGCATGAAACAACGGAGCAGTATTTCTACACCTACTTATAATAGACCATGAAGAGCTGGAATTGCTTTCTTTAACTTCTTATTGTTTGCTGGCAGCTGCCTCAGAGGCCAAAGACCTTTCTGAGGGGTTAAATAGTCGCTCTTAAAACATCCAAGTAGAAAGTCAAGACTGAATTCAGGGGTCTATTTTTGAAGAAGGTAACGTGGCCTGTCTATACTCTCAGAAGTTCTTTGTGTCTACTATATGTGGAAGAAGGAATTACAAAACATTAGCAAATATTAATAAATAACATTTTGCACTGCTTTAGTGTTTCGAAACTTCAAAATGCTTGAAGAATGTTAACTAACAAATCTTTACAGTATTAACGTAAAGCAGATGAGTGGTTTTTGCTGCCATTTCAAGGTAGAAAGAGAGGAGTCTGAGCAACATATTTAGGGCCACAGAGACTGAACTGAGGAGCTCTTGGGATCTTGTCTTTGACTTAAATCCTGTTTAAAACTACAAAAAGGGAGGAAAAAAAAAACCCCAACCATACAGATCTGCATCTGATATAAGCCATCAGAGCTCCAGTGGAGATCTGTCAATGAACATACGCCAAGGTTTCTGCTGAGATGATACCCCTGGGCTAGGAAGAGAGATGGTCAAACTACCCCAGCGCAGGAAATAAAATACCTGAAGTGAGGCCAAGATCACTGTTTAATCAAAGTAAGGTCAAGGACACTGACAATTTGAGCATCTTTCCCCATTGCCTATGAGGGGAGGCGAGGCTCAGGAGGCACCAGGGTGAGGTGCATGCCAAGATGCACGAGGGTTGGGAAGCACTTTACTGGTGCCAGCAGCTCTTGAGCAGCTGTGCCCAGCCTTAGGTTTTAAAATGAAGTTTTCTTCCCATTTCAATAAAGAACAGTCAATGTAATTTTTCTTTTTCTTCCTCCAAGAAAATAAACACCGAGCTGAGCTACTCTCAAGAAACTATGGAGTGTAATGAACAGGCATGGAGGTCTCAAAATGAAAAAAAATAATTACAGGTAATTTACTTTAGTTTCCTTCCCACTGAGTAAAGAAGGATATGACATCATGTCAGTGAAGGAAAATATACTGACTGTCCCTTATGAACTGATGATAGCAGCAGCTCTAGCTTTCACTGAAGATGTTGACATGACAGTAGGTTGATTGAGAAGAATAATAGGACAAATGAAGAATGATTTCAAAATTATTATTGAAAAGTTTGGGTTTCCTCCCCTTTGTAATCTGCTCCCACAATATTTTGCAACAGCTTCACTACCAATAGCTTACTACTAACCAGCCTTTTACTCATCATACAGTTAGGGAGGATACTAAAGTCCTCTGGAATTGCAGAGAAACATTTGCAAAGACAAAATATTTTTATTTCTTTTCAATTTTGTAAAGAGGTGAGGTCATATTAAATCTCCATGAAAACTGCTTTCTGGAAGTATAAAAACACTTTATGCCATTAGTTTATGTAATTCTGAATTCTTTCAGGTGTTAAGCAGTACTGTCAGAAAGTTTTGTGACAGTTTATCAGTCCTGACAGCAATCTAAAATTTGCAATAAAATGAGAAAATTGCTAAATGAAAAACACTTTCAAATGTCAAGCATTTCTTTCACTGTTGCTACACTGTTCTGTCTATTCCAGTAATGCATTGCAAGATCTTGCAATGTCATTAAAGACAAACACATAAAAAACTGTTTCTGTTGCAAATTGCCTATGTAATGATTTGCATGATTGAAGAAATGGGAAATTCTGTAAATTTTGTAAAGAACAAACCTGTATAAATGTCGCCTCCTTGGCAAATCTTCTGTGCTGTGGAAATAACTGGGGAAAAGAAAAATCAAAAGGCAATTGTATCATTAGAAGGGTGTTTACAAGTATCTCATAAAACAACATCTTCATTCACATTGCCATTTTCCTCAGCTTCTAAAACTTTAAACGGAAATTAAAAGAACATATAGAGGGACGCATCACTACAGAGGTTGAAGCAAGTGCATCACAGGCTGTATTGCACTTAAGACAGGAAATGATTAGGCTCTAGACTGGTCATGTCAGCAGATCGAAAAGGATCAAGTGATTAAGTGAAAGGCCTTCACATTTTACCTCAAGATTTATGGCCCAACATTTTCTTTAAACACTTTTTTTTTTTTTTTAACTCTAGAACCATTTTTTACTTCTTTATTCACTTTTCATTCTCTGCCCAGGGAGACAGCTGAGAGGGTCTGCTATGAAACCTACTGGAAGATCCTCTTTGAAAAAGGGAGCTGGACTTCCAGGGAAGACAGATTTTGAAGTCGCAGAATACTTCATTGCCCCTGCTTTGTGCTGTGACTGTGGTGAATTTTTCTGGCTAAACAGCGAAAGCCCTGTTGTCTGGTGACAGTTCCTGAAAATAACAAAGTGCAGGGTCCAGACTGACCCCCTAGATGCATTTAATGTGAATAATGGCAAACCACAGGAGCAAACGCCGTGTCTGTGGGGTGAATAATGTGTCAGGCAGGATATTCAGTCCCACCGACCTGCTTCCAACAAGCTGCACTTGCCTAGGCGTATATTTTGGTTGCACAAATTGTACATGGCATTTTCTGCTTGACTGGTCAGTTAAAATGCAAATAGGACTTTGGTGCTAGTTTGCCGCTTAGCTCTGTCAAGCACTGAAGACCCTTATATGATACTAAAGTTATTGGTAATTTAAGGCATCCAAAACTCCAAAGGAGTTGCATGTTTTTAATGATCATTCAAATAGACACCTTTCAAGACACTTTTCAGACACATTTTACACAGCCATTTAGTGACTTTAAGAAACTGAGAGCCTTGTATCCATCTGCTGCTTTGCCTGGAAAGAAAACTATATGCTGTTGGATTTCAGAAGGCCTTCTAAACATTTTCTGATGTAATTTCTTGCACTGTATTTTAAAAAAATAAATATTTAGAGAAGTTATTTTACAAACATGGAAGTTATTTTACAAGCTTAAAGATCAAGTGTGAAGAAATTGGTGTGTTTTTTTGTATTGTAGCAAATATTTTTTTTTATGCATTGATACTTTCACAGGTTAATAAAGGATTCTTTCTAAAACATTATCTACATGGTCAACGAAAATAGGCTTCTTTCATTCAGAGGTTTACATCAGAAGTCGCATCAGGATAAATCACTCTTCTACACAAATGTATTTAATACTCACAGAAAGAGAGGGTTGAACAATAAAGAGAAAATCAAAATAAGAAAAGGTATATGCAGTGGTGTAAGAGGTTAAGCCAAAATGGAGATAGCCTCTCTTGTTCTCTTCATCTCCTTGTGCTCATATTTTTCAGATGCATACACCATTGTAACTAACCCTATAGTCCAGGGTTAAACAAAAGAAGACTGACTCGTCAGACCATATCTTACTTACATTTTATGCCTCTTTTCATCATATGCCAATATCTTTGTCACATCCCAATCACCAGATGTAATAGACTTTAAGTTGTCACTGCTACTGTTGGGCTGCCAGAAAGAAAAGAGAATTAGAGTTCTTAATTCTTAAAAGAAGATATGTGAGCAAAGCTTGTCTTCTGGAAAAGGGAGATCTTTTGACTCCATTGCCTATTAAAAACAAACCATGCCTCTGCAATTTCCACCCC
Organism: Trogon surrucura; assembly: GCA_020746105.1. NCBI lineage: Eukaryota > Metazoa > Chordata > Aves > Trogoniformes > Trogonidae > Trogon > Trogon surrucura. The sequence goes on from CM036622.1 coordinate 52,118,646, forward strand.
TCCCCCTGCTACTTCTGTGAATCTGCAGGGATAGAAATAACAGAGTCAGAATCATCTTAACCATAACTCCACTGAAGATAATGGGATGAATTCAGCACAGAAGAGCTTCAAACCCCTTCCTCTAATCCAGCGTGCCCACAAGCTTCTCATTAATCCTTTATAGCAGTGCAGGGATTTACTTATTTATGTACAACTAAGAAGGCATTAAAAACCCAAAACAAAGCAATGATATTGTTTGGACAATGACAGTTGGTTGACCTTTTTCTTCTAAGCATCTCATTAGGAAATTCATGTTAACTTATGTCCAATAAAGCATCATTGAAGACTTTCTTTTATGTACAGGAACCACATTCTACTTTTGCACTTTCCAGTCTTGCCAGCACAAGCACAGATACTACTTTTATTGATTTCTGCTTCAAGAGAGACGTAAAACAGTAGCAATGTGTGAGTCACCTGTGACGATGACATGGCGATGTGGTAGAACTTTCCACGTCCTCCCTGGGGAATGGCCCGGACAAAGAAAAACTTCCGACCATCCTTGGAAAAAATTGGCTCTTCATTCTGTAGGTAGCAAATTTAAGGCTTGTATTACCGTTAATTTATTGTATTTAAAATTTCCCAGCACCGCAAAGCCCTGTGAAGTTAATTCATGGCGAAACAGAAAGTGTTAACAGCAACCCAAGGAAAACAAAAAGCCCACTGAAAACTGGAGAAAGTTTTGAATATTATTGCTCCTTGCTCTTGGGAGAGCAGACAACTTTCAGCTGTGGGAAGACAGGGAGATAGGCAGCAAGGAGAGTTCCTTGGCTATAAAGTCAATTCCCATTTGCAAAGCAAAAAGTACACATATACAGCTGACTGCTTGGGGCAGTTGGAATAAAGCCTTTAGAAAAGGTTCGAACCTTGCTGGCACAAGTATGACAAACCTGTTTATTCTGCTGGAAAAACTGATCTACTCTTGTCCTCGAGGAAGCACAGCTAATAGCATCTAACTGCTGTCTTTTCCTACTCTCTTACAAATGCTTATTTCACTGAATTATTTGTGAAGGGGATGATATCTTGCAAAACCATCTTTGACACAGGGCTCCCAAGTGAATGTGATGATTGACTTATTGGGTGACTAGAACTTTCGACAAGAGATAGAAGAGACTCAGCAGAAGGAAATCAAACACCACATATGGCAAGCAAGCATTTCCTGGAAGGCTCTTTGCCTTTGCACAGGAACCCTGAGGCACATGGGAAGTCTCCACTGCAGGAGACGGTTGAACAGCAGATTACAAGGGAAAGCAGAAGGATGGTCCATATGGTGTGACACAGTAGCACTGTACCAAGGGAACCAGCGAGATGAAGCTCCTCCGCTCTGAACCTTGAATAGCTGGGACTAAAGCAAGAGATGAACTTTTGCTGAACCCCTCCTGTGATATCAGGCTTTTCTGGGGAATGGTTGAGCCCTGTCTTCCCTGGCCAGCTGCGTGGATCATTCTTCTTCAAACTGTTGGTCAGTGTCTTCTGGGTCCTCCTTTGATTCAGTGTTAATCAAATACTCCAGCTTTCTGCCCGGCATGTGCCAAGATACCACGCTGAACCAGCAAGAACCTAACTGTACAGGGAGACTTACGGCTAATGAAAATACCTACAGCAAAGAAATAAACATTTTTATTTCTCTTAAGCTAGCACATTATTCTTACTGTATGTTCCATTGCTCCTGGTTCTTTACTGATTAATTCTTTTCCACTATTTTTGAGATATATCAGCACTCTATTAGGTGTTCACACTGTTTGGTTTCCCTTTTATTTTCCCCTGCTTAGGTTTTCAGTCTATTTTAAAGTATGCTCATTTATAGCTTGTTGCAGCTCTGTGAAATAATGGTTTCATTTGTTTCTGACATTGTTCTAGAACTGGAAACATGAAACTACATTATTTTCAAATGTCTTCCACAATGGGAGAAAGCTCACTGAAAAACAACTGTTATAACGTGGACAAACCTTCTGCTAGACAGGTTTTCCTTTACTGAGGCAAATAGCAATGAGCTCACCCCATATTTCTATATCTGTGCCTTTTGCATTATATATTCCAGCAATATGTCTCTGCCAGTTTGAGCAGGCATTGTGCAGATCAGTTTGAGGTTCATTCAGAGATACAGGGGAAGGAGGTGCACGGCACGGGTGACAGATGCAAGGCTTTAGCCCTCCGCTGATGCTATGAGACAGCCTGTTTGCATGTTCCTGTTGCTGGAAAGACAATGCATTAATACAACCAGAACTTTGTCTAAGATCTTGACAGAGATGACGATTTATCCTGGATGGCAAATGGAGCGGACGTCAGGCTGGAAGGCTTTTGGAAAAGAATTTTGTACTGTAGGGAGTACGATGAGTACGTAATTAAAATACTCTCCATGTGATGCAGTTTGAGCCTTTGGTTGGTTATTATTGACCAAATCCCACAACACTAGAACAGAAGAGCCCTCCTTAAAAATAACAGGGGATCAATTTAATGCTGCTAAAAGAAAATACTTCTTTTATGCGGCAGGTAGGGAATTTTTGGAAGGTTTTGCCACAGGAGGGTGATGGAAGCAGCCGGTATCATAAGGTGCAAAAAGAGATTGAACAAACTCATGATTCATTAACAGATCTTTAAGGGAACAGACATGAATGTAGTCTCCAATGTCTGTAATCCTTTTATTGTAGATGGTGGTGCAATATAAAGGGACTGGACTGCAAACCGGCCAGCTCACACACTGTTATTAAATAGCATGAGCTGCTGTGCCTGCTACAGACAGAATGATGGAGCAGAGGAAGCAGTGATGAGAATCAGTAGGGCATTTCTTAAGTTCTTATGGCTCTTCTTGTCTTTTTGTTCAGCTACATCTCTGTATTCAGACAGATGAATTCTACCCAAATAGTCAAGGCCAGTTTCCAGAAATCCTTTACTTTGTGCAGGCAAAGGACAAAGTTTTTTCATGTCTGCAACATGAAGCAATAACTCAGTGCTCTCAGACTCAGGTATAAGGCGGGAAAAAAAAAAAGAAAGGTAACTCTTGTATGATTTCACAGCACCTTAAATTGAAGATTAAATCTGACTAAATGTGGATCGCTGGTCCCATTTTGCCTTTCTGGGACCTGTGGGAACAGGTAGTTGTGTGGTTCAGGAAGCAGATCTATCCAGAGCTGCTCACTTGTGATGGGTGACTGTCCTCTGGGTAGAGGAGAAAGGAAATAGGTAGTTGGAGCTGATGACTACTCAGTCACCCTCTGAGCTGAAGGAACAATCATTAAAGATGACACTGTGGCTGGAGAAGGAATTGGTGGGACTAACCAACCTGCATCACTATCAGTAAAAGAAAGAGGCAGTGGCGTCAGTTCCAGCAACCTGTTTATTGCTGTGTATCAAAATGATACCACAAAATATTTCTGCTTTGGTGGAAAAGACAAGGTGATGGGAGGCTAATGGAGGGCACTGTGACTCCTGGGGGCATCAGTGCTGGAGTTCAAAGTTGTGCAACACAGGTCAATGCATCTGTAAATGGTCAGGAGAAGAAGAAACCAAGGAATGCCTCAGAGGCTTATCCCAAGCTTTTCAGAATCAGAATGAATGAGTGGACAACGTTATATTCACTCTGAGCTTCTGTAGGGCGTGAAGTCCTGGAGTAAGGAACAACAAAATAAAAAGGCAGAGAGTATTCAGCTGTGTTTGGAGAGTCACTAAGCACCACTAGATCTGCAGCCACCTGAGGAAGACTCCTCTGGTGAAAGAAGGGCAAGCAAGGTGCATGCAGGATGGTGGGGAGTGGAAAAGTGGCTCTTACCTCAAGGATTTGCACGATCAAATGTGCACTGGGACAATCATTTGAAAGAGAAATTACCCAATTTATAGTGAGCTGCAGTGTGTGAAAGGCACCCGAATCCAGAAGTACAGCACCATCAAACCCACCCACACCCTAACATGGGTCAAACACTCATCACACTGCAGCATCACAGGCTGCAGCTCCAAACCTGTCTGCCTGTGCTCTCATGGTTCACCACACTCCCTGCCTCCTGCTCGTCAGAGCTTCACACACCTTTGGCTGCACTCCATGTATTTCCTCACAGAAACCAGTGGGAAAGCAGATTCTTTGAAATTTGTTTTTATTAGTGACTGAGAATTATACTGAGAATTATGTTTTTCTGGTTCATCCTCAACTTTTGTAAAGGAAACCAATATATCTGTATAACCTAATCCTTTCCAATTGATCCTTTCATGCATTTTCCTTTCCTCAGCACAGTCTCCTTCTCTGCCTGACCCGCCAGAACCCAGACTGCTCCCTGCCGCCCTCAGACCTTGCGGCAATGCTGAGCTTCATCCCCCATCCCTGTCCCCATGTTCATCGGTGGTTGAGTGCACCACAGAAATGGCCATCTCTGAAGCCAGGGCACCTGCACTGAAATAGAGGCCATCAACTGGGTATCAATTCCCTCCACTGGATGAAGCCAGGAACCTTCAAGTAAGCACCAAAGACCCTTTTTGTGGCCAGAAGTTACAGAGCTTTGTTAGCTTTGGCAGATGAATTCAGTCATTTAAAGTATGGGGCTTTGGGTCCTATTTCTGCTGCATCATTTGTCTTTAGGACAACATTAAGTCACTTATAGGGTTTTTACATGACAAAACAGCTTTACACGGTGAAAAATTCAGTCTTGTTTGTAAGGTTCTCTGAACTCTGCTTTTATTTTAAAAACCTCGTTTCATACTGCCTATTACCAATGTGTAAGAATCATCACTGGATCATCACGCTGTCAGGATTAAGGCAAGAAGGTTGTAAAAGAAAAACAATGTGTGGTTTTCAACATCTAAATGTTTTCACAAAACAAAAGCCTTTAGTTTCAGACTGAGGTGATCTGAAACACTAGGGAAATAGAAAAGAGAAATGCAGCTCAAAGGAACTGTTATCAGGGAAGGTCAGCCAGCTCACACAGGCAGTTTTGGAGGCTACCTGTCTCTAAACAATTTTATGGTAATCTTCAGGTCCTGGCATCGTCAATATCAAAGTCTACAGCCTTTGGTGAAGTTTCAATTGCACCTTGGTTTATAATTAAATTTGTTCAGGCCACATGCACAGTTAAATAAATAAACCAATTAAAATGCCAGTAAAGTTTATCTTCAGCAGGTGCTCAGAAACTGTCTTATTTCTCCCTTGCTGACTCATTGTCTGTATATGACCATCATTGGTACTGTTGGAAAATGGCTTCGTCACAAAAATCGGAACAAAATTGTTTACATCTGTAATTACTGTTTCAAAGAATTTGTATATTTAAGCAAAACTATGAGTAAAGTTCAGCCTGTTTTTTTATGCTCAGAAGCATATAAACAAAAGCAGTAAAAATTTCCAAATTCCTAAGCAGCTTTGGTGAACACATGTGTGCTCTTATTTGTGCAAAAGGTTTGAAAACATTGGCCATACCATCTGGCAAAGAGTGACAGATACTTTCTGGTAAAACCTGTGTAAATACTGTATTACACTTTGAGTAATTCATTGTATTTTTCAGCTCCACAGACAGTGACAGCAGTATTTCCCTTTTTCTGTGTTGGAGAGAGGCTCTCCAAAGATTTTGTACTTGAAAATTTCATTCATGAGCTTAAGCCCAGAAGGCAACACGAGATCATTTACTGTGACCTTCCATGCACAGACTACTAAATGTCCCTGAGTTACTGAACTGTTACAACAACAACAAAACTCAAATTCATGGGTCGTATGCCTTATCTCAGAACTCCCAGCATTTCAGATGGCTGAAAAAAGCCAACCTATTCATCCTTGGAGACTCCCTCACATCCCTGATGAGTATCTTCTGATACTCTCCTCCTCTTCTGCTCCCAGCCTACCACAAAGTTTTTCCCTATTCCAGAAGGACCGGATGAACTTAAACTCCCAAGAAAAAGGTAAATCTCCCTTACGTTTTTCAAACCAGGTGTATGGGGTACTTTGAATGAGTATTTTAATGAGAAAGGCAAACAGTCAGATTCCTCAATCCTACTGATGTAAAATTAGGGTACTCCTCCGAAGGAGGTCTGATCAATGGAGCAAACAGAACAAGCTGGCCAACCAGGCAGTGGGTGTCTTCTTCAGCCTGGGCTGAATCATGCTTAAGGTCCATTGACCATATGTCCACACTGTTCACCATACTGGCTGTCTACGGAGGGAAATTGGGCACCTGGCTCATATGCATATACCTATATTGAAATGTCTTAACCAAGGAGTCTTCGTTTTGGGCTGAGTCACACTCCTGAGCTCCTTCAGTAGCTGCCTAATGTGCAATTCATCTTCTCCTTAAAGTTGTTAAGGGACTTACACTGGCATGTAACATCTTCACATCATTCTCACAGTCAGAACACACATGCCAAGAAAATAGCTTTCTGGTTATCTAAATTAATGTGTCATAGAGTAAAAGGTAAACATAGAAAATACTACTATCCTAGTAATCATATATTCAGTCAAAAATAGAATTTTAAGTAATTTTGTTGTCAGAAATGCAAGGGAGAGAGCTCTGTAATTCTTCAGACACTTACAAAAGCCTTTAAAGAGTACTAACAAATACCTCCAAAGTCCGTAGCAAATGTTATCTTAGTTTAGTACCTGACACGTCCGACTCATTTGGCTGTAATGAACATCCCTCTCTAACCCCAAACGCAGTATATGATGTTCAGAGACGCAGTAAAGCAAACTATATTTCCCTCGAGCAGGCCTTTTAGAGACTGACAAATCATTTACTGCAGTTATTTAGGACAAAAAACACCATTTAATGCCCGTCCGTGTCATAGGTAAATGACTAAAGAACCAGAGCAGTGTAAAAAACACAAGCTCTATTATACTGTGTTTATGGAGGCCTCATTAAAGAGCAGTGAAAGGATTAAAATTATGCTTATATTTATAAAATAAATGAATCTTGTGAAGTACTTTTTTATTTTTTTTTCCTAAGATACAAAATTTAGACAATTTAATTTTCTTTTGATTTGGTTTGCTTTTTAAGCTTTTGTTTTCTACTCAAACCAACAACGCTGTTCTTACAAACGTAAAGCATTTTTACTCTATACCTCAGTATGCCAGCAAAAGACAACTTGAAATGCTTGGAGTACAAAATCTATTTCCTCTGTAAAATCATTTTTTTATCTGGAACAGACACAGCCCGTTGCTGCAGGACAGCCACTGGAACAGAGGAAATCATTGTTCCTGCTGTGAACTGATGCACTGCCATTTTTACAGGTTCTTGGATCCTCTGAACAAGCTGTGACAAAAATGTGAAATGTTTTAAATCTCGACTTAAAAAAATATAGTACAAGATCTTTATCTGACATGCTGCTCCCTGGCTGGTGTTCACATATCCCATGAAAAACAGTTCAGAGCTCTTCAGTGGCTGAATTGGTATCAGTAGCTTTTCTCTAAAATCTGAGGTCACTTCACAAACTGACTTCTGGAGAAGTGTTATAAATGATCTATCAGAGATTTACATGCTGGAAACCCAGAGGTTTTATATAGACATATGCTGAAAAAATTCCCCCTTCTTCTGAAAGAAAAAAAAGAGAAAGAAAAATTCCATAAATCAAAATTTCTTGGAGGTTTACATTTTATATCCTATGTTATATTTCTTTTCTTTTTTTCAGTGCTTATTTTCATCTTTATTTGATTTAATTTAGGGTATGGGAAGCACAAAGCCATACAAAATAACAGTATTACACACCTGTTACAGTGTCAGAAGAATTACGTGACACAGTTACCTGTTAAAACAGGATAATAAACTGCATCACGTAGTCTTCCTTACTCTGTACTCCATGTAAACAATTTTCAAACAATTACTCGAGAAAATCCCATGGGCAAGGCTGTTTGAAGGTAAAGGGGCCCAAGATAGTTGGTTAGTGTTCAGGGACTGCTTCTACCGTGCTCAAGATCAGAGCATCCCGACACGTAGGAAGACAAGGAAGGGAGCCAGGAGACCGGCGTGGCTAAACAGGGATCTGCTGGGTAAGCTCAAGGGCAAGAGGAGAATTTACAGATCTTGGAAGGCAGGGCTGACCACTTGGGAAGAATATAACGCTGTTGTCCGAGGATGTAGGGAGGCAACTAGGAAAGCAAAGGCCTCCCTAGAATTGAACCTGGCGAGAGGGGTCAAGGACAACAGGAAGAGCTTTTTCAAATAGATGGCAGATAAAACTAACACCAGAGGCAATGTAGGCCCACTGATGAATGAGGTGGGTGCCTTGGTGACAGAAGATACAGAGAAGGCAGAGTTACTGAATGCCTTCTTTGCCTCTGTCTACTCTGCCGGAGGCTGTCCTGAGGAGCCCCGTTCCCCTGAGGCCCCACAGGAAGTCAGGGCAGTGGAGGAGTTTGCTTTAGTCGATGAGGACTGGGTTAGGAACCAATTAAACAATCTGGATATCCATAAATCCATGGGTCCAGACGGGATGCATCCACGGGTGCTCCCTTGGCTGATGTCATTGCTAGACCACTCTCCATCATCTTTGCCAAGTCTTGGGAGACGGGAGAGGTGCCTGAGGACTGGAGGGAAGCAAATGTCACTCCAGTCTTCAAAAAGGGCAAGAAGGAGGACCCGGGAAACTATAGACCGGTCAGCCTCACCTCCATCCCTGGGAAAGTGATGGAACGACTTATCCTTGGTGCCATCTCAAGGCATATCAGGGATAAGAGGGTCATTAGAGACAGTCAACATGGCTTCACCAAAGGGAAGTCATGCTTGACTAACCTCATAGCCTTTTATGAGGATATAACAAGGTGGATAGATGATGGCAGAGCGGTGGATGTGGTCTACCTTGACTTCAGTAAAGCATTTGACACAGTCTCCCACAGCATCCTTGCTGCTAAACTGAGGAAGTGTGGTCTAGACTCTCGGGTAGTGAGGTGGACTGCGAACTGGCTAAGGGGAAGAAGCCAAAGAGTTGTGGTCAATGGAGCGGAGTCTGGTTGGAGGCCTGTATCCAGTGGAGTCCCTCAAGGGTTGGTACTGGGACCAGTATTATTCAATATATTCATTGATGACTTGGATGAGGGACTAGAGAGTACTATCAGCAAGTTTGCTGATGACACCAAGCTGGGAGGAGTGGCTGACACACCCGAAGGCTGTGCTGCCATCCAGCGAAACCTGGACAGGCTGGAGGGTTGGGCGGGGAAAAATTTAATGAAATATAACAAGGGTAAATGTAGGGTCTTGCATCTGGGTAGGAGCAACCCCAGGTTCCAGTATAAGTTGGGGAATGACTTATTAGAGAGCAGTGTAGGGGAAAGGGACCTGGGAGTCTTGGTGGACAGCAGGATGACCATGAGCCAGCACTGTGCCCTTGTGGCCAGGAAGGCCAATGGCATCCTGGGGTGTATTAGAAGCGGGGTGGTTAGTAGGTCGAGAGAGGTTCTCCTTCCCCTCTACTCTGCCCTGGTGAGACCCCATCTGGAATACTGTGTCCAGTTCTGGGCCCCTCAGTTCAAGAAAGACAGGGAACTGCTGGAGAGAGTCCAGCACAGGGCAACTGGGATGATGAAGGGAGTGGAGCATCTCCCTTATGAGAAAAGACTGAGGGAGCTGGGGCTCTTTAGTTTGGAGAAGAGGAGACTGAGGGGTGACCTCATTAATGTTTACAAATATATCAAGGGTGAGTGTCACGAGGATGGAGCCAGGCTCTTCTCGGTGACAACCAATGATAGGACAAGGGGTAATGGGCTGAAACTGAAACATAAGAGGTTCCGCTTAAACTCGAGAAGAAACTTCTTCTCAGTGAGGGTGACGGAACACTGGCACAGGCTGCCCAGGGAGGTTGTGGAGTCTCCTTCTCTGGAGACATTCAAGACCTGCCTGGACACGTTCCTGTGTAGCATAATCTAGGCATTCCTGCTCTGGCAGGGGGATTGGACTTGATGATCTTTCGAGGTCCCTTCCAATCCCTAACATTCTATGATTCTATGATTCTATGATTCTAAACTCTCATTGTTTTATTTACCCCATTGATGCTTTAATTATATTTTTCACCTTTCCTACATGTGCAGATAACTGTGGAGTTAACAGATAATTTTGTCAAATTTAGATTAAATGACTTAAAAGTCTAATCTGCATGATTTTGTCTCTAAATTAACATAGGCACTTTTAAATAAAATGCCCTTTGAACAGTGGAATTTTGTCCAGAAGCCCAGAAAACAACCACAATACTGCTTAAAACCAACATGAGTCTCAACATACGGTAGGAAGGACTGCCTCTGACGTTGATGAATCTAACAGTCAGTGACACAGTCAGTGGGTGAATTTCCACCAACATCAGCTTTTTGTCTCTTTTGAATCCAAGCAAATTGCAGGCTATGAACAGTGGGACCTACCAGAGAGGATGGCTTCTTCAGTAAGAACTTGTTTATTACTGGGGAACGATTTCCTATAATACAAACCATGCCATCTTTCAACTTTCTCAGGTCTAGAAATAAGTTTTGCTATTTGAGGAAAATCAAAGAAAGAAAAATACCTACCAACACCTTGACCACAAAGAGAAGATCACCGTTACCTGTCTGTGCAGCCAGCCTTCACTTTCATCTTCATGTTTCTAAAACAAGATAAAATCAATAAATACTATATTTCGTGTGTATTACATTTTACTTATCAGTGCAGGAAGAGGTTGGATTAAATCTGAGAAGCTGTTCAGAAACACAAAGAAACTGCCTAAACATTCTTCAGGAGCATAATCCAGGGACTGCTCTCTTCCCTCCCTGATAAATAAGCATGGACTCATTCAAGAAAGCATTTTACTCATACAGACAAAACACATAAATACACAAGAGATATTATTCCACAAAGAAGTGAAGCTTGTTAAGAAGCAAATAAAGGTTCAAATACAAGTCGGTAAGGGAAGATTCTGCACTGTGCTCTTTGCACAGTATTGCATCATTTTTTCAAGGGATAGACGGAACACTTTTCTACTACAGAAATGCTTATGCCAGTCTAAAAGAGGGTATCTGCTAATACTTACACAGGTTATGTCAATATACCATTTACATTAGTACCTCTATAGAAGGTATTAATTAGCTAAAATGACATTGTGGGTAGACAAGCATAAGGCATTTTTAATGCCATTAAATATACCTAAAGCCATTATATATAATCTTGCAAAAATAATCAGATTACAAACTGTGGATGTGTGTGTGCTTGTGCATGTATACAGACCACTCTCTTATGCACACAAACAGAATGTGTCACAGGATATGTCATTCCTGGCTTTTTAGAATGTTAAAAAAAGAAAAAAAAATACATACCGCAAACCTTGTTTAATTCTGTGTCTGCCTAAATAAATGTTTGCCAGCTGACTTGTCGCTAGGTAGGATAACTGAAATACTTTTTCCTCGTGCAGGTTATGAAAACCAATGGCAAACGACCGTTTGGCTCATCTCTCCTACCTTTGTGCAGACTCCTGTGGTGGCATCGCAGAGTGTCAGGATGGACACGTTCTGGGCCCTGTTCAGCCAGTTGACTGCAACCTTGGTGCTGGTTGCCCATTTCACCATGGTTATGTAGTAGTCCCTGCAAACACAGGCATGCATAAAACAAATCACGATACTGACATCCTCATGAATTACCACATGGCAGAGCAGTCAGAGGCTGCTGCAGGCAAATGGTTCAGGAGAGATGCCTGGTTATTAAGAATACTGCGTCTTGATGTCCCTAGGCATCCTTATGTACAGATTTCAATCCCTAAACATGACATTTTTAGGGCCGTGCAGGTGTTTTATTTTTCCACTTCTGGAAGTCATTTTCACAGAAGAGATGAATGTGGAGATAAAGAATCTTTCCAGCTACTCAGTCTTTCAAGAAGCACCAAAATGCCTGGAGCTACAAATTTATGCACAGGTGGAAAAGAAAGTGCAAAAAATTCCATTCTGAGCACACTAACCAGCTGACTCAGGCCAATAACTGCCAATGGTTGGATTCTTTATGCTTATGAAGAGTTAATGGCTTCTAAATACGCCTACTGCACATCAAAATATCCATGAGTGTTACATCATGGAGCAGATCATCTTGTGTGCCATCATGTGGCACGCACATGACAACCAGGTGATCAGGTCCAGTTAGCATGGATTTATTAAAGGCAGGTCCTGCTTGACCAACATGATCTTCTGTGACAAAGTGACCTGCTTAATGGATGAGGGAAAAGCTGTGGCTGTTTTCTACCTAGACTTAAGTAAAGCCTTTGACACCATTTCCCACAGCATTCTCCCGGAGGAATTTAGCTGCTCATGGCTTGGACAGGTATCACGTAGTCTTCACCAGGTGACGAACTGGCTGGAAGGCCAGGTCCAAAAAGTGGTGGTGAATGGAAATAAGGGGGAGACCTTATCACTCTCTATAACTACCTGAAAGCAGGTTGCAGTGAGGTGGAGGCTGGCCTCTTCTAAGTAACAGTGAATAGAACACCCCTGGTCTCAAGTTGAACCAGCGGTGGGTTAGATTGAATATTAAGAAAAAATTCTTCACTGAGAGGGCTGTCAAGTGCTGGAACAGGCTGCCCAGAAGAGTGGTTATGTCACCATCTCTGAAGGTATTCAAAAGAAAAGTAGATGTGGTGCTTAGTGACATGTTTTATTGGCGGACATGGCATTGCTAGGTTAATGGTTGGACTTCATTATCTTCAGGGTCTTTTCCAACCAAAACGATTCTATGATTCTGTGATTAAAACAAAAAATAACAAGAAGAACAGAGTTTGGAGAGACTCTGGGTTTCTGTGAAGGAGATGCAGCTGGTTGCCATAAAGACATCAGCTGTGATGTGACAGTTTGCATCGACAAAACCACCACCCGACACTCCCGGTACCATCCTCTATTGCTGGGCATAATCAGGTTGTGATAATACTTGGAATAAATCACCAGTGTGTGCTGCAGAGTCTTGTAATTGATATTTTTAGGAAAAATCCTGTGCAATAGTGAGCAATGGAACTGCTTAGGCTGGGATGGACTGGAAAATACAGGATCACAAACAAATACACCGATGGTCATCTTTTCAGAGCCAGTCTGTGGTGGTGCCCACAGATGTCCAACTCTGTAGCAATTCAGGGCTTCGCCACTTTAGCTGCAGGGTAAAACTCTGGCTGAGCTGACAAAGCTGGTGATGTTATAATATACTGCTAGGTTATGTGGGGAAAGACATCCTTAAATTATAATATGACTTTTCATGGCATACAGTCTATAAAAAACTTACTAGTTCATTTGTTTGCTATAAAATATGTATAAGGAATTGTTGCTCTCATTGGAATTAATGTGCTGTGTCACTGGAGAGTACTTTGTGTTCTGGCAAGCGCTCCTGCATACACTGAAGAGAAAGGGCAAAAGCAACAAAGGCCTATTTGTGTAGCAAAATAACAAGCTGGAAATTGATTTTGTAGTTTTCAGTAATATTTAGTGCCTGAATTTGTCTGCAGGAAAATAACAGAAGACCTCAACAATTGCATGCACTGCATTGGAAGGAAGGATACTTCCAGGTGAGACAACAGCAGTGTGAAAATTCAGTGCCTGAAATAAAATTGTAATTTTACTCTATGCAACATCATAGGCCCTAAGAGGAAAAAAAAAAAAACAGCAAAGCAAAATTAAACTGTATAACCATCTCTTCTTTCTCTCCAAAATTAACTGAGAAGATTCAGTCTCCCCAGAAAAGGAAGGTGAATTGATTATATATTGTGGCTTGGAGCATTTTTTCCATAAATCCAATTTAAAGTTTGAAAGACATATATTCAATTTTTACATCCCTCTCACTGAACACAGGAAACACAGTTCTTTCTCAGTAAATTTTAGCTATTATTTTAGGTCAAAGAATTCCTCCCCCACCACCGCAGAGATGGGGATGGAGGTTCAGTTTCTCTCTGAAGTCTCTCCAAGCCACCGAACCCATGGATAGCCCCACCAGCAGACAACTGCAGGTACTTGTATAGTGATTATTCTAGTCTCTGAGTAGTATGGAGTCTTTAATTTACTTCACATCTCTCCTGTAGGACAACCAAGTTTGATGTTTCCCACTTTGCAGAGGAAAATGAGACAATAAGGTGATTCATCTCAGTTAATTCCAAACATCTGCAGTTCCAGCAGCTGTAGTGGTTGAGCAGCAAGTGGAGAGAAAACCAGTGTACTTCCCAAGCTCTCTGCCTGACATGTCCCAGATTCTATACGAAGATGATTTAAGGGGAACCTATTTTTTCCCATAGAGTGAAATCTAGACCAGCAGGTACCTGGTCACTTCATTTGTAGACATCCACATCAGAGCATTTTACACCCTCTCAAAGAAAAGGAATAACTTGCTGAGCCCTTTGGGGAAGGTGCAGTTGTGCTGAGCTTTGCAACATATTTCTCCATCCCAGCAAAGATGGTTGTGGTTGGGTGTGCAGTTGTCTGATACTGGTTATTGTGTGGAATCAACAGAACCTTTATTCAGACCCTAAATTTACTTGGCTGTTTTCTGGAGGTATGAATACTTAAAGTATGACAACAATAATAAAGCCATAAACACCGCACAATACAGACAGTGATATGTTCAGTGGCCAAGTGAGAGGCAGTGGTGGTCCCTGGGGGTCAGCCAGATCTCGCCTCTGATCCACACTCAAATTGTCTGAGTTTCTTCATTATTTATCTGTTAATAACCTATGCAAGGGCCAGGGACGACTTATGCACTCATGGGATAAAATTCTTTTAATTTGTCACATGGGATGCAAATATGACATCAGAAATAAGTTGGATCACAGTTCAGTTCTGACCACCTGCTGATGTACCTCTTGGGGTCTGACGGTTTCCATCAAAATCAAAACAATGCCTGTCAGGCATTAAATATTATATTTGTTTTCCTCTGCAACTTCACCCCTTCCTTTCACTTTCTTTTTCTGACAGAAAAGCATGGCATTGGAGAAAATTTGGCAAAAACGCTCACAATAAAAGATTTTTAAAAAGCAGAAATTATCAAAATTGTACCTTTTCCCCAAATCATATTTTGCTTTTTTTTTTTCCTTATTTTTCTCTTAAGTGAAAAATATCACAATTCGATGGAAAATTTCTGACTTCCCTTAATTCTGAAAGAAAAAGTCCCTAGCATATCTCCACTTTATTTTCAGCTTTATTAATCATCCTAAATCACTTTCCTCCAGATAAAAAGAACACCAAGAAGCATCACTCTGTTCATATATCATCTGTGTGAACAGATTGAGCACATTGAACTGTTTCAGATAGGACCACGCTCCTTGAAGATCTTTATCACCAGCTTCCCCTGCTTCTTCAGAACTCCCTTCTGTAACTAACTGTACGGTACATCCCTCTTGTCTATTTTAATGAAATGTTATCACACTAATCCTCTCATTTCAGAAAACATATGCATAATGAAAATGCACCCCTATTGCTCTAGTAGCACTACTTATATCATGCCCTAGGGATGGCAACTGCCATGGTTTTGATGAAATATACAGAGACTAGTTAATTATGATATATTTTGCATCATTTTGCAACATTGATTGCAACCAAATAAATTACAGCCACCCATAACTGTATAGGACAAATTTATTAACAACACTTGGATCCTGCAGTCTGAAGTTATTACTATAATTAAAACGTTTATGAGTCTCTCTGTTCGCAGAGCATGCTACCAACAGAAAAATGGTCTTGTCCAGAAGCCACAGTTCTAATACTGTGATGGGGGTTTTGCGATCCTGAATTGC
This sequence comes from Trogon surrucura, assembly GCA_020746105.1. NCBI lineage: Eukaryota > Metazoa > Chordata > Aves > Trogoniformes > Trogonidae > Trogon > Trogon surrucura. The sequence continues at coordinate 52,134,345 of CM036622.1, forward strand.
TGCCTGCTGTAGACAGATCTGAAGCTGTTTCTTTGAAAGGCAAGTGCATTTATGCCCATTTGGTTTGGTCACAGGTCATGTATCTTTCGTTGCATAATGGATTTGGAGAGTTATTCGGTGAAAACATTTTCTGACACTAGTTTTCCCAGCAAAGAAAGGCAATTCCCACCATAAATGATCCCACTGGTTTAGTATTCTATCATCAGATGACTACACAGCTAATCCACAGGCTTTTTATATATTTGCTGCGCATAATGAAGATCACCCCTGCACCCTCTAAGCTGCCCTCTTTCTTTAGCTCTGTGCTGTACTTGTATCTTTATTAGCACTGGAATTACAGATCCAGCAATGTAATTTATCAATCAGTCAAAAAAGTGAGCACGCATTGGTTGGATGCTCCTACACGAACGAGCGATGTGCCTGGGAAGGATAATCTTGCAGCGTTTCATTTGGAGAGGCCACGATGGATAGTTTAGGTGTAGAAGCTGCATCTGATTTCTCTTGGCCTGTTATGAAGCTATTTCAAGTTTAAATCAAAGTTCTGAAATCTGGATTTGGATTCTAATCTCCGAGCTTTGCAGGGAAAAACGCCACGCATTACCTAAAGCTGCTTCTCTCCTGAACATGATCTTCCCTTCAGTTGTTCACAGACCCATAAATGTAGCTCAAGCTTTGACCACATGCTGAAGTCCAGGCTCAACTATTAAATTCTTGCTGAAGGCAGACTTAAACACTTAATTAGAAATGAGTGTCTAAGTAGTTGGCTGAATGGCAGGTCAGCTTCTAAAATACACTTTCAGCGAAGTATATTTTACACACAATTTAAATACTTTGCTGTAAAACATCAAAGAGCTTTTCTTTTTATTTTTAATGAAGACTTGGGCAATATACTTGCAGAATGTCTGCCTGGTTTCATATCGATGTTCATGTTATGAAGCAGTGAGCTCGTGCTTGCTGTGTTACAGCGCTGCCCTGTTTCTGCTTCATGGTCTTTCACACTGGCTGAAGACAATATCCCTTCTAGATTGCCTGTGATTGCATATGAAATAAATGTGTTCTTCTGGATTTGTGGACATTTTTCCAAGTTCTCAAAAAATAATCCTACTCTGAAGTCAGTCTATGTCACAGCTATTTCAAGTAAAAAACTAATAATGCTCTAGAAAATAAATGTAGGGAGAATAATAATTCAAAAAATTTTAAGCAGATTTACACAAAATGATACTCTTTGAGAATGGCAGAGAAAGGTACTGTGAAATGATCTTGAAAAAAAGTCAGGTTCTGATTTAAAACCCTAAGAGAATTGGGGTTCAACATCCCAGGGCAAGAAAGCACCTACCTCATCCGCTGATCATCTGGGGGAGTCATTTCCAGGTCATGGGTAGGTCCGTTCAGACCGATGACATGCAAAGAAATAGTTGGATTTTCCATTCCAGCCTGGAATTTTAAAATAAGAATAAATTACCATATCATATACAACACAGAACAGTTTCGATTTATTACATGCCCATGGGTTATGAAGTGCATTCCCGTTGTACAGGATTACGGACTGGACTGCTGTGGTTGTTCACAGAAAAAGTACAACTGTAGTGGCGTGGCACGGAGGTGTGGAAAGGTTGGTAGGCACAACCAAGGGGTAATTTTACTGAGGTCATCTCTAGCCTTGGTAAAAGACACTACTTCTCATGGCGACTAGAAATATTGCTATTTTATGTGCCTTCTCATAAAAGGTTGTCTAACAGGATGATGGCAGACATAGTAAAATACTGATTAATTTTGTATTGTAGGAAAGGGCATGCCCTGCTGAATCACTGTTGGAATCACTGAATCACTGTTGGAAGCACAATTGCTTTTGGGCGGGTACAAAGCAAGATTATTTTAAATTTTATTTTTCTTGTATTTAGAATGACTAATATTAATATCAGAAAAAGTCAATTTTACAAACGTAACTAAAGAGTAATGAGGACCACATTCATTGGGGAACAGCTGATCTTCCCTTAAATCTGTTTATTTTCATCGCTTACGAATGTGTGCTATTATATAGTCTCCTTCCTGAGCCTACTGGGGAAAAAAAATAATTGATAGAATAACAGGACTGTTTATTTTCCCTTACCTTTGGATAATGATAAGTTTTAATGTTTTATTTTCCCTTACCTTTGGATAATGATAAGTTTTAACAGTAGGGTAAACGCTGCCGGTGTATACTGGGATCTCCATGATGGGGACTCTGGAGGCATTAATTGTTGCATATGCTAACCTAGTGCCATCAGGAGACCACCAATGAGCAATATGAGTCTTCAAGATCTCCTCTAATTAAAAAAAAAAAAAAAAAGGTGAGAACAGGAAAAAAAAAGCTATTAGATGTAAATTACTAGTTAGCAATAAATGAAACAGCCTAGCCTAGATATGAAAATCCCAGCACAGGGAGGATGCCACAGGAATATCAATTAAAAATACTCATTAAATTATGCCATATACACAAATGAACACAATTGATAACAATTACTCTGAATTACTCTGAATATATAGGTTATTAATTGTAATTATCTTGCTCAAGAAACATCAAATTATTCACATTAGTACACATAGTCATGACAGCATAAAAGGCGCTGCTACTCCTGTGCATGGGTATGTGAATGTATATGTTTATATATGTACATATATATGTGCACATGTTGGCAGAGGTGGGTTTCCTCCTGCCCAGAGGTACCACAACCATGGCTCCCTCGGGGCTAACAGAGAACTGTAATGACTGAGCCTTAGTTCTCCTCCTCCACAGAGTTCACAAAGTCATAGGAGACATGTACCAACGGATTTGAGCAGTGTTTATACTCGGGTACAAGTGCTTCAGCTACAATTTAAATCTTCCTAAGCCCTATTGCCAGATGGGAATAAACAAAAATAGCAATTTTCTATAAGTTATACAACACTGGGACTTTGGAACACTTTACAGGATGCCAGGCTTTACAGTCTGTGGTTTGGATACCATGTTGACTTTTATCCCTATTTCATTTTTTAAATCACTTTAGCAAAGCAATTTTTCTTAAGTAGCCAGGGTCAGACTGATCCTTTTCACCACTCTATTTTGGGATTACAGATTTTTTTTGTGTTTTGAATAACATAGTTGCTATTGAAAATGTACTCAGATGTCAATACAAACATATCAGAGTTAAGTATGCAAGGAGAAAAGATTGCCATGGTAAGAAATTATTTTGAAGACTGGCAGAACCTAATTCTCATTAAATACAAATTCAAAGAATTCCTAATTTCTCATACTTTTTCCTATTTCACAGAATCACAGAATCCTTCATTGCAAAGATGACTTCAGCTTATAGATATCCAGAAAGGCTATAAAACTCACTCTTTGTCCAAAGTGTCTCCAGTTACTGACATTTGGAAGACACTAACTTGGCTTTTTAAACCTCTCATTTTGCAAAAGGCAATAATGTAATCCATTTTCATTAAGAGGCTTAATATCATATGAGTCATTCCTATTTAAACCATAGCAGAAGGGCTTGCATATGCTGTACAGATTGACGGGCAGGAAGACAGGTCCCATTACTTTAATGTGAGAATAAAAATTAAAGAAGCTGCAGCGTGTTCCTAAGCCTTCACCACCGAGGTCCTGCTACGCAAGTCCAAGCAGCTCCAACATCTGCTGTTATTGCTGGTCAGTGCAAAAACAAATGAAGATTTTCAGAGCTCAGACTTACCATGTTCATAAGCCACCCTGTGATGACCCCTCAATACAACCAGAATGTCCTTCTAGTCTAAGAACAGAAACTCATCAAAGACTGTTTTCTTTCTTTTTAAAAAATCTTGAATCAGTGATCCTTGGAGAATAGACAGACAATTATACTCATCATGGATCAAATTACCTTTTTTAACTCCAGACTTGCACATCGCTTGGGATAAAACTCAAGGTAACATTACAAAAAGGTGCAAGGGAAAATCAGAAAATCACCCTCGACAGTTATGCCTTCTACAAATAACGAATTAATACTTCATGGCAACACCTAAGTGAGGTTTTGGAAAGTCGTCTAGGAAGTTGCAAACATTACATGGGAAAGTACATCTCTGGCAAATTTGGTTTGCTGCCCTGTGCCACCTTTTGTGTGCACATTTAAAAGATGCTGCTTTTGACTTTTACATTGGTTGCTCATTAAAGAGATAATTGAGTATAAAGGAAAAGGAGTAAAAAATGGTTGGCAGATGAATCCTTGACATTTTAACATTAATTAGGAATGAGTTTATTCAGCAAACATTTTCTCCAGGATCTCAGACTTAATGAAGCAGTTCTGCTGAAAGTCACATGCCAAGAAAGGTTTTAGTGCAGTTTTTGTGGTCCTCTGTTAATGAGACTTAATTGTGTGAACCTTTACCTTGAAACAAAGCCAGGACCTTGCCATTATTAGAGAGATCCGTCAGTTTTATCAAAACGAAGAACATTATTATGAAATATAAAATGCATTAAACCCAGAAAGTTTCAGCTGAAAGTAAAACAATTTGCAGACAGTTTGTTCTTGGGGACACTTCGTTCTTTGCTCTTGCATTTACCACGTGCTCAGAAAATCAGTTGCATTCAATACTCCTGGGTAAGCCAGTTCAGAATCCACTTCACGTACAGTAGAAACCAGGTTCTCTTTAAACACCAGAGCCTTCCTCCACATATACATCACGACCTCCCAGCTAAGAGCATAAAGTGATAACTGATCAAAACTTTTGCTTTGCTTCTCAATGCCCTCAGTTGCTGGGTGCTACATGACGTAGGGATGCTGTGAGCAGCCTTTGGAGATTTCTCACAGTCAGTCGCTGGTGGCTCTGTGCTGCTTCTTTCTCCACAGGTTTGCTTGCCAGCCATCACACTGGGGCACGCAAACCCTAAAAACGGTGAGAATGAAGTGTGCAGTTGCCTTAACTGGCTGAGGACTGGGATACTGTCTGTTCAGACTTGGTGGCTGGGTTCAAGCGCAATGTTTGAGGCAAGTCAATGCTTATTCCATGTTACCACATTCGATATTGAACCATTCTGAAATAGCTGGATGACCTTGTTTATACTTGTGGACATGTATTCGTCAGCTCTTAATCCAGTGGAATGCTTATGCTCAAAGAATGCTAAAATATGTTACAGTATGTTTAATCCCTCTCTTAGTTGAGTATTGAATGGTCATTTCAAAGCTGTGTGAAAGAAAGAGTTTTCTAAGTTAACAGATCCTCATGAGAAGCATTTGAATTCCTAGGTCAGAGTATATTCAGCGAAAAGTGAGTATAAATCCATTTTAGAGACTTTACCATCACTGGATGACAAAAGAAACTGGAGACAATAACAGAGGTGTGACGAGAAAATCTTTCCTGAGTGGAATTAAAAGTTGCTGTATTCAGCACATTATGTAGGTGTAGTCTTTCATATCCAGACCTGAATAGCATCCAGAGCAAATCAGGTTGCCGTCATCAGGAATTCCATCTTTTCAGAAGAACACATTTCCTGATAGATGCTTCCCTGCTCACCTTCAGGAAGCAGAAAGAAGTCCCTTGATCAGTTTCTTTGTTGCCAAGTAGCAAGACTTGATGAGTCCAAGTTTGGATGTAGCATTTGGCTGCAATACCATAAGGACAATCCCTGGATGGACTGCACAGTGGATCAGAGGTTAGATGGACATCTGTTAGGTGTGTCATCCAAAACGAGCCCAGCACATGTGTAACAGGAAAGGAAGCGTCTACTTCTTTCGAAATTTGAGTTAATGCCAACAGTACTTGCAAGACCAATGAAATGGGATACCTGTATCTCTAGGTAACAAACTTCTTAAGGAATCATAGGAAATAGGGTTGGAATGGATTTAAAAAAAGATTATCTGTCTCTTTCCTCCATGGGTATCTACCTCAATCCTGTGAGAATCTTCACAAGTGGATTTTGCTATTCCTTTTGATATTGGATAGCAACTTTAGCAGATGTTTGGCCATGGAAGACAAATACTTTTCATTTTCATGTACACCTCTGCCTAAGCACTAAACAGTCCCACTGAAGTGTGTACAGACCTCTGCCTTTCCTTACAGAGACAATGCAGGGAAAAGCATCAGGGCTTTATCTTCCACAACCTCAGTGGGAACCAGTAGATTCTGGATAAAACCTGTTGTACAAACCGCATTTGGAAATCCACACAGATGGTTTTAATGTTGTGAACCATAACCTGCCATTGTGGTATTGCTACAGACATTTCCTTAATAAGCCCATTAAGACTTGATGGTCTTAAAGGTCTTCTCCAATCTAAATGATTCTATGATCCTCTAACTCCACTTCCCAGGTTTGCTCAGAGTTCTAGACTGGCAGGTCTACTCTTTGTTACTAAGTAAATGCCACGTAAATGTCATGGCTATGGGAGTTTCTTCATGCATTTCTAAAAATCGAACTTATTCTTCAGCCTTTGTACATCCTGAGTCATACTGGTGAATCATTCCCTATTGCTGAAAGTGGCAATGTTCTGGCTTGCTCTTAAGGAAAGGATGCAGCCTTCACCAATGACTGACTGGGAATTCCACTGGTAGTTTAGAGGTTTCTTTCAGTTTTTGAAGTCATCACAAATCACGTGTAATTTGCAAGTGTGAGTTAATAGAAACAGAGACTTGCACAAGAAGACAAGAGTGCTTGGACAGACCAGTCCTCTGACATGTACCATTGTAACTCCTTCCTATCACTTAAAAAAAAAGTCAGGAGAAAAATCTAAGAAAGAAAAAATTTTAAAGTGAAAAAAATATATTTCTTTTTCTGCTATCATAGTCAACAGAGGCATCGTGCTGTAATATCTATATAATTTACCCACTGAGGCTATTACACATTACAAGCATCTATACCCTGATTCCCCATAAAAGCAATGAAGACGGCTGGACACACCACCCTGATTAGTCACTTTGGCTGCCCACATGCTTCTAGCAGGATTCTGTCACTCCACAACCGTTCTTCAGATGTGCCTGTGCCCAAGTGTCCTTGTTGCCACCCCTCACTGGCAGCGCAGTGGTGGTCACACCCACACAGCCCCTCTGGCCATGGCATAGAAAGGAGCAAGTCAGTGAAAGACTTTTTCAGTCTTTTAATTCCTAATGTCTAGTAAGCAGGCCCAGGGAAAATCCTACGATGAATGCAAAGAAACTAACGTTTTCTCTTCCAGGAAAAAATGACTCATGGATCTGTACTGCGGTTAAACAGGAGATCTTCTGGAGATGTACATGGTGCGTCCACCCTTGGCGAAGCTCCCCGTGTTACATGAATGAGCTACAGTTAACAACTGCAGTGTCATTAACTTCAAAAAAGTAACTTCCATTTATAACATCTGGGAAGGAGGTTTTGGAAACTGAGCAGAAAGGGTTTTTTCACTGCATCTGAAAAAGTAGAGGCTTTCTGCATCTCAAGAGGTCAAAATAAAGTTGTAATGGGTAGAGGCACTTATGAGGCTTTATCTATTAAATAAATCAATTTCTTTTATACTATTAAAATTCTTTTCTTGTTCCAGACATTGCATTTGCTTCCTCAGTAGGAAATCAAAACAATATTATTAATGTTATGCTCATAGAAGACAAAGATGGAAAATAAATAGTTTGATTCCCCTCTGAGTAGATATAGATACATGCATGCACAAGCAAAAATTTACCTAGTTTTCTGTCAATAGACCCATTATGGATGATTTTATCTGACAGAGGGAACTTCCCCATCTGTGTTATTTATTGCTGATGTGGTAAAGTGCAGCAGTTCCAGGAACTGTAATCAATGTTTTTGTTTGTGTGATGTATTGTAGTAGATCATTAAGTATTTGGTGTGATTTTGCTGTTTTATTAAAACTGATTGTAGCAGATCATTAAGTATTTGGTGTGATTTTGCTGTTTTATTAAAACTGTTAATAAAAAGGAATTTTAAACAAAATGAAATTAAAGCCTAACATAAAGGCCATGGCTTACATTAGGAAAGAAAGCTCAAAAGAATTTGTCAGCAGGAAGCATCAAAAGAACATAAGAGAAATGAGAGGACAGAAAGGGAGTCTAGGCAAAGAGAAAACAAAGACTTCTGAGATAGAGAAACCTCTAGGGTTCTCATAGAAACATCAAATAAATACAAATGCTTATCTGACAGCTGCCATCTGTCTTAAAATCAATTACTAAATCATCTCGAACCACCAACCACACATTCGAATCGATTGCTATTGTATAGTTTGAAAGCAAGTATTTTTACATGGTCAGGGAAAACACATTGTTCATACCGGCCTTCACTGGCACGGGTTTCAGGGATGGCTTTAGAAGACCACTGTGCCATCTTTCACACATATGCAAGCAAATTTTTCTTTCAGTTACTGTAGTGCAGATTTACACCAACTTCCATTAAGTCATTGTAATAGGAATAAAATGGATGTAAAAGTAGTTATGCGTATGCAAATAGCATAAAGCTGTTTTTTATTACTATATCCAATCTACATTTTCCTGTGTTGACATTATTTTGTGCTGATGTCAGCCATAGCCCTGCAGCACTATTGATTTCAGCGCAATTAATCCTCTTTCACAGCTATCTAATTGAGTCAGGTGGAAAAAATGTAATTTTGCTGGGCAACTAAACAATTCAACAACCTTTTGTAGGAACACACACACAAAAAATAATTCTGGCTGAGCCCAAACTCCAGGCTCAGCCTGACCTCACAGTCCCTGTATGCAGACAACCATTCTCAAGCTATTTGTGTCATCGTCCAAGAGATCCTTACAAAAACCTGAGCTGCAACACTCAGCCCAGCAACTCTTTATTCCTACTTGGAACACACAGCCTCCTCTGCCGCTGACAGGCAACAAGCTTATGAAGTATAAAATATTACTTGCTTTCATAGTGTTTTTGAGGACATGCTTTAGAGAGCATGTTTTAAACATCAGATCCTTGATCCAAAAAGCTCACCACCCGATGGCAGCAGCACTACGCAGCCGTGGAGCTGAAAAGACGCAGGCGAGGAGCTCCCATGTTTTTGGCAGCTGTGAGAAGGTGGCAGCCCCTCATCTTGGGGAAAGGAGCCCAGCCGGGAGACTTGCACCTCCTCAAGCACAGGGAAGGCGTGGGCTGCACATCTCATTAATATATCCTTAGTCATGAGGTTTAATTGCTTGAACACATGTTGTTTTACCTGCTTGCGCAGCCTTGTAGCCCCTTGCTTCTGCAGAACATTGTGCAGAGAGAACGAAAGAGGGTTTTGCCAGTGCTTTCTGCATCCCTTTGCCCAGATCATAGAATCACAGAATCATAGAGTCATAGATTCACAGAATCAGAGAAGGCACTGGGTTGGAAGGAACCTTTAAAGTCCACCTAGTCCAACCCCCCCTGCAGTGAGCAGGGACATCTTCAACTAGAGCAGGTTGCTCAGAACCCGATCAAACCTGACCTTGAATGTCTCCAGGGATGGGGCCTCCATCACCTCTCTGGAATGCTGAGGACCTGGAGAGAAGCTGATTTCAGCAGGGTTGTTCAGGTTGCGGGTTGAAGATGACCTCATGGGACTCTTCATGCATTCTGCAGTGGGCAACAAGGTCATGTCTTACCTCTGCATCCCCTGTGTGGGCCCCAGAGCTGCTGCATGGCAAACAGGCAAATTCCACAAGATCATAAAATCACAGAATCATAGAATGGTTTGGGCTGGAAGGGACCTTCAAATATTATTTAGTTCCAACCTGCCTGACATGGGCAGGGATGCCTTCCAATAGACCAGGTTGCTCAAAGCTTCATCCAATCTGAAGGCAAATGGACTGCTGCCCATTTGCTTCTGTGAGATGAAGGCGGCTCTGTGTAATAACACCAGAAGCTGCCATGCTCCAGTGAGACATGTAACTGATACCTGGCAAGGGCCCCTGAGAGAGCAACACAGGGATGAAGACCAAACAGCACCCAGCAAAGCCAGGGTGTGCACATCAGCGACAACAAGAAAGCTGGTGAGGTACTGTTTAGGATGTCGGGTAGTGATAGGACTAGAGGGAACGGATTAAAGCTAGAAATGGATTGGTTCAGGTTGGACGTTAGGAAGTTCTTCACCATGATGACGATGAGACACTGGAACAGGCTGCCCAGAGAGGTGGCAGAAGCCCCAGTCTTGGAAGTTTTTAAGGCCAGGCTGGATGGGTGTCTGGGCAACATGGTCTAGTGAGGGGTGTCCCTGCCCATGGCAGGGGAGTCGGAACTAGATGATCTTTAAGGTCCCTTCCAACCTTGACAATTCTCTGATTCTATGATTCTGTGACCCAGGAACTCTGCCAGCTAGAATGGCCAAATCCTGACCACTCCAATCTGGCCTCCTTATCCATAGTCCCAACTACCAGAAATACCCACCATTGTTTCTCTGAGAAGAATCTTTAGGACATCATGTTAGGATGGCATCAAGTTGCTGATAGACGGAAGAGACTTTCCAAGGCTATTCATCTCACCAACATCAAAACTGCTGGTTTTATGCTTGTGATTTTTTTATTTTGTTGTTTTTTTTTTTTCCCTGGTCCATTGATCCTTCTAATTTGTTGTGTTTCCAACACTAAAAGAACCTGTAGTTAAATGAGTCAGTTGTTTACAAGGTTGTTGACAAGCACTGCCAGACCTTCTTTGCTGTCTTAGTTTTTGGGGCCTTCAAAACACTGGTGGTGTTGACTACCAGGTTGATGCTGTCTTCAGGTATATCTCTGCAGCTCCTATCAGAATGCATGCAGGAGGGCCAGGTTCATGTTACAATAACTAAGAAATCATGAATGTTTAAAATCTCCCTTGTTCATACAAAAGCACTTGCTGAAAAAAACCCCACCTAATGAACAGATGCAGAAAGCGTGCAATGTCATTTGAGAAGTACAGACAGATTCCCACAAATAAGAGAAGACTTCAGATATCTGGAACACGGTCAGAGGGTCTAGGGGCTCCTCTGGACCACCTTCACATCTTAACACACTGAGCAGACTCAGCTGTACAAATCTCACTTGAGATGCCAAAAGCCACGAGGGCAGCTGTCCCGTGGATCTCACATGGACCCCATCTCCACCAGGAGCCACAAGAAGCTCCCCAAGAGTTCTGACACCCCCTCCTTAGCCACGATAGCAAGCAGGCAGGCAGGCAGGGTTACGCTCTCTCATACAGAATGCCATACTACCCTGAGGGTACATCGGTATTTCGAAGCCTCTTTTGCAAGGAACACTTTTTTTTTTTTGGACAAAACCAGCAGAACAATGCTGAGTTGCCTCCACAACCTCCTTCTGTTTTTTTTCAGAATTTTTCTTCTCTGTGCTTCTGGCTTTTTTTCCCCTGTGCACCATCCTTAGCAGCCCTTAGTTGTTTGGTTTCAAAAGCATTAATGATTAATGCTCACAGTAGCTCCTACTAATTAGCAGGTTTCCTCCTTTGGTGGTGTGAGTCAGTCTCAGCCACAGCAAAAGCCTCTTGGACCATCCTGGCTAGACTGATGTGCAGACACCTCATCAACACAGGCAAGTCTGTGATCTGTCAGAATGTCCAAATGGAATAATGAAAATGGGGACTGAATTATGAAAGTAGGAATATTACACAGAGATCATATAATCAGATATTCCTGTTTCTAACACTCCAAAGAGCAAATGCATCTAGAAAACCTGCCCACACTGGCAGGTGTATGCCGCTAATGCATAATAAGAATGTATTTTTCCATCACTTGGCATAAACATAAACCCACAGCTTCTTGTCAGCTCTCCATGAAAGCCTGTTAGCTAGAGGCACTAAACCTGTAGAAACTTTTCCTGGCAAAATCTTCTGAGTAATTTGTACTGCAGCTCATTGCTGTGGGTAAACGTTCACTGCAAGGTTGTATCATATCTCTTCCATTGTTAAGGACCAAGACAAAACAGAATTCATGTTGCCCAACTGACTGGATGCAGTAGGGCTCCTTATAGTCAAATCCTACCGCTGGAAATACAATTTGCTTATCTGTGCAATGCAGTGAGACAAATCAAGGCTTTCATTACACGCTGAATATTACTCTATTCAAACCTGCTCAAGTAGCTTCCATTTAACCTTCCCTTTAAATTAAAAGCTACAGGTCCTTCCCAACTAATCTGTGGGTTTTATGACAGGAGGAAGATGAAGAGCCACTTTTGACACAGGGGATCCATTTCAGTGCCTACAGATGTATCAAGAAAGTTAGTGATCACAAAACCCTCTGAATGTGACTATCAAAAATTCATTAGGTGATTGCAATAGTTCAAGAACACAAGTGCCCAAAAGCAATCTCTTTTAATGTTTCATAAAGAAATATGAGAGATAAGAAGACTGAACAGCCTGACACTGCTATTAAAGGACTTGATTTTTCAACCCCATAGACTTTTACCAGCACTTGGAGCTAGCTGTCATTCTCATGAATTACTTGCGTGATTTATTCACTCTGAGCAGCACCTGCTAGTCACCTAGCATGAGCACTAATAAGTGTCAGTTAATATTGCAAAATGCAGCCCTGCTTTATAAAATGGGGACTGTATCACATTGACTGAATTTACTTTAGTTCGAAATTTCTTATCCAGTTTAAACTGCTACAGTCATTGAACAGCCATTAAAAACCCACTCAGGGTTTCTATTGCTCTACTATGGCAATAGTCCCAAAGGTTTCAACCTGAACAGTGACCCAGGGCCTGGCTAACTGAGAGATTTAGCTCAATAATGACTCAGAGGATGAATCTGATTTTACAGTACTGAATAATCAGAGGAACTAGTGAGATCAATAGAGTTACCCAAGAATAAGAAGAAAGAGAGAAGGACAAAACCAGAATTCATACTAGCTTATATGAATATTTCAGAAAAATACTCCTATTATTAACGAAGGAAATGGTGTATTAATAAGATTATGCCACCGATAGATCAGTGTGGTTTGACTGTGTTTATCAGTAATGGCAGCTGGACAAAAATTTCATTTTTCCTAGGTGCAAGTCTTGAAGGACCAGGCAAGCACATAGAAAAGACATGTAGGATAATGTCCGCCCATTAAAATCTCTTTTATTTCTACTAACAGGAAATACTTTTTCTTAAAAAATATTTTTGAGCTTTGGACTACCGTGTAGTAATTCTAAACCTACCAGGAAAAGCTTGCATAGTGACCTTCCCTGGCCCACTTGGAATTGTCCCACCTCTCTCCAGAGAGCTGCAGACTGCAGATGCTTTGGCTCCAGGTGATGTCTCCAGCTGTCCTCCAACAAGAGAGAAAGCTGCCTGGTACCCTGCACCTGGGGCAAGGCCACCGAGCTTTTGTAACTGGGATTGACATCCACAACCCAGAAACTCCCAGAAGTAAGTGAGAAAGTAAATAAAACCCAGCATTTTGCACATGCGGAACGCTCGATAAGGAAATGCTGGCAAAGCATAACTCAGTTTGCAGCCAGCAAGATTTCTGCAAAGACCATTTAAAAGCCCTTTATCTTAAGCCAATAAGCACATGCCCAGAAAAGCAAAAACAAATTAAGGGAACACCTTCTCTTCTAATGGGGTGGAAAGAAAGCCATTGTGAGTGTTTCCATCCATATTTGAAGACCATGAAGAGTGTGAAGGGGCTTGGAGAGCCCTGAAAAGGCAACAGGTAGGATGGACAAGGTGGTGTCACCCAGTTTTTGTTCACAAAAAATTTGCTGGGGTTTGTCAGGCACAGAGTACTCAGCGCCTCGCCCAGTGGAGATCTGGTCCGTGACACGTTTCTTATTGCAGGCACTACCCCCATATAAGGGACCTGGGAGTCTTGGTGGACAGCAGGATGACCATGAGCCAGCAATGTGCCCTTGTGGCCAGGAAGGCCAATGGCATCCTGGGGTGTATTAGAAGGGGGGTGGTTAGTAGGTCGAGAGAGGTTCTCCTTCCCCTCTACTCTGCCCTGGTGAGACCCCATCTGGAATACTGTGTCCAGTTCTGGGCCCCTCAGTTCAAGAAAGACAGGGAACTGCTGGAGAGAGTCCAGCACAGGGCAACTGGGATGATTAAGGGAGTGGAGCATCTCCCTTATGAGAAAAGACTGAGGGAGCTGGGGCTCCTTAGTTTGGAGAAGAGGAGACTGAGGGGTGCCCTCATTAATGTTTACAAATATATCAAGGGTGAGTGTCACGAGGATGGAGCCAGGCTCTTCTCGGTGACAACCAATGATAGGACAAGGGGTAATGGGCTGAAACTGGAACATAAGAGGTTCCTCTTAAACTCGAGAAGAAACTTCTTCTCAGTGAGGGTGACGGAGCCCTGGAACAGGCTGCCCAGAGAGGTTGTGGAGTCTCCTTCTCTGGAGACATTCAAGACCCGCCTGGACACGTTCCTGTGTAGCATAATCTAGGCATTCCTGCTCTGGCAGGGGGATTGGACTTGATCTTTCGAGGTCCCTTCCAATCCCTAACATTCTATGATTCTATGATTCTATGATATGTCATATTCGCTAATGTTTTTATTTGTGAATTTATGACCATTTTAATTTCCTAAGAGAGTCCAGAGTTTGTGTCTCTAATGACTGCTGTTTTTCCTTTAAAGCTACAACAATTACAGTCTTCTAATGAGAGTTTTAACTGGATAGTGAATTAAATATCAGACGAAGTTAACTATTCATACTGGTGATGGAATTCCAGATATTTAGACTTTTTTAAAAAAATAAATTGTTGTATTGATTTGAGCATTCTGTTCCCTTTTGTATCTTGTTTCTCATAACTGTACATTGATTCCATTACTTTCAGCTTTCTAATTTCAGCTGACAAAAATCCCATCCATAAACGAGCACATAAAAAGTCCTGAAAAAAACCTAAAATATCAAAATGCATAGAAATGTACAAATAAACACACACATGGCGACATACAGTAACAGCAAAAAGAAACTGTCTGCATAATTGAATTTAAAACTAGTAGGAAAAAAAACTTATTAAAAATGAATATCATAGAAAGGCAATTAAGAATTTTAAGGAAAAAAAAACCTGATTAATTAACTGCAAATTATAAGTATTACTTTGAATTGTGTTGTACAGAACAGTATCAAATTACTAATTATCCTTGCCTGCTTTGTTCAAAGATCATGAATGTGCATTTTAATTTACACTGGAGTAAGCTAAGTATACTGAGAACCAGCATGTGGAATTTTGCAGAAATCGCTGGGGATGAGGGGAAACTCCCCCATTACCATATAAATGACATGCACAGAGTTGTAAGTGACACACACTGGATCCAGCTCACATTGTTCCTTAGGATGTAGCAGGCAAGTACCGGAAATTATAATAAAGCTTATAACCGACCAGATAATAAATGTAACCCATACCCCACAAATCCCCATCTAACAAAGATAATTTTGTCTGCTGTTTTTTGCTGATTATGGGTGGCTTTTGGAAAAAAAAAAAACCCTCTCCCTTTCCCCTCTTTATCTGTTGCACTTATTGGCAGGATGGAGATGGCTCCATTTTCATCTGCCTAACGACTCACAATATCTAAAGCAGACTAATCTTCGTTTCCGAGGCCCTCATAGCCTGCTCTGCCCGTAAACACTTCCTATTTAGTACAGAGGAGAATTTCCACATTAAAAAAGGTCCTTTTCCCACTGGTATATTTTTACCATGACATCCATGACACCAGCAATGCTGCTGTGTTGAGATCACGGCTGACCACTATCACATTATTCCCGGCAGCAGCCTGGGGACTGGCTCTGATTTTGGGGGTTATAGAATCATAGAATCATAGAATTGTCAGGGTTGGAAGAGACCTTAAAAATCATCTAGTTCCAACCCCTCTGCCATGGGCAGGGACATCCCCCACTAGATCAGGCTGCTCAGAGCCCCATCCAGCCTGGCCTTAAAAACTTCCAGGGATGGGGCTTCCACCCCCTCTCTGGGCAACCTGTGCCAGTGTCTCACCACCCTCATGGTGAAAAACTTCTTCCTAAAGTCCAATCTAAACTGATCCATCTCTAGCTTTAATCCATTCCCTCTAGTCCTACCACTACCCAACATCCTAAAAAGTCCTTCACCCGCTTTCTTGTTGTTTGCTCAGCACTAGGCAAAGCCAAGCCAGAGGACATACCAACCTGGCAAGTACTTTCCCACCACCAGACTGTGAAAAGTGTGTTTTGAAATGCCTCAGAATGTTCAGATGGCAAACACAATCAAATTGCAAAGAAAATACCATCGTCCTTGCTGAGTAGGACCAGAAGTGCCGAGTTGAACTCCTTGCCCTTCATCGTTTATCACTAAAAAAAGTCATTTTCTAGATCACGTTATTCCTGTAGTATTCGGATATAGGTTACGCTCAGATATGCCAATTTCTAAGGCCTTTCATCTTTTCATGGTAACTTTCTGCAGGGCTGTGGCAGTCCCCAAGGTGGGTACACTGACTTGTTCCTGTGAGAGACCCAGACACCTGTCTGTGGGAGTGTCCATCAGAGAAGAAGGCTATGATTTACTCTTTGGGCCTCATCAGAGTGATATTCCCGTGCCATTCCTTCCAAACCCTGAAGACTATGTGCTCCAGTCTGTGAGTATAAATCCCAATTACGTTGTCAGCATGTTAGGTGTGTGGTTTCATCTTCAGTAGGCTTAGCAAGATTCCACCAGTACATGAAAATGCTCAAAGCGTGGCTACATCATGATTACACAGGTTTTTATTACTTTTCAGCATGAAGAGCGTTTCTCTAAGAAGTGCTAGCAGGACATATGGTTTCTGTTTTGCAGATCTATGTTCACAAACTGAAAAAGGGACCATAACACACTGTTTTAAACACAACCACCTGGCTGACTAATTGCCTGTAAATTATCTTTCTGTGCCTTGTGCACTCAGAGAGATGGTTTAGTGCAGTTTCAAGACTAAATTCATAACTGGTATAAATAATGTACCTGGTGATATGTACTAACTAAGGATCCAGTTCTTGTTTTTCAACGTAATATGAAGAAATGAAACAGTGTTATGCTTGGTCACTAAGGACTTATGTGTTCCAGGGAGCCAAATCTCCTGCTTTCTTACTTGTGAATACACTACATGATTCATTATTTTCCACTTGAACACAAAAATAGACATTTACTCGGGAAAACTGTGCAGCTAAGCAAGTAATTTATGCCTCTTTTCCTTTTTCAAGTGGTCAGCAAAGTGCACACTGTTTCCACTAATCTAAACTACAAGCTTAAAATAAAGTCAAGTCAGATAGGAGAACTGGCTCTCGATCTTAGGTCACATTTTAGTTGCTACGTTAAAGACAAAGGACTAGTTTCTCCTCTAAACCATATCTCAGCTGCTCTTTCAAATGTGTATTTTCTCT
Organism: Trogon surrucura; assembly: GCA_020746105.1. Classification (NCBI taxonomy): domain Eukaryota; kingdom Metazoa; phylum Chordata; class Aves; order Trogoniformes; family Trogonidae; genus Trogon; species Trogon surrucura. Next base: position 52,151,603 of record CM036622.1, read on the forward strand.
GAGAGGACAAGAACAGGTCAAACATGGGACAGCGCTGGTCAGGGATAGTCTCTGGATGTCCCAGGAACATTATTTTGCTGCAACCAAAGCCAGATCCTTTGAGATCTGCTGTTAACTATCAAGCACTTAGTGGACTCGCATTTGTAATTTCTACACACTCCAAGCAAATAATTCATGCATAAGAACATCAGTTCTAGGAGGGAGACAGCAAGGTTGGCTATTTTAATCCTAATATGCTTAGTCAGGGACAGTGTTTGGCCTTGGAGCAACACTGCCACATCCATCATGCTGCCACTTTCCTCCTCACCGAGGGAAAGGAGCTTTGTCAGGACTGGATTCAGCAGTGGCCCTTCTGAAGACCCAGTAGGATGGAGGAAAACATACATCTTGGCTTCTCCACTCTTCCTGCAACTTCCCTTCGGGCTGAGGTGCCGTTCAGAAGGGCTCTGCTGCCCAGTCTGCTCAGCAAAGATTACCTCGGGCCTCAGTACTGAGTAGATCATGAGCTGCAACACTTCCAAATGGCAGCTCACACTAGAAAAAAAAAAATTGTTGTTACATTTGCATTTCTTTCTTACTACTCCCACTTCTCATCTGGCACTGCATGCTCTCTGCTAACAGAACAACACCATTAAAGTTATTGTTTCTCCTTTTTTCGGGTTATCATTCTGTCTTGCATAATTTTCAATCTCACAAAGGCACTGAAACATTTCTGACACATGCCAGGCTTTCTTGGTTCATTGTCTGCCAGGTCAGCATCCAGCTCAAATTTTTCTCAGTATCAAGGTCAAAACCAGATGCCCAAAACTCATAGGTAGGCTCTTAAACAAGAGATGTCCCATATGCAGACTTGTGGTGTTCATAATCAACATAACAATCTAAGTTCAGCATTGCCAAAAAAGGGTTTTTAAAAGAAACTTGAACTCAGGAGTGGGAAGAAGTGTGCTTATTTTCATCTCAATGTGTTGTCACTCGAGCTGTACAAGCAGAAGGATGTCAACTTCTGCTACCGCTGCTCCGGGTCTGCTGTTTATCAGCGGCACCCATGAGCCAGAGCAGCAGCTTCACCAAGAGACCTGGCTAAAACTGGGAAATTCACAGGGAATTCTCAAATCTACTTCCTCCTCCGCAGTGCTGGACAATAACTACATCAGTTCCCTGCACTTTCTCCTGCCTGTCCCATCCCACCAATAGCTGGAGTGTTTTTTTTTATCCTCAATAGGAAAGGATCCTAAAATACATGCATTTGTCTGGAAAACGATTTCTCCAGGGTCTCATCACACATAATACAATGTGGGCAGAAAGTGCTACATCGTGGGGCTTTTAAACCCTTACCAAGAGCCTCCACGCAAACAGACACAGACCTTCGGGCAAAACACGGGGTATTGGGAGGAGAAGGATAGAGAGGAGGGAAAGGAAAAAAAAAAGAGGATTTTAAAACACCATATTTAATCTCTTCCCTCCTCATCTATTGCAACTTTGTGCCGTGCCTCCAAGGGGCAGCACAGCCTCAGTTATCGTAAATGACATCGTTAAGCTATTGGGGACACAGCTCTCCCTCCCGTACTATTCTCACATTTTCAAGCCTTCTGGTGACACTCCAAAATCATACATAACAGTCTCTGGGTTAGTAGGGGTCAGTTCAATAATCAAGTGAAGTTTAATTTTCAAAATGAGACATTGAATCTTTTAAGTCATCTCTGTGCCTACAGTTGGAGGCACAGACTGGAAAATCAAAACAAATGCAATAAATACAATGATCTCCAGATAATTCCTATCAAGTAAGATTTATTTCTATGTCTGTATTCAGACTATTGCCTTCAATTCTAAAAGCACAATAACTTGAAAACATAATGTTCTGCTTTTAGGGGCTATTTTTCTTCAGTTCTATTTCTTACCAGTTTCTCAAAATCTTTAATCTAGCTCTCTTCAAAGCCTCCTTTAAAGAATGGCTTTTGATCTAGTCTTAAGCAGTAGCAACCGATGCTGATTTTTTCCCCTGCTATTGTTGTTAAATCAAACACAAGACAATGACTCAACTTTGAGGAAAAGCAAAACTAATGTAGGAGGCAAAAGCTTGTGAGTCATACGTGTTAAAAGGGAAGGACTGAAGTGATTTGTTCCTATTTTCTGGGATTTGTAAATCAGGTAAGAGTCCATCAGCCCCTCCACAATACAGAACAGCAGCAATAGCCTGGCAGAGCTTGGGTAGCTTTAACAGCAGACATTTGCCCCATGGGATGGAAAGGCTCCTGCTCCTGTGACCAAACCTGAAGGGGACCTGTCAGGGGTCAGCGCTGGAGGTGATCCTAGGAACACGCTGACAACAGCCAGGTCTGGGTTTTCATGTAATGTACTGCATTTTATTTGGTGTCTAAGGGCCAAGGTGAGACTCTCACTTCAGTTTTGTGTCCTAAATTCTCTCATCTCATCTAAAATCAGGTCAATAATTGCACCTCAGTTTGTCTGTTTCTAAAAAGATGGTAATAATTCCTGTTCTACTAGGACATTATGTGAAGCTTTATGAATTGATGATTGCGAAAGGCATTAAGATCAAGACAGAGTAATTGCCTCAGTGAAGGTCATAATTAGACATCTACCAAGAGATACAGCCGAGCGTCATCTGTGATGCTCATTTAATCTCACTCTTGTATTTTAACCACAAGTGTGTGGGTGCTGAGGAGGGGAGCTGTTCTTACGAAGGCGACCACTGTATTTAGCATGAAGTTTAAGCACTTTGTTACACTGACACCCGAACAACCCCGTGCAAATGATGTTATACACGTCAGAGACAAGGAACAGGTTCACACGACAGCAAAGACAAGAAACAGACCTTGCAGTGGAGCAGGACAAACCTCTCCGAAGGGAAAGCAAGTGAGGCCATCAGCAATCTCTGCTCTGCGAGGAGAGGCTCACCCAGCTCTCCTTGGTTGCGGGTCAGCACAGGGGCCAGCGTTAATCTGATCAAAAAGGGGATTGTGAAAAGCTCATCTGACTCAGGCTGTGAAATCATGCTCTTGAATCCTAATAATTTCCACAGCAACCAGTTCTCACGTCACGAAGAATTAGGATCTGAAGTTGTGGGGGGAAAGAACAGGCTGACACACTTTTGTGAATCCCAAAGCCGGCTGTAGGTAGAACTGGAAGACTACCCATTTGAAAAATAATTTTATTTCTATATAGTTAAACTACCTTGTTAAAACACTACATGCTCTAAAACGTTCTTTGGGGAACACTAAGGCTTGTATTTCTAAATGTGATAGAACTGGGAGGAATCCCAGGATTACCAGTAGAATTTGAGAAAAATCAAAATTAACACAGAAACTTTGGAGACAATTTCAAGAAGACGTGCAACAGAATGATGGATTTTTGCACTCATAAAAGCTTATAAATTACCTCATTTAAAAAAAAAGAGAACTTTTTAAAAACTCTTTTCCTCACTCTGCTCACTTTTCCATTGAATATTTAATGTATCAGAGTTTTGAATTAAAATCCAAGTCAAAAAAACCCAACAAACCACAAACATACAACCAAAAAACCAACAGTACCCACTAAAGCAAAATGGGATTTCATCTCGTACTGATTCTTTCTGATGAGGATGATACTTGCACACTATACTTTCCCAGCAAATCATGCAGATTTCTGACTCTTTGCAGCACTCCCATGAAATCCTGATGTCGAGGGCAGCTGCTTCCAGTTCTCCACGATCTTACCACATGGTGGCACCATAACTTCCACCTTCCTGCTAAGGAGGTAAGTTGCCTCTGATTTCCTCCCTCATTATTTCTTACTCACTCTAATGATTATATTTGTAGGTGGCAATTACAGCCTTCTGAGTTTCTGCTTTCCATTTCCTCTATAAATTTAATAGAGTATTGTTGGGTTTATTTTTCAAATAAACTCTGCAACATTTCCAAGGACATTAAACCCTGTTATATAAGAGTTTTTCTTTCAGCTAATGCAATATTGCATGTTTCTCTGATCTTTAATGAAGTTTTGAGGACCACTCTGGAATTATTCCCTTTCCCAACAAGCATTCATATGCCCTTCTCTATTAACTCCTTCTGTATTAACTCTTTCCCTCCAAGATTGTATCTCTCTTCTTTAGCCGTTTTAGGACAAAAAAAAAAAGTCTCAAATGTTTTAAAGGCAGCTTACAAAGAATACATGAAACACAAGAAAATAATAAAAAAAAGAAGGAGTATGTACATAACTTCAGCAGCACCAACAAAACAGTAAAAGATTCAGCCTGGAAGGGAATTATAGACACATAAGAAAAGGTGATCCATGAGAGATTAGACTTTTGTAAACCATGCTAAGGAGTAAAACTGTAGTCTCCATTTTAAATGATTGTGATATGGAAAAAATGAAAAAAATATCTATTTGTTACTATTGAATCTATTTTGTTTACTATTGAATCCAGCTCTGTGGAAATACTTCTCAAAGTAGGAAATCCATCTGGCAATGAAAAGAGTAGAAAGCAGGTGAAGAGGCTGGGGAAAACATAAGTGGTTGGTGCTGCCCTTGCTGGAGGCTGCTGACCTGAGCAGATGTAGAAACACTGGTTCATTTCTCGGTCTTATCTGCAGTGTGGTAGCCGTGGTCTAGTTCTGCCTTGGTAGGTGATGAAAACTGCCTTGTGACATATCACCCCTTCTCCAGACCCCAAGAAACCACAGTGGGTGTGGGTGAAGGCTGCAGGGAGGCAGAAGCAGGGTGCAGGTCCACCTGGGTTTGGTTCCTGCTTTGCACCACTGCAGATGAGGAGCAGTTGCAACCCCTGCGATCCATCCTGCTGCACAGACCTGGTGTTTGCAGGCAACTTGTAGCCCCAGCCTGGCACACAATGGCCAACACATCCGTGGCCACTTGTGCTACTTACCCACCTAAAAGTCTTAAGATCATCTTTAAAAGACATTCTTTCCTCCACTTTTCTAATCACTGTTAACTCTGTGGCATATTTTCCCCTGTAGACCTGTACCCATTGAAGACTGGAAAACAGCTGGTGCAGCAGCTACACCATATGGTAATTACTTATAGCAACATAAACTGAGTGCTGAGGGTGATATAACCCCTGGATGCTTTATCTCATAGAAACGGTTGGTATGTCAATCTGATCACTTTAAAGATCTGCCCTACTCCTTCAGTCCTCCTGATCCAGAGCAAAATCCAGGTAGCATCACCTCCAAGTCCTGGTTGGTATCAATAGTGCAGTCACCACTGGGCTTTTTCATCCCAATTTGAAAAATACCTTCTAACACCTACACCCCTCATGTACCAAACGTCTGAGGTCCAGCACAGAGCTGGTCGTTCAAAATGCTGGTGGAAAAAAAGAGTCTTGTTTTCCCAGTACCAGCATGTTGGGTTACCATTCCTAACGCAATGCCAACCGCATACAACACACAGGAATATTGAAGGTCACTTTTCACACACAGAGATTTAGCCCCCTGTCTGTTCTGCTGGACTTCAGCTCAGAGGGGGCATCCCTCATCCCAGCCAGCCCTCAGCAGTACCTCACCCTTTGTGTTACACAGGCCTTTGACTGCTCTTCCAGCCAAAAACCTGCTCCAACATCTGACTCTCTCCAGCTGGTATTAGGATTTGGAGTTGTAGTTTTTAAACTACACTGCAGTTTTGTTCTTTGCTTTTTTTTCCCCCCCTCTCTTTTTCATTAGGAGAGCTGACATAACACAAAGTGACTTCTGTCATTTTTTCTGATATTCTTCTGATTTTCCTGCTCTTACACAACAACCGAAAGGCCAACTCTCTAGTGAGAATCACATACCTCAGCAGAATTTTCATCCCTTTCTGGTAGCTTTCACTCGTTCTAATTTGGATGGAGTACACTTTGGGTTTTTTTTTATTTCTTACCGCACGTACTCTTTATTCAGGCCAAGGAGCAGTGAGACAAAAAGGGCAGCTATTTAAACAGCCTCTAGTTTTTGCACTGGTCCCTCAATTTCCGTAAGCAAGACTGCATCAAGGAAGAACTGGTGCATCAAGAAAAAAAATCTACAGAAATGTACTTTTCAGCTCAAACGGATGGAATTACACATTAACATAAAATTTCTACAGCTATCTCTCCATTTGTCTTTTCTTCCTGTTCTTTTAATCATTTCTTGATTGCAGCACTTCAAAAATATTAAGCTTGGGGTTTTTACCAAAACATGTTTTCAACAAAAAGTTCATTAACACCCTTAGAAGAAGAAACCCGTGAATTTCCCTTAGGGCAATAATGAGGCTGATGTATATTTATCACGACAGAGAGCTCCATTCCCTACACTTACCTTGTACAAGCAGTTTATGTATATTTACCCTATTGCATATAAAAACAGGTATTCTGTAACTTCGGAAGGAATGTTCCAAAAGATCCTACAGTGACTTTGCAATCTCAGAGCCAATATGTCTAACTGCAAAGAGATCAGAAAAAGCCAGTAAAACTACGTATAAAATTATATAATTGTAGGTCTAGAAGCAGCTCAGGGAAATCTTCTAATCCCTCCTTGCACTGGAATAGGATTGATGGTTATCTCAACAACCTACGACAAAAATCTGTCTCATTCAACCTTAAATTATGTTTCTAGGATTCTAAAAATCCCCCAGGACAGCCATCCCTACAGTATCCCTGGGCAACCTGCCCTAATGGACATATTATCTCCCAATATTAATGTACATAGTTTTCGTACAAATTAACCCAATTCTTTTAATCTCCTACGACATTCTGCAGCCTGGAAGACTCTCACATGTGTCACAGCCCCCGAGCTCAATTCTACCAACACAGAAATGATGCATTTTTGTTTTACTCACAGTGAACCCAATCACCTAAATGTATTCTTTGCATTTTATCATATCAGACCACAGATAAGATTTTACAGAGGAAAAAACATAGCTCTCAAATCTGAGTGAATTCATCAATACTATCTAAAATTCACACTCTTTTTCTTTTCTTTTTTTTTTTTTTTAATGGGAATAGTGCCAGTTTAAAGTAATTCCTTTGCAACTCTGCTGACAGTGGACACAAACACGAATATTACAGCAAGACCCTGGCATTCACCACCCTGCTGCAGATCCAGACCACCACCATTAGCTTCTGTGGAGTTATTCCAGATTTCAGGTTAGCGTGGCATAGGTCAAAATCTATTTCACAATATTTACAGTGCCAGTATATTAATTAGTTATTAAAAATAACAGCATAATCAGAAAATGGGGACACAGATCTCCAATAGAGCATTTAACACAAGGCTACTCTAATGAAATTGGTGCAGAGAAACAGAGGTTTTTCATGTACAAAAAAAAACCCACAATAGCTCTGTTATAAAACTTTCAATATACCATTTTTTTTGGAAATACTTGACTCAGTGACACAATATCTATCTTCAGATATCTACCAGGTGCTACTTTCATGCTCTGATACTGTCTACACATTTTATTTGTCACCTCTGCTATGAGGACAGGCTGCAGGAGCTGGGCTTGTTCAGCCTTGGAAAGAGAAGACTTCAGGGGGACCTAATAGCTGCCTTCCAATACCTGAAGGGATCCTACAGGAAGGCTGGGGAGGGACTTTTTACAAGAGTGTCCACTGATAGGACAAGGGGAAATGGGTTTAAGTTGAAGAATAGATTTAGATTAGATCTTAGGAAGAAATTCTTCAGTACGAGAGTGGCAAGACTTTGGAATAAATTGCCTAGAGACATTGTGGCTGCCCCCTCCCTAGAAGTATTCAAGGCCAAGTTGGACAGAGCCTTGAGTAGCCTGATCTAGTTGAGAGGCGTCCCTGCCCGTGACAGGGAGATTGGATTAGATGATCTCTAAGGTCCCTTCCAGCCTAGGCCATTCTATGATTCTATGATTCTTCATTTTTTTCACACCCCCTTGTTTAACTGGGTTTAAAGTGGTTGCAAACTGGGTAGCTGTTTTCTCGCATAAGGTAATTGAAGAGGTAACTGTATGCCTGACAAAGCAGTGGCAGTGAAATAACAGTGGAAAAGAGAAGAGACTCTACCACAGCAGCTGGTTAAATTCTGTGGGAATTTCCACATCTCAACTAAATCTGCCCAGATCAAAAGACTTAGACTGGATTTAAACTGCTGTAACTGAACACAATTTGTGCTCTCCTGTTTGCTATATAGACTGCAAATCTATTTTCAGGGGAAGCTTCACATAAATTTCAATAATCTCTTCAATCACATAGCCAAGCAGACCTGAACAAGTAGCTCACAATTTGTTAGAATGCAGATGAGCGTTGCCTTATTTTAAAAGATTAAAATACTAACAACAGCAGAGAATGACATTTTTATTTTTACTATTACCGCAACTATATAGAAATTAGCCAACAATGACTGGATTATATCATCCAAGAAAGGAATAATTCCATTCAGCAAAGAATGAATTGTGACTGCATGGAACCATAAGAAACTATCAAATACTATTAAAAATATCTGTTCATACTTATTTAAAGTCTTCCATCTGTCTGTGACCAGGTTGGCATTATTTCTGGAAGCACAGTACCTGATTCTAGAAAGGAGAATTTTCTTTTTACTTATTGCCCTGAGCTGAGCCAGCATTGAGGTCTTGCCTCCAAGCATGCCAAAAGAAGCGCCAAGGCTCAGAGCTTATCCTGAAGAAATGCACATTTAAATAAGACCTCCCTGAAAGAAGAGTGCAAGCTTCAGGGCAAACACAAACAACTTCACTCACTGAACACCTGACGACTTAGAGTACTGACAGCTGCTGCCTGACCAGTGACATCAGGATGGACATCTGGCATTTATCCACCACCCCAAGGAGATCACTGACCACAGTAAATAATATTCTCTTTTCCTTTCAAAAGCCATCCTGAAGCCTGGATGATGGCGATCCAAAAAAATTAGAGGGTGACAGGTGTTGAGTTTGGCTGGCAGCCCCCTTCCAAACCACCTTCTGCAGAAAGGGAAGGTTAAAGACTAGGTTAGAGCCAGCAGGGTGGTGCTGTGCTGGATTTTGAAGCCAGTCCAGATAACAGCACATTTTAAAGTTTTCAGGAGCTTGCTGATTTCTAGGCAGGCATGCACAATGTGTATTGTAAATGGTTTAATTTTCTCTGATCTTAGCCAACTGAGAAGGTCCAGAAACCTGTTCCTCGTGATGCAATCTATGCTGTGAGCTTTCCTAGGACAAGGGAACCTCACCCAAAGCAAGATGGTGACAGAACCTCTACCAAACCTTTTGTGACATGATCTAGTGAAATTTAAGGCTCTTTTCCTCTGCTTTAACATAAGTAAGGAAAAATAATGTTCCATCTACTTCATCTTCTTTGGAGTAGAATAATGTACAGTGGAAATATCCACTTCAAACACATGGCTGAGGCCAGGAGCTGCTCTTCATTCTTATTTTGGCTGCAACTGAAATGGACAGATTTAATGCACATTTGGTATAAATGAGCATGCAGATAAGGACACACCAAAAAATAGTCAACTGTATTTTCAACAGGCAGCTAAATAATGGCTAAATGGGAATTGTATGGCTCCAAGAGCTACACAACAGCTGCATGTACTGAAAGGGCAGCACTGAATGATGTCCAACATACAAGGTAGAGGAAAGCTTTCTATATATCTCAGTTCCAGGTGTTTCCCTATCCCCCTTTACCCCATAACAGATGTGTAAGACTGCAAATTAATCTATGTTCATGAAGTATTTTTATTTGAAAATATAAAAGATCTTAAAAACAAAATCCGTTTTCACCGTTCCATTGATTTTTCACGTACCTTGTAAAAAATGAATCATTTGTAGTCCCATGTGGGCTAGTCCTTCTGGAGTCCTGGCTTGAACATTCTTTTGGCAAGAGATCTATTTGTCCATAGTATTCTAAAAAATTAAGTGGTGACTCAGTCTAATTCTTCATCTCATCCTCCTCCACCAGGTCTTGGAGCTACTAATCACTGGGAAAGGTTACCTCTACACTGTGAAATATTAGGATATCTTACCTCATTCTCTGGTGACACTGAACAGAAATTTTAGGAGTTAATTGCTTTCAGCCTATTATGAATATCCCTTCTCAAATTCAGGTATAATTTGATCATCAAAGTTCCTCCGTCCGAACAGAAGTTCAGCGATCTCATATTATACAATGAAAAATTGAGCACACAGATAAATTAGGTAAGGCATTATTTCAGCAGGCTTATCTAGCATTTTCTCAGTATTAAGACCACTTCCAGAGTGCCAGGACTAATACTTGCAAACTTAAGAAATATATTTACTTCACTTGCTTGAAATACTACAAGCATAAAAGATACTGCTCGAAACAACTGCTATTTGATTTGGTAGCTGCTACCAGGCACTGCACTTCTGAGACCAGCCATACATGTTCTAAATATACCCTCTGATTTTTGTGGGATGCTGATTAAATTATGGAAAAGATTTTTCTTTATTACTGTGTTCTCTTTCCTCTCTTTATAAAGTCCAGAAAAGGAACAGAACCACTATTAGCACGAATCAAACAGTAGCTTTGGATGTTCAGTTCCCATAAGCTCAGAGAGAGTTTCAGGAAAATGTATGTGAGGGGGAAATTGGGAGCCTTTACTAGATCTTGCAGCAAAAAACCTGCAGTTTCATTGTCTTAATGACGATGACATCCTGGCCTCTCCCACCAGGTGTCACTACGAAGTCACATAAGAGGATCTGTTGGTGATAACGTAAACACAGGCAGAATGAAGATTAATAAGGCACACGAGTCATTGCTGAAAAAGAGTCTGTTTTCCCTCCCTCTCGTGCTCCTTAGCCAAAAATAAAGCACAGCAACATTGTGCATTAAGTTCAACAGAGTGGAGTATCAGTGCTAAATGACGGATACATATGGCTCAATACAGCGTTAAGAGTTTGAAACTCGTGCCATGTGAGCTGGGGCTCCTGCCTGGGCACCAGATGTAGTTCTTGCTGACGTGAGGATGAGGAGATGTCCAGATGAGATGTCACAGCTACAGCGTCAGGACTAAGTCTGGAACATGGATCATAGAATCAGAGAACGCATTGCATTGGAAGGGACATTTAAAGGTCACCTAGTCCAACCCCCCTGCAGTGAGCAGGGACATCTTCAACTAGATCAGGTTGCTTAGAGCTCCATCCAACCTGACCTTGAATGTCTCCAGGGTTGGGGCCTCCACCACCTCTCTGGGCAACCTGTTCCAGAGCTTCACCAGCCCCATAGTAGAGAATTTCTTCCTAACATCTAATCTAAATCTACCCTTCTCTAGTTTAAAACCATTGCCCTCCATCCTATTGCTACATGACCATGTCAATGGTCCTTCCCTAGCTTTTCTGTAGCCCCCTTCAGGTCCTGGAAGGCTGCTATAAGGTCTCCTCAGAGCCTTCTTCAGACTGAACAACTCCAGCCGTCTCAGCCTTTCTTCATAGCAGAGGTACTCTACCTCTTAGCTCATGTTTGTGGTCTCCTCTGAACCCATTCCAGCAGGTCCATGTCCTCCTCGTGTTGAGGGCCCCAGACCCAGTACTTCAGGTGAGGTCTCACCAGAGCAGAGTAGAGGGGCAGAATCACCTCTCTTGATTTGCTGGCCACGCTTTTGATGCATCCCAGCCTTCTGGGTTGCGAGCACACATCATTGGCTCACATACGTCTTTTCCCCTAGCCTGTATTGATAAATTGATAACGTGGATTGCCCTGTACCAGATGCAAGATGCTCACTTCGAGATGATCTTTAGAGACTTACAGGACAAACGCATCTGATGGCTCTGACAGTGACATGATATGAGGAAGTAACTTACATGCAATTCTTCCTTTAGCAACCAAAGTCCCTAAAAATCAAAAACATGTCCTGCAGACCAAGTTGCAAAATAGCTTCTTACATTTGAGGACACATGCAGCAGAACACAAGGAAAGCCTTCACTTTCATACTCTACGGATAGGCTAAGTCCCTCTACAAGTGAGAAATCTTCCTTCTTCTCCCATCTATGTCAGAAGTACGTCACTATGTTGCACCCTGCTCCCTCACGACTTCCAGGATGCTAAGATGCAAAGAAGCTAAGTAGCTCTCCAGAAGCCATGTACCTCTATCTGAGAACATAGACTTGCTCAGAAGAGGTCATGCTAGGATTTTATACTAGCACAGCCCATCTGGCTGAGCTGAGCCATGTAAAGGGATGCTGAATTACCCTGCTGGAGTGTCCCTGGTCTGGCAGCAGCATGCCAGCACAGAGAGAGGTCCTTCTGTCCCAAGCCTCAGGATTCAGCATCACACAATCTCAAACTCGGTGAGTTTCCAAAGTGCAACACAAGGGCACCATAACCTTCTCTTTGTCAGTTGGGATCACAGAGGTGACCTTCTGGCAGAGTCTCTCACTGCCACCCTTTCTCACAGGATCTGAAAAGTCTCTCCAAGTGCTTGGCAGTGAATAAAGATACTTCACTTACAACAGGACAGAATTTCTGTTGAAGAGTGCTCTAACAAAGTGTTTCAATGAAATTAATTTTACCTGCACTTCACCTTTTAAAATGTACATTACTTTAATAAAAGTACTATACATATACAAAGAACATACAAATACTCTTACCATATTGCTTTGAAAGTTCTTTGTGCCACGCCATCACTTGTTTAAAAACTACCTTTAAGACTTACTGTTGCAAAAACATATTCTCAAACCAATAAAAATTACACAGAAAACTGAAACATTAACTGCTCTTTTCTGGTGCTATGCATTTAAATGCTTAGCTGGTTTCAGGAGCAGAACTTCAAACTCTCTTTTACAGGATATCACTCCATTTTAGTACGAGCATCTATCAGGCACAGCTCTGAAAATGTTAAGTCAGACTATGAAAACATTGTCAATGCTTATTTTAGTAATAAACCCCATGTTTAATCTGTTCTTTCATGTTACAGTAATCTATGTATCAATCTATAACCCTCCAGCTAAATGCACTAAGTAGATTAAGCTCTGATTGATTTGAAATGTTTTTCACTATATTATCAAAAGTCTACAGATCAGCATAAATACCTTGAAGAAATTTTTTCCCCTTTGGCAGATTTACAAAAGCAGAGCTTAACTTGAATTGAAATGAACTTCTGCATTTTTCCAGGGCAAAAATCCTGTCAAATCTACTCTAGATCTGCTCTGCTTCCGGACTTAGTAAAAACCTGTGATTAATAGCACAGCGCATCTATTCTGTCGTGACAAAAGCAATCATGTTATGAAGTGTTCCCTCTGGGTCTACTGTTCATAGCAACCATTAGGAGTTGACCCAAACCGTGGCACTGCTGGCACTGCCATCTGCATGGTGTGCTCTGCAAACAGCTCTCAGAAAGGGCAGGGGAGGATTTTTTGTGGATGTGCTCTTGCTGATTTCCAAGGAAGACCTTAAAAACTGGTTTCCTCAAGCAGAAAACACCAAGTTTTTGTTTTTTTTTTTTGTGCTGCTTTTAGGGAAAGTGAGAAGCAGGTCGTGAGCTGTCACAGTAACCCAGCGGGCGCTGCTGGGGTTGGTGAACTTCAGCAACAAAAAGAGCGTGCAAGGGAAGGGGAGTGCTCTGAACTCTCTGTGATCCCATCTCAGTGTTTCTCGCAGCTCCTTTGCAGACTATCTGCTGGAGATGGCTGCACAGATGGAACAAGATTTCTACATATGCTCAGCATTCATCTCGGTAGCTCGCTGAGACGGTGACAGTGCAAACAAACGCAGGGCTCAGCATCCCACCCAGCTCCGTTAGGGAGGCGGGGAAACATCAGTGGGAATCGAGAAGAGGAAAAATAGCCTCAGGGTGGTACCTTTTGATCCTTGCCCAGCTACCAAGCAATTCCAACCAGGCGTGTTGTTTCGGTTTATCCCAAGAAAAGGAGAGAAAAATAAAGGCGCCGGTAAAACAATGTTGGCAGAGCATCCCAGATGCTACTGGAGTAAAACTTCAGCCTCACTGACAACGATGCTTGAAATGCTGTGGACTCCAGTGGGGAGGTGTCATCCATCTCGCAGTGGTCCTTAGCCATTTACCACCACATAATACTCAATTTCATCTGGGATACTGCTCCATCCATCCACTTATTCAGAGAGCTGACATCTGAACACTGCAGATCCGTCTGATCCAGTGAGCCCACAGCTTGTTCATGTATCCTGACTCCTGTCCCAGATTTGCCTCCATGAGGACTGCATAAGCGATGTAGACCAAGAGAAGGTGCTCAGCTCACACAGTCCAGCTCTGGATTTGATTTTGGATTCTGCACCCCATCACTCGGGAACATTTATATCTCAGGTTTTCCTGTGGGTCCTTCTAGACCTTGCTTGTGAAGTAACAGAAGTTTTATTTTAATATAAACTGTACTTAGGCACAAAGTGACATTTCCAAAGGGATGCTACATCCAGATTTCTGCAAAACGTACTCCAAGTGAGCATGCTGCTCAGAGAGATTACAGATCCTGGCTTGGTATAACCAGACTACATTTGATCATACATTCATTTCCTACCCCAGTACATTAACATAAAGTTAATAAGAAAGTTCATTATAAAGGACAAACCTGAAAGTCAATGTCAGCCAAGAAATTGCCTGAGCAATCCCGTAATTGAATAAAAATATGTGTCAGCAAAACAAGTGTCATCACGGGCTTGCCGGCGTGCTTGGAGTTCACTGGCTTGACAAACTCTTCTCGGCGTGGTGCTGTGCATGAGACTTTATGAGAAGACCTTATGTACTGAATGATGTTTATCAGCAGAATCTGGGCGCTAATATGCACATCTGACCTATAGAGTCAAACAGGCCTGTCCACAACTTCAGCAATCAAGTAACAGATAAAGAAAAATTAAAGATAATTAACATTTTGTAACTTCTTAGCCACCCTTCTGGTTACAAAGTGCTTCAGAAGTAGGATATTCACTTGCATATATTCTGTGCTACAGTGTAAACACATACTTAAAGAACAAAGGTAATATAAACCAGTATCAGATTTTTCCACTGATTTGTTTGATGAGTTTGTATACTGATTTATGGGACCAGCTCCTCTGCAGTAGTAAACAAAATAATTTATTTTCATTCCTTCATTTCTGAGTCCAATAGCCCAGCTTAGCTGTGATACAGTGCAATTTAAGGAGTGATTCATATTTTTACACCAATTGATGATGAATGACACTTTGCCACCTTTTCCATTTAGTCTCAAGAAAACTGGGACCAGCCAGCAGGGCACAGTTAACAGATGTATTTGGACAATTCTTTCTGTAGAGGTAAGAAAAGCTTGGGTCTGTGCTGGGACCTGCAGGAGAAAGTGTGACTTCAGAGGGCAACTGTGTCATAGGAAAGAGAAACTGCCAGGTCCCAAAACCAGGAGGTCTGTGAAAAGGAACTGCTGGCAGCATTAGCCAGCAACAGAGAGAGGGATCCGTGTTATATACATGTTACATACACATATTTATGCTGTAGATACTTTTTAATCTTAACTCTGATAAAGTATTAGCTTAAAAGTCTATAACATCCCCCAAAAGAACTGAGGATAACTGGGATCCTTTCCTAAGCCAGTGAGCAGGTGAGATTATTTAGTAACCGGCTGCTCAGAGACACCTAAAAAAAGGACCATTTGCCAGTCAAAATGACCAAAGTAAAGCAGTGCTCCAGCAATGACCTTCTACTCCATCAGGCCCATTTTTGACGGAAAGAAGCCAATTACTGTGAGCACCTGTTTGCTTTTAGAAAATTTTTAGGTAGCAAGATGTGGGCAGCTTCAACATCCCACCTAGTACTGTAGAAGACAACCAGTCAAGTGAAATCATTTCCTCGTCTCTTCCTTTGAAATAAAACCTCCTACCCTCCTCATTTCTGTTCTTTCTGTGATTTGAAAACTGGCACGTCTAATGAGTGATTGCAGGTGCCATTAAATAATGAAGCAGTTCTGTTCATTAAAGCTTGGTGATTTATTACCTTTGGACTAAGAGAAAGAAAAACAGTCTGAAAACAGAATTCTTACATCATTTCACATTATTTCCAGTCCAACATTTCAGACAACCAATAGAATAGCAGATTTTCATCTCTGTGGTCCACCAGTCCCCAGAAATGTAATGCTGAATGTCTAATTCCAGCCAGTTCTGTAAATCTAGAGTGTAACTTAGGCTCATAACTAACTGCTGCCCTAAATGTCATGTCCTACCTTCGTACAGCCAGTCGCTGAGCCCATTGAAAATAACACCTTCCTTTCCTGTGGAGACCACTCGGATGGCTTGTTTCCCCACATGGGCACAGTAATAGATGTTATTCTCAAAGATAAATATCTGATTTGAAGGAAAAAAAGAAAGAGAGAACAGCATTAAGCAGTGGCTCCATTATAAAAAGTTGCATTTTGCTTTTACAATAATTGGCAGTACAAAATCACATACCACAATTTTATAGCGTCTTTTGTCAAAAGGGGATTTCCACAGCTTGCTTCTAATGCCATCGACTAATAGAAAGATGCTAATTTACAACTAGCTGAAGCCTTGGCCCTTTGATACAAGTTTTATTTGTCTCACTCCTGTCTTCATTTCAGAAATTGAACAATGCAGTTAGAGAGCATGAAATGAAGAATGCCGCCACTCAGGACTTGGAAAACATGGTCCAGGACACAGCAGCAGTTTGCAGAGTTGATGGTGATGCCATGTGGTGAGTGAACTGGTTTCTTGCTTGTTTCCAGCTGCTCCTGCTTTCTTAAAATGCAGCTGGAAATTTATTCAATAAATCTGAGACCAGTTTTTGATGCAGACGCAACAAGACAACATGTGCTACAGAAGAGGGGAGAGTCTGTGTGATTGCAGCACGTTGAGCGACGAAGGATGCACAGCCTCCACAAGGAGGTTGGTGTTTCAGCTGGGGAGGAGATGCACACACTGCAGGGACCCAATAGGTGGTGCTAGACCTCCTGCCCTGCCTCGGACTCCATGTCACATTCCTACAGGAACCAGGGTGGATGGGATGAAGGCACATGTGGGGTCTCACCTCCCTGCCAGCATGGATGTAGCTGCCATAAGTCCTAGTTTCTTTGGAAACCTCTCCCCTCCTGCTGCAAAAATCTAGTGGATTCAGGATTACATGATTAAAATGTTATGAGAGCTCGCAGCTCCTCAGGAGGACAAGGGCAGCCCCACGCCAAGGCTGCCCATTGGGTACCTAAGCCTGCCTCTGCAACCGTCTGCTCACGCAGCTGGTGCTGTCTGTGGGAAAGCAATTCCATCTGGGAGAAGAATTTAGGAATAAAAAATCCACATAAATCTTAAAAATTTTAGTTCAAGATTGTCAGAAAAGGATCCTAACATAAGACTTCCACATATTTTCATCACAAACTAATTTCACGAGAGTCATTGCATCTTCTATTTTGGGAATCAGGCTGTTTATTTAGGTGTTTAAGTATTGATCGACGAGCAGAACTTTAGCCAGCCATTAAAAAAAAATAAATTGCTCTACGGCATCAGTCTCTAACATCTGTTTAAATGCCTCGTTTTGTGTTTTGCTGCCAGCAATGAAAGAGATCCTGTCCCCCCCTCCCCCCAAAGTGAACTGCATCCTGCTCAAAGTAACACTTCTGTTTTAAAAATATTTTTAAACTTGTCTGGTTTGAGCCAAACAGAACTGATTCTGTTCAGTGATTTCACTTTTCAGCTCAGTCTCTTCTAAGAGACCACATGTTCAGAAGTTAACAGTGCTTTTCTGCAGACAGTGCCGGCTACTGGAAGTGATAGCGCCTGGGGTTTATAGGTACTACCAAGGATTGGTACCCAGAGAGGCTCTTGCTCCTACTTGCTCCTCTAGTAACCAAGGTCACTGCTGGATCTTGTGTGTCACATTGGCAGTGCCGGGAAGTAAAAGGGGTCACAAGGAAGGAAAGGACAGGGCAGGTGACCAACAAGAGTACTGCATTCCATATATGTCATATTCAGTCTAAAACTGAGGGACCATGGGGTTTAAGGCCTCTTCTTCAATGGCTGGCATCCAGGGAGGACTTTGTCCATTCTTCTGCCTTTGATCCTGATCCTGAGTTCCTGAGTCCATCTCCTGTATCCAGCTCCCTCTGCTGCTGAGCCTGGGGCTTCCCCAGTGCCGCCTGCTCTGCAACATCAGCGGAGATTGCTATGGGGCGAGTCGGGTTCGATACTGGGTTTGTGTATATTTGAATATAGTTCATTACTTTCACTATTTCCTTACTAGTATTAATAATGTTTTATTAAAATTTAATTTTCTTTTCCAATCCATAAGTCTCTCTGCCTTATTCCCCCTCCTTTCCCATTTGGGGATGGAGAGGGGTTAGAGAGCATCTGCCAGTATTTAGTGGCTGGCCAAGCCCTAATCCTCAACAGAACTCCATTCAGACTGCAAAGATGTATTGAACAGGGTATCAGAAAGCCATTTAGACTGAAAACCAAACTGTTAATGTAATTTAGTACACATTTACAGATGGGGTTTTAGACACTTAAAGATATTTGAATAAATGTTACGTATCTTCACCACAATACTAGAATGTAATTTCTCATGTTACACTCATGAAAAGACAGAATTGGGAAATATATTTGCTTTCAGCTTCTATTCTACATCTTATTACGGTATTTGTTTCACCTAAAGATGAGCTGGAAAGCCTCCAGAAGAAAGTACAGATCCTAATTTAATTTTGGCAGCAGTTACAGTGGGTTTGCTTGAAGGTAAAAGGTATGACTGAAACTGTAGCTTGCTTTTACTCCTTTCAAACTAAGAAACGCTGCACCCGAATAATATTTTTTGAAAGTAAAAAACATGTTGTGGAAGATACTACATTCTCTTTCCTACCTTGATTTTTAGTAAACAGAAGACCCAGATGAAGGATGCCAAGTGAAGAATTTTATGTGCCAGTTAGTCTGCATGCGGGAGGGTTTTTGAAGCTTAAACGTACATAAAAATCAGGACAGCTGAGCAGAACAAGATACTTTGGGCCCAAACAAATTCAGATCTCTGTGCTCAAAAGCTAAATGTGCTATGGGTGCTTGGGGGAAGGCTCTTGTGTGATGGAAACAAAATCAAGCAAAGTCGTTCAAGCTATGCAACCCTCTCCTTGCCCGGATTCTCTCAGCAAATGGAAGCTTTTGCAATATTTTGTACTGTATTAAATTTTAAATTAATTTACAGGAAAAATAAAGAAGGTGGATTGACAACCCGTTCCTGCCCTTTGCTTTTTAAATCACAGCCATGTTTTCTGTCTTCGCTGCTTTCAAAGCATGTCTTTCAAAGCTTCAGTGCACTAATCGGGCTGCATGGGGTATTGGGTAGCTGCAGTGGAAAAATAATATAGTGCTCTGACTTCAAACTACCTCCCATATAATTCAGAGCCAAACTGCAGCACCTCATAGAGAATTTAAAATTATCCTGCTAACTACAGTGCCTTGTACCCTGAAAACGTCAACCATAATCAAGATAAAAGGTAACTGAAGCAGCACAAGGAAGATTTCTATGTAATGTATCTTATAAATTAAGAAAAAGCTTTTGAACCTCTGTTATTCATCAAAGAGAAATGTCTTTGGATTACTTCCCATGCTAGGTTAGAAAGATATTAGATGATATTATGAAATACCTATATAATATTTTTTACTGTTTTGGTTTTATGATATCAAAGCAGTGCTTCCTCTCAAACGATCGCAATGCTTTCAGCTAATTAGAGGATAAGAAATTTTAGTAGAGAAAAATAAAAAAAGTGTGAATATAATTTTCACATTGTATTATGCTTGCTTTACACAGCAGTTCTCGACTAACGCAAAATAATAACAGAATGGATCAAACTCAGTTTTATGTCTCTCTGTACAGAAGACAAAGACCAGACCCAAAATTTCTGGTGTCTTCTCTTTTGGCGTGCACATCTCAGCAAGACTTTATCCCCGACATTCTTGTAATATATGTGCCTTTTATCATGGACAGCATGTGAAATCCAACACTGAGCACAAGTAATGGCATGGAAAAACAACAACTGTCCTATGTCAGGAAGATTACCCCAAGTTGAATACCATGTCCATTTTCACAGAGGAAAGAAGATACTCTGAAGTAAGAATGGAAACATCCATACATAGATTGCAGATACCGAAATTGCTAACCCTCTACAGAATAAACAAGGAAGACATAAGCTCTATGAGATAATGGAGAGAGGAAAGAAAAAAGGAAGAGGATATTTTAGTCTTTCATTGCTCCAGAACAACAGGCAAATCAATGAAATGTAGAAGAAATCTGTTTAATAGTGGATAAAAATAGTTTTTCCTAATGAAATCAGAATTAACGTGTGGGACTCCTTGCCACCGGATATAACAGAAGACAAGAATTTCATTCTTTTTCTGCTGGATGTTATAATATATGCTCAGAAGACGAAATACTTAGCAACGAGAACTGAAACATCCAGGTAGACTAAGATAAAGTTGTGGGATAAAAATCAATAGGGATTTTGCTGTTGGCTCTATGTATCTCAGAATGTCACCTGAAACCTTCAGCATAAGATATGACCCCTTTAGCCCCAGGTATCAACACACTACTAACTCATAAGGTCTTGGGAAGGAATCCCTGTCTGTTTACAAACTTGCCTTAGAACTTACTACTTCAAACCGTTTGATATCTTTGTGTTGCACAACTAATATTGGAGAAAAAATACTACACTGATTGGAACTGCGTGAGGAGGAGAACTCTAAGTCAAATAAGTATTTAGCCAGTAAGATAAATTTATACAGTAAGGTAAATGTTTAACAACAAAATAAACTCAATTCACTTAAAACACACAAGAGCTTTAACATTGATTGATTTAAGGAGGATTCACTTAAATGGTTTTTGCTTAAGGGCTTCTCTACAAAACCGACCCAGAGTGGTATTAAGTAATTATGCTGCAGTAATTAAAATACTGGTACGTTTAAATGGATTAATTTATGTAACTTTTCAGGAATCAAATGAAAATTATCTCTTTAAGGCCACTGCAAAAGTCACAATGATCAACTATTTCGAGCAGATGAATACCGCATCTCCTTTTATGGTTGTTCAACCCACCTTCCTTCCAGCCAAACAGGTGAGTTAAGCTCCTATTTCTTCACAGGCCAAGAGAAAATAAATTCATGCACATTAATCTGCTTTTTCACTGCTTCTATTTATTTTCCAGCGGTAGGATGGCATTCTAAGTTTATATTCCCTTTACCCCATCAGTTCTAACATGTATAACTTGTCAACTTAATGAGCGGCATCACTCAAATTTAGCACCTCCAAGCATAAAGTTAATGTCTGGATGCTTATTGCTTTAAATTATTAGCGCATTGTAGAAGTGTGAATGTTTCTTACACATCAGAAGGAAGCCTTCCACACTGCAAGACCAGTCCATGGGATTTAACTATGAGAGAGTAGTTAACATGGAACCACTGGCCATTTAACACAAAGAGTTTAGTTAAAAATTAGACTCAGCAGAGAGATGCAAGTACCAATGAAGACATAAGGAAAGATAGAATCTGTCTAAACCAGGATTATTCTCCAATAGCTTTTATGGTGTTTTTAGTCTTGTTTAATTTCTCACTATCCCAGTCTGTTACAATTAATGGCAATAAATTAAATTTATTTCTCCAAGTCAAGTCTGTTTTGCCCATGATGGTAAATACTGAGTGACCTCCTTATCCTGATTTCAACCCCCCTAAGCTTTCTATAATATTTTCTCCCCTAGTCTTCCTGAGGAAGGGGAGTGAGAGGGCTGCTTGGTGGGCATCTGGAAATCAACCAGGGTCAACCCACCACAACAGCCCTACAGTTTAACCAAGGACATTTTTTTTTAACTTTTCTGTTTAAGATACTTCCTTATTTTTTTTTAACTTCTATTGCTCTTTTTTAGGGGGTATCAGCGATAGTAATGTTGTGTGCTGAACTGTTTATTAACCATCTACATATCTATACGATGTTACAGATCACATTCCTCTGAAAGTCTCAGGAAAATACACAGATTTAGCTTCCCAATATGTCCAGGAAGTAGAAAAGTATTACCTCTTTATTTATATGTTAAGTAGCTGTTTGAGGTCCGTAACAGAGTCACAGCATGTAACCAGGGTTTGGAAATGTCAGATCACAAACACAAATTTGAGCATAATCAAGCTCCTTCTGGAAATCAAGCCAGTTTCTGTTTTCCACTATATTATAAAACCTGGAACCTGAGGACTGTGAAAATGAAAAACCACAAAGAGAGAAAGATTCCTTGTTGCTTTGTCAAAGTTAAAACTTGTCCTTCCTACGCAGAATTAGCATGCCTCTCCTTGCCTGTGCAGCATCTTGAAGCAGGCATGATAATTGTATTTTCACTTTGGGATATGAAGGAAATCTGACAGGCATTGTACTGGAAAGGTCTTGGCATTTTGCAGTTATCATTCTTGCATCAGCTGCAGCAGAAAAATGTGTGATCAATTCAGAATCAGTTCTAAAGCTTGTTGCTGATTGACTATGCATTATTTAATGAATACTTTGCCAATTTCTTCTTCTGAACCTCATAAAATACAAACTTTGATGTTCAAATAGCTTCCATTAATGCATTCTGTCATGAGTGTTGTTCTTAATGCATATGAGCAGATTACGCCAACTCTTATCAGTTCTTCAAAAAGGGTAATAAAACCATAAAATGCTCCTCATCAGTGAGCTTACATAATGAGAGCTAGTATTTTAATTAAGCTTTTCTTGTTGCTATTTAAATGTAGTTTAATAGCAGGTGGGAATAAAAAATATGAGACAAAAAACTTCAAAATATTTTCATTCTCTCCATCAAATGGTTCATGTTCACAATTTAGGAATGGAGCAGATAACAATTATGATGGAAGAGTGAGATAAAGAACTTTTGAATCAACTTACTTTCTTTACAAAACCAAAATGTCATTATTAAAACCAGTGATGAACCAATGAAACTCTTCCACACAATCAACACATTGCAGAGAATCCCTGGTCCTCATAGGAGACCTTAACCATTATCTGCTGGAGGGACAAGTTGGCCACAAGCAACCCAGGAGGTCTGGGGAGGGCACTGATGTGAATACCCTGATGAAGGAAGATGCTCTGCTGGACCTCATGCTTTCAAACAAAGAGCAACTGCAGGGGCAAGTAAAATCTGGGGGCAGCCTCGAGTACACACACCATGAGGTGGTGATATTCAGGATCATGAGAAGAAATATCATGGCAGAAAGTGTTAAGGCCCAGACTTCAGGAGAGCAGACTTTGGTTTGTTCATGGACTTGCTTGGAAGAATCCCATGGGACACAGCTGTGAAGGGAGAAGAGGTTCTGGAAAGTTGTTGGATTTTCAAGTATCGCCTCCTTCAAGCTAAAGAATGGTCCCTCCTGATGTGTATGAAACCAAGCAAAGGAAGGCAAAAGGCCTGTGTGGGTGAACACATTGCTCCTGAAGCAACTCAAACATTACAAGAGGCAAGAAGAGGTGACTGGTGTGGAATATAGAGGCATTGTCTGATTTTGCATGGATAGGGTTAGGAAAGTCAAAGCCGGTCTGGAGCTGAATTCAGTGAGGAACACGAACGGCAGCATGAATAGCTTCTACAGGCACATCATCAGCAGAAGAAAGTCTAGGAAAAATACTGCTGCAAGTAATATTATTTAGCTATTAATTATGTGCTACATAGCTTATATATTGCAATTCCTTGTTAGGAACAGTTGAAGTTTTTCTAAGATTATAATTCCTACTAAATAAAATTTGTGGTGTGTCTACGGTATTCAATAAAGTCTGGAGACTTTTTCTCTAAGAAGTGTCAAGGCTCCCTTTGGAAAGCAGAAGAGTTTGTACCATTCTGTGATTTTTAAAGTCTTTAGAGACAATCTAAAATTGGCAGAACTGATAATGGAGAAAAAGTCCCATATAATGGACTTCAGGAGTGATGACTGAATTCTATGATCTAAAGACATGTTCTCAAACTTTTTTTTTTCCATTCAGATTGGGCATAGAAGAGATTTTTTGTCTTTTTTTTTTTTTCCTCAGCTTAAGTCCTTAAGTCCATTAATATTCTTCCCAGGTTTATCCAAGCTTCTCTGCATTTTTGACATTGTATCATTACAAATGCTGTGCATTTCCATTTGTGTATTCTGTGAGCAGGTTAGTCCACAATTTTATGGATCCTGATCACACCTAGAATCTGCCAGAGTCCAGCCAAATAAACAATTCTCATAATTTTGGAGATTTAAAAATACATTTCAAGAAAAATACGTTGTCCTATTTTCTCTTCTTCTGGGAAGAAAAGAGGATTTATTTCACTTCAACAAAGAGAACCATTTCTGCTTGGATTTCCTTGCCCTGGATTCTAATGGGGTTATTTTAATTTATAACTGCTGTGTTATATTAAAGAATGTATCAGTAAATGTACCATTTAGTATGGAACTCTGATTCTGCTTTTAAATTCTGCTTGATGGATTATTTTCTATTCTGTAACCTAGTACCACTGATGGTTATGTAGGGCATCACTATAAATTAGATTATTTAATGTGAGATGTGTTTCCTTTTAAATATTTCATTGTGTTATAGAATGAATATCTAGCTAGGGAGAGAGCAGAGATTACTTGTCAGAATAAAGAAACTGGCTACTGACGTTCAGGGTTCCTCCAGGTACATATCTATGCTCACATGTACACTGAGCGAGTCAGCATAATGCTCCTCTTTAATACGACATTTAGACCTGAAGTGATGCTTCTAGCTGCTACACCTCTGAAATGAAAAATGCCCTTAACAAAAGATACATGTCCAACATCCATAAAGCACAATCGAAATTAAAGTATTATCAACATTTTAGGTCTCTGTAATAGGAGGGAATAATCACGGTCAGTGGAACTGACCCCACGCTAGCATTATACTGGTAGAAATTTAGGACTTTATGCAGCTGCAGTAGCATATAATGAAAAGTGGTAACACATAAAGGAAGAGAACTCGGGTCTCGCTCTATAGTGCGACAAGTCAGTGAATCACTCTAAGCTAGCGAGTCCATCAGTACATGCACCGCTTGTAGGTACATACTCATTTTCCTTAATGCAGAGTGTGAATGTCTGTAACACTTACTATAGTAATTCTGTAAGTCGACTGTAAGGTAGGAATACATTGCCATCATCATGCTGTAACCTAACCAGAAAACAAAGTGACATATATGAAGTCACAGAGGGAGCCTGTGGCAATGTCTCACCTCCAGGAGGGATGCCTTAAACACTACGTCATCCTGTGTCTCATAATTTAGATGGAAGAGCAGTAACTTTTTTTTTTCTGATTTATTGGTAAAACTTCTACAGCAACTAGTTGATGCCATTTTTTCCCCTGAAATCTTTCACACACATCTTATTTACAATGAAATCACCTATACCTTCTTGCAGTAACATTTATTGTAGGATCTGCAATTATCTTAACTATCTTGCTCTTTTGCCACTGATGAAAACACAGATGAAAACACACCAAGAACACAGAGATGGAACGGGATACAACCGTTCTCAGCAGAGCTCATAACACTGACTGTGCCAAAGCTTTCCTTTGGTGAACAAGGACTAAACTTGTCCAGCCCACTGATGCCAAACAAACTGTGCAAAAATAAAAATAGGATGCTACTGCCATTGTAATCAAAGAGCAGAGCACCAAAGGGAGAAACAAACAACAATCTTCCAGTGGAATTCTTTGAATAAAATGGGGAGAGAGGGGAAAGGAAATCCCTGGCCAGAGTAACCCGTTCAAGTATTCAGTGTAAATGCAATGTATCTTACTCAGGTTTCCCCGAAAAAAAAAATCATATTCTGCCACTGGAAAATGGGATGAGGGGGAAACAACATGTAACTATTCTGAAGCTCTTGTTTTCCCAGAATGCAGAGACCATGTAAAAAGCTGTTTGAATATCCCTCACCGTGCTGAAACAGGGCTTATATAGACATCGGCAGGGCGGGAAAGGGCTTTTCTTCCTTGCAACTAGCAAGATAACCAAGCCAGAGTAATTACATACAGCAAATCACAGCTAAATATTGATTCAGATGTCATTGCAAAAAGAAAAGGTGAGAGAACAGCAGCTTGAAAATAATGATGTAAAATTCTGTGAATTAATGGTGGAGACAAACAGACCTACAGCAATTGTATCCACAGCAGTTCAAAAGCCCCGCAGGGTTAAGAACAACGGCAGATGATTGAGTATCTCCTGCAAAATGGTCCTCCGCACTTGATATCTATGCAGCCCTTCTGCCTGGAACTAAGCAGGCATGACAGGCACAAGCTCAGGCAAAGAAAAACCTGCTAATTAAAGGAGTCACTCCAGTTTACTTCCAGGTGTCATCACTTAACCAGCTTTTTTGCATCTAGATACCCTAGTTGACAAGACATTGTGCTACAGCGTTAAAAAATTTGCTAACAACAAACGAGATGGACAGGTTCTGGCTCTGTGCAGCAGGATCCATCATTTAAATGTTTTATATATGAAGGAAATCCAGTATTTCTCTTAATTGTATTGCACTTTTCAAACAGTAATAGGCACCACAGGAAGCTGTTTACCAGCGTTAGCATTGACTGTGGGCACCTGCAAAGCCCTAATACGGTAGAGGTTGAAAGACTTGCTCTTCCCTTTGTTCCTGGCGTTTGCATTTCACCAAAACAGATATTTCTTAATGCAACTTCTGCACCTGCTGTGAAACATAACTTCTATTACTTTGGAACCAATTATACACTTGATTGCTGCATAATCTACAAGAATAAAAGTTAGTTCCTGCTCCAAAAGAGCTGACACTAGATAAGTTTTATTGACTATGACTGCGAGAGAAACCCATTTTGACCATTCTGTGGAGTTGCAGTAAGTGCAAGGGCACACAAAACTTCCAGCAACTACAATTCTCTTCCCGTAGGTTTTCTTGTGCTTTAAAAAGCCA
The DNA here is from genome assembly GCA_020746105.1 of Trogon surrucura. Classification (NCBI taxonomy): domain Eukaryota; kingdom Metazoa; phylum Chordata; class Aves; order Trogoniformes; family Trogonidae; genus Trogon; species Trogon surrucura. The sequence goes on from CM036622.1 coordinate 52,178,433, forward strand.
GTGGAAACAGTAGAAGACTGACTAGCCAGGCAAACCTCAAAAAAACCCTGTTTCTCTTTGTTGAAGAAGAAATACTATGATCTATGAGAGAGATTTGTTTGAATTATAACTGCTGCCTCTGAAGTTGTGCAACTGCTTCCCCCAGCATCTGATGTGTCACCGTTATCATTAGTATCTGTCAGGGCTGTTACCAAGTCTGATTTAAAAATAAGAAAAAGGAAAATAGCAGCACAGCAGAAGTTCTGCTTTTGAAATTGGAACCAATTTCAATTCTGAAATATGTGAACCATACTTTAGTGCTGTCAGTGCAGGCAAATATTCACTGCACGTGCACGTTATTAGTGCAGTCCTACTCCTTGCTCCTTCCTTCTGACAACAGGGCCCTTATAGCAAATATTTTGAACCTGGATGTGCTCATTGTGGGATAACTTAGACAAAAGTCTCCTAAAAACTACAGCTTTTCTGGATGCCTTGAGCACTTAGGCTACAGATACGCACTAGACAGTCTCTTGCTCCTGAACTCTTCTTTCCCTGACTGGCAAAGAAACCCTTTTCACACTTAAAAAATTTTTTTTTTTATATAAATAGAAGAGTCCAAGCCTATCACACGCAAGTTTTATGAAAACTGATTTCAGGGTCATAGTAACTATTAACCTTTGCACAGATACTATTGAATCCAATGTATCAGGGAAACCTCACACGAATCCTCTGCAAGAGGCCAGAACCTCACTCTAAAAGACAAAAAAAAAAAAGATGAAACTGGTAAAACATTCAAAGAAGATCAATTAACCAAAGCTTTTCTGTGGCAGAATTTAAACTCTATAAGTGCGTAGCTGTTGAGTCATAAATGGCAAAATCAGAAAAAAGGGAGAATATCTAAGGAGTGAAGATTTTCACAAAGATAAGCATACACAGAACAGGGCAAAGGTACAGCCTAATGCATTTTTTGCAGTCCTGTCATGGCATCTTCATATTGCTAGGACGTATCCCACAAACCATTTGAGGAAAATACAGCCTATTCACCAAAAACCACCAAGCACCAGGCCAGTGGGCTGATGACATTGAATACTAAGGGAGACTTTGGGCTGTCAGGTAATCACGGAAAGTATGGATTTTTTAATAGACATTTTCACAAAAAGTGAATATGCACACCGCTATTTCAATTTAACAGCGTTTTTCACTCTTTCTACAAAGCATAAATGATGTCTCCTGTCATAGGACAAACAAGAGGAATGAGCCCTTTAATAACAGCCACATTTAGGAAACGTGTTGCCTCTTGCACGGAAGCCAGTGGCTCTTTCTATTGACTCAGGAGCTCATACCGATAAGGGCTCAATTCTTCCACCAGCTTCGGAAGACTTAATCTGTTTGGCTGAGGTCTCAGAAAGGCTGAAGTATTTTTCCAAGGTGCCAGAAGTGAGGCCTTTTTGCATTTTGATCTTCTGACACAGATTTTCTCAGATCCAATATCTGCCATTATTTATACAGCTCCGTTGGCATGTGTGGCATTCTGAGGGCTAGGAGGAAGTCAAGAACCATGCTCTGAGGAGTTCATAATCTAAAAACTGGCATATAATTTAATGAGTAAGGACAAAAGAAAACAAGATAAATAGAAAATTGCTCCTGGGAAAGTTCCACTGTTTATTTTTAATCGCAAAGAATGCAGATCATTCAGGCTGCTTCTGTTTCAGATCTCTTTCTTTTTTTGAGTGGTTGGAAATGCAAGAGAGAAAGAGGTCAGTCAGACACAGCCACCAAAAAGTTCCCCTAGGAAGGATGAAACAGAAGCTACAAAGGGAATAAAAAATTTCAGAACCAAGCCCTCTTACTCTCCTGCCTTGCCTCTCCTTTGCATTGCCAAAGAACAAAGGAGGGGATTTCAAGGGGAAAGCTTTTTTATTTCCTGAAAACTGGGGTATATTTCAGCTGATGCAGAACCCACTCGGCCTTTGCTCCCACCTTTCCTGCGAGGTGCAGCATGCAGTCAGGACCCTGCGCAGAGGGGTGCTGGGAGCAGCACCCCCAAATACTCTTACCGTGTTTGGCCCTGTAACTACCTAGAACCAGAGGAGGTGACATGGAGTTCCCAGCATGTTACTCCTTTCCATCCCACTTGACATTTTTTCTTTCCTTCTGCCACACAACCCAACCACACTCACACTACGAAGTTTAAATAGACCTTGAGTTTTCTCGATGTTGTCCCCACAGAAGGAGACATGAATTTCACTGGCAATTATATTCTGAGTAACTCAATTAGTTCTGCAATACAGAACAGCAAACACTGTATGTTTTCTCTATCTCATTTATAATGCTTGTAGAGTTTGTTTTTAAAAAGTTTTTTTTTTTTTCCTCTGGCAATTCTCTGCTGATCATTAGCTATAAACACATTATAGAGATGCATGTAAAAAACTGCTTATTTTATAAACTACAGCTATCATTTTATTTTAAGGTAAATGACTGACATGGAAAAGTGCAAAATGAACATACGTTAGAGGCATGCAAGATTAAACCACCAGTGAGGTTTTCCTCACGTACCCTGATTCCAAATGCAAGAACAGGGAATACAGCTGAATTAGAAGCAAACAGGTTTACATATTTGGAAGCCAAAAAAAAAAAAAACCAAACCAAGAAAAGAAACACGCAAAACAAATCCACTGTCTCCAAAATTCATACGGAATTCAGTAAAAACAGGAATATTTGAAGTTTCTTAAAAAAAAAAAAATCTACCTCAGAAGGGAAATGTGCTAAACTTGATGATTTAGGGAATTCTTACAGAATAAACATTGGTGGAAAGTGGTATCAATTATTTCAGTACCAAAGGATAAAGCTGGGAGTAAAAAGACTGTTCTCCTGGACTGTATACACTGACCAGTTTTATATACAATTTGTCCATTTTGATATGAATACCTTTCTTTTCTCTATAGCTATGTTTTAGTTACAGTATGTTACTTTGGTAAAGAAATGCAACAGAGGAAGTAAATTGGTCAATTTAACTTTGGGTAAGAAAAAAGTTCAATCATCTTTCCAAGATGGAAGTTAAGGACACCCATTCAGCTTGATAAAACTAACATGAATGTGAATCAATAACACGCTGTGACTCAAGATGTTTAAGGCACACAAGTTCACAGCAAGACTGTATTAAAGGTTCACTTGTGAAATTGAGAAAATTACTAATGAAACTCAGTATCAGCTTTCAATTAGCAGATGTAGCTTTTGCTACACATTGTGAAGCTCAGTTCATTAGACTTAAAATAGAAAGAACTAGTGAACAGTGAATAAAAAATCATTGTTCTCTTCTAGCTCTCCTTGCCATGTCCTAAAGGTAGTCTCTAGTTTTGAATATAATGTGTTATCAACTGAAGCTACATTATCATCTAGAAGCCCGATGATGAGATCACAGTGGTCTTCACCAATGAATATGAAAGAAAGCTTGGTCATGAACCTCAGTCTCTGTGAATTGGTATAAACTGCTCAGCAGTGATCTGTTGGGCAGCAGACTAAGGAATTTGAAATGGCACATGTTAGAGGATGAAAGTGGGGCTTATACGTGTGTGCAATGAAAAAAATTCAACTCCTCAGAAGACATTTTGCTTAGAGGTAAAGGCTGATGTATCTCCACTCCTATCAGATTTGAGGTCAATGACTCACTCAAACCTGATTTTCCTTGTGGAGCAGAGGAAAGACTTTGCTGTTCCTGTATCTGTTATGCTTCCTCCAACATAATTTCCAGACTGGCAATTATAATGTCTCCTATTGCTGTTTTTTAAATCACAAAATTTAAAAATAATCTAGTTAAGGACGCAGACAAAAAGTCCCCAAGAGAGGACTGGGGACAGGAGACGTACCCTAAATTTTCTCAAATAATGAACTTTTAAAGCTTATTTCCTGGTATACAAATTCCATATCAAAAAAAAGAAGTTGCCACTTTTTCCCCATTACAGTAGAAAGAGAGTGGAATATGATAAACCTTAATATTGGATTTGCACCAGGAAACAAAGCCAGGGTATCCGGCCAAGAAATACGTGCTCTGAAAAATGGGCAAATCCAAGATGGCAGTGGCTGAGGGACAAACACCTGAGATTTGAGGATTGTTGCAGTGTGAAAGATTCTGTGAAACACAATGAAGCCCTGACAAATGTTTTTTTTTTTCTTTTAAAGCCATCTCTGAGAATGTTCCAGAATATACTCTTGTCTATTTTGCAAACAGCTACAGGGCAAATTCAGGGCAACTCTGTTCTGGAGAGAGGCCTTCTCCAAACAGGGCTGTTAATACTAAAAAATACCTAGTGCCAAGTCTGCAAGTTTGAACATACCCTTGTGAAGCAATGAAATGCTAACTGAATCGCACTGTCTATTATGTCTGTGATCTGTCCCCTGTCCAACATTGAGAGAAGCAGGTGCATCCTCTGAAAGAGCTCACATAAATTGTTCTTCCTCTGCATTTTTAGGCACAATTACTTTGCAGTGAATGTATATATTTAGGAATTTTATAAATAAATTGCATGATAAAACAATCCCTATAAAGATGCTAGAAGCTACCACAGAGGTTTCAAGAAACTAATCAATAAAGAATTATTCTGTCTTTACTTCCAAACAATAGCAGCATGGTCTCTAAATTCATTTGCACATTTGTTCTTTCTCTTACCAGCTGTTGCCCTTTTGGACCCCAACCGGCGTACTGAAGCTTTGCATTGCTGACCTCAGGGGGATACAAATTCTGGGGATCCCTGCAAAAAGAGAAAAATAAGATTTCAGCTTCAGACATGTCCTTATTTAAGCTGGTGTACACCTGCTTTGGAAATCCACCATAACCTCGTCAAGTATCTTTCAGATGGAATCTTCTAATATTTAGTGCCAGATTTTAGTAGATTTTCTTTACTGTAAGGTAAGAACCATACCACTAGCAAACATTAGTACGATCAAATATTTAACTGACAATTTCTGTTCCTTATTAATATGAAGTTAAACACATTAGTTCCACTGCTGACTTTCCTAAGCCTTAAGAATTAGTCAAGGGATGGCAAACAGTGTAATTGTATTTATCAACATTGATGATGCCTCCAAAGGACAAACAATAATTGTATTTTTGAATCATACTTCCACAACAAAAATATAATTTCATCTCCTTCACCCCATGGCTTTTCTGCCTAATAATTTTCATTTGAACATGACAGCAGAAAAGTTTAGCAACTGTATAAAAACTGATACGGAGCCTGGCTTTGAAGGGAAAAGCTCCTATTAATGCCAAAAATCTCATATTTTAGAAAATAAAATCAAAATGCTTTTCTTGTTCTTTCATCCATTACCTTCATTTTGTAGCAGAAATCAGTGAGACGTAGCAAATGCAATATAGAAAACGGAGGCTTTTTGGTAAATGTCAGAGCAACATAACATCATTTTATCACAGCTCAGATAGCATTGCCTTGACTGCATTTATACTCAGCACAAATAATTACATTACATATTCTGAAGTCACATATACAATTCTGCATAGCAATATCTACAAACAAAACCACTAATAAAGCCTGTATACAGTACGCCTCATTAGCAGATCTCAAACTGCTCTAAAAAAGTAAGGGTATTATCATCACTAGTCTACAGATAGGAATAACAAAGCAGTTTGAGGCCAACATAGCTCAAAACTAGAGAGAAGAGCCAATGCCTGTCTATTCTTTCAACAAAGGGCCTTCTCTTCTTGTACAGAGTTTACTTCTTCACTAAAGGCAATGTTTTCCAGATTATATTTTCAAAACAGAGCAAGACTGAATGCAATAATTAGGCACTAACTGAATTCTCTTTATTGCCTGTTTTGTGACCTGGTGCTGTACCACAGTTAGACTCCGGCTCTGCCCTTTCAGGCAAGAACTTCCTTGGCTACAGATTCCCGCTGCACTGGGGCTGTCACAGCAAGTCTAAGAAAGCACCAAGAGGAATTTTTAGAAATTGACCTTGTGCAGCTTTTCCAATGTGAAAAAAAATTAGCCTTCCTTGTGAACTCCTGTTCAAAGTGCAGCTAGAAACAGGGCAGACCCTAGATGAGGACACTGATGGCTATAGCTTCTCCCCTTCGGTAACTTCTGCAGCTGGAACAGTAACTTCTGACAGAAGGTGTGTATTAGTGGTTCCAAACCATAACCCATAATGTCTGCAAGGCCCCAGGGAAGAGGTCCATGGAGCTGCCTAAAATTAAAGTGCTCAAGATGACCGTTTTGATGGAGACAAGAACCATATGATCGTGGAGGGGCAAGAGTGGGTAGTTGAGGTACTGACTCTTCAAGTCTGAGTGTCCTGCAGGGTGCCTGGGTAGCTTTGGGCACTACAGGAAAAGTGTCATTCACAACTGCTGCCGGTGAAGTTATATCTTTTATTCTCATGTTTTTTTAATCAGAAGGTGTCTTTTTAGATAGTTTGAAGTCATTTGTGTATAGATGAAGAGAACACGTAACTCTCATATTGAACACCTAGTAATAGCAAACACACAATTCCCATTCTAGTAAGAACACTAGCCATACAACTTTTTCTGGATATTTTCAAGCTGGTATGCATTAGCTACTTAAGTTTCAAATCAGTTATTCCTGTCAAGACTCAATCTCTTTGGTTAACTATCTTGATTATCTTACCAGAGAGTAACCTCTGAGTACAAGAGAGAAAAATAGTGAATCAAACCAAAACCTCTTACGGGAGACACACACAAAAAAAGTACTTTGCTATTTGTCAAAAGAACTATCTAGTTCTTGTTGGTTTTGGTTTTTTTTTTACCCATGGAGAGAAGAGGAGCAAGATATTATAAACAGAGAGCAAAATATCATCACTACATAAAAGGATTATACAAACCACAAGAATTCAAACCTGTAACCTGTAATGCTTCAGATAACACAGGTGGAGCTAAGGGGCAGACATATCAATTACAGCAAATAACTCAGACAAGAGCCCAGACAAGTCCTGTCAGTTCTGCTCATTGCATAATCTTTTAGAAGAGGAAAATTCCAACACAATGAGAGATGCTGCATAAACCAGCTTTGGTAGTTAATAAGGTGGAAGGAAAAGCACTCCATTCGAGTACTGGCAAAAAGTTCTGCCACAGACAAAAAGCAAAGTCTTCTACCCTTTCTCTGATATGGCTGAATTAAAATAGAATTGCATCTCCTGAGTTCCTTCTTATGTTTTTCAGAATTTCTAGAAAACTTCTTTTGTAGCAAAATCTTGTTTGCTTTTAAACCTTTTGATAAATACGTGGGTAGACAGGTTGACTGATGGAATTGCATGTTGTCTGGAGTTACCTGATTTACAAATATAGTTACTAATTACCTTTATATTCAGCATATAACAGCATGCAGTGATGTAAACCACTGCCAGGCATCCATCCTCACGCTGTGAGTTATCTTTTTCTACCACAGGCTATGAAGGCAGTCTAAGATGTCAGTTCCTTCCCCAAACATGCCTGAGAGGTGGATATTTTCCTCTTGGTAGCTTATGGCTTTTTCCTCATCTCTTCCAAAGAGATTCGTCTTCCCTGCAGTAGCAATATTCACTCCCACACCTGCAGAAAACTTCAGTACCATGTGCAAGGCGATTGAGAAGACAACCCTCACTGCCAAGGAATTATCTGAGATGGGCAGTATTGATAGCGACCAGGGCAGATCAAGCTGTCAGAATGCCTGAAGGTGGCATGAACATGGAGTTCACCCACTCTTGTACCCTACCGGTAAAGACCATATTCCCACACACTTACTTTGGCTATGTGGGTGCATGGTCTGCAGGGGAATACATGTGGACTCCTTCCCTGGAAGTCCCAAACAAACCCTTTACAAACCCATTATATCATGTACAGAGAGAGAAGGAGGATTTGTGTTCACAGCTGCTCCAGACAGGATTGCCACAACTCACTACCAGGAAAGCTCTTAGTGATCCTCCAGCTGAAAAGCCCATTCAGAAAGTAGCTATCAAAACACATTTCCAACTATCTCATATTATTCTGGACCTTTATCCCTCCTTGGTAAAAATCCCTTAAGGGAGTCAAATCAAATGTGGACCTATGTCCCAGGAGCACTCATCCATTTCCCAAGTGCTTCATAAATGGAATCTCACACCAGTCAGCTCCTTCTGGGAAGCGTGTTATTGCTGATAAGCTATAGTCCTCCATAGCTACACCCTTGCTTCTCCCCCAAAACAACCTGCTTAAAATTCCTCTGTATTTTTTCTTGAATCAATCAATATCACAGGTCATCTCAGCCTCTCCAAAGTGCCAGTGCTCCTCACAAAACCTTATAATTAGGGCTTGTTTGGATCTGAGCCTTCCCCTTGTGAGCTCATTTGTGCAGGATGCTGGCTTGGAAATGGGACTGCTCTGAAGGCAATCTGCGTATCTCCTGTTAGTGGTTGGCATGAAGAACTAGGTTCACTGCATCCTCACACCTCTTTCACTATTTCCTTACGGAAAAGAACCTTAACCTTCATTTCCAGGCAAAGAAATGCCAAGGCCTTATTAAAGGGTTACCATTATTTCTTTCATCTCTTAAAATAATTGATTTTAAAGTCCAGGAAAGAAGGGAATAATAATGTTATTTTAGGCCAGACAGAAGATGGAGCAGATGCTGTATAAACTCTTTCATGTTAAGATGACATTGTCTGGACCGGAGGCTGTTAAATTGCTCCAGACACAGGCATGATTTCAGCACAATGTTCAAAAAAACATTAATGAAGTAGTAAATTGTGAAATTTGCTCATTTAGATAAAGCTTTTTGCCAAACAGTCTCCTCTCAACATTTCCGAATAAGGAAAATTCCCGAGTGCAATTACTGTGCTGTCTGTCAAATCATTTTTGCTTATAATTTAGCTCAGAACATATATGTAGAATAAAACAAACTAATCAATCATACCAGGTTGACTGGTTTTGACCTTAAAAAATGTCATGATTAATGAGGAATTAGTTTTAAAGATACTGTATTGTTTTTGCTGAAATTTTCACATCTACGTGTTCCCTCTTCTGATATTTTCTCCTATTCTGAAGGCCAGTTTCCCTCAGAGACTTCATGGTACTGTGTCTTCCCCTGAGCACAAAAATGACAAAGTGTTCTACATCGAGTTCTTCAAAAGCAATTTAAAAACCAGTAGAAATTTTCCACTATAATTGAAGGAGAAGCTCTTTTACTTCAAGAAAAATATTTTGAATGCCAGACTGAAAAAGTCTGAAAGTGAAAAAAGCAATCAAAAGTCTGGAGTATGGTATAGTTCTAGGGTCTGTCTTAATAAATTTAAATTTAATTTGTAAATACAGAACAATCAGATTTGTATGGAAATTCTTTGCACATGCTGCCAATGCGAAGTAAAAATACAACAATTTACATTAAAAGCCACTCTTGACATGTATATTCTCTAAACAAATAACCATGTACATGAGCTGGAGTGAACTCTTAAGATAAACTTTGAACCCCTTCCTTAATTTTGGAAAATATGGAAAGCATATTAAGATTTTAATAGTATAGGCAAAGAAGTTGAAAAAATAAAGATAGTAAACAAAAAGTGTAAGGAAGGTAGAAATATTCCCTCTTGTTATTTGCATCAAGCCAACACTGAATATTTTGAAAGACAACAGTCCTAAGTCCATCAGCTAACAGTACTTCAAGCCTTTTTCATGGTTAATTGTAAAAATCATATCTGTCTAAATAAACTATCCGTCTCAGCACCAAAACTTAGTGTCTTCATGTTTCCTTCTAATAGCATAAAATCAGAAACCAGCTTAGACAGATTTCTTTTTCCTTAGAAAGAAGGAAAGAAAAAAAGATATAAACCACCATGTAGAGAAATCTGGAATGGTTATAAAGAACCTAAAACATGATATTTTGAGGTTTTGCTGTATGATGAGAAAAAAGTACACTGGCAAAAAATTTGCAAAAAGAAATAAAAGCACATAAAACATATGTGTTCAAAAATGTACAAAGAACCTTAGATAACGACTTGAAGAAAGAGAGGAAGATTTCCAAGCAACAGAAATTCCATGTCTTGAGAAGCAAAAATGCAGCCTTAAACAATTAAATGACTTGTTCACTTCAGTATTCACCAAGGAGAAAAGAAGACAGGTGCCATTAAGAAAATTGCTTCCTGGGAGATACACAGCCCCGCAGAGACTCACAGTGAGACAGAATAAAATATAACACAAATGGGAATCAAAGAGTTGTGAGAACAGATAATAAAGAAATCAGACTGTCAGAAGATGCAGGAATCCAGGAATTCTAATAAAAGTGCTTAAATAGATGGGGAAGGCTTTCCATTCATCTAGGTCCATCCACTGTTAAATATTTGATGCACATATGCACACACACATGTATTTTCCTTACAAGCACTTTTCAGCGAACAAAAGTAGGAGGTAATGAAAGCAGTTTGAACGTATGAATTTCAGTCCATGTCATCAGATCATTCAGCTGTTCTTAAGAATAATTGAGTTCCCCAACCATTTTGTCCAAGATCAACGAATTCTATGGATTTAGAGCATAAAAGACAAAAGCAGGGGAATCTAAAACAGTTGTCCCTAATTTGGCAATCCAGTCAGATTCAAGCCAACAATATGAGCTCAGAGGTCTTTTTTGATTATAGTCTGCCTGTGTCCATAAAGCATCCATCAGTGTAGTATTTGGTACCAGGCTTGCAAAAACTCGTACAATACTAATACCACTTTAAAATCAATCATTTGCCAGAAAAGGAGCTACCGACTTTCATTAGCAATTATGTAAAATGACAGTACAGGCTTGCCTTCCTAGTGATGGTCTACAAAAACTGGTGAAAAAATGCATCAAAGACTGGTACATGGCGAGGAGTGACAGTAATGCAGGCTGGAGGACCACAAGCCGTTGATCAAAATCTCTAGTTTTCCCTGAGCAACCAAAGAGTGGAAATGGTCTTTAGATACTGGTAATATTACTTTTAAAATTATGACATTATCGTGTTTCTCGTTTGACCCCTCTAAATCACAGACGACAGAGTGACTATTTACTGCACTTTTTTAGAAGAACTTTTGTTCCCGGAGCCATATTTTGTCCCCTAAAGAGGCAATGAGAGGTGATAGCATTCAGGTGATAAATACAACCGCCTCAAAGTAATTTTCTCTTACTCATGTAATTTTCTTTTACTCTGCAGAGGTTTCTCAGCCAGCTTTGATCTCAGAACTAATCAAGGCATGAGGTAAGGCACAGGATTTACCTGGATTTCAAGTCTATTTTTCTACAACAGAGGCATGAAAAAATTAAAATGTAAATACTGGAATGCTATCAAGAAGGCCACCGAGAATCACACCTATCCGAAAATCAGCTATCCAAAATATGGGCAAAAATTAGGTCAAAGAGGAACAACCTAATAAGCACTGCAATGTTCAAGAATAAACTGGGAGGATCTCTACAATAACGAACACAGGTTGAATAAATATAGTTCTTCAGAGCAACTCTGCCAGTCTCCAAGAAAGGATATTTGTGATGAAACCTTAGCATTTTCCATCCAGCTGACCTTATCTGACATCCCAACCCTAATAAAAACACAACACCATGATGTGATGCCTGTAGAGAGCAATACGGGATTATTAGAACACAATATGAGATACAGCTTCGAACTCCTACTACCAGAGACAGCAGAAGTGCCTCGTTACAATATGACTTCACTAGACACTAGGTCACACTTTTAATTGGGACATGAGATTGATTCTTGGGCTTGTGCTCTAAACTAATCTAATACTTTGTGTTACTGGGTTTCAGACAAAACAAAAATGACTCAGTGTTCTCTGTATCTTTTTGAAAATTAAGAGTCTTTGAGCAAATCTTATTTCTTCTCACATCAACAGGGTAAGGACATCTCAGAGGTTTGTGTGTAGGTTCTCAGGAATATTAAAACATAATACTCTTCTAAACAGCCTCTCTCCATATAGACCATGTGCTCATCAATTAAAATAAAAAACTCATAAACTTAGTAGAGCCATTATTTCCATTTCTTATCAACAGTTGTTTAATTACTTTTAAGCAATACCACAACTAGCCTGATGTCAGTTTAAAAGTGGATTGTAAAATACTCTCCTTATTTAAAGGACTAAGATACAACTCCAGCCCTGCAGTTCTACCCCATAACAGAGACATATAAACCTTAAGTACACATGCAAGAGGAGATGCTCCTGTTCAAAATGGAGTGTAATTCTACCTTCACAACTCTGCATACAGTCCTTACATTCCTCTGTCTCTTTCTTATGTGCGATATGGAAAACCAACCTTTTCTATTCCTGCTTTATCTCCTCAATTTGTAGTGGAGCATTCCATAAATGGAGAATTAGGATAAGGGGTGAAGAGACATCAGGGCTGGTGTGATACAGTCTGGGCTATCAGCCTGGGATTATATTACTGTTTCCATAAAGAGATTTTCTCAGAGATTACAAGGAAAGCTCTTGCTGTAGCATCCTCTCTCCACCTAAAGGTCTCTTCTTGCATTTCCTCAGTTTCCCCATTCCTTTCCTTCACACAACCCATGCTACTCAAGGGGGCAGGACGCCTATTTTTGGGATAAAAAGAGTTTTTCAGCATACCAAATTTGCTTAGTGTCTATTTGTTACGTAGTCACAGAATGAAGTAGCAGGGATGAAAGGGAACCCCAGAACACCACTGAGACACACAAGTGTTATGGCACAGATCAGCATAAGTTCCTCAGAGGTGGGACACAGACCATTAAATAGTCTTCAGTGATCAGCCACAGGCCACTATGTAGCCCTCACCGTATAACCTGAGGCCAGGCCCTATTCAACCCCAGGACAGTGAGGAAATGCCCATAATTTTACAGGTTTGGTCCTCAAAAGTGGCTTCTTTTCAGGTGCCCACAAAAACTGAATATGTGTGTTGTAACATGCAGTGCACTTTCTTTGTGTGGTATAATCAAACAACAGCTCACTGAGAGTTTAAATAGGCTGGAAGAGTTTATCACCCAGCCACAGCATCAGATGATCATGGCCCAGGCTGCAGTGTGTCTTCATGGGGAAATGCGTGTTTCTTGTTCCTATTTTAGCAGAAAACTCCACAGAATCTTGAACATCAGGACAAAAACTACAAACAAAAAAAAATCCCAATCCTCACCATGGAAATCCACCCACAGAACAATTTTATTTCTGGGAAGATGTTGTGTGGAAACAGCAATTGTACGGGCTGCTCATTTGGTTCTATGCACTGTCATTTTATACATTTTCTTTCAACCACCTTTGTTTCCCTTTTTTGTCAAAATTCTGTGTACTAACTCAACCTTGCTGAGTATGAATAAGGAGGAAAACCCACGCCAACGGGCCAAGTTCTGGCAGTGATCCGTGCTGGGACATGCATGTATCCTGTGATGGTGTCTACGGTTTGGAGGTTGACCACAGTTGGGGGACCGGGGCAGGTTGATTCACACTGAGACACATAAACATTACTAAATCCAGATAGGTTTCTCACCAGCGACGCACATTTTCTTCAAAAATAGAATTTAATAGAAACCCTGCTTCCACTTCAGGGGGTGCTGCCTCAGACAAACACTGTGGGATCATTTGCTTCAAAGCTTTCTTCTTTCCTTTTTTTCCTTGATAAGCTATAAGTTATTGACCTTTTCTGTAACACACGGAGGCTGGTTGCTGGGCTTTTCTCTGCTAAACTGCTAACATCTGCAACTAACTACTAATTATCCAAGATTTTTTTTTCTTTTTTAAAGTCTCAGCAGTCATTACAGTAATTCTAAATATCAAATCCTCCCATCAGGGGACTATTCATTATTATTATCCCTGCACATGGTTTCTAAGGTGTCCACCCACATCAGAAGTGATGCTGGAAGAGAGAAGCATGTGATTAAGAATTGCTTTGCCTACACAGGAAAGGAACATTCCACAGAAAAAAGTGCTATGTGGTGACCAATATGAGAGAGCACGTGGCAAATGATATGGCACGGAGCTGCTCAAGTGGATTTCCTCCCACCAGCACAGCCAAGAGTCCTGCCTGGGCTGCCTTCCGAGCCTGAGCTGCTTTCAACCTGTCGCAGCTTTGGAAGTGAGTGATGCTCGAACAATGGCTTTGCTTAATACAATCCTGGCTCTTTCTTTTTAAAGTACAAAACGCATTCACAAGCAATAAGGTGATGTGTGATTTAACCACTGTTCCAGTGGTGTTTCAGTTGATTATAAAAAGCAAGAAGCCCAACAGCTCCATCAGGGCTGGAGCCAAATGCCAGTAAATTCAGCTGAAATATTCCTACCCACTTCAGAGGATTTAAGGTCACCACAATCAAGCTATCAGGTTTAACTATTCCAAGGGCCAGTCTTCTGCTGTCAAAATACAATTGAAAAAGCCTATCACATCATGAGGATGTTATTATTTATAGCCTGGCATAAAAGCCACCACACTCTGCAGCAGAGGTACCTTAATTAACCGTATAAACAATCTCAAAAAGATTATAAAAACTATGAAATGATAATTAGTAAAGAGGGAGGAGAGAGAAGTAGCAATAGCAGATTCTTCACAAACCACAGAATACATTTTTTCTACATATTTAATAAGTTTCTCATTGTTATTTGGTTTTACCTACGTTTTCATAAGAGTTTATTTCAACCTCTACTTATCAATGTTGGGGAAAATAATCAGCTCCTCTAAGTAAAATTTAATTAGCTGAAAACAGATTCCATTAATTACAGTACTTTTTCCTCTTAAAATAAAATGTGGGCTCCAGTACAAGTTTATAAATGTTGAAGAGCAAAATTATGCAGCACTCTCCACAGTAATTATCACATATCTATTCTGTTGAGTAAGCAATATTTCTCTCCTTGCTTTGCAGATGGGACACTGAGGCACAGGAGGTTCCTTTACTGCTACAGAGAATAAGTACAACAGGCCATAACAAAATAAAACAGAACAGAGCAGCCTTGGTCAAATGGATGGGCAGCAGAGCCTGTTCTCTGAAGTTTTTTTAACCATGACTTTAAACAATGAAACACATCCTCGTTTCACTGTGAACGTGGAAACAGGAGCATGTGCGAAGAAAACTTTGTTGTCTTTCAAAATATTACACATTAGGGTATGTACAAATCTTATTAAGTCTTCTTTAATTATTTTAACCTCTTTCTTGCCAGTACCTTGTATAAAGAAGAAGACAGGTACCTTAGTAAGAGCTATGTAGAAAGATCTGCAGACATCACTGAAAATTTACCTAAGGTGGAGCATGGGCTCAGTTCCTCCTCCCGTTATCACTTCTGTGGATCTCCAACGTGTATTTTGCATTCACTCCACTCATGGAACTTATCTTGAAGGTACTGAGAGTTCAGCGTGAGGGATGTGTGCAGTATTTTACAGACCCTCAGCAGTGTAGGTAGGAAGAGCTGAGCTCAGGTCTGTAATTTCTCCTGTGATCTACTTCCCATGTTCCTCTGACTACACCATATACATTTTGGAAGAAATATGGATTCTGCTTAGGAATAACTGTGTACAGTTCCCTCCTTCTGATACAACAAGTCAATGAGGAGTGGTGATTTTCTCACTGATCCCTACAAGCATATTTGGAAGCCCCACTGACATGCCCCAGCTGTATGTACTAACACCGTGCTGAGAGCTCATACGAGGGGGTCAGCACTAATCCCTGTCGCTCTGCTGTGCTCGAAGGGAAATGGTTCTTGCAGAACTGGATGCGCACTAGGAGGTCTGAGGAAATGTTGATGTTGGGCTTTGTTTTTGGGAATGCAAACAGAACACAGAACTGTAAAAAAGGTGCAATATTTCTGCAGGAAACAGCAAAAAGTTAAAGACAGAGGTACCCCCTTGGATATCAATCCAAAATTAGCGATTGCTTAGGACCTGCAGTGTCAGATCAAATCAGTGGTTCTGGCAGCATGCACTGGTGTGAAATGACCTTAATACTGGCAAGGGAAATCCTGCAACAAAGTTAGGGGAATACTCTGATCAGTCATGGCCCAACCACAAAAACCCTGAACAAAGCTTTTCCACTTATTTCAGCGAAGGATGTGACTGACTAAGATCACTCATACTGGACTCCGTAAGAGCAATATTATTAAAATCTATAAAGGAATAAAACAAGTTTCAGTGGCTGGATTTCCTAAGTAGGTGTCCTAGTTGTGCTGGGATGGAATCCCAGGCCAGCCACTTATGCAGGCTGTTACAGCAATGTCCAGTCACTCTGGAGCTTAAGCTGGGAGTGGCAAAACCCAGGACAGCTGACCCAAGCTGGTTCACAGGTGTATTCCATCCCAAAAAACATCATGCTCATTATAAAAGGAGAAGTTTGTTGAGGACAGGGTTTCTTCTTCTCCTCTTCCTCTCAAGGGTTGTCATCCCTGCTACCGAGTTCTGTTTTCCCTTTTATAGTGGCTGCTCTACATTCACTGGGCTGACTACAATTTTGTATATTGGCATTAATATTAATGCTAGTTTTGCTGTTTTATTAAACCTGTTCTCACTTCAACCCATGGGTGTCCTCCTTGCCTTCTCAGCAGAAGGGGT
The DNA here is from genome assembly GCA_020746105.1 of Trogon surrucura. Lineage (NCBI taxonomy): Eukaryota > Metazoa > Chordata > Aves > Trogoniformes > Trogonidae > Trogon > Trogon surrucura. The sequence goes on from CM036622.1 coordinate 52,194,923, forward strand.
CATGAGGTGATAAAACAATGCTATAGCTGAGCCCCCAATATGGACTAAATGTAGGCAGTAGGTTGTTGCCTACACTGTATTGCTAACTTCTTATTATCCAAAGTTAGGAAAAATACCATTGAGAAATAACTGTATGTGGTATTTGCGGTCCAGTACCTTGCATGACAGCTCCCTGTTCCACAGATTAGGGGTTGACCTGCTGGAAAGCAGCCCCAAGGAGAAAGACCTTGAAGTCCTAGTGGACAGTGAGCTGTTCATGGGACAGCAACGGGCCCTTGTGGCCAAGAGGGCCTGTGGGATTCTGGGGTGCATTAAGAAAAGTGTGTCCAGCAGGTCTAGGGGGGTTCTTCTCCTCCTCTACTCTGCCAGGGTGAGACCACACCTGGAATGTTGTGTCCAGTTTTAGGCTCCCCAATTCAAGAGAGACAGAGACTTACTGGAGAGAGTCCAACAGAGAGCTATGAGGATGATTAAGGGACTTGAACATCTCTCCTGTGAAGAGAGACTGAGAACTGTGGCTGTTTAGCCTTGAAAGGAAATGGCTGAGAGGTGATCTTATTAATGTATATAAATATCTGAGGGTGAGTGTCAAGAGGAAGGGGACAATCTCTTTTCAGTGGTGCCCAGCAACCGAACAAGGAATAATGGGTTTAAGTTAGAACACAGGAAGTTCTACCTCAACATGAGGAGAAACCTCTTTACTGTGAGGGTGCCGGAGCCCTGGCACAGGTTGCCCAGGGAGGGTGTGGAGTCTCCTTCTCTGGAGATTTTCAAAACCCACCTGGACGTGTTCCCGTGTGGCTGCCCTAGGGGATCCTGCCTTTCTGGAGGATTGGACTAGATGATCTCTAGAGGTCCCTTTCAACCCCAGACATTCTATGATTCTATGTTATGATCTAGCCCTGCAGATGCTATCGCAGTACCTATAAATTCCAGCTAGTTGGCAATTGCATAAGCGCAACTGCGGGGTTATCGGAGGAGCTTTGCAAAAAATATTTATAACGCCGACAGCTGTAAGCAGCTACCGACAGAGGGATCTGAAGAGCAGCACCGTTCGGAGCAAGGCAGAAGGGACGGAGGGGAATATGTTCCTACCAGGAGCAGCGGGAGGGGAAGCTGGATCCACTAGATGGCACCCGGTGCCAGCACCTCACATTTTGGGACGTGGAGGGAGGAAACGGCGGGAGAGGAACGGGGGACACGCAGGAAAACCGAGCTGAACACAACCTCCCTACGCACCTCAGCCCGGGAAAAAGGGAACCTTGGGTCCATGTAAAAACTTAAACCCAGGGGTCTCGAAAACATTAGGGAAATGCGGTAAGAGTGGTAGGGGTTGCTACTCTTTGAGTTTACCAAGAGGTTGTGAGAAGACAGAAATAAAAAAAAAAAAAAAAAAGAAGAAATTAAATCTGTGCAGTTAATTAAATCTTTCTTCTACCTCGGGCTTTTTTCGTTTTAAAATAACATCCTTTGAGTCTATGCCACAGTCATATATTAGTCGTCCTACAGAGAGCCAAATTGTGCTGCTACTCCTTATGTGGGGAGTTTATTTCCACAACAGCTTTCATAGAAAAATGTTGCACTCCTGCACCTTGTAGAAAATACGGTTTGGAAATGCACGTGCTAGGGACATGCCAAAATTGGCTTGTCAAGCTTATGGAGAGCTCAGAGTGAAATCTAGAAAATGCTGGCACAAGCCCCTTTGACTTCAGACACTGCCTGAAACAGGAAAGTCTGCAGAACATGGCAAAAATAATTAGATACTTCCATTTAAAAAGCATTTTACTCTGGCAGATTAATGTCACTTTATTTAAGAAATGATGCCACAGATTAGATTAATTGGCTTCCTTATTAGTTAGTCTCAGCAGGGGTGTTGCATGGGCATGAGTGGGTGCAAAGCCTAAACTCTCTGGCCTTCCTGATGAGGCAGACTGTAGTCGAGGATCAGGAACAAGGTAGAAACGGCACAGGGAAAGTCCCAGTTTCACAGCCTGTTTCCAGGAGTGAGCGTCGAACGAGCAGGAGGCGGGCTGCGGGTGGCAGTGGGTTTGTTCAGCAGCAGTCACTGCCCTGGCTGCTGAGTTCGAGGTACGCTGAGGTGCCACTGGCACACAGCCATGGGGTGTGAAGCTGGTGCCTGCTTGCAGAAGAGGACTAATGCATGAAAACAGTTTGTAGAAATGGCAAAGGAGTTGTTGTTCAGTGCCAAAGGCTTTTGTCACTTGTGTTATCAGGTGCAGGGCAAGGGCACTACCTGTGGGTTGCAAATCTTATCATCACCAAAGGACCTGGAATTTCAAATTTAACTGAACCTTGTGCTGTGCCAATGTCTTTGGTCCTGCCCTCAACAATCTTCATCTGCACACATCAATCAGAGCAATATTCCTGTGTCAAATATGAAATATGTGATGAAGAGATTTTTCACCCTTTCACCGAACAGTGGCTCTACTTTCAGGCAATGTATTTCACCATCTGTTACATCATGTTTACCTGCTACCCCATCCTCTCTCTTCTTGCACCACCCTAAAACACACACAGAATTCCAAAACAATGATAAGTGCCCATGTTTTAGGGAAGCAGCAATGTGCCACCCTTTCCATCACTCACATGCACTATGACGACCTAAAAGATCAATGCCATTGTTACTGTACAATATGGTGTGCAACGCCTGTATGTGCACCTGTAGCTTAAACCACTTGGCAACCCATACCTCTACCAACATGAAACGCAGCAACCCTTCCAACCCTCCTCCTGCCAGTAGTCTCTTGATCCATCACTGTATTACACTGTTGGAAAAGGCTGCCCAGGGAAGTAATCGAGTCACCACCCCTGAAGGTATTTAAAAAGTATGATGCTTAGGGACATGGTTTAGTGTGGACCTGGGATTGCTCAGTTAATGGTTGGACTCAATGATCTTAAAGGTCTTTTCCAACCTAAACAATTCTACAAGTCTATGCTGTGAGGAAGACAATGTTCGACACATCTGGATGCCTTCTGGCTCTCTCTTACTTTCCAAAACTTCCCCTCATACTGGCTACTTCTCCTCTGACACATCTGACTCTCCAAATGCCTGCAACATTGCTCAATCCAACAGGGAGAGCAAGGTGAAACACAGCTGAGTGTGTTCAATACAGTCAAAGCTGGAGGGAGCAAGGCACTCATCATCAGGGATGAAGAAAGATCATGCAGTAGTAGCAAAATGCCTGGACTGCTGTATTGTTAATTTTTAGCATTTCTAATACATATTAAGCATTATACTTCTATTTTTTCCACCTTTATTTTGTCTGGAATAGAACTGTGCTGTCAGTCAAATGCTGCTCTTAGCCAAATTTACTGCAGAGACAAAGCCTGTGTGCTCATGCTGTTGCTGAAAACACTTTCAGCCCACAAGCTAATTTCAGATATATTGCCACAAGGATGGAGCTTTCAAAAACTAAATAAATCCAGTAAAATCATAAAAAAAAAAAATCAAAGCAGAAACAAAGACAAGATTGAGGCAGTGAAGGAAAGAAACCGAAGGAGTCTGGAGCATTTCAGACTTGGACACCAGAGCTTTGATAGGATGATGGTGAGAAATCTCCTAATCCCAATGTTCCAGCCATACCTGGAAATAACCTGACCTTGCGCTCATGATTTTTTGTGGTGAGTCAGTAACAAAATGCAAGTTGCAGGGAAGCAGGCTTCACATGCTCCAGGGCTCATAGATTCTAAACCATATGTCTCTAGTGTGGACTTTTGGTATGAAGTACTGTTTCTCTGTTGCTGGGTAGAAGCCAAAGAAAGTTATTTCAGCTTTTCTGTTGTCAGTCGTGGGGGTTTTGGTTTGGTTTGGGTTTTTTTGTGTTGTTTTGGGGTGAGTTTTTTTAGGCGGACAAATTTGCTGAGACAAAGCCTTCAGGAACACCTGAATATAACTAGTATTCTAATGGGCAAAAAATTTTGAGAGACATGTTTATATAATAATCAGAGAATCATAAAATGGTTTGGGTTGGAAAAGACCTTTAAGGTCATTTAGTTCCACCCTGACCTTGAACACTTCTGTATCTTGCCATTGAATTTGTACTTCTCTATTGTTAAACCTACTGGATTGGAAAGAGAGCATGGGCCTCAAGAATGTAGATTTTGCAATGTCTGACTTCTATGACTTTTGCCCTTAAAACATCACTTCAGTCTTAAAACATCGGGGTTTCCCAAGGACAGCCCAGCAGAAAGGCTGCTAAACCATGACACTAAGCTGTAGTGGGAGCTGCCTACAAAAAGGGGTTGACAGCACTGAGCACGCAAGGCATTGCCAGGCTCTGCCTTCTCTCTCAGGCAGCACCTGTCCCATAGATGCAGAAGTCAACATGACTTTGGAACCCGACATAGTGTTTTCCAAAGACACAGTAATCCTTTTAATATGGTGGTATGGGTGAGAGAGAGTGGGTATAAATGGAAAGAGGAGGTTCAGACTTGATATATGGAGAAACTTCCTCCCTGTGAAGACAGACAGGCAGTGGGACAGGTTGCCCAGCAAGGCTGTGTAGTCCCCATCCCTGTAGATTTCCAAAACCCAGTTGGATAAAGCTCCGAGTAGCCTGTTTCGAGCAGGAGGTCAGGCCTTGGAAGAGCCTTTTTGGCCCACATTATCTGGTGATCCAATGATCACTCTGTGTATAAACCTGGTGAATTATTTTTAACTTTGCAGGTTTTGCCAACTATTGCAAGGACCCAAAACATCTACTGCTTGTTTAGCCATAAAATACGGAAATGAAAACTTAGTGAAGAAGCATAGCAATACTGAAACCAGTCATGTGTAATGTGCTACAGAAATGGCAGGGCACAACCATATTTTCCTTTTTCACCATTCCTGCACAGTTATAATCAATATGATAGTTAAAATGCACAACCTGGCATCAGCTTCCTGGCTTTTACCTTTGTATTTACTGACAATGACTTGAGGAATTTTGCTGTGCAACTTATGCCTTTCCATTGGTGCTATGGAAATGTCACTGTGAAACAACATGTATCATCACATGCCGCCTACAGATGTTTTATTGGTATGGTGGCATCCAATTCCTGAGTAGTTGGGCCAGTCCCTGAAGTATAATACAAAAGAAATACCTTCTAAATGAAAAGCAGGCAGAAACTATTGGCTAAACTTTAGAGAAACAAGACAGATGCAGGATGACGGAGTTTGAGCCATGGGTAACCTGCAGCATCAAAAAGACAACACTGAGAAAGAGGGATTTAAAAAAATGCAACTAATCAAAGCTAAAGAAGGATCCTCTCAAGCTAATTAATGCCTATGTTAAACAATGAGCCTGCCTCAGGACCTCCAGTAGAAAGGGGGACCTAAATGAAGATGCATTGTGTGACAGAAGTTTATTATCTGTGATGACGGGTAACCTTTCATACTACATGCTTCAGGTAAAGTCATATGCTTCCATTAAGTTTAGAAATGCTGCGTAAATCCTGTGTGGCATTCCTGTTTGCCTGTACTCACCTCACACTCTCTGAAGAGATAAACTATAAACCTGAAGGCTTGTAACATCAGTTTAATTGTGAGTGCATGCTTCTAAGTAGCATCAGGATCATGGGGACAGGCTGCTGGCCTGTCTGCCTTCAGATGGGATGCTAGAGAGGGCATTTATGTCAAGGGAATCTGCCAAGGGACCCCAAACTGAAAAACGATGCCTCAATTCCGACCAAATTTAAGGGAATAAACACCCCTGGATAGATCTTTTGACAGAGCTCTGGTGAGTGGCCAACTGCAGCTCTCAGCCAGAAACCAACACATCTGTATTCTAGCCAAAAACTGGAATATGAAATTCATGTAGTTCAACTCTCTCGGGAAGCTGAGTTCTCCTGTTTCCAGACTATGTCATCTTTTGTGCAGCACACAGCTCAGTGGATGCTGCAGCTGAATGTCAGAGTATTGCAAAGGGCTGTTACAGGAAACCATTTGTCACAGTACACATTATTTTGCAGAATTCTTAATGGCTGACTTTTAAAATGAAGACATTGAAAAACTGCTTACCCGTGAGGTATTTTGCTGAGGACATAATATGCCGTATATGAGTGCTGATACACCTGCAAAACAAAATAAAGAAACAAAACAATCAAAAAAAGAGATTAGTAATTGTCACCTGTGTTAATAGTGCTCTTTTTCTGCAAAAACAATCTAGCATTTATGGATAGGGAACTCTTACAAACACTTCAAAATCAGTAGCAGAAAAGAACAATACATTAATTCACTTAACGCTGTTCTGTGTTCTTTTCATCTTGCACTTTATTACAGTGTTTGGCAAATCGTATACATCCAGATGCTCTGTGTCGTTACCATGACTACCAGGTCTTTGATTAAACTGAGGGCACACAGTCCCTGCCAGGGCTAAATATAGAACAGTCATTAATGAGGACACCTTGGTCAGCTGGAGACATTCTCCATCACCATAACTAGACAAAACTGGGATATAATGCATATTTTTTTTGCTTTCTTCCCACAGAAGTAAAACAGAGTGCTGCTGGGTGATCTCAGAGCTGGTTGCAAGACCTCTGTCAGTCAACAAATAAAACCTTATTGACTTAGGGCATAAAGCTGATCTCACATTTGTTTCTACATCTTCATATCAATTTGCACTCTTCAGGCCTTGGGGAGGAGCTCGTCAGTTTGTGCAGTAGGTCATCTCAGAAGGGAGAGTTTATTACTTCTTTTTGAAGTAGTAAATAATAATACCAGAGTCAAGGTCAACAATTTGAGAGTTGGTGATTTTCTGTTAGTGACAACGCAACCCCTAACAGTGCTCTGTGGTTGCCCAAGGTGAGCAATGTTGAGCAACACAAGATTCAGGGCACTGGTGGGAAAGGTCTAAATATGAACGGCTTTATACACACTTCTGCCCTGTTACTGCAAGCTACCAAACATATAAATAACAAATCTCCTAACAATAATTTCTTTTTACTTCTACTAAAATCTTTAAGCCACTGTCTGAATAGCTGAGGAACATCTTTTGATGAACAAAAGGAAGATGTAGGGAGGAGTTAATTTGGGGTGAGGTGGGGGAGGAGCAGGAAGGGGAGAGTGAAAAATGACCCAGACCTGAGTTATCTGAGGTAACTAAACAGAGAACAAAGGACTGAAACCTGCATGGAACTGAAACCCAAAGAATAAACATTTTACCCTGAGTCTCATTTCAACCGCTAACTATTCCTGAGATATTTTGATCTGGCTTAGTAGACCATTTGTGTACTAGACATCACAAAGTTAGCAAAATGAGTAGGGTGCTCAGACACAAACCTCACCCACAGAAAGACAAGAGGAAATCCCATCATACCACCAAAGATAAACATCACAGATAGTCCAGTTTCCTCAGGCATACCTCTGCCCACTCTCATCCCATCCTTACTGGATAAAAATGAAAGAATAGGGAGTTTTTCCAACAATATAGCTGGACTGTAGGAGAACCTTCCCCCCTTGTTCAAGACCTCAGACAAGGATACTTCCCCTTGGGATTTGAGAACACTTACCCGAGAGAAAGGGTAAATGATTAAGAAACACACGTGTTTTTTGGCATCCTTTAAGATTGTGATTAAGGGATTAATATCTAGTGTGCTTGCGGTTCGTACCAGTACATTCTGGGAATCACTTAGTTTTGTAATAGTGTATCCCATGTATTGCTTTTCAAACTGCAGTTGTGCAATTTTTCATTGTATCCATAAAACCTGCAATAGCAACATACAGGACCTGTGAGTGAAGTTCAAAGAAATTGTTAAGTTTCAACATTGCAGTGAAGTCTCTCTCTCTCCATCATAGCCACTTGCTCTCCAGTAGATCTCATAAAGCATCCTGTCCCAGAGGACAAAGAAGGAACTTCTTAAATACTTGCTTCACTAACCAAGTTTGTCTGAACAAAATTATTTTTCCTAGCTATTTCTGCTTTTGCGCAATTATTTTTTTTTTTCTACTTATGCCAAAAAACTATGAGATGTCCTGGATAGTTCTGCCAGCCTCAGCAGTGGCCACTCTATGCACATCGCTGGCATCACAGACAAGTAGGCACAGAATCATAGAATTGTTAGGGTTGGAAGGGACCTTAAAGATCACCTAGTTCCAACCCCCCTGTCATAGGAAGGGACAGAGCCCCATCCAACCTGGCCTTAAAAACTTCCAGGGATGGGGCTTCCACCACCTCTCTGGGCAACCTGTTCCAGTGTCTCACCACCCTCATGGTGAAGAACTTGTTCTTAAATGACCTGTCACTCTTGAGGTGAGCCTACAAAGTGGTGTCTATAACAGGCTTCATCTTTTGGTCTCTCGCTACAGAGGCAGATAAACACAAGACACATCATCCTGTAGATATTACAACAAACTTCTCTGTTATAGTTTGAATCCAAACACTAAGTCCTTACACTACTGCACAAACTCCCTGAGAAAATGCCACCACCATAATGGTGCAAGCATCAGACTTCTACTAATGACATACAGAGTGATGCCAGACCCATGTGACTCCCTTCCTCCCAAAGCCATATTTCCTTTTAGGCATTCAGATACATGAAGACTCCTCCAGCAAGGTGAATCTCAGGTATATTGATATCAATTCCTGCTAGGGTCAAGCTGAATTAGGCTATTCACTTACCAGTAGGAAAACCCACAGCAGCGAAAAATGCAGGAAAGAGATGACCATTCTTCTGAAATCCAAAGCTAGAGATTCAAAGACTGGGCAGTGCTTAGAAAATAGTATTCATCTCATTTAACCTCACTGTTTCTGAGGCTTTGCCAATGAAAATAATTGTATTAACTCACGGTGTTCCCCTTTTCTATCCAAGGGGTGTGGAAAAAGTCATTGCACTGATTGGATGCTCTTAGCCCTGATTTTTGGCTGGATCCCAGAAGCACACAGCTCTTCTCAGTAGATAGGTGTATTTGAAGGAAGCAGAGTTTTTGGCAACCATTTTGCTCTGCAGACCCTGTGTGCCAAGTCATCCCACCAATATAAATTAGAAAAGGTTTGAGGCTGCTCTGAAAGGTTCTAAGATTTTATCCAAATCAGGTCATAAAACCACTGTGCCAGAAACGTTCTCCCACTGGGCTTCTTATCCCAGGTCACCGACGGCACAGATCTTGCTTACTTTCAATCTACGTTATACTCTGCAACACGTCCATGTTTACACTGAAATCATAAAGGGTCCAAGAGATGGATCTAACTGTTTCCACGAAGTCCTGGAAAGGTAATTATCTCTGTAAAATTCAGAAAAGTATAGGACTAATTGTACATGACAGCATTTTGTTGTGAAGTCATTTATGTAATCAACAAAAGAAACCAGGACCTGACCAGACGACAGTGGAAATGCAAACACTGCAGCAAACACAGCAGCAAAGAAGAGCATCTGTCTCTTCCTCACCATCAAATTCCAAAAAAAAACCCCAAACTGTGGTTCCTGCAAGCTACAGAAACAAAGTATAAGAAGCAATTTCTGTGCCACATCACTGCATGGTGTGAACATTAGAGTAACATCTCCTTGAAAACACTTGTTCATCCCCAAGGATACAGGTCCTAGTCCAGCAGGGCTTACTTAAACAGGTAATATATATCGTTTAAGAATAGAATGGATTTGGACTCATTTATTCATTGTGACTATTCATATACTTTGAATTAGAATCTATAGCTCTTGTTCTTGGTCCAAAACGACTGCACAAAAGACTTGATCTAAGTCCAAAAAGAGAGGCAGGATCCTGGTTACCTCCTTACTTCTCACCTGGTTTGTCCCACAGACACAAGCTTTACCTTCATTAACTTCTTGTTAAAAGTCTGAATTGCCACCATTATTTTCAGTTTGGGACTGCCTGTGCAACTCAAAAAGATTAGAAAAAGGTTTTAGATGGAAATTAGGGAAATTTCTAGGAGATTGGCAAATGTGTTTTCAACATATTTGGGCTCATATGAAAGACTACATTACCTGTCGAGGATTTAACACTGGCGTCATAAAAAAATGGTAGAGTTTAGTTTATGCTCCCATCTTCTATGCCAATTTCTGTTGCACTTCATGGGTTGATACCATGTAGCACCTGCAGCATTCAGCGTTTATCGAAAGGCTTTATTTTATGTTCGTATGACAAGGCGCTGAATCAACAGAAACAAGAGGTACATGCAGATTTTCTTTCAAGGAGTCTGACAGACAAAGAAGTGGGGGGGGAAAGCCCTTAGAAGAAGACTACCCAAATCAGCCCAGTTCTCTCATCTTCCAACAGGCTGTTGTATCTAAACAGCTAATTCAGGGTCTTACCACTCAGCGTATTAAACAGCTTGTGGATCTGAGATTAAACCCAGGTGGACTGGCTGCCATGAGCTCATGGTTATTACTTGATTGATAAATACAGGAATAAAACATCCTTTGCATTCATTTTCTAAATGACTCCATAAAGCCACCTGGTCCTTCATGCAGCAGTGTTATTTACATTACAGAATTATCTAGAAAACTCACAAAAAATCCCATAAAATTTAGAGTTTTGAAAGGGAACAGCTACAAGGCAGAGCAGAAATGCAAGCTGTGTTATAAAGAAGTTTGCAGGGGAAAATACAAAATTTCTTGTATTTGGTGTCTTTCAGGAATCATACATTTCATCCAAAAAGTCATCCCAGTACCCCAAAATAAAAATGAACACTTGAAATAATCATCAGAAATAAAACTGTAGTACAGTTGACTGAAGTCTGAAAAAAGTAGGAATATATTTTAATGTAATTAATCATAAAGCACTCAGTAGTTACCTGAGTAAAAGGATTCTTAACAGACCTAAGTTATCTTTATAATCTATTTCCTTTGATATTCTATAGTAAGACAGTAAAAATATAGCACAAGTGGCCAGTGGAACAGGAGCTGCCAGATCCATTAAAAGGGCTTCCCATGAAAAGTCTCTAAAAAGCCATTTGCTGGAAGTAGATTATATAGCCCATTTTGCTACTTGTGCTGTGAGCAGACAAATCCCCAAATGCACATATGAATGTCAAAGCGATTGAATAATCCCAAACATTTGACATAATTACATAATCCACCTTTCAAAATTGTCCTGGCACCCTTAAACGGTAACTCATGCTGTGATGCAAAATATGCAGGTAAAAGATGATTTACCATTTGGCCTTTAATATCTGTGATATTTAACCAGGCTCTGAAGTTGACAAATTAAGAGGGAAAAGAGAATAAAATAGAATGCAGGAAGGCTGCTGCACTGCATTGGCAAACAGCTCATGGATTTGGTGCCCTGTTATCTACGAAAGATGTGAAAGCGGGAGGGGGGAAACAAGTTAGGAAGGAAAATCATTGGCAAATGTGAGCCAGAGGTTGGGTTTCCTTCTACGATGTGCAGAGACTGTGCACAGTAAAGGATGATCCAAGTCACTACCACACTGTCACACTGATTCTCCTATTGGTCAGTCACCAGGGAGCAAATATTGCATTATCTTCACAGAGGAACTATATCATTTGTGCAAAACTTCCAAGTAGAGAATAGGATAATTTGTCTGACTAAAAATACTTCCCTGCCATACTTTTTTATGGTATTCTGTGGAGAATTAAGGCAGGTCACCGTACCTGTTTGCAGTATTTTCTCTTTTTGATGAAAGTCAACATCAAAGACTAAATTTTCACTTAATGAGTCAACATTACTTGCCTTGATTGAAATTCTTCATGATACCATTGGTTTTGTTAGGGCCGTACAAGCTGAAAATTGATGAATAACTTGAACCCTTCTAATCTGTTGAGAAGAAATCTCTTTTCCCATTACATGTTGAACTAGCCCTCCAAAAGGATGAAAAATTCATTCCTGTAACCAGCCACAAAATTCTTTGCCATCTTTTGTTCAATTTCTCCCATATATTTGTGATTTAGATCACAAGGGGTTACCTCTGGCTGAGGCAGTGTGTGGGCAGAGAGGTAATGGTCTTCTCATTTTTTCTCTGTCAGTGGAGACAAACTGGTCAGCAGTATTATCCCCAGCCCAACTATTTTAGCAAAGTATTATCACCATTTTATTGCTAATAGGCACTCCACAGTAACCGGTCTGGAATTAGATTATCTGAAAAACTGCATTCTGTCCATTCTTCTTGTGCCACAGAATAGGACAAAAAAAAAAAAAAAGAAGAAGAAAAAAACACACCCAAATCCATAGTTATTTTGTACCCTGCACTCATTGAAGCTTGATTGCTTGTAAGAACCAAACATATCAGTAAAGCCATAGGATCTCAGGTCTTTTCAACATTCTTACCTTTCAAATTTGTTGTGATACTGACCTATTTTGTTTTCTTCTGAGACAGTAAATTCTTTTTTTTGTCTCTACCATGAATTATCTCTTTATACTTTATCACTTCCCAAGTAATGTACCTCTAATACAGTCTCATGGTGTGTGCCAACCTGTTTCTACAGCCCTCCAAGGAACACTGCCCAATTCTCTTTGCGCTGCTGATAAATTAGGAAAACCGTAATGAAATGCTATCAACAAGCATTTCCTGTGCATTGCTTCAGCTGGCAGCCAAAATCCCCCACAGCTGTTCTCAAACACCTGATCTGGGATGCTCTTACCACTGCACTGAGTTCAGCTGATCAGCCACATGTGTCGTGTGGTCACAGCCACAGAAAGTGAACACAGAGCATGGTTGCAGATTGCTCCGGAAAGAGTAGAGACAGGGGAAAATAGGCTTGAGTAGGAAAGATGATAAGAGAAGGTTTCTCTAGCTCAATCAACATACAGAGCATTTGGCAACTGCGTGCCTCTGTCGTAATTGTCTCTGTATTTCAGAGAAAGACACTTAAATTAATGTTTGGGCAAAAGGATATATACTTGGGGACTGCAGGTATTACAGTTGAGTTATGGGAGGAAAACATTTTTCCTGGAAAGAGGAGGGGAGGTTCCTGACCCAGTAGCGTAACTGTGCCTGGTTGAAATGACACAGCCAATGCTATCAGAGAATCAAAGACTAATAAAATGGCTTAGGTTGGAAAGGACCTTAGAGATCATCTAGTTCCAACCCTCCAGGCATGAGCAGGGACACCTCCCACCAGACCAGGTTGCTCAAAGTCCCGTCCAACCTGTCCTTGAACACTTCCAGGGATGAGGCATCCACAAGTTCTCTGGACTACTTGTGCCAGCGTCTCTCACCTCCACAGAAAATAATCTATCCCTAATTCAAATCTATACTCTTTCAGTTTGAAGCCATTACCTCTCATCCTACCACTACACTCCCTGATAAAGAGTTCTTTCCCTTCTTTTCTGTAGTCCCCTTTAAGTACTGGAAGGCTGTTATAACGTCTCTCTGGAGCCTCTTCCAGGCTGAACAATCCCAAATCTCTCAGCCTGTCCTCATACAGACAAGCTCTCCAACAGGTTTGTGTCTCTCAGCCTGTTCTCGTATGGACAAGCCCTCCAACAGGTTCATGTCCTTCTTATGTTGGAGGCACTAAGCAGTCAACATCTCAGAGAGACCCAGTGGGTTAGTGTCTCACCTCATCCACACCAGTGTGAATAAGGAGCTGTTCCACTGCTAACCAGTGTCGTAGGAAATCAAGGATCAGCGATCAGTTATCTCCAGAACTGGGAAGAAATTTTAGCAGTGGATTTGAAAGGGAATAAAATGCTATGTACAAGGGATGGAGAGTGGAAGAACACAAGAGGCAGTGGGTCATCAGGAAGAGTCTTTGCATGGCTCTGTTTTTCCAATCTTTTAACAATTTAATTTCTAAGACTGAAAATTACATCATTGCAATATATAAGCCTGAAGGAACCTTTCTCTACAAGCTTGTCCTTGGTGCATAGCGGACAACCAGAACAGCTCTGCAGTCATGCAGTGCTCTGAATGCCCTGTCACCCACACTGGAGAGGCTTCCTCGGAGCAGCAACAATCTCACATCAAGGTGACATCAGGAAGGGACAGCACATTCACGCCACAGGGACTTGCATGTTAGAAGTGTCCATAACCCAAGCTCAAGCCAATTGTAATAAGGTCACATGCTGTGGGTAGCACGCATGGTTAATATGTAAATCTCTCCAACAAACATACAAAGGGAGTGCTGGAATTAGAAGCTGATTTCCCAGCCACCAAAATAAAGGTTTCTGAACAAGCAAAGCCAAGGAGCTACTCCTTCACAAATAGCGTCATCTCTAGTCTGCAAAATAACCACAAATAAAGTGTGATGGCAACATCCACTACAGTAATACAGGGACTGCAGTGTTGTAAGGTAATGCTGTTACCTCGTGTCCAACAAACTGATTATCTATCTCAGACATTTCATGATAATAATGCTTTATTAAAAGATTTGTTTCCAAATAGGAGTTTTGAGAGCCTTATACTCCTGACAATGTCAAAAGAGAATTTCAAGGCTGGCTTTAGGATTTCTGACTTTGCGACATGATGGAGGCAAAGCGGATGCTCTTTTTTGTTCCAAATGCAGCTCCAGAACCAACGTAGGCTACAGGTATTAGCACACAGCTCGTGTGCCAGATCTCCCCCTTAGGAGAGCGTTAATCCAATCTGCCAACTGCTGCTCCACTCCAACGCAGCTCTGCCCTGCCAAGCAATTACAAAAGCCTCCTTTTGCTCCCAAGCCACCTGTCCCTCACTGCGCTCCACTGGCACCAGCAGCACCAGCGAGCACTTGCAGTCACTGGCTTAAAGGCCGACTACTCCCTTTTCAACTGGCAAATAACACGTCAGCTAGAAAACACTCTGCAGGATTTTTGCACCAGCTTTTGTGCAGTTCTTGTTGCTCGGGCTATTGGGAAGCATCTGCAATCAACTTATGAAGAATTACAATCGAGGGTTATGAATAAGGAGCTCATTTTGTTGTTGATCTTTATACTTTCATCAGTATTCACATCACATGGCACAAACTCCCAGGTTCCCCTCCCACTCTGCAGCAGACATAGTGTAAGACTGCATAGAAGTTCTCCAAGCACTGCACTTGCCTGTTTTACAGTCCTGTTCAGAAACTTGGAAATGAGAATTAAATTGTCTAGTACACAGTTGATGTCTGATTCTAACATACCAAACAATATATCTAATGAAAAGAAGTAAAAGATAAGCAAACAACATTTTTATGTAATAAGAGTACAAAAGTAACCTATGGCAAAATAAAAGTTTTAGAAGGAGATAACAATTATCCCAAGCCCAGCAAGCACGGAAAACCTTCAAATCCACACAAACAAACACAAAGCTTACAATCATGACTCCGTTGTATTATCTGTGCTCATCATAACTTCTGTACTGGGTCAGACCCAAAGTCCATCCAGTTCACCATCCTGGCACAGACAGTAACCCAAAGCCAACTCAAAAAGAAGACTAGCTAGCTTATTTATAGTCATCCTTCCCCAGAACACTTTCCCAGGGTCTCACAGGTGGCAGCTTAGAGCGACTCTCTTTGCAGCTATCTACCTTGAGGGATGTCCCTGCCATTGACCTCTCCAGTCATTCTTGACAAGCATTTACCCTTTTTGCACCTACAAGCTCATGTAGCAACACTCTCTTCCCAGACAATGGTGCTAAAAGCCTGTTTGGGGTATGATTCCTCTGATCAGCCTTTGGTGTCTATTTTAGCCATAGATTTACATGCTGGAGTATCCTGATTATAAAGGCAGCCCAAGGTAGCTGATGCAGATGGTGAGTTTACATTGTTCACATCTAAATTCACTTGACTGACCTTCACCTTTGCTGACTTTGGAGTTACAAGTCTGAGGGCTGAAGGACAGTGTAAGAAGTCCATGCTTAATAGTCAATGCTTTTAGTGAAACATTAATTAATGCCTTCTTTAAATGAAACATTCCTTGAGCTGAGCAGACTGAATGTGGAAAGATTCTAAAAATCTCTTTTTTTTGTGAAGTTTACAATGCAAATGGTGCAGCTTTGTAATAATTACATGAGAACCAAGCCATGAAAATGGGCTGAATGCTTAGTATATCTAATTAATTTATTCATTTTTAAAAAATTCACTTTAGCAGCAGAAATTAGCAATTACAGAACCACAACATATGTTCTATTAAAATTTACTCTTAGCATATAAAAATCGCTTTTTCTATTACAGCAGTTGAGAAAGTGAATACTACAAAGAAGTTAGCACTGTTATTGAAATCTTTTATGATGGTCATAGGCTCAGGGCACTGTTAGAAGACTCAAAGAAAGGAATCCAAGACAAGAAGGATGAGACTTTCAAAAAGCATTAGAGAGCAGCAGTTTAAGAGCACTGAAGTGGATGTGAAAGGACAATGAAAGGGACCTTAGTCAAAAATCCTCTCTCTGTTCAGTAAAAGATTCATTTTCCAGTCACACATGAGATCAGAAGACTCTGAGATGTGTCTCAATGTACACGTGGATAAAAATCACTGGAGGCGACATTTCTATTTTCTGACATGAGGAAAAATAAACTGAAATCACACTGGAGAGAGCAGGACACTTTGTGTGTCATCCTTGTGATGTTGTGGGCATCTGCCAAGGGGTAAATGTGGTGATGATGGGCATCTCTTCAGAAGGTGGGGGACAGCAAAGAGGGCAGGAAGAAACACAGAGCATCCTCTGCTCCTTGTCTGCTCCATCACCCTTCACAGCACCACCACCAACAGCATCGCTGTATGGGTACTCTTCTACTCATGTCCAAATATCTGAGGACTCATGCTTTTGAAGACCTGATTAAAGTCCTATGATTTGTTTCCTTTTTCAAGAAAGCAAGAAAGAGCTTTTTTTTTTTTTTTTTTTTTTCAGATAATAGAAGAAAAGTGAATAGAAGATTCCATTTTCAGATCTGGGTCATTAGCTGCTCAAGGAAGAACGTTAATTATTGGTTTTAACATCGCCTTGATCAAAAAAAAAAGAGAGTTCTGCAGGCAGTTAAAAAGATAAAAGGCACTTGCTCAGGGTAAACATAGAGCTGCACACTCCTTGGATTTAGGCACATAACTCAGCAAAAGAGGAGAACTCTTGCATCAGAAGACTTGCATTTCCGAGTATAGGAATTTCATTGGGGTGCTCTGCGTAGCAAGATCTAGTTTTCCGGAGGAGGGCACTAAATATATTTTTTCCTATTTAAGTGATTAAGAATAAATAAATAAAAGAGACTGAAAATTGTATTTAGATTATAAACTCCTGCAGGCTGGGACTGTTTCCTATGTTTCTGCCTAGACACCAGAACTAAATTTGTTCTGATTTTGCTTTCTAATGCCTTTTTAAATCACTGTTGTTTCC
This sequence comes from Trogon surrucura, assembly GCA_020746105.1. Classification (NCBI taxonomy): domain Eukaryota; kingdom Metazoa; phylum Chordata; class Aves; order Trogoniformes; family Trogonidae; genus Trogon; species Trogon surrucura. The sequence continues at coordinate 52,212,124 of CM036622.1, forward strand.
TCATTTTTCATCCTGTTTTTAATCCATTTCTTTCCTTAATATTTTAAAATAACTATCTACTCTTATTATAACCCAGCATAAGATGGGATTTTTATTGCCTCTAAAAATTTAGGAAGCAAATTTATGCTAAAAAAAAGAAGTCAACTCTAATGTCATTCTGAAGCCTGGGTAGGTTGCAAGGAACTTAGTACTTTATTAGGTTCTAATTTTTTTCCTTTTTTTTTTAATACAGCTATATTCATTTAATCCCTCTTGAAGCAAAGAAAGTTCCCCTGTGTTTCACTAAGATGGATTCCCCCTTGATTGCAAGAAAGAAAACTGCAATGACTTTACTGCTGACTATCTGATTTTGACTATCTAGGAGACCTTGTACAATTACCTTACCTATGTTTTATTCAAAAATAAACTGCAGGTTATTTTTAGTATGTATTGTGAATTTTGTTAGAACATTAATCTCCACCACTCTGTCTGCTCAAGTTAGCTCATCTATACACTCAGAAAAGGAAGTAGCATGAAAAATCTAATCTTATCCAAGCAAAGAAAAATTGGTTATTTTTGTATCAGTGTTTTGCCTTGAGTCCTTTTATTCTCCCTTCTCCATTTGATAAAAATCTCATTTGCTAAAGAAAATATTTACAGAGGAAGAATGCTGATAGCTGATACTGATACATAATATGCCTATGTACTCTTGCATGACAGGCTAATTATTTCTCAGTTTCGATATTACTCTGGTCTTCCCTGGAACTGCGGATTTGCTTTTCAGTTTAATGATATATATCTGCACCTGTGAATAAATGTAGGATACAGTTTGTTGGCCTCTGCTACATGAGAAAGGTTGTCCGACTTCATTTCAAATACTATTTTGCTCTCAGTCACATCTGTGCAACTTGTGTTGAAGTCTCCCAGCTCAAGTCAGAAGGCTTAAAAGTTTAGTCCAAGTTCCTTTTATCGACATTATTAGAAGAACAGCAAGAGTTTAATCCTTTGTTTTTAATAGAAAACAGCGAAAGCTCAGAGGTGGCACAGCAGCTGAAGTCAGCATACTCATGAGAGCATCAGTTTTTAATGCTCTCCATCTTGTGCAGTTAGTATTCTGCTGCAATAATCAGACTAAATAACGCTCCCCAGAGTAGCGACTCAGTTTGAAACTGAGATTTGATGCAGTTTTATTGAAACCGTCGCTACACAGGGAGCCGCACCAGCAGAACTGGAACGTGAGGTCAGAGGACTGCAAGAAGACCAGCTGTGCAGAGCTTTACATCTCAGCTCAGGCAAACACACCATATCACGTTTTCTGAATGCCTCTAGATCATAATTTCAAAAGCAAAAACTTTCTACTGAAAACATTCCTCAATAACAGGGAGCAACAGAGTGAAAAGAAAACCAGAATCCCAATGTGCTTTCATTGTTCCAGGGACGAGCTACAGACCACAAGCAACACTGTAGTGACTACCGACCAAAAATGCAGGGTCCCCACCAGTTCCTTCAATATTGAGATGATCCCATTCCTAGAATACCTGCTGAGGACATGATGTCCCCGTGACCCCCCAATCCTTGCATTTAATGGGTTCAAAGACTTTTTCCATGAATAATAAACACAGGAAGGCTCCACCCACCCAATCTTCTTTGCTGAGATTCAGTGCCTATCATTTCCCCCTTATTAAGAATGCAAAATAAAGTACACAGATTTGAGCTATGTCATTTCACTTCACATTTGCTGTTGCCACTTCTATCTAGAGTTACAATGACAGACCCTTAATTTTAAGGAATCCCTTGCCCTGTGGCCCAAGGAATTTAACCACCAAAATGTCTGCAGTTCACACACTGGAGTGCCTAACCCCACTCTGACTCCCTGTTTAAGTTGGATTTTTTTCTGTTATTAAACTGATCTGTGCCAAAGCAGAAGGATTGTTGCTCTGGGCAAAGAACCATTCAGGCTACATAAAGGAAGACATTTTCTGCTGGAGCTTTGTAAGCATTTGAAATGAAACATGAGGCTTCTCCAAAACAAATAAAATAAAGAATAGGGTTGACCTCTTTTCCTCCTCTGTGTTAATTTAAAACTGGACCTGAAGTTTTCCAACATGAAATTAGTTTCTATAGTTTCTCTTTCGAAAGGGAGCTCTAGAATTGCCACTAATTATTGCCCCATCATCTTGTTCCTGTGTCCAAAAATTTCTATTCTAAACTCACAATGTGACAGAAATTGGACAGAGTGATGACTGATGAGGAGTAAACCCAAATATTCCCACCACCTGATAACATGTTTACTCAATTAAAAATGGGTACCTGCCCTCCCATAGCAAGAACTTTTAATTTTTTGTAAGCATGTGCAACAGAAAACAAATTGGCATCAAAAGGGTTCTGCTGTTGAAGGCACAACTGCGGACACCTGAGAAGAGAGTGTTTGTACAATGCTGTAATAGAGTTTTGAAAACCCATAAATCCCTCTAGAGCTGTATGGCAAACTTTCCTCTCTCTCTGTGCCACCGCAGATATCAAATATTAATTAGGCTGAACCAATTACTGATACCAACATGTGACAGAAAACCAGGGCACATCGGTATGTCTGACAGAGATACTGCTACTTCTGCCTGAACTGCGATCCATCGGAAGGAACATCTCCCATTGCTCAGACTTTCTCTATTATCAGCTTTGGTTTATTTAGTGCACAAGGTGACCGTGAAGTGCTGGTGTCCTGGGTGAGCCGCACAGCTCCACATCTGACAGAAAAGTAAAGAGAAGTGTAGAAATGTTTTTGAATCAACCTTCTCTGATGCCTTTGAAAATCCTCTTTTGTCTTTGTTGCTGTTCAGTCTGCACTGAAAATGGAAGATTAGGAAATTTATCCACGGTTGTTTTGAGATTAGAAAAGACAGGCAATCTTTCAGACAGCATATTTTAAGTGGACCAGATTCATAATTAAAAAAAAACTGCAAAACAACCAACAAACACAACACTCTCCTTTTAAAATAAATGATTGCCTCTAAATTTTGTCAAATACTAGCTGCTGCTTCAGCTTTAAATCCAAAGTAAACTACCCCAAAAAAATTAACCTCCCCTGCTTCCTCAGTACTTTCTCATTAATACAATACTTCTAGACACACAAGCCTTAGTTTTTCTTATGCAAATGTAGCTGGAGCACTTCTTCTTACCACTACAAGTAAGATAAAAGGCACATTATTAAACAGGGATATTTACTGATCTCTGCTGTAAGAAGGAGAAAAATGGCAGCTCCCACTTTCAGCCCTGGTGCCCTGGAATCACCTCACTAAAACCCTCCACGGGCATGGTCATAAAAAACAGTGCAATTTTTCAGAAGTTGTGAGCATTTCACTGAAATATTAAATATTAGCTGAACGGTATTAGCAGCATTTGTCCTATGGGAAGCAACTGAAGATGTTGTTTTCATGAAAAAAAGCACAAGATTTAGTAAATCATCAGATTTGATGAGTGGTTGGCCTAGGTGGTTCCACCAACTCATTAATAACTTGACTTCTCCTTGCAGAAGCACTGGATCGCTACAGTCCGCTGGTGAATCAAGAAAAGAGAAGATATTTTGCTTGACCATACACACGCAGAGGTAACTACAGTAAAACATTTTAACTAATAAAAACTTCATATTATTAGCACTGATTTTTTTTTCTTCTTTTATGTAGGAAGTGGAACTAGTTAATTTATCTTAATAACAAGTAACTAAATCTCCTAAGTAAATTAATTTACAGTACTTTTAGGCTTGGAAACACTGAGGCAATAGTTCTAGCCCCTAGCCTTTTGTAATAGTCAATGCTGCCCTTATATTGTGCAGCTTTACAATAGAGGACTCCTGGTTTCTGAGTAGAAAAAGTTCCTATGAAAAAGAGGATATGGAAATTATAAACATAAGCTTCTCCATCAAAATGCTTCAGTCTAAAATTCTACTGGCTTACAACAAACACCAAAAATTAAACAGTCACTAAACCAGGTAGCTTTATTTTGTGGTACAAATGTTCTGAGTGTTCTCACTTTACATAGTGCAATCACTATACATTTTCATTCTTCCTGAAAATGATACTAGGTGGGAATGAAAAAAGTAAACTTGAAATACATTTACCGTCAGAGAAAGAAAACAGGTTTATGCAAACTATTTCTAGCACTGGTAAATCAATTTCAATTAAGTAATAAATATCATAGCTACAATATTAGTAGTATTACTGATGAAAGTTATGACAAAGTCTAATTTTCAGAGGCACATTTATCATAATAATAATGCTCACCTAACTCAGATGTTGTGAAGATTCATTAATATTTATACCCATTTGTGTTTTGGAAATAACAAGCATTATATTACTTTAATTTTTACATGACTAATTAAAGCAGTATGAGGTTATAATTCAAGCCATAAGGACAAAACCTGTTCATTCTACGTAGCAACCAGACTTGGACAAATAGTAACAACAAGCAAAAATAGTAACAACAACAATAATAGTATGTTGCTTCCTATAAATAATGTTTTTCCCCTTAATTCATGCTCTAAATACAAAGTCCAGGGTTTGAACTGTGTCTTTCTGAGGTCTCTTTGGTCCTACCACTCCCATGAGATTTATGGCAATAGGCAGGGAGAAAAGAAATACTAAACTCACCACATAAACTGTTCTAAAAAAAAAATAGTTGGGCTTGCTCTAATTACAGCGATGATTAATTCTTTGCAGCTTTCAGCATCATAAAATTGCATTCCTTTAACTGCAAAATAGGTAATAGCATCTGTTGCATCAGCTATAAAAGTCTCCAAGCCCTAATTGTTGTTCAGAAGACCTAGCAGTTTGGTCTGTATTAATCAGCCAGGATTTCCTGTGAGTAATTGCTCTTAACTAGCTCAAACACAGTAATGGACTGGTAAATTGGACACGAAGAACAAACAGCTTTAAGAAGAACAAACAGCTTTAAGAAGAATCTTGACCACTTTATTTCCTCTCTTGCATTACAATGACAGCTACTCATAACAAAGGTAATTAGATATTCTCTATTTAATGTCTGACCATGTCACTCAAGAAAATCACTTTCTTCTCATTTACTTTCCTCTATTTCTTTTATCACCATGACAGACACCACTGGTTAACTCTGAGTACCACTGAAAACCACACAAGCCCATGGGCTCTGCTTACTGTTCTTTATTCTGACCCCATCATTCTCCCAGTTGCAGAAACACTGACTTTAAGAGGTGGTTTGTCACTTGGCTGTTTAGGAAATCCCTTTTGGAGACCACGGAGACCCACAAACATGATTCCAGCCCAAACACAATAAAGATCTCTGTGTCTCCCCAGGAGAGATGCATTGAGCTTAACCAGTGACGCTGGTGGAACCATGTGCTGGGCAAGAGTGGCTTTGACTGACACCAACAGAGACAGCCTCGACCCTTTTTGCTGAGATGCTCTGGCTAACCACTAATTTGCCTATGAGTTTGGGGGTTACTGAACTCTTCAGCCCAAGCCCCCAACCTTGTTATGTGGAACAATGACTGAAAAATCAAAGTTTCTCTATGTGTATATTTATTCCCCAGCACTCTCCCAAAACTTCACCTTGCGGTTTCAGCCTCAGGTTGGACCTTGCTCTAGTGTAAAGAATCAAAACCCAAACAAACAACAGAAAAATTGCAAGAGTATTTTAAAGACCAAGAAGCCTGGTGCCTTCCCTATGACCTTTTCAGAAAAAGAACAAATCTTCTGTGTTCAAGGTTAGAAAAGCTCCCTATTAGCACAAGGCTTACCCAGAATATTGCTGCCTGAAAGATTAAACTTCTGTAAATATAAGCACTGCAAAAAAGCATTTGGAATGAAAGCTGACAGCCTGACTAGCCACAATGTACCCACGCCAGTCTCACAACTGTCTGCCAAGCTTCTTGGGAGAAATATATTTTAAGGAACATGCTTTAATTCATCATCCTCTACAATGATGAAGTGATACAACAGGACAACACACATTAGTCGCCTCAATATATTTGCAGAATAGGTGTCTGCCACTTCAGGGCTGTGTTATTCCAAAGTGGGTGTCAGTGCCATTGCCTAGACCAACACTGAGCAGAGATGCTTTGTGCAAATAGACAGAAAAACCTTAGAAGAAAGCTAATATTGGCAGGAAATGACTTGGTAGCATTTTTTTTCTTAAAAAATATTTCACTTCAGTGGAGTGACTCACTACGTTTTCATATTTTGATTTTTTTTTTATTCCTAGCTGATAGTAAAAATAAAGGCTGAATTAAGCCATATTAGAATTCAGATAAATGATTAATTGATATGGCATCTATGAAGGTATTATAGACGTATGTAAATGTAGCACACTGCACAGTGTAGAAATTATGAAAACATCTACACTCACAATTAAAAGGCCGCATGTCATGCTTTTAGATGCCGAAAAAATAAAGCAACAGTTTCTAACACCTATAAAATAAGTACACAATAGTTTCAAGAAGTTTCTTTTTTGAATTTAAACTTTTTTTAAAAAAAAGTACTTTGCTGATATATTTTCCTGAAATCTCCTTTTGACTTTGCAACAAGGACAACTGCCCAAGGCTTTGCTAAATCAATTTCTTGTGTTGCAGAAAACAGCGTAATTTGAATTTTGTCCAAGAATACAGTTTGAAATGCAGAAAATGTGAAAAGCTAACTAACATGCAATTATTTGTAGCCACACTCTGCATACCAAGTGAGAAGAAAGCTGAATAAGTAATTTAGCAGTTACTGCAACTTTAATAAACAAAGAGCCACCCATCATGGCTTAAGGATGTAATATTCAAGAGTGAATCTTGCTACTCTTCTATTAGTATGATTCTTCAAAAAAAAGTATTTGCATCCTTCACAAGCACGTCTCTTAAGGAAAAAAAAAAGAGAGGTTTTTAGACTATTTCAGAAGATTATTTCAGGAACTCTTGCCATCATAAACTCCCATATGGATACTTGACCAATGTATTTTACAAATATTCCCAAAGGTCATGTTTCCAACTTTCCACCTGGGGTTTTCCTTCCTGGAAGAAGACATGCTGTTGAGGAAGGGAGCATCTAGCTGTGTGCTGCTCTTTCCTCTCCAGCCAGGCATCTCAAGCACCACAAACACGATGTTTTGCCTGTGCCTCAAACCCACAGGTCTGCAAGCACTGAAATGCAGAGGAAACATGCCCCGTCTGTCTCTTTCCATCCCCATCCTCCTCCTCCTCCTTCATTGCGCACAGCAAACTCTCTTCTGCAGCCTGAACACAAAGTGTGGGCTGCAAAAGCCCACAAAACTTTGCTTCTTGCAGATCTTCCAAATATGCAGCCCTTTCAGTTGAGAAAGGTAAGATGAAAAGTGAATTTCTTACTACTGTTTTTAGGAATGAATTCTTTCCTCTTACTATAATTTTTGTCGCAATAGACATTTTTCTTTCATTCCCAGAGGAAGAGAGGAAGCCCTCTCTCCTCAGGGCACGATGCATCTGAGCAGTGTTGGCACAGGGCTGCCACAGCCAAAGGCCAATCTCCAATAGAAGAACAGAATTTCACAAAATAGCTCTAGCACGCAGGGCAGGGTGGCTTTTAGACAAAGGCTTTGCTTGCTCAGTGTCCATTAGGCTGCCTTCCTCATATTTAGATTTAACTGAACACTTCCACATCCATCTCTGTCTAGAATTCTGCTAAGCTTTGGATAAGTGAAGTTGCACCAGCAATGATTTCCCAGCAAAAAAAAGTCTTTCAGAATTACCCCAAAAGATTCTGGTAGTTTTATTTGAACTTTTTCTGACACAAGGCAAGTTTCTTCTGATTTGTATACTACTGTGAGTCAGGAATAACTTCAAAGATGACAGCAGAGAAATCAGATGAGCAATAGAAACTCTACTACCTAAAGCACCAACAATTTTCCTTCGGTTAATAGCTCAAATTAGATTTATTTTACGGAAGAAGAATTACAGTTGCCGGTGAATTAATTACTTTCATTCTGAGGAATTGGTGCAATTCTAGATTATGGAAAAAAATATATAGGGTTTATAGTTTATCTGAGTAGTACAGCATAGCTATCATTCAAACATTTCAGGTCTTACACCAGTACAAAGTAAATATTATTCAGGCCAAAGAACTGCTTCCCATGGGCTTGATTCTTTAGTCATAATTTAAAAATGACTCATTACACTTTTCTCTTTTGAAGTTTGGTAGAAAATTTGCCCTAATCTAAAACTTAGTAGTAACACAACAGTGATTTCTTATGAATGATTTATACCCAACCCTCTGAAGAAAAGGATTTATAATGAAAGTGATAGCTCAACCCTAACTGCAGCACTGGGAACAGCGGCTCCATAATTAACGTATTATTTCAGTTGTGGGAGACACTGACAGTTGCTTTTTGTTCTGGGGAAGAAATTTATGGTGTGACTGAGAAAGGCACCATGGAAAAAGAAAAAACCACGGAAGAAGAATAGAAATCCTTGCAGCGAAGACATGTCCTTACAATCCCCCTCCCAAAGACTATAAAATTCTGGCAATGACGATGTTTCCTCTACAGTGTAATTTATACCTTTCTCCTCTACTAGATGGCAGTATGAGATGCTCTCAGAATATCTAAGTGAGGATTTTTTTTCTTTGTTTCATAGGAAGCAATTAATTTAAACTATCATCTTACTGGCATAGAAGTAAAAAAAAAAAAAAAGTTGCCACTGGCTGTGCATATTGAAGTCAAATCTGTTTACTTACTGGTTCAACGTCAAAAGCAAAAAGTGCATATTCCCGGTCAGGTGATACTTCATATCGAATAGCCTTTAAGGAGACCTAGAAAATAAATCAAACATTAAAATAAATATTTTTCAGTTTTCAAGCTAATGATATCTAAACCTAATTGTTATGACCATCTTTCTAATGATAAAGATTACTGCTGTATTAAGTGTCTTGAAAAATAATACAACACATCACTTCTCAAAACCCAGAAATGTTTGCGGTCTCTTATAGGTTCCTGTAAGACCAAGCACAGCTGTATTGTGACTCAAAGCAGGCAGCGACCTCAAAAAATCACAATTGTCCTTACAAACTTACTGCACAGTGGCTGCTGGGGCAGCTGTGGGCAGCAGATAGTAGAAACGTTTGATAAATGTCAATTTATTAATTTCCTCTCATTCCCTGCAGTCACTGGCCAGAGTGCAGGAAATAATAAACAGCAAAACCTGCTGGAGCAAATTAGTATAATGAGACACCACTACCTCTCCTAATTAAGATAACACTGAGGAAAAGCATCGCACCTTCCCCAGTTAAAAAACCTTTGGGATGCTGTGGTGATACAGCTTTCCAGGTGTACCTCGACCTGAGTTCTGCAAAAAGCTGCACTGCAAGTCTTACAAACAAGACATGCCAAAATATCTCACACTTGTCAGGCATCACCTCTTCCCTGATCCATTTATTATTTCTATACGGCAGTTAGCAGAGTGTTTCAATACTACACACTGCTGGCACACATGGCACCAAGGTCAAAGAGAGGTGTCACCAACATGTCACTCATGCACTGCCTTTTAAATCTCAGCGTCTCACCTAACAAACCAGGTGCAAGTCCTTGAGAGATTCCCCTGGAGCAAAATGGAAGGGGGAATTTGGGCTGCATGGAAATGCACAACATCCCACTGGGAGAGTCCTCCCCAAGGCCAGAGGGGCTGGAGGCATGCCTGGGGAACCCAGGGGACACCAAAGGCAGAGGGGACTGACAACAGCATGGTTCATGTTGGAAGGGATCTTTAAAGGTCATTTAGTCCAACCTCCCCTGCAAGAAGCAGGAACATCTTCAACTAGATGAGGTTGCTCAGAGCCCCATCCAACACAGCCTTGAATGTCTCCAGGGATGGGGCTTCTACCACCTCTCTGGGCAACCTAACCAGCTGAAGGCCCAATGTGGATCAGGATGGAGGTTACCAGGGGAGAGTGAGAGCCAGCAATGTCAGCATGAAGAAACATTTTACATACTGTTATATTAATAAACACAGAGAAAGGAAAACATGCCAAAGCAGCAGGAGTTTTTCTGACACAGGGTTGGGAAGGAAGAAGACAAAGACAATGTGCCTCGATGAGACGTAACGGTGGCTGCCCTATCAAAACCTTTTGGATTAATGTGGAGGTGGCGTTCTGTAGATTTATTTACCAAAAGGGCAGGGGAGCAAGTGTAGAAGAGGCAGGAGGGAGGCCATGGCATGAAAAAGTAGGATTAACTTGCAACACTCTGCTTTTCTTACAAATGGCAAAAATTAAAAAAAAAAATAGAGAAACAAACAGAATAATCAAAACCTTAGGCAGGTACTGCATAAGCAACAAATTTACAAGGGTGACGGGATTCATATCTCATTGTTGAAGCAAACGAAATGTATTTTACTTTGGAAATTAACTTCTTACGGGAAATATTGAAATACTCTGACATTTAATGTACTAACCTCTGCCACAATATTACTTCATCTACTACAAAAAACAATACTACAAAACACTTTCATCATCATAAATAATACTCCTACCAGCTATTAATTTATTTTCTTTTCATTCATTTTAATACTACCTAGTAACTTCTTTTCCCAGTAATTTCTATAGGTTTCTCTCATATGCAACTCCACTTCTATTCATCAACAACACTGAAATTACATTCCAACCATCAGGCAAGAAAAATCAGCAAATCCACAAATTATAAAATAAGTATTTGCATGAGGGAACAGAGAATGCTGCCAATAGAGAGTAAATTATATCAGTTGTCTTTTCTATTAAGCATGCAAAGACAAGAATTATGCATCTATATGATATGCAAGACTAGCTTCAAATATCTGTATACTTTACTGTAATATCAAAGAAACTGAGCCTACACAATAATAACAAAAGTTGGAGTTCAATTCCACATTAACAGCGATTGCCTAGCCCTTAGTATTACCCGTGTATTGCTTCTCATTGAAAATACACAAACTTGAAACCAAAGTCATTTTCTGCTTTACTGATTCAGCTGCAAGAGAACTGTGAAATTCTGCTACTCGTTATAGAAAATACTTACAATTTTTTTGTTTTCTATTAATATTGTTGAATTGTTAGTTTCGACATTCCTCAGAATCACTGTGCCATTCCGGTTTCTATAAATGAATTCATTATCTGCAAGAAAGAAAATAAAGAGCATTAAGGAACTCTGAAATAGTCTGTTTGTGTAAAACCCAATTATGGACTTGGACCAAAAGTACTGCTAGGAACTTCTCTCTAAAAACACAGGTATTTTTCGATTTTTTGATGCAGCCATTGCTGTGATATTAAAGTGGCTTCCCAGATAATCGTTAAACAATCATCTGCTTAGTGTTTGTCACATGTTTCTTCCACCACACTTTCCCAGAGCTGAATACAAGAGGGTGACCTGTTTGGAATGTACATGCACAGCTTGCTATATTGTTAGTCTAGAAAAACACAAGGTCAAAAAGCATTCCTTATGCTTAAAGGTTTTCAAGATCCTCAGTCTCTGTAGGAGTTTAATAAGCCAGATGCCTAGAAAGTCTCTGAAAATTAAAGGCAAGTCACCCTCTAACGCACCAAATTCTGGAACCCAATATTGTGCAAATCTTCCAGCATTTATCCTGCAAACTAATACCAGAAGGAGATGCATACAAAGAAATTGCCATTTTCATATGGAATAAGATAAATCAGCTTGTTCCTATTGCACCTCAGGATTACCCCAGCATTCAGGGCATCTGGACAAGAATCCCCCAGGGTAGCTGCAGCAGTGGCAGGAGACAGAGTCCAGCTCTCAATGCTCAAAACCTACGTGACAGAAAGACTGGGAAAGATGTATGAAAGAGACTCCAAATGAGGGTTTGGTGGCAGGTTGAAGGCTCAGGATGAAAAACCATTACAACAATAAAGGGTTGTGACCCTGTCAGATGTCATAAACTGAAGTTCAAGTCTGATCAGTGTTTACATGCACTGCCCCACAGATAAAGTATAAGTCCCAAGCACAGTGGTATTAAAAGATTCAGCAGCTCTTCTTGACATAGGAGTAGTGTTACCATTTTTTTTTTTTCTTTCAACCAGGCTAAATTAAGACTGAGAACTGATGGGACCTAGCAAATATCTGCCTCCAGTTTCAGCTAGGGAAACAATTCCTCATTGCCCATATTCACTGTGACTCCTCCAGTGTAGCTGGTGTTACCTATGAGTGTTAGGGACACGTGAATGTTTGAACATTATGCATGGGTTGTTCTGGGATGAGTCAAAAATGAGTTTAAATCCTACAGGATTCATAAAAGCAGAGACCCAGATCATTGTAATCACAACCAGATGTGCATTGCCCAGCTTGGGGTAAGCTGCTGCAGACTACACTGGGTCCAGAGACCTAGTTCTTTCAAAACTTTGGTGTACAGACCTAGCAGGCAAATACAGACCTTTCTTATCCATGTTTCAGTCTTCTTTTATTTCTAAGTTGATGATGACAATCCTCATCACACTCATTAGCCACCTTCAGAAAATGCTCCGAATCACAGAATTGCCTCAATTGTAAAAGACCTTTAATTTCATCGAGTCCAATTATTAACGTAACACTGACAGGACCTTGACTAAACCACATCTCTAAGCACTATCTCTACCCAACTCTTGAACACTTCCAGAGATGGGGACTTCACCTCTGCCCTGGGCAGCCCATTTCAATGCCTGATAATCTTTCCAATAAAGAAATTCTTCCTAATATCCAATCTAAATGCCCCTCGGCACAGCTTGAGACCATTTCCTCTTGTTACTTGGTTGAACAGGCTGATCCTCACCTCTCTACAACCTCCTATTGCTATCAATACAGTCCTCTCCTACATATCACAGTGTTACATGTAAGTGTAGGAAGAACAAATCTTCTCTAAGATTGGGATCAATCAGATTCTGTGAGGCCAAACTGTTGCTGCAATACAGATCATCTCCAAATAATAAGATTTTAGAAACTAAAAATTCTCAGCATCCAAATCAAAGTAGCTCTTCAGACTCATAAGAAAAGTTCTCAAAGCATGTCTTTCTTTTAATTATGGAATAAATTTTACCAACACCTTCGATCCTGAATAAAAAAAAATGAAGGACCTGAATTAGATTAAGATTTGATTAGATTAAGATTTGAGACCAGAACAATGAAGAGAGTTCCTATTCAGACTTGACAGTATTAAGACTTTGTCACTAGTTCTGGAGTGCTGTCCAAGGGCAATGATATTTTCCTAAGCATGCCTGATTATATTCAGGACTTCAAAATACTGCTTCAATTTATGACTGAACAAAGATTCTTAAACCTAGGAAAGAACTGATTGAACAGAACTAGGCGAGACCTGGACAGGCTGGAGAGTTGGGCGGCGAAAAATTTAATGAAATATAACAAGGGTAAATGTAGAGTCTTGCATCTGGGTAGGAACAACCCCAGGTTCCAGTATAAGTTGGGGAATGACTTATTAGAGAGCAGCGTAGGGGAAAGGGACCTGGGAGTCTTGGTGGACAGCAGGATGACCATGAGCCAGCACTGTGCCCTTGTGGCCAGGAAGGCCAATGGCATCCTGGGGTGTATTAGAAGGGGGGTGGTTAGTAGGTCAAGAGAGGTTCTCCTTCCCCTCTACTCTGCCCTGGTGAGACCCCATCTGGAATACTGTGTCCAGTTCTGGGCCCCTCAGTTTAAGAAAGACAGGGAACTGCTGGAGAGAGTCCAGCACAGGGCAACTGGGATGATGAAGGGAGTGGAGCATCTCCCTTATGTGATATTTTAGGTTAAGGGTTTCAGACTTGCTGAACGCAGGGGTTCGCTTATCTGTTGTGCAGACCCAGAGAACGGAGGAAAACAAGGCCTACACAGAACCAGCCGAAGGAGGGAGTCTTGTGACGACAGGACGGCCCTGTTTTGGCTAAGGAGCAAGGCCGCATGGAAGACTAACAATGTGAACCATCCTGCACATAGATAAGTTTTTGCAAAATAAAATCCTGAAGGCCACGGGGCCCAGAGTGGAAATTTTTACCCTAATATCCCTATATGACTATAGTCACCCACTCTTCGCTCAAATCATGCTGAATGCCACCCCGGGGTGGGGGGCAGGGGGTGTGAAAAATAGTACATAAGGAGCATAGAGGGTATGTGTCGTTGGGAGGAGAAGACCCCAGAAGAGGAAGAGGCAGCCGACGGGCTGTGCTCCTTCTCCTTCACCCAAGACAGGGACGCCTTCTTGGTAAGAATTGCGCTTCCACCTTTTGGTGTGTAATACCCGGGATAGTATTTTGCTAGCATTAGTATCGTATATTAGCGCTATTGCAGAGAGTGAATTTATCAACGGCAACTCCGAACCTTGTATCTGTCGCTTCAATAAATCACTTATTGTTAGTTACCTTGCAAATTGTCTCAGTGCAAGTCCTTAAACGGGGCTCTGAAAATTCAGTGCAAGCCCTTAGTGGGGCTCTGAAAACTCAGTGCAAGTCCCTAACGGGGCTCTGAAACAAGCAAGTGCTTAGCTGGGGTACGTGCCTCTCACAGCCACATACCTTTCACGCGACACCTTAGAAGAAAAGACTGAGGGAGCTGGGGCTCTTTAGTTTGGAGAAGAGGAGACTGAGGGGTGACCTCATTAATGTTTACAAATATATCAAGGGTGAGTGTCACGAGGATGGAGCCAGGCTCTTCTCGGTGACAACCACTGATAGGACAAGGGGTAATGTGCTGAAACTGGAACATAAGAGGTTCCGCTTAAACTCGAGAAGAAACTTCTTCTCAGTGAGGGTGACGGAGCCCTGGAACAGGCTGCCCAGAGAGGTTGTGGAGTCTCCTTCTCTGGAGACATTCAAGACCTGCCTGGACACGTTCCTATGTAGCATAATCTAGGCATTCCTGCTCTGGCAGGGGGATTGGACTTGATAATCTTTCGAGGTCCCTTCCAATCCCTGACATTCTGTGATTCTGTGACAGCGGAGAAGATAAATAACGAATGCTTGTTTCCTGCCTTTTCCAAAATAAATATTGGGAGACACTAAATGAAACCAGTCAGAGATAGGTTCAACACAAATAAAAGGGATTATTTCTTCATGCAGAAGGCAAACAAGCTGTGAAAGTCACAGTCCCAGAGTAGAGAGCGTGCCAGGACTGCATGTGGATCCAAAAAAAGAATTAAAAAAATAGAAAAAAATCTATTAAATATTATGGGTCTCAAGAGGAGACACACTTCAGAAAGCCCTTGAACCTACAATTGTGAGGGACCAAAAGCATATCCTGAATTACTATTCCAAGAAATTCACTTTTAAAAAATATGTCCTGAGCATTTGCTCTTGTCCCAGGACAGACACCAGAACGAACAATCATCTCTGGAGTCTGATCCAGCACTGACTTATTTACAACTTTAACTTCCAGCTTCTGTGTACAGATTCTTATGAAACGCCTTTATGCCAACAATTTAGGAAGTGATACTATAAAAGGTACTAATGCTTCTTATACACATTGCCTTTATATCCCTAGGCCATTAAAGCTGAAGCATCACTTACTGTAGCAGGGAAGTACACAGTCCAAATTTTTATTTTCAGGTATTCCAGAAATAACAGGAATAGTTAAACTGAGAGACAGAATATTACCTAATTATCAGACATTTTTAAAAAGATTACTGCTTTAATAATCACCTTATGCCAATAACACAGAATGCTTTCCAATTACATACTAAGTTCTAGAGAGAAAAATCACATTTTAAATAGAGCCAGCAAAGCATTTGGATAATTGTAAGCCTCTCAGGATATTTCCTAATTACAGAAAAAAAAATGTAATGAAACTCTGCTCAAAGTTCAGTACACAGGTAAAGCAGCTTATTAATCTAATGAGTCTGTAAGGCTGTTAATAGTTGGTAGCTGTTTCTTGAGCATTGCATGAATTGGTGGAAGCTACATTACTGCCCATAATGACATTGCTACTAAACTATTATTGCTCCCTATGCTCAAAAGAAAACATAACGTTTTCATAAACTGTGAAACTTAAAGATGATTACATGAAAGTTGCTCCATAGTTGGAAGTAGGAGATGAAAGAATTTCTCATTATTCATTCAAGTGTAACAAGTCTAAAATCAGGTGCTAATCTGCTGCATGTACTTCTGGTATGAATAAGGAAGAATAAATGAAGCGGCACTGATTTGTTAGGGCTGTAAATCTTGCTGTTATATTCAATACAAGCCATCAACACAGCATCTGAATTAATGAACAGAAAATTGCTCTGCTTACGAGAACAACAAATTGATCTGCATTATATTCCAAGCAAAACACTGTGAGGTTTCTCTGGTCTGTAAGTCATATTATCTTAGTCCTCAAAAGAATCAATGAATAATATTTCTGGACTGCTGTTTTGAAGTGTGTGATTTGTTCCAGCGCAAGAGCATTTATTTAAATGGGACATACCTCAATCAAAGACAAAAAGCAATGCAGCAACCTCTGTCTGTAATGAATTCCGTCCAGCGAGCTGATGAGAATTTGCAGCCTGATTTATAGTTGTCACCACAGCTAATAAAGGTCATCACTGCATCTCATTTTTTATACCTGCCTTTCTTTGGGGCTGGTGTTCGGTGTAAATGATGCTGAAAATTGTAACTTTCAGGCATAAAGCCATTTATTCCATTCCTTCAACAGCAGAACTCACTTTGCCAACTCCTCCCCCTCTTTCAACTTCCAGGAAATTGTTGAGTTGGTAGAATATGTTATGTCTGTGAGAGTAGACACAGATATGTAGTCACACTTACAAAGATGACTGATTACAAAAAGCAGTGATTACTAGAAATAACAGAGCAACTTTGGTGCTGTACAGAGTTGGCGTAGAGGAATGGGGGAGCCTTGGCTGAAATTAAAAAAAACCCCTGATAAGCAGAATGGATGAAATTAGAATATCCAAGACCCAATATTTACAGCGTCAGAATTTCCCAGCCTCTTTGTACATGTCCTTCTTAAATTTGGTCAGAAAGTATGTGTGCAGAAAAAACAGATCTAGCGACAGGGAGTTTGTGCCCCTTGCAGTCGCTGAGCCCTCGGGAACAGCACACACATGGGTTTGCTTAGCCTGGCAGCTCTGCCTGCTGGCCTCTTGTTTGGAGTGAAACAAGACAAAATGATGGGATTTTTCTTAAGAGAATAATGCATTATGCATTCTGGCCCCAATACAGGTTTTGCATTTTCAGGCACACTAACTGGCTGACCCTTTCCAAGGTTTTACCATAAGAAAAAGCACAGGGTCTCTGGAAACTTGCCCACTGGTGCTGCTGTGGTGCTGAACCTAGACCTGGCAGTTGAAACTTGGGAAAAAGATCATGAAATCATCACTGGTATCATTTGGGGACCTGGAATCATCAGCTCAAGATGCAGATGCAGGCTGAACAGCCAACAAAATGCTGAACACCATCGAGAGAGAGCAAGATAGCATGGATCTTTTGCCATGATATAGAACAAGGGAGTACAAAATTCATGGCCAACTGATAAACCGACAGATATTAAAGGAAATGGGCAGGATATACCATCTATCTTCCCTGACACAGAGCTGCTTCATTATGGACCACTAAAAGGGGTCAAGTCCAACACAGGATCAGCTATTGCTGTGGTTAGAAACCCAACACTGCACTAGAGAAGCAGTTGCTTGAGCCAATGCCATTTTTATTTTTTTTTATACTGCTACATGTCAGACTGGGCACCAGACTAAGCAGCTCATCACAGTGGACAAGAAGGTCTGGGACAATTTTTCTTCTAGGAATAAATTTGAGTATTGATAGTGCAAAGAAGCTGAAGGAACTGCATCCAGATACAGGGACACAGCTTTGCTTTAGTGTCAGTGCTTACGAATTTATGGCTGAACAGCTTTTCTGGTGAGACTGAGTAAGTACAACATCAGAGATGAGAGACTGGTTTGTTAGATAATAGTAGGACCTGCATGCTTTTGAAAAGAATTGTCATTATTCGTCAGAAATTATGGAAAGCAAAAAGCAGAACTATGTAATAAAAGATAGGAAAAAATAACAATGTAAATCTAGTTGTAAAAAAAAATTTTAAATTGAAATTGTAATTTTCTATCAGTTTAGCAATTGATGAAGGAAAAGCAGAGAAAGTAATGTTAAAAAGTTCACATGCAGCTAGTCAGTAGTAAGTTAGTGAAAAGCAGAAGGTAGTATCAGGACTGTTAGGACAGCTACAGGTATTTAGAGCCACAAACTTAGAGACAAAGGCAACTTCTCAAGTACTGTAGTCTCAAATCAACAGATGTGAAAGATAATCGAATGAGTCTCAGTCCGATGAAAGTCAGCATCAGGGGAATTATCATTCTCAGTCCCTAAGATTAATGGAGATTGGTGAATAAAGGAAATTTAAGTCCTGAAGTTGTTCTGAACCATTTCAGATAAATGAGCCTCCACATACCAGTAAGACCAGCCAGGATGGCAAACAAACTACACTGTGTCAAGAGAGCAGAGGCCAGCACACCCCGCGGGAGCAAGCGCGGGGACCAAGGTCACATTGCACCAGGCCACCAGGCTTTGCTGGGCTGGAGCTCTGCCCTGGCACAACCAATGTCATGGGGCCACCAAGAAAGGACTGGGCACTCTCCTGTTGTTTCTCATGCTTCCTGTTGTAGAAAGATCCTTGCTAGACCTGACCTTGGGTGTGACCCAGAGCAGCTGGCAGGCAGTTTGAATCTGATGGGCTTTACAATGGGGTTAGAAACCCCAAGAGTCCTCTGAGCTTCACAAGAAGTGAAAACACCACGTCTTCTTCGACCTGATGAAGCTAATTACTGCAGCTGGAAACGAGTCAAGACCCTGACTCTCTCTCTTCCAAAAAAAGTAAAGCTGTTGTGGGGATTTTAATGACTCAAAGCAGTCAGAACTTTAGAATTTTATCTGACATCTCAAGGACGAGCCTCCCACCAGCCCCGCAGCCGTGCCTGCCATGGTGCAGGGCATCACTCGACCAGACTGAGACCCCCTTTGCTGATGTGATGGTAGCGCCTGAACCAGACAAGACTTTCTTGGAGCCTTCCCAGGCAAGTATTGATCAGACACCACCGTTTAGCACCTACCATCTGGCAAGATAACGGGCAGGAAGGCTACAACAGTAGGACAGATTTCTTTTTCAGGCTGGCAATGGCATGTACTACAATTGTGTTCATTTGGAAAAATATATGAGAAGATGAGGCAGCATAATAATAATAATAATAATAATAATAATAATAATAATAACAATAATAATAATAACAATAATAATATTATCATCATGATGATCTGCTTGTTCCTAACAAGGGCCAAGTTAGCCCCAACACCTGCATTTGCACCCAGAAGCCAGCACATGTGCAGCAGAGCCTCAGGAGGAGAGAGCAGCCCACCAGCACCAGGCACATATGTTAAGCACAGCCATCCACACAGCTTACATGAGCATCTAACATGGAAAGTAAAATGGGGAGGGTCTTAGGATTTCCTGTAACACAGGTGAAGGAGTAGGACAAGCTGAGGCCAACATGCTGCTGTTTGTGTGAGCAAGACCTGAAAAAAAATCCTTTAATCCTGCCAGCACAAGCACCAGTCTGTTACCTTCAAAGACTGGTTTTGAGTGAGAAATAATGGAAGCCAAGAGGAAAATGACAGAACAGGGTAAATTCACAGAGGAAATAAAAACTGTCAGAAAAAAAACCGTAAACATTAACAAGAAGCATCAAAGAAGAGGGAAAAGGTTGAGTGTAATATGAGCAGCAAGAAGCATGAGCACAAATAGGCTTAGAGAAATGCTTATTTGATTTTGCTTTTGTGAAAAGGGAGACTGTATCTTACTTACTAGGCCTGCGGGACTATGCACCCACATAGCGCAGTATCTGCCTAACTGCAGTCACATACCTTTACATGACAAGAGAGTGATCCCCCCCCCCCTCCCAGGACCTGTAATCCCTGGGGCAGGTATGGTTTACTCCTCAGAAAAGCACGGAGAATAAATGTTCAACAAACTCTAGGACCATGCATGCTCCCAAACCACTGCAAAACTTAACAACGTAGAAGGTAATGCAAAATAAAAAGCATAGTCAGTCCCTGATGGAAGCCTGCTCAGGTGTCCAGACAGATGCAATCCCAAATTCATGTGGAAAAGACGACCATTGTGACAATGCATTTAATACTGTTACTTCCAAGACATACTGCAGTGCATCTATCTGATATTTGCAGCATGTATCCATAAACAACTGAATCTGAAATTCCCTCCCAAAAGCAGAAGCCAGGCTTGTTTAGGCATCGAGCTGCTTCCCAGAGAGAAAAAAGCAGGGCAGGCATCCCATCCCCTGTTCCCTGGTGCTCTGGGATAACAGAGGGAGAGGGAGGCAAGGATCACGAGTGGTGACCAGCAATGAAATCCTGTTTCCATGCAAATAGCTTCACCCCACCCTCAGCGAGAGCTGTGCCTTAAGGATGGTCCCTGCAGACCTTGGCATTTGTAACTCGTCACAGACCGCCTGTCCCGGTTTGAGGTGTCAGTGTTTAGCGGCCGGTCCAGCCCTAATCCCTGTCACCCCCTGACATTGTCCTGCCTTTTGTCTTCAACACACCTTCCCCTCCCCCAGCAACTCCTTTGTCTTCAGCCTTATAGAATAAATAAGTGCAGAATAAGTAAGAATCTGTTGCACTCTGTGGTGCTGATGCAAGGGAGCAATAAGGGACAGAGAACAGCTTGCCTTTAACAACATCACTACAGCCTTTCATTCCAGGAGACAACTGAAATGCTATTTTTATCTTTCTGGCATTATAGGTAATTATCCTTTTACTGTTTCCAGCATTGTATTTTTTTTTTTTACGTGAGAGGCTGAAAGGAAAACTTCAACTTCTTTAAATAGGTGATTTACTGTAGTTTAGCTAAATGCACTGGTGCATTAAGTAAGTGCAACCTGATAGAATGTGTTTCATTATGCAAGAAGTGGTTTTAATTGCTCATCACCTCAATGCTGTTGCACCAATATAGCACTTTTACAGTAGTATCAGTAAAATAAAACACAATTATAGCTCAGGAAAATTCCCATATCAATGTGCATCTCCAGCAGGCTTGTAAATTAACTTGTGAAAAACTTGAAGAAGGCTGAGTCCTGGGAAAACTCAGAACTATAAAAATCAGTAATGCCAGTCTGTTTCTTTTTTTTTGTCCAATCCTGCATCCTTCAAGATCCACACTCAAAAAACCACTTATTTAATCCCATTGAGAAAAGATCTCTGCACCAAGTCTGAAATCCAGGCAGAGCACACCTTTGAAATTTCAATCCTAAATGTGAAAGCAGGTACAATTCTGCTTCTACCTCTCATTTACAAGACTGAACTCCACTTCAAAGAGCCCATATCTAGGAACTCAGTAGGCTCAGATCATGGCTTAGTGGCATAGACGTGAAAAGCTGAAGTCCATATGAGAAACAGAGAACTCCTCTTTGCTGCTTGTGCATGCTTTTGTAACACACGGAGGGGGGGAAAGAGAGGCACTACAATTAGGAAGAAAATGAATGAGAAATCCTCTGGATTAAATCCATTTTGACTCTATGCAGGGCAAGTCATCCTGATTACAAAACTGTTGCAAAATCCTAACGACAGTAAAAGCATACATCTTGCTGCTTGCTGCCCTCAGTTTCTCTCTCTGTAACGACTGACAGCAGTGTGGAGACTTTGCAGCAAGCTGAGCTGACTTTGGAATGTTCTAGAGCTGGGAAATCTTCCCAAAAAATTCTCTACCATCTTCTATTCCTGTTCAGTGTGCTCATGCCATGTGCTCTTCAAACCTTAGATGCTATAACAGGCAAAGTGCATTTGACGCCCAAGTTACCCAAGTCCAGCAGCTGGAGATACCAGACTACGCTCATCCCTTGAATTCCCTGTCAGAAATTTCCCACATTCATCACAGGCCAAAAGCAACTTAACCTCAAATAACTAATTTCCCAGGAAACAGTCCGTGATGCCTTTATACACACCCCACGTTTTTCACAGTCTCACCACAGCAATACACAGCGTGGACAGCCAGCAGCACATATCAGCTACTCCCAGCTCCACAACGCAGCCGGTGTGTGTGTATTTGCAGCCCAAATACAAGGCAGCCCAGACTTTACTGGGAATATAAAACCTCCAGGGCTTTTACCATACTAGTTACTAGGTCATATGAGAGCCCAAGCCGCCGTTCCTGCTTGGTCATCCCCACCTTCCCTGCTCCATGTGGGTACACTTGCTCTAAGCCCTCCCTGGTTGTCCCCCAGGCCAGCGCAGCATCGCTTAGCAATCGTCCTCTTCTCTGCCAAACGCACCGGGTCTTATCTGCCTCATTTAGCTCAGCTTCACACAGGGGAGTGCATAACGCAAAGTGTTACGCGCAAATGTTATAATCTATTTGGCACCGAGAAAAAAGAAAGGAATCCATGAATAAATTTTCATTAAAATGTGACCTCACAGCTTGCTTTCTTATTTCCTCTGTGCATTTCCTTGCCTCCTTCTCTTTGCCCCGACCAGATAAATTTGTTAGTGGCCATGACTGAGAGAAAGAACATACAAAGTAAGTTTTATTCCTTTCCATGATTTTCGTGGGCAGAGTACTGAAATTTCAGTACAGACTGAATGGGATCTTTGTATATTAACAAGCAAATTTGCTGTGTATGCAGCTCCGGGTGAAGTTTTAATTACCGTTATGTGCAATATTTCACGATCCCGTTTATTCTATTCTATCACCAGATGCATATGGTGAAGTATGGCTGCTGAAGTTTAACTGTAAAAGGGGTCTGGCAGAGCCATGGCCATTACCTTGACTTTCAGGCTTTTGAAAATCAAGGCGGATGAGACATCCTGCACATCTTACACACTTCGGTTGCCGGTGCGGTTTTGGACTGGTCACAAGAGGGCACCATATTACAGAGGTGATGGAAACACTTTCAACACTCGCAAAGAACCATTAATAAAGAATTGGATGGGGAGCTGGGCAGGGCACCTGGCAGGGAGCAGCACCTTGAGGAGAACAGAGGCTCCTGCACCCAACTGCAAGGGAACCGCTGTCAGACGAGTTATTTGCAATTATACGTACAATCCCATCTTTTTTAAACTACCTAACGAGGGAATGAAAAAAAATAGTGACAGTTAAGAAAATAGCTTTCCCTTAACATCTCAGATTGGTTTGCCCGCAGTGACTGGACCAACTCCTGCAGGGAGCCCCATACCAAACCCTTGAAATGGTTCCTGAATTTCTTATTTCACTTGTTCTTGTTCCTATTCCTCTCTCCACTAAGGAACTGACATCATGCATCATTTACTGCCCTGCGTGATGTTGGTCTTGAATCAGCAGTGCTTTGCTGCTAAGAGCACAAACATGCTGGTGCAGGTGCTGAAGCAAAAGAGCTGATATGAATACCTGGTTTAGGTGCAATGGAAAAAAAAATAGTTATGCCAAAAGAATCACTGGTCCTTTTGTGAATCCTGGTCAACCTTTTATCCAAAAGTATATTCTCAATGGGTTCTCAATGAGTTAATGACTTTCAGCAGCATTAAAACCAAAGAATGACCTCATTCAGTGACAAGAATTTGACTTCTTCATATTTTTCTTTATTTTCTATCCTTACATAGTTTCTCTGTTACTCAGGGAAATTCTTTCTATTACGTATTTCCATGTTTCTGTCATGGTTTTTATCTTTCGCTGGTCCACGTCCATTTCTACTACGATCTAAGATTTTTGGATGGAGCAACCGAAATTCACTGTAGTGATCAAGGTGATAACGTCCCTCAGATCGGATAAAAATATTCTATTTTCAGTATTGTTCTCTCCTGAATACAGTCCAATAAAGTTTCTCCTTGAAACTTTGATTGCAACAGAAAATTGATTACATGTTCTCAGTTTCCTGCCCAAGGAGAAGGAAAGAAAATATAAAATATGGAATTCTAATAAACTCTCTCCTGTTCTTCATATTCATACTATTCTGGCTTGATTATTTAGCTGCATTAGACATTCTGCGCCCATTAGGAAAAAAACCCAGAAATACTGCAATTATTGGTATATAATTCTACTTATAAAAACACCTTCCTCTGTGAGGCATTAAAAATAGAAAAGAAATAAAGTACAAACGTTAAAGGTTAATTTGTTTTAATGCCATATGTTAGGCATGCTACTGAGTTTGGTATCAGCTAAATGCTTCAAGGCAAAAGGTAACAGTAAACGTTCACAAATGCTGCCCCTAAAATTAAAATTTGGACGAAGGAAAATACAGAACACACGGAACAAATATATATATATATATATATATACACACACATATACTCTTGGTGATATTTTAGAAAAGCTTTTAAGACATTTTTTATGTCACAGTTCACAACCCACACTCCCACTGGGAAGGAGAATGAAGCATTAAAAGATACCTCCAAATTATTAATAAGTGTCCTGGCTTATGCACAAGTCTTCCAAGAAATAAATCTTGTAAAATGAGTCAGGCTGTCAAGGGAAGCAATAAGAAGGAGCAGTGAAAACAGCTTCACGTGCCCAGAGTATGTGCATTAACCCCATTACGGTGTGGACGGGTCAGCTCAGCCCTTGATGGCTCCATTCTCTGCTGGTGCCAGTGGGGGAGCAACCAGCGTCAGCTGAAGGAGCAGATCTGGGGTATAGGCTCCTGTCCACCAAAAACCAGGAAAATTGACTGCTGAGCTGAGAATCTATTTATTAGGGTGATTATAAATTAGACTATTGGAAAAAATAACTGGACACTTCATCCAAGAAAACTAGGTGGATCTTTTGTCCAAGTCTTGCTGGTTCTTCTCAACCCACCGGCAGGTACCACAGTATTCAGATTTTGCTACAGTACGTGCATTGCAAAGCCAACACTTCCAAGCAGCACCCGGACTGACTTACTCTGCTAAATGACCACACTGAACATAACTTCAATGAGTGCAAAGTCTCTTTTGAAGTGCTTGATTTACCAGCCCTGCAATGTACAGGTGATCTTCTACAAGGTCCAATGAATGCCAAAATAAGCATCATTTATCCAGCAGATCCAAAATTTTGCCCTTTGTGGGGAAATTGCTTCTGAGCTGAAATATTTTTTCATATCTTGGGATTCAGCTTTGAAATTTCCCACTGCCTTTGTACTGGACTGTGTTTACTTCCCCCCCGCCATGTCATTGTAATCTGCCTTTCTGGAAACTGAAAATGCTTTGAAGTTGATTATCTAGATTTTGTGAATTATTACAGATCCTAAGCGTTGACAGATCAGGTATAAGGCTTCAAAAGAATCTGATATTTTAAAAATGTCTTTTCTAAGGAAATTAAACTTTGGGTTCTTTTCATTTATCTTCAGATAAGTTTAGCTTTCGAAGAGCCATTTAGATATAATTTCAATAATGTCTTTGAGTACTAAAAATATTAGGATGTATTTCATTCTCCCTTTGAATTAAACTAAGTATTTTTCTATGTCATGTGTCCCAGGAGTTGAGACTCTAAGTCAAGTAGCAACCTTGCCCTGGTGGGAATGCTGTGAAGGCAAACTCCCTGCCCAGCCACGCACAAACGTGGTTACATGTTCAGCTCTCTCTCTCCATCAGTCAAATCTTTTGCCTTGCATTTTGTTTTCCTTCTTTCATTTCATCATACTTGTTGTTTTACCTTGAGTTCTTTTCCTGCTAAACATAAGACTAGAAGTATCTTTTGGGAGGTTTTATATTCTGATAATCAGGGATTGTTTCTCAGCGTGCACAGCCACTTCTGTCTCAGGATCACTTACAGGATCACCTCACTTTCTATCAGAGATTATTCCTTATTACCAGCAATGGAAAAATATGTCAGCAAAGTAATCAGTTTTAAAATTCAGGAGCGTGTGTGTAGACCCAGTGCTGGTTTCACATAAAGGTGGGAAAGTCTGGCTGGGAACCTATATTACATGATTTTATGGTATCATGATCATGGAGTGTAGTATAATTTGGTACCAGGATTTAGAGATTTTAACACAGTGCAAAATCCTCTGGTTTTAGTTTGGGGTACAACAAACTGTATTACATGCATGCACTTGCCTTAAAGTGCCACGAAATGCAAATTATTTGAACACATTTGAAAAACCATAAGCCTTACGAGTAGCTGCTCTCCTGTCTAAAATAAAATATTAAAAATGAAAACCATTGAAGAAATAACAAGGATTGCCCAAGCTACTGATCTAAGGCCCATGAAGCAAAATAAATGGGACCAAGCCCTCACATAAGGGGAAGGAAGCAATTCCTCATGTCACAGGTCTTAAGCCACTGAAAATAGTTGATGAATGCAAAGAGGCTCTGAAGAAACTTGTCAGGTGACTTGGAGGAGAAAACCATCTAGGGTTGCTAAACAGAGAAACTACAAGAGGATCTGGTAATTCCCTAACTTAGAAAGTGTTTGAAGTTCACTGCCCTCTCACTCATCCGTGTACACACACATTTTGCCTCTCACGGAAACAGGACTCTGGGCTGGGCAAACCTCTGGTCTCTTCTGTTCTTAATTGAATTTTCATTGATGTGAGATTTGTATATCTACATTTTAAAGTATAATTATATTCCCTTGATAAGTGATAATTATCTCATTCTAATTTTCTTTTAATGAATTATATGTCTGGTACTATTTCTTGTAAGTAAAAAAAAAAAGCACTGCTTCTTATATGTTAAACAGCTTAATACGGCCAGGAGATCCAAACTCACCAAGGACTTTCTTAGATAAGTAAATCTTTGCCTGCTAAATTTTCAGTTACAAATATCTGACATAAAGTTTAATCACCAGAAATACAGTATTTCCTGTATCCAAATTATGAAATTATGGAACCTCAGCATATATTTAATGTTTATTAAAAGGAAAAAAGTGGAAGAATACATACTGCTCTAATTAATCCTTGGTAAGCACTCCATGTTCAACAAGTCTCCAGTTCAGCAAGCTCAGGGAAAGCTACTGAATCACAAAAATTCGGTGCACTTTGCACCAAATAAAAATCTTCAAAAAGGAATCAAAACTGAGCAGGGCACTGTGAAAATGGAAAACTGCCTTGGTTAAAAAATAAAAATAAAAAAGTAAGCGAAGTGCCTCCTAGAGAATAGAGGGCACCTAAAGACGCACTGTGTCAAGAGACATAAACCTTTCTGGAAATCACTGTTGAAGGTACTAATAATATGTAGTAACCAGGATCAGCTGCTTAGCAAGAGACCCTTTGAGCTCATCTTTCTCCATTGTCCCTTTACAGTCCTCCCCTGAATGCACGTCTTGCCCAGCATATCCTGCAATTATGGACCTCATTTCTTCCCTCTGTGTTTTCCAAGGTGTTTATCTCGACATGCTCTTTTCCCAAAACTTCTTCACGTTGGCACCAACCTGATTGTTAGTAAAATCTTCAGCAAGTTCATGTGAACTCTCATTCTCAGTCTTCCTCACCTACAGTTTAAAGCTGAGTTCCTTGCTTATCTGCCCAGATTTTCTTACTAACAGTGCTGAATCTAAACAAAATATATTTCTTAACTTGTCCCAAAGCAAACCTCCTCATGGTGAGACATTGCCAACCTTCTGGGCAAGGAAGAAGACCATCACCTTCTGTGGCATCCAGCTTGCTCCATCACCCAGGAGAATGGCTTTCCTCATTTTCTCTCTTTCCTGTGTTATACTTCTCTGAAGAGGCAAAGGGTAAAAAACCCCACAATTTTATTGTAGTACAAATTCAACCAGTCAGGCTGCGATTATGACCCTCCTTTTAAAGGCTTATCAAAGACAACTTTTGTCACAACAGTTCTGTGTTCCCCATGGTCTGGGGACAGCTGAAAACTCACTGTTACCTGCTTTGCAGGTGTCAACTGGGGAAGTGCATCTCTCAGCATCACACCGTACCTCCTACCTCCAGTCGTTCACCTGGGTTTTTAATGAACACTCAGTGAAAGAATACCTAATCCCTCTCTCAGTTAAACACCTGTAAAACCAATGTCTTCCTCTGAGAGCAGTGGGTTTTGATTTCAAACCACTTTGAATCAGCCGAAAAAAAACCCCTTAATCCTTTTTTAACTGTATTCAAACTGTTAACCATGTAGGCAGGACTGCTGCCTGTGTTTCTTTTCTTCCAGCAGCAGAAGCACTGCTGATGTGAGCTGCATCTTCAAAAGTCCCCCACGGATGCAGTGTTTCCTTCCCATTTCCATTTCCGCAGTTCTTCTTTTTTAAAACTTTTCTTATTTAATCGAAAGGTTCCCCCCTGTGAACTGGGTGCAGTTGAGGTACGTCTGCCTGGCTGGCAGGACCCAGCACTGAATTTATCAGCTTTGCAATTGCCACCAGCAATATCAAGTACTGCGCACCTTGGTGTGACAGAGCATGACCCCAGGGAGCAGCAAAGAAAGCAGTTTCTATCTAATGCACAAGGATTTTTGCCTCAGTGGTGCAAACAAATACAAGACACAAAGGAGCCTAAGTGGTCCTAGTTTTCACATGCCTGTTACAGCTTCAAATTATTCCCCAAAGCCACCCCTCACTAGTGGACACAGTCACAGCAGGAGGCACCACCTCAGTTCTGAGCTACTGTGAGAGAAAAGCACTAATTTTATTGGTCTGACATGTGAGAGTGTGGTCATTATGTTGCCTGTCAGGGGAAGCCTATTTTTCCTGCTTTCTTTTACAAAAATCAGTGGAAGTAGAATTAGACAGTTATGGGGAATACGTGTTAGTAGAATACAGACAAGAACTGAAGTCCAAGGACATCTGCCACTTCCAGCCATCTTTGATTTGCTGATAGTTCCCTTGGATATTACCCTAGCAACTGAATGTATTTTCCAGTTCTTCATCTTAGGCCATTAAGCCATTTCTCAAACAACATCACAGTATTGACTTTCAGGTTCATTTTCACCCTTTGCACAACTCCAGCTCCTGCTCTTCCTTGTACACACACAAGATTCTCCCTGCTTGCCTGAGCTTCTCCCCTGATTGACTTTGTAGATTGTCTGCCCCGTACAGCATCACACTGCTGATGCCCACCTCGTCATTCGTTCCCTACAATCTCATTTCTCTCAGGTGACCTTCGTCCCACCAGCCCTGTCCCTGGGACAGATTCTTCACTCAACCTGAGAAGATGCAGAGACATAATAAATATAAACCTATTGCACTGAATGTGTGAGACCACTTTTTTTGCTGCATATGGGTATTTAGATGCTCAGTAGCTAAATCCGTATTTCGGTACCTCAAGAGGAACCAGAGGCTCAGCAGCAGTCAGTGTCACACAGGGAAATGGTTAGAGTCCAGCAGGCTTTGGAGAAATTAGGTGAGCTGCAGAAGCTCCTAAATATAGGGTTAAGCACATAAGAAAATCTTGACCTCCTCAAGACACCAAACTACTCAAAAAAAAAAACACAAACCAACCCCCTTATTTGACCACTACAGCATTATTTCTGCTTTTCTAGTGATATTTTTCACGAACAGGACTTTCTCCACCACATTGCTCCCTCTAAATTCAGAAATTGCTGCACACACCAAAATATAATTTTCTCAGTCTAACAGCAGTACAGGCACCCCACCAGCACCCCAGCGCTGCAGAGGAGCCGGGCACTGCAGTGCTGCTAAAGCCACAGTACAGACTGTATTACATTTTTAAAAAAGCCAAATTGATTTCTCATTTCATTCTCCCCAGCAGTAATGAACCAAACAGCTACACGGCAGAAATGCTCTCCTCCAGAGCTTATTACAGTATGTTAAAAAGCCATTAATTCTCAGGTTTTCTGTCTTTAGTGAACAGGTTACTGTCACTACTGAACATCAGCAATTGCCCAGCAGCTGAAAGGTAGGAGCAGGACAACTTCTCTTCAGTGCTCTCAGAGTACAGATATGCAGAAATCTCTGAAGAAGATTATCCATGATGGAGTCTAAAATCAAAATTACAGTTCAAGTGGTTTAACATTTTCCTCTTTTCTTCCTCATTGCAGCAGTCATGACAGAGCATGAGCCTTTATCTATTCTGCTCTGGCAACATAAGATGTCACCTCATGAAAGCATTTAGGTTGAGAATAGTCATCAACCATGGACATTATCACTGACACCACTACCTAAAAGTTCACAGTTGGGCTTACTTAACTAGCAGGGGATTTCTGGAGGGAATTCCCAGCAAAACCTTTGTGTGTGGAAGTGCAAAGGGCAGTGCCACAAAATTCCATGAAGTGCTAGACGAGAAACGCCTCCTTCAATCCTTCCCCTGTGTTTTCCTCTTTCCTCTGCTCTACACAGCATTTTCCATTAGTGCCATGTCTTTACCTCAGCATAGGGTCATTCACAAAAGCATTGCAGAAACAGGCTGCCATGAGGTAGGGTATGAGGTTTGGCACACCAAAACTGAGAGTTACAAGTTTTCTTTGAACCATTGAGACCAGTATATTCACTTATTTAAGGTTTTTTAATACATATTTTAAATACACTGAAATTAATGAACTAGTACCTCTGTTCAGCAAGGCGGACAATAAAAAAAGCAAGCAGAGTAACCCCATTTTCTTTAAGCCTTCACTAGATTTACACTAGCAAACCCACATGTGAGCAGTTTCTAGCTTATATTTATTCAACATAAAGCAGGAACTGGAGAAAATGTGTGGCCCTTATCTGGTAGCACTTGGGTTCAAGGGTGCCTGCACGGAGGTGCAGCTCCTTTCTAACCCCAAGCACAAGACTGCAAACTGCACTGTCCAAGGAAGACAACTTTGTTCTCCCAACGACAAACAGAAAGATGAGGGTTTTTTTCCTTTCCAACAGCCCAAACTTGCCAAAGGAAAGGCTCCTGCTGCCTCACCATTTGGACAGTTGATTGGAAGTAGTCCATCTTTTGGCCCATGGACAAGCAACCGAGCGAACCATGCTGCAGCTCTCTAGCAAGGCAATTGTAGTCTTAAGGGCTGTCAAAGCAGCACCTTAACGGAAACCTTTGTCACAATGAAAAATATTAGCACTTACAAAGTCCTTAATATCTATGCAAAGCAAACTATAAATAATTCATTTACCCACACGCATCTGCATCATTTGAAATGCATCAATGCTTTTATCAGTACAGTGCAACGGACTTATACTGCACGGAATAGACTTGGGGGCATTTAGGCTACCCAAGTATTGTTGCTTTGAGCATTATTACCGAAGGTAAACTGAAATAAATTACCTCAGTTACTACATGATGATTTTTTTCAGCATGGTAAATAAAACTTATTAGTTCTAGGTCATTAAATTCAATTTAGACTCTAAAAGAGCCTAGAGATTCTATGATGTTATTAGCAAAGAATGCAACAAAACATATGTGCTTCAGTATTAAAGATAAAAGAATTACTCTATTATATTTAGGTATTAGTTATTAGTGCATTTTTCAGATGAACTTTTGAGATAAAAGCCTAGCTGACATTCTTGGATGTCTCTAAGCAGTTAGAGACTACACAGGGGTTCCAGCTCTTGCTGAGTGGCAGGTTTCTAAATAACAGTCATTCCTGAAAATGTAATTCAGAGTCTTTTGCTAATTTACTCACTAATCCTCTTCAGATAAGAATAAGTACTATTTTGCCAGTGTCACAGGTAAAGCAACTGGGCAGGGACCTTGGAGAACAAAGCTTGATTTTCAGATTTTTTTTAAGTCAACTTCCTATGACCTCAAATATGTCCTTTGGTGTCCTGTGCCTCAGTCCTTCTCGCTCCTTGAACGTATCACGCTCTTCATTTCAACCACCATTCTTCTCATTTGGCTACAACCTCTCTGCAAGGACAGTCTCACCATGTTTGGCCAGCGTCTAGCACAAAGAAGATGCACTCTGAGTTGGAGCCTCCAGACACCAACATGCGGTCCAAAATCCTGGCAAAAGCCACCACTACATATACTCTGTCTTGCAAGATGCCAAGAGCAAGACTGGAAAAAATATTCTCCAGGTACTTACAGCACTTTGCATCCAATCAATCGCAATAACCACAGGCTGTGTATTATAGGCTGCTATTATGTTTTTCTAACTACAACAGCAGCCAAGTACTTTCAATGTGGGGAAAAATGCATTTGCCATTGCTTACCTTCTGTGAAGACAGAAGATAAGCAAAAGTCTCTGCAAGTGGTATATACGATTCAGTCTCTACTGCTTTCTCTGACACTGGGCACCATGCTGCCTCCTCGTGAAAAGAAAGGAGTGCTCCTGAGATGCGATGGGGCAGGGAACCCAAAACTGGGATTCAGATTCACAGCTAAAAGGTATTACTGCAGCTCTGTAGAGCCACAAATACAGCACTAATAACCAGATCAGGTAATGACTACAAATTGCTGTTTACAGGACAAATCAGACGACTGAGCTGCTCTTCAGCATGAAATGCCAGGACCCATCTTTATCCTTGTTTTTTTTGTCCACTATTACGGGAACATTGCAGCGTTGCACTGAGCTTTTCAGAATCCTGAGCTAAAATCCTGTACAAAAAGATTACAGAAAAAGCCTAGGAATTGTGAAGCCTAATTACAAAGTAAAGTGAAGCTTGAGAGCAGACTTGCTAAGCAGTTCGAGACTAGACTAACAAGTGGGACATCTGTCATCTGCGAGAAAGCTAAAGAAAGGCCAGCATTGGACACTCCTGACAGTGTGTGGAGGAGGATATGCCAACAAAGAGATGTCCAAACACAACATTTAAGATGCTCAGTACGAAATGAGCTGCTAATTGGAGCTCATATGCATGCTTAGCATATGGACAACATAATAATAGTTGTACAGTAAAGGGCAGTTCACAACAGAGGATGACAACAGAATGGCACGGGGTACCACACGTTGAGCGATGAGCAGAAAAGCACAGGAGGCACACATCAGAACAGAGATGCAGTTCAGGTTCTTTTGCACTTGGATTGCAAGGTAGGGGATGCCATTTGTTCACCAGCACAATCTCAAAGTTCCTCCACTACATTGCTATATCCTGTACTACATTGCCATAAACTATACTATATACTACCTATATACCTATATGGTATACATACAATATAGCTACTGTATTAGTATGTACTAGGTTGACTTGAAGAGCAAAACCTTCATAATAAATCCAGTGCTTACTTATGTTACAGGGTAAACTTAAGTGATGGCAGGCCCTGGAAGTGAGCTAGAAACAAACTCTGAAGCAGCCATCTCTGGTCTATGAATGTGTCCAAAGCTCCACCTTTGGTACATCTCTCAGTTAAGCAAAATTAATTGCAATTTCAATTAAAAAGACAAAACCACACCCACAAACGAGCCACAAGTTGTGATTGAGAACTTAGAGAAAGCCTGTAATCTCTGTACTTCCAGAGTGTAGTATAAAAGTGTAGTTATGTCAGCTTTAAGACTGGTTCTTTCTTTTTCCTCTCTCTTTTCCCCTAGCTCCTTTGAAATCAATGGAATGACAGAGCAATTGATCATTAATACATTATTTTTCTACTTGCCAACTGCAAATCAAGAAAATGCTTAAATATCACTTCATCCCACCAATTTCAGTGAGCTTTCAGCATATTTTAAGTACCATCTTAAATAGAAATAACTTTTTTTAAAAAAAAATAAGATTTATTTTAACACTTGCTCTAAGATTCATTCAAGTCATAGGAAAGACCTTACTCCTTCAGACGGTTTGAATCAGTCCCTCCCTTACTGGGAAGAACATAAATATTTTACTGACTGAACTATTTCGGAATTAAATCTCTCATATGATTCCAATACTCCTAAACATTGCAACACGTTTCATCTTTACCAAGCCTACCAAACTCCCATGTCCTGCAAAAACAAAGAGGGTAAGGAAAGAAATAGAGCTTTAAAGAGTCAAGAGGACTAAGTTTTGCAGATCTCTGAATGACCATGATATTTTGCTATATAATTTACAGGAGAAGAAGGGGAGAAGGATAGACAGCAGCTACCTATATTTTAACAATTGTTTGGGTTCTCCATAAAATGTCAACTTATTTTGTGAGTTGACATGCAATATTAAAACATGTAATTTTTAAATATGCAATTTTTCTGCTAAGGCATTCAAGCACTCTTGTTATACTAAGTTTTGTTAGCTTGGCTTAGGCATTCTCATTTTAAAAACAGAGTAAGAGATCAACAGGAATACGTGCTTGGGAATTGGGCTGCTGGTCTTTCATCTTGTTTATCAGGTACCTTAATCAAGATTTCACCACTTAGCCAGTGAGAGAAAGCTATGAAAAGCAACTATAATGCAGGAAAGTAAGTAATGTTGTAAAATGGCTTTGGATCCTTGGATGAATGACACTGCAGATTAGTGTCTTGGCCTTAAAAGCAAAGTCATCCTTGGGTAGATCTACAGAATATCTGTTGGCTTCATAAAATTTCTGTAGACATATTAAAAACAGTATCAGTGGTATTGGTAGCCCAGCAACACAATAAGTCCTTCTAAAATATCTACACGTTTGCACAATACTACTTTTGTCTTTAGTAATTTCAGATCAGGCAAGACCGCTGTTAAGTTGTGCTGAAGTCAGTGAGAGTACACAGAGTCAGGAGATGGAGTTTAAAACATGTCAATGTTTTAATTCAATAATTACTAAAGGTGTAGAAGGCATCTGTATGTCATGATAACTGGAAAATCATGGGAAATACTGTTTTTTCATAGAAAACTGCAGTTCTCTGGAAGATACGCCTTTCATCCATGTAAATTATACTCATCAGAGGGGGGATGCAATGTATAACTTCATGGATATACCCCATTCTCTGTTTCTGCAAAAGTTCAATTCATTATCATTCCCTCACACTCTAGTGAATGAAGAAAATAGCAGTTAAGGTCTCAATAAAATACCTCATCCTTCATTAGAGCCATCAGGGATATCAGTGCTAAAATAAGGATGCTAGGCAAATATTTCTGAACTGCAATGTAGCTAATATTTCCATTATCATTACTCCTAGAGAGTGGTTATGGTAAGCACCATTGCCTCAGAGTATGGAGCCAGAAAAAGAGCTCCTGCCCATTGGCAGGTGTGTTTGTGAAGGTGCGTTGCATCTGCAAGTGCTTTCTCCTGTGGCTTCAACTGGTGGGAGAATTCCCATGCTGAGGGCAGCTGGGGAACATGCCAATTCAGCACTACCCTTTAAAACTCTCTTTTCATTGCAAGTATTAAAATCATTCCCAATGGTCATAACAGACAGGGAAAGCCAAGCATGAGAAAGAACTGGATCCAGTTCCCCCTTAAATTCAAAATACAAACTAATACATTCAGTGATAATAGGAGTTGGACTGGAATCTACTTGAATGGCATAGCACAAATCATTTTATGTCACCGAAGCTTGTTCAGACCACAGCAATTTCCAGTGAGAGCTGGAATCTACATCCCCCAAAAGAGCTCTACTCCAGCAAATACTACATGCATTAATTCAAGTATTATTTGGTTTTCCCCTGAGCAGAAAATGTAAGGCAGCAGAGGATAAAAAGAGCACATGGCTTGTGTGCAAGCGCCAGCCCAGCTGCTGCTGGACCACTGGCTGCTGGTTGCTTAGCAATGCTCCACTTCTCTGCCAGGAAAAAAAAGTTTCCGTGAGGGAACATAAACCCGAAGTTTTGTTTATGGTAAAATAATGACTGGTAGTGCTCCAATCACTTCTTCCAACCACATGCTACATCACCTGCTGAAAGTTGGAAGCTCTTTGGGGCAAAGGGGGTAGTTTTCAATGTCTAGATGAGTCCATCAAAAAGCCCTACATAAAAAAAAAATATATTAACAGACCAGTGGTATTTGCATATTTACCAGGAGGAAAGCTGGAATAGGAATTTGAGGATTGAATTTTTGGGCATGATTCTGGACAACTAGCTCTAGCTGCCCTTGCTTGAGCAGGACAAGATGACTTCCTGAGGTCCCTTCCAAACCCAACCACTCATTAATTCTGGAAACTGTTCTATGATTCTATGAACAGGAGGAGTAAAGAAGGAAATAAAAAAAAAAAAAAAAGAGATGCCCAGACTGCAAGGAAGCAAAGCAAAGACACTGTGATACATGCATGCCTCACTCACCTGTTATCCATTTAGCCTCTGGGTCATGAATTTTGAAATCGTCACTGAAGAGATCTTCCACTGTTATCTTCTTCTTTTGAGACAAGCTGTTATCTTCAACTGTAAAACATTTGAAAACAAAGTGCCATTACTTCCATTTTGAAATGTATCTGAAAGTACAGCAACAACTGTGAATAGTGCCATGTCATATCACATTCGGAAATGGTCCACGTAAGCTTCCCGTCACACGTAAGCCCCTTCCCATTGTCAGTGCTATAAAAGGACCATCTAGTGGTTCACAAACAGATATCTGCTTATTTATGCCTGAACTCAACAACTACAATAAGACTAACATACAGTCCAAACTACACATTTTGGGACATAGCCTGATTAATAAAGACTTTAAAAATCATGAAAATGTATCTATAGGTGTCATAGTGCTATATAATACCGACTATTCTGAAGAACATTAAAATTACTTAACACTAAGACTATTCTGAAATCATTAGTTATATTTATAAGCAGTTATTAGAAGGGATCAAGTTTTTACAGTTTATATTTTTATTTCTTTAAACACACATAGACAGTTGAAAAGGTACTTAGCCTTCTAAGGGCTCATACAGATTACTTCAGGAACGCAAAGAAGATTTTCCATGGGAAACAGACTCTTGGCTGCAGAAGAATTCTGGAAGTATCTATGAGATATAACCCTAAATCCTTAGCTGTTGCATAGCTGGCCCATACTAAATTTCATTTTTAGTGAAAGGTAATACAGTTTCATTTGCAAACATGGAAATCAGGGCAGCTTTTATGTTGAAGAATCAGATTGCCAGTTAAAAATGCTGTAAGATCAAGGCCATTTAGTTCATTCTTTGTAACTCCACTCTGTAGGGCTCCTCTTTCCCCACAAAGAAATACTCACTGTAAATCTCCCTCTGCTGTCCTTCATACAGTCCTCTCCACATTTCTTGTGATTCACTCAGAGATTGCCAACAGATTTCTGATGCAAAGCACAATCCGAAGAAAATCCCAAACTGATTTCCTTCTGCGTATATATTACTGTTACAAGGAAATCTGTCTCACCTAGGATGTCACCAAGACTAAACATGCACAAATCCAACTAAACAAAACCAAGGCACAAATTTAACCACATGATGTTTACCATAGCTAGCACCTTCTCCTGTGCCAAAATCTATACCTTCTCATTTCTATTACTACTATCGCCACTACCTCCCCTAGGTAACAATCCCTACAAACACATCACAGACGGCCCTGGGCCTGTAACTGAAGTGTATATGTTGAAGCAATGGATTCTTTTGCCTTACAGATGAAGAATTTGTATATTACATCATAAATCTCTATGGTGGGTATTTGGTTAATATGAAAACAGATTTTAATTTTCTCAAAGTTGAAACTTGTCAAGAAAAAACTAAAATCAACAATTTTGATTTATATATTCCTTCTTTTCTGTTTTCCCCAACAGTAATTTGTTATGACAAGGAGTAACCTTTTAGGAATAATTTGTTTTCAACATCCAATTTTTTGCTGAAAAAATATTTTCATAGAAACCTTTCAGTCAGCTTTAAACACATTTGCTCTTTAAAGGAACACATGAGACCTCATCTTGAGTATTCCCATAGCAGGGATGTGTGTTTCAGCATCTGTCCTCACTACAGCATCCTCATGCCTGAGATCTATTGGTGTCGTGCAGCCTTAGCTTTTGTTAATATTGTTTATTAGTAAAATTCTTACACTGAATGCAGTTGTGATTAGAAAGAGTGGAATCATACCCTAGAAAGCCATTTATTAGAGGAAGAAAGGCTTATTGATTACACTAAATTGAAGCCCCTGAGCTACTGCAGACCACTGAAAATTACCCATGAACGTTTTGTTGCACTAAAAGGTGTTTCAATACAAACTATCATTTTTACCAAATTAAATGATAGTCTTCAATATTTATATTTTTTCCAAGTTTGACTGAGGTGTCAATCACACTGCTCCTGTGGCTTCCAAAGATCAAGACACATCAAGACAAGTCCTCAGCCAAATCTTTCTGTGTGACAGCATTATGTCAAGTTCTTCTGGTGATTTTATTCATTAAACTGGAAAATATAGGTCAGAGGAACTCCAGGAAACTGTTCCACTCAGTTCCTACCATAGTGAAAGACCTCAGCACTGGATATTCAGCGAGATCAGGCAGTGTGGAGAAGGTCAAAGTCCACACAATGCCCTGGGCTTACACCTGCTTCAGGTGACACTTCTCGAATGCCACCCTGAGGACCATGGACACCCTCTTCCCACCATGAGGGCACAAGAACAGGCACAAGGAAACCTCTGTGTTGGAGGTTTGGAAAGGGATGGGATGGGAAGTCCTCATTGCCCCTTTCTGTACGGGTGGAGACAGCCAGACTGGGAGCTGCCCCACCTCTGTATCTTCACAACACTTCAAACTCCTTGTTACGGACAGTAAGGAGAGGTAGCAACTGCAGTATGCACACCCAGGAACATCCCTAAAGTATGCTGTTGAGATTCCCTTACTGTCTCCTGCAGTGCATTGTAACAGCTGCAATAGATCCTGTAATGAACAACAGACAACATTGATCTCAGTCATAGAGCAGGGGAGAAAACAACTAAATAATCAATAAATCAATGATTTTTTAGGAAAAAAAAGTATCAGATTTACTGACCTCTCATCTAACAGGTAAGTCAGAGCACTCAGTAAGAGCGCCTACTCCATTACTCTGGCCCCAACAGAGATATTTATGGAGCAAGAAATGCAGTTATGGGATCTCAGGTAGCCCCGTCCTGAACATTAGCCTTTGAGCATGCCTTAGAGCATCAAAGACAGCTGGTGGACACAACTTGTGTCCACATGCAGTCGCCAAGATCTTGAGGCCTCCTTGGATTTAGGGAAGCAGAGGATCTAGCATGTGCTACCAGCGTTTTAGCACTCATGCCCCCTGTCCCTAGAAGACCCAGATGGCAGCAACCAGGGCCTGACAGCACAGCAGCATGGCAGCAGTGCAGGTGGCACAAGGATTTGTGATCAGATTGCCAAGTTGGAAAGCCACTATCCAAAGAGCAGTTATGTGCTTAGAAAACCAAGTGAAAACCATGTCCATTTTATTTTTGATTCAGCATGAAAGGCATAATAGGAACCCTGACATTGGTCAGACCTTTTGGGTTCATCTGTCTGCACCTTATCCTTGAAGTCAGCCCACCCAAAAGAACATGGGCTGAAGTGATAAAACCCTGCTTACCAGAACACAGAACAAAGATCCTCCAGAAACCCAGGAAACTCAAAGAGAAGGGCTATGAGCTGACCTCCCTGCTTATTTTGCCTCTGCAGTACCAATCCTTTCTTTCAAGCTTCCTCTCAACTCCAGCAATGTTCAGAGGCTGCTGTATGGGTCAGAAGGTGTCAGTCGACGTTGGGTGCCCACCTTTCTTTCTGTCATCCCTGGGTCTCAGCTACAGGTCAGTGTCAGATGCTTTTCTCACACACCTCCTGGACTACTATGTGTTTTAAGTATACATGTGCGTGCACGTCCATAAATGTCCACCTCCTAGTTGGCAGCACACCAGGAGCTCCCTTCCCACCCCTGCATAACTGCTTGATCCCTGAGGAGATTTAATTTCCCCTAGTTGACCTCTCTGTACCCAAAAGGCAGTGGCCACAGAAGGCAAACGGGCAGCCCTTTAAAATCCCATTTTTTTAAAAGGCATATAATACACATATACATGTAACAACTGTGAACAAACAAATTACACTCCTGCACAGCTTGTCACAGCATATTTCCTTGCTCTTCTCAACTAGTAAAAGTCACACAAAGCTTTCTAGGCAATGCTTTTGGCTGTCTGATGGCATGCTGTGAATTAATGCTATGCAATGACGACCTCGGTATCATCTCTGAAAAATGTTTCCTATAAATTTTGTAAAAATGTTAATATGGAGTTGGGTGGACTTTTTTATCAGCCAAAGGTCAGATCTGGAAGGAGTAAACTTGATGTATACTTCCAGAAAGCTTTAAAATATCAGCAACAGACGCAAAAAAAAAGTCCTTGTTTGCCTCCATTTTTGAACAGAGCGGATTAGAAAGCAGCCTCTTTCTAGCAAAACATCTAATGGAATTTGGGGAAGGGTTTTTTTAATCAAAATTTCTGCAGGATTAGGTCCTTTTTTTCAGCTTTGATGTGTGCATGTGTGCGTATGTGCACACACATCCATATCTATAAATTTTTTCATGTTATTATATAAATACACACTGCTAGGACAGGACCCATACAGGTGCCATATGCTGTGACAAGTGAGCAGTCACCAATTAGGAAAGGCTCAGTTCCACGCTTTTATCATTTAAGTAAATAGCTTCACATTTTTCAGTGGTGGGTGGAATGGTAGGACTCGCACACACAAACACAAAATCAGAGTCCTTCAGCGTAGGCAGCTCTGTGCACACAGTGTACTATACTGTAATTAAATGCAAACTTTCACCAGTTCTTCTTTTGAGAGTGTTGTTCGAGAATACCAAAGGATATACAAATCATACAAATGCTGAAATTTTATTAGGATTTTATAAAAAAAGCCCTAAATGTTAGCTAGCAATATAGCAACAAAACACTGCTACTGTAATTACAATGTCTGCTGAATGCAAAGAGCACTGTTCCCAGTTTATGAGCGAATCTCAAAGCAGGGTGAGTGACCTCCCTCTGAGAAACTCAGACCAGTAGGGATTTCAGCCTTTCTGCAGCTGAATTCAGAGTTAAAACCTTTTTTAAAGGTTTGGACTGATCTGCAAAAGAATCTTGAAAAGGTATATAAATCCTCTTTTTCCTTAATTCTTAAATACCTTAATCATTATCTGTTCTGCTAAGAAAACCTTCTCCATTCCCCACTCCTCCACTCACTTTTGGTTTTGCAGGAGACTATAGACTACCCCACCTTTCAGAGTACTGGGAAATACCACCATTATGCAATATCTATCACTTATTTTTCAGTTTGGCTACCAAAGGATAAACAGTGAACTATTTTACAGCATGAAAATGTAGACTCTGCCTCTCCTTTCAGAGAGGTTCCTCCATCTTCCCCACTCCTATCTTATTGGGAAGTGCTATCCCCAGTCAGAATTAGCAATGTAGTATTTCTACGTTTTTCAAGTCAGCATCAATGTCTCACTTAGCACTCGCTGGTGGAAAATGCCTGTGAAATGAGGCTCCTGTTACCCTCTGCCAAAGTGTGCCCTCATAACAAGCTCCGGGGCCAGTGGCCCAAGAGAAGACTAAACTCAGCTGCTGCCAAGCCACAGCAGCAACCTGAGCTATCTGATTTTACCCTTGGCAGAGTCTCACCAGGAAGTAGACTGGATCCATAATAAAAACAGAAGCAGTACTGAGCTCAGAGTTTTTGTATTTTTGTGTAGGACACAGTTCTGAAACATCAGAACATTAACTACTGGGTCTCAATGCGTTGTACACCTTTTCTGTCTAGGCACTTACCTGGACAACGGCCCTGCTATATCCATAGTTGTAACAGTCATTGGTGTGACCTTCTCAATGGCGAAGTGG
Organism: Trogon surrucura; assembly: GCA_020746105.1. Taxonomy (NCBI): domain Eukaryota; kingdom Metazoa; phylum Chordata; class Aves; order Trogoniformes; family Trogonidae; genus Trogon; species Trogon surrucura. The sequence continues at coordinate 52,253,593 of CM036622.1, forward strand.
GAGTGGGGTTCAGGAGAAGTCCTAATTAAGGTCTATAGAGGAGCCCAGAATTGAAACCACAGCTGCGAAATCTTCAGCAGATATGATTCTGACTAACCTTCTAAGGAAATTATTATTATCTGTGGTCTTGTAAAAGGAAAGACTTGTAACTGCAAGTTTACTTAGGACTGTGCAGGTATGTTCACGCTTAGAATCACAGAATCGTTTCAGTTGGAAAAAACCTTTAAGATCACTGAGTCCAATCATTAACCTAACACTGCCAGGTCCTCCACTAAATCATATCCCTGAGCACCTCATCTACACGTCTTTTAAATACCTCCAGGGATAGTGACTCCATTGTTGTCCTGGGCACCCTGTTCCAGGGCTTGACAACCTTTTCTGCGAAGAATTTCCTCCTAATATCCAATCTAAACCTTCCCTGGCACAACTTGAGGCCATTTCCTCTTGTCCTATCACTCACTACTTCAGAGAAGAGACCAACTCCCACCTTGCTGCAACCTCCTCTCAGGTAGTTGTAGAGAGCGATAAGGTCTCCCCTCAGCCTCCTTTTTTCCAGGCTAAACAACCTCGGTTCCCTAGTCAATGGAAGTGGCACTCATAATGTCCTCTAAGCAGTATGAGCCACTGGCAGCTTTTTGAAGCCCACAGGTATGGGGTTTATGAATCTAGGCTTCAGTGTGCATTTTCAAAGCGACTGGAACTGGAATTCTGTAAAATAGAAGGCGATATTTCCATACCTAATGGGTAAGGGATAACATATTTCACTGCAAGAAGTGGTGCCTGATGTGAGTATAGTCCACAGAACATGTCCCAAAAATCTCAGAGATGAACTGCACTATGCAAAGGTGTTAAATCCGAACCCTAGCAAAAGCAACGTAAAAAATTAAGTTTAACCTTAATTAATTTACTTTGGCATGACCATGTGCTTTTTTACATTTACATTGAAAGCTACAGAATAGCATGAAATACACTGAACGTGGCATGACGATAAATAACCAAAAGGATAACACAGTGATTGTTTCACTCATTTGCAAATTAAATCAATGCAATTTCTTGATTTAGCATTGTGTCCAGTCTACCATATAGTAAGATTGTGAGATAAGAGTTGTGTTAGGGATGATGGCCCAGATCTGCTTCACCGCAGGTCAGTTCACACCCTACGAGTTAGAAGTTTCTGCCACTCAACTTCAATCTCATTTTCCACTTCATCGTCATGTGCTCTTCCTTTTCCTGCAGCTTCCTTTCTTCCTTGCCTCCCTTCCATTCCTCAGCTTTGTGCTCTCTGTCCTACTGTCCCCAAGAGTCACTCACATGTACTCATCCCAAAAGAAGCCTCTTTTCTTCTCCTCCACATCTCGCTGCAGGGGACCTCCTGCCTTCTGCTGTGTTTTGTAGCTCCCCACCCTTCCTGACACTGAATTATCTTGTCTATGTCTTGTCTTTCATTTGTTTGTGTATTCAAATCACAATCTTCTCAGAGTCGCCAAAGCACATTCTTCCTACTCTGTAAGCAGACATGGAAATTTGCAGGGCTGTATAAATACGTAATAATCAATAATCATAATGACACCACGTTAAAATTCAAGCCTACAATCTCAGCTGTTACTGTAAGAGAATTATTTTACAGAGGTTACATGGACAGAACTTTGCTGAAATTTGCTAAGAGGATTAACTTAAAGTATCCCTTACTGGGAAGTTACTAATTATTTGCTGTTGTTAAGTGCTATCTGTCACATAATTATCTGAAATTGCTTTGTAAAGCTGAAACATTACGGTCTGATCTAAATATCAATCCAGCTGAATGGGATGGAGTTTAGGTGCCTAAGGATAGGCATCTAATGCCACTTGTGATGGTCCAGGATATGCCACCCAACCAGAGCTTGATGCTCCATGTGGGCACAAACTTCAGGAAGTCCTGTGTCCTAACTGACTGCCCTATGTAGGTGCCTCTCATGCCCTGGCACATCCAAAATGACACTCCCCCCCTATGTTTAGGCAATCAAGTTTTGTGCTTGTACCTTCAGCTCTACATCCATGACCTACGAATTGAAATGTAAAACTCTAAAACAAGCTACCTAAGAATGGCCTTGAACTCAGTGTCACCTCAAGCTGAAGAAGAGGAAGGATGATCCCTTTGATGTTGACTTTACAGTCAGTTTGCAATCCCTTTACCCTTGCAAGTAAAATTGCACAAGAAAAACAGAATGGAAGTAAGTTAAAGGTTATAAATACCTGGTGTGAGGAGTATAACAGAGGTGACAATCAGGGAGCAGATAACAAGAATAACAAGTAAGGCAATTGCAATTCCTTTCCAGTTCCTTTGTGGAGGATTACTCCCCACCAGCTCCTAGAAACATCAAAGGAAAGTCAGCATTAGGCAAGTGAACAAACAGCAGAATCCAAACAGCAATGTATTTCTGCAGAACCACAACATCGACATGGCATCCATGGTGGGTGAGGCCTGTAAGCCAAATACAATTTGTGCTGTTATAATACATTGCAGTATTAATTTAATTCTTTCCAAGTCCAATTTTAAGATGAATAAATGCAATGCACCCATAGGATGCTCAGTAGTGTAACCCACATTCCCCACCACCTCCTTGCACACAAGCACCAGCCGCCTACACTCATCCAAGATCACTTATCAAAAGCCAATTTCCTACCAACCCTCATTAAGGCTGGGAATAAAGAGCTTTACAGTAACTTTCAAGAGACTTTTATAATAAGATGCTGGATAAGAGTACAGGAAGATAAATAATTCACAGGGGCATGTGTGGAGATAAAAAAATCAATAAGGATATCCCCATGGTGAACTTTTCTGCCTTCCCAGAAAACATCACATCCCCTCAGGCCGCCTTGAATGCCTTTCTAGGTTGGTAAGTCTAATGACACGAAGACAAGATTCACGTCTAGCATATACATTAAATTTAATCACATCCTTAAAACTTGAGAATAAAAGCTCCATCACTATTCACTGATCAACTTTGACTTCTCTGTGGTTGTGCCATATGTTCTGTCTATGATGTATACGGCACCCCTGCTCTCAAGACTGAGAGTTTTATGAAGCGCTGTGTTCGCATTCACAAGATCTTAAATATTTATTGTACTTTATCCCTTTCATGCTTTTTGCTGGATTCCCCTTAGTGCTGTGCATTAAATGTGATTTCATGCACGCATTGAAGCATCCCCAGGAGCTGTATGAAATATCGGTGCACTTCACTTTCCTGGAAGACTGAATTCACCTACAGCCAGAAAAACTCTGTGTGCTCCTCCTCCTTGTCAATCTCACCACTTTGGATTTTTTTGCCTCATTTCCTTTATTATAAGGGATTGCAGGTCTAAGACAGACCTGCTAGTAACTCTTTAAAAGCTTCTTCTTTTTTTTTTTTTTCCTCAGGAAAACAAAAAGCTTTACAAAACACTAAGTTCTTCTGTAATTCAGAGGGTTTGATTCACTTACTCTAAGTTTTTCTTATACACAGTAACATAACCTGACCAGGGAGGTTAGGTGAATCTCACAGTTTTGATTTCAGAAAACACTGGAAAACATTGTTCAACTTTTTCCATATCAAGATAATGTTGAGAATCTCATTCTAGGCTTGGGGATCTATCCATTACAAAGGTTATAACTCTGCAATGGAAAGCCAAGTTTGAGGCATTAAACATCTGAGGTAGCATCTGTATTTCACTATTTATTCTAGTTCTGGAAAGAACACAATGGTTGTTTCTGGTAAAGAGGGATAGAGGTTAGCATCCCCCCTCCTCATTGCCTTCCCCTCGTCTGCACTTGGCTCTCTATTTGAAATGAAAAACAATTGGAAGGAACAAATGTATAGTTAATTACTGGAGAAAAAACTTAAAAGTAGGTCAGGAGCCTTGAGAAATGCAAGTTTGCCAACAAGGAAACAAAGAATACAAATACTTGCATTTTTATAGCATCTTCAACCTCAGCATGAATAAAAATGTTAATTAATTTAGTCTTCTAACACCTTTTTCAGCAAACTGTTACCACCCTCATTTTTCAGGTGATGCAAATAAGCTCAAAAGAGACTCTGTGACTTTCCCAGAGCCACACACAAATTGAGAAATAAAGCCAAGAAAAGAATCCAGGGCTTTTTAGCAACTGAGAGAAATATTCTTGCTTTTGCAGCAGAGCCCAGTGGGACCTGGAGGGAGGATGAGAGACCTGGGCAGAAGCAGCTGAGAAACCAAAGTGCTTGGACCCAGCCAAGCCCTAAGAGTGTCTAAAGACAGAGGTAAGACGCAGGCAGCAATACAGGACGGACGGCAACAGTCACACTCCTGAAAATAATCTATCCACCTTCTTTCCCCTGAATGGTCAGAAGTTCTAAAATTCAAAAAAAAAGTAGTTCAAGGAATTGAATTAGATCTACAAACCCAGATGTAGTTCAAAAGCTTACTAAAACCTTATATTCAGTGAGGCTTTCCCATCCACAGTCCCTGTGTGAAAGAAATCCACACATGTCCTTACGCTTTCAGGATATCAATACTTCCACTGAATCTGTTATCCCATCATAATCCCATTAATTCCTCAGTCACCCAATCAATATTTGAGCAAAATCACAATAAAAAAAAAGACTGGGGATTTCTAGTTTTTCAAGAGGAGGAAAACTATTCATAACAAAACTTCGGGGTGCAATACACTGCAAGGAAGCTGAAAGGAACATTTTCCACTTTATTTTCAGAATTCCACCAGGAAATTTCCCCTGATAAAAAGCATAAAGAGATCAACAACATTTCGAAGAAAGGCAAGCTTTATTCAGCACAGGTTTGGAAAGCAGCTTTGTTGTTTTTCTCAGTCATTTGAAGTCTCTTTCAACAGAATCACTTCCAGTAAAACTGCTGTACACACATCGTACCACCTATACGCTTGCACCACTGCCTTAGATCTTTCCTATGACTATTTCAGTTAATTCCAGAGAGGTGTTGCTCTACCATTCTGATCAGCTTTTACTTTCAGGGATTACGGTTTCACCACCAGTCCATGATACCCCCACCCCCCATACTCTTGGCAGCAAACTCCCACTCTCCAACATGACTCCCCACGAGCGGACATCGCTGCCATGCATATTGCTCAGAAAAGCCTCTGTACTTGGGACTGAAGCCAGGAAGGTGTTTAATCAAGCCCTAGGCAGGTACAGAAAATCTGTATGTACAAATAATGTTCTTGAAGTGGCATCTCAAAGGGGTTTTTTTCCCCCCCAATGCACACCACAAAGCTGTATTTGCCCATTCCTGAAAAGTCCAAGTTTGCAGAATACAGAGATCTAAACCGACTGGCAAGCAGATATCCCTTTGTGAACCATGGATCTTAATCTTAAAGTTACCATTTTGGTCTTAATACTGAAATCTAAGCATATTACACAAATGGAAAGAAACCAAGCATGCACAATTTCTACTCTGACAAAATGATTCGACTGAAAACAGCATAAAATGAAACATTAAAACAAAGTCACTCATCGATAAGACTCACCTGCTCTCTGCCTCTCACGAACAGCTAACACAAATCCTGCCAGACCTCTGCAAGCAAGCTAAAGCCCTTCAGCCTCGTTCTTCTCTTTTTTTCCCCTTTGCTGTTTGTTTTCTACCCCCTTCTTTCTCTTACATAAAACCTTAATTGCTTTTGTTTTAGGGAAGTGAAACAGATGTTACCACAGGTTTTAACATAAGCACACTTCACTGATGCTGCGTATTAAAAACTGTAAATGTTATCACTTCCATCTTCACGTATGATTGAAAAATAATGCTACCCACCTGTGAAGTTCACTTTGAAGCCATAAATCCAGACATCTACAGTATTTAAAGACACTAAAATACAGATCTGTGGTGACATATTTTCCTGCCTGTGAAAGAATCGCTGTACTGACATGTTATGGATGAAGGCTGGATGTGCTCCAACCCAAGATGCTGTCAACAAGATTATTTCTAGCATGTTTATTTGAAACCTGCCAAATGTCTGCCAGCACTGTGGCCACATTACAATAGCACAATAACTTCCCAAACCAAATTCATCAAGCACAACTTTTTTTTTTTTAATAGCCATGTCTGTATTGCTAAATGAAAGAATAAAAATATAGACATCACTCGTCAAGTATTGGTATTATTTAATTAAAACTCTACATCCTAGACTACATTCTGTGAAGTATCAACAGAAGGATGGTTACGGTGGGCCACTTTTTCAACACAGAGTTGCCACTTCTGCACAATAACCACAAAACCTAGGTGTGCTATATTGGAATATATATATTCCAGGTATGTGTGCTGCATGTGGGGGCCCTTGCTGAAGCAGGTGACACTGGGCCATGGCTGCAGACAGGAGACCGAGTTCTTGTCTCAATTACACCAATGTGAATCAGAAAGGAAAGAAAGTTAAAAAAAAAACCAAAACAACAAACCACAACCAAAAAACAAACCTCCAAGAAATTAATGATATAAACCAAAAGCAGGTATAAGGTGTTTATTGGCTTCAGAGGCGACAAGATGCAGTTTCTAGCAGTGGGTTTTTATCGTTTCTATACCTTCTGTTCTTGCAAGCTCTGCTTCTTGCTTTTCTTTGAGTTGTTTTAAAATTTATCTGAATAACCTGAAACACTACACTCATAAACACAGTAAATGAAATATCTTCTAGCAAGCTTGTTAACAGATGGTTAATTGAAAATCATGTATTCTATCTCCAACTCATGCCACTTTGTTCTGAATTAAAACTTTTGCCTGATGGCATAATGGTGAGTTCAATGTCTCTGAAAAGTCAGTTCACCAGTTTCAGAACATGACACAGAATAAAAGTCTTGCTGAGGAATTAAGGTAAGGGAACACTGTTGTCCCCAGAAAAAAACTCCTATGACGTTCAGTAGACAAATAAACTTGCTATTAATTAGTTCTTTATAATACACAATTGCTACAGATTATAACCGCTAAACAAATGTGATAAAGAGCAGGTATGCCCATATGGTTAGATTACTAACCTTGTGTTGCAAAGAAGAAATACTAACTGCAATGACAATGGCAGTAAAACAGGCATTGCAGTGGTTACAGCAGGAGTTCTGCTGAGGCTACCTGTTATATTGCTGATCGATATTGCCTTACTGTCTCATCGCATTCCTCCACGTGTCTGGATCCTCTGCTGCTCTCCTGCCTGACGTTTAGGATGGAGATTCTTCATGGGCAGAAATCCACTTTGGTACCCTGCCCGGTGCAGTGGAAACCTCAGTCACTGAAGAACTTAGGCAGTATCATAATACGAATAAACAATAATAAGCATGTAATTGCATCTTTCTCATCTCTGAATTCAATCTGAGTTTCTTTTGTCTGGATTTTTTTCAACTTATTTTCTTTCTCTCTTCTCCCCACTTGCCTCCCTCCCCTCGTGCTGCCGCAGACCACCCTGAGCCGTGCTTCCGCTGAAGTGTGATGCTGAATAGCAACGGGTTTGCAGGCTGGGAGCCTAAGCCTGAGGCTACAGAAATCTCAGCTCTTCAGATGTTAAAGGTGACGTTTTGGACTGAGAGGATAAAAACTTGTTCTGTTTTTATAAATGAATCATGGCGTGTATGTGAGCTTTCCTGCAAAACCCCAGTAGAAGGAGTCAGAGGGATAAAACCACTCTGCCTGTTGTGGTGATAAAAGACTTTTATGTTTTTCTTCATCTTCTGTTGATTAATAAATGCTTTTACTAATAGGGAGCAATGACTTAATAATACTTAACATCTGCTCCCCAGCACTGTAAGAAAATCTACCCTGAGTGCTGTGTAACACACTCTCCTACCCTGTATTTCTTTTACGGATACCTGGCCCTGTAGCTCCATCTCCTCTCACAATTTTCTGCAAAGTGCACATAAACAAATGCTTTGAGGTTGGGCATTAACGGAGTTTTTGAGAGTGAGCAAGGAAAAGGCTGTATCTGTAACACTCAGACCTCTGTAAAAATAAACCTTGTATGTTTTATGCTTTCATAGGGCTTTCAGACTTACATGTTCCTATTACAAAGCCAATAGGTGAAAACGAATGCCATCTGCACCTTACACCTAACTGTTAGGTTCAACAGATGATGGGTTTTCCACAGTTTTAGAGCAGAAGGCACCAGATCCTCAGCTAGCATTGACTGACACAGATCATTGTTTCTACTGGAGGAAAGCCAGTCTGTGTCACCTACAAATGAAACCCAGTGCTACTTCTACATTAAAAAAAAAATCTTTTAAAAGATCTAAATACAGTAATATCTGGGATTCTTAGCTGTACTGTATTACAGAAATGAATATTTAATAACATCCCATCATTTTTATGAACATTATGATGAAGCACTTTTGGATTCCCTCCAGACCTAGCAGCACTGAAAAATTAATTTAGCATCTCTATATTTTGAACTGGCATATTCTCACGTGACTTTTGTACCTAAGTACTGTAACCACACTGCAACATCCTCCTACCCCCTTACAACATATAAATAAGCAGTATAACCATTTGAAGCATTCCCAAATTGTTCCTAGTGCTTAGGGACAAAGTAATTACATGGAATTGCAAAAATAAATTAGAAGGTGGGAATGTGGACTCTGAAATCCTGCCAGGAGCCTATTCTCCAGGTGACAAAAAACCAAGCTGTGAACACCAGCTGGACCTGTTGCACTAAGCGTGGCTCCAGCCAAGGGTCTGGCCACCTTCTGACTCACACCCAGGAGAAAGGAGATGGGCAATGTTGTACACATGTACAAGACACAACATATGTGACTAGAATTATGATAGTCTTGATTTAATGACATCTTACTAATCTTCTTTGCTTTCCCACCATCGATTTGGTTCATTCATCTGCTGTAACCTCAGTGTTTTTATAGCACCTGGCACAGTGGGGCTGAGAATCCTCTCAGGAGCCCTTGGCTGCTGCTGTAATTCAAGTCATAATTAAAGATCCACTCCCAATAGTGACAGAACCCATAAAATCAACAGTCTTTCTTTGATTTTATTTCAGCATTTGATATAAGCACAAGCATTCATCCACTAAAACACAACCAAATCATCTCGGGTGAAATACCTGCCATGGCACCAGTAAAACTTGGTTTAACACTTAGGATTTTATTCTAAGAGCCTGTGTTTTCATGAAATCCATGAAAAGGCTTGGCAAGCTCAAACTCTACAGATTATATCACTGATCCCAGGAACCCTGTATGCCACAGCACTTGCTTAGCTCCAGTTTTTCCACCGTAATGCTCTGACAGCCTGGCTCCCTCCAAACAGAGCTGCAACATGCACATGAGCCTTGAAATAGTAACAAACTCATGCAGAAAGAAACTGCAAGAGGTGATGTTGCCAACACATGCCAGGAGGATGTCTTTGTATTTCTTGAAGAATTACAATCTCAAGAAATGGGAAAAGAAGCTTCACTGCAATATTTGAGAGCTTGGTGAAACCACCTCTCAGCTTTATCGTCTCCCCTAACTTCAACAAAATGACATTCTGTGTACATTTGTAAAAAGGCAATTACTTTTTTAGTGAAACTATATTCCAGAAAAAAAAGAAAATATCATTCAATTTATGACTCCGAACACCAAGGAAGAATTTGTGATAAGGGAAGTAATGAGGTGTTTAATATCCCTCGGTAGAAATGGAGCATTAGAAATTGTTTAATATTATATTTTACTAACTCCTAGGATATTTTTTTTTCTCTGGAATCTAATTTGTAAATCATTTGTTTTAAATGGCACAGGAAGGAAAACATGAGGTGAACAAAATCTAATTCCTAAATAATTTGTTTGGCAACAACATGAGAGCCATGAAGACAGCCAAGTTTTGAGGTCGCTGAGCTGCAGAGACAGTGGGAAGAGGAATACAAAACTGGTGTGTACAGCAAGGGGGAAGAAAATGGATTTATCAATTTCATTTTGCACACTCCTAAGGTGCCCATCAAACCGAGCATGCAGAAACTGCACTGTGTGCTAAGAAAGTAAAAATTACCTTGTCAGGTTACTTGCAAAGACATCTGTGATACAATAATAATATGAATTCATGTGTGAATTCAAGCAGCTGAGGGCTAGGGGAGAATCATTCCTCTGTTGGTCAACATACGTAACTCTCATTAACACATAGCAAAGATCCACGAGTGCATGGGGGAATAAAAAAACAGAAAGAGAGAAGTTCAACTTCCCCCTGTACTCAGCACAGACAAGGTCGCACCTCGAACACCATGTTCAGTTTTGGGTCCTTCATTACAAGAAGGAGGTGCTGGAGTGTGTCCCAAGAAGGCCTATGAAGCTGATAAATGTCTGGAGAACAAGGTTTATGAGGAGTAGCTGAGGGAACTAGGGCTGTTAAGTCTGGAGAAAATGAGGCTGAGGGGAGACCTTACCACTGTCTACAGCTACCTGAAAGGAGGCTGTAGCACGGTGGAGGTCGGTCTCTTCTCTCAAGTAACAAGCAATAGGACAAGAGGAAATGGGCTCAAGTTGCACCAGGGGAAGCTTAGATTGGACTTTAGGAAAAATTTCTTCACCAAAATGGTTGGCAAGCATTGGAACAGGTTCCCCAGAGAAGTTGTGGAGTCCCCTTCCCTGGAGGTATTTGAAAGCTTTGTAGATGAAGTGCCTAGTGACATGGTTTAGTGATGGTCATGGCATTGCTTTGCTGCAGCATTCCTGGGACAGTCCAAAACCACGCCTGGGAGCATGCTAACCACACCAGTGATCACTTATGCTTGGTCCTCAGCACTCCTCCAGGTTATTTCACCACCTAAATGCAGCCCTAAAATTCATCTGAATCCCAAATCCAGAACCCGAGCCACAGTTCCCAGCTCAGCCTCAGTTCTGCAATATTTTCTCTTAAGGAGAATCATTTGCTTGAGCTTGCACTGTTACTTACAGCAGAAGTAAGGAGCAAAGGATGAAATAGTGAAAGGATGGTTGTCTTTTCCATTTCTATAATGTTAACTATTTCTTTCTGGCTAAGAGCAACCTGTGCCGATTTCCATGATCGTTGCTAAAGCAGGGAGCAGTGCCCACAGGCTGCAAGATGGTCCTCAAAATAGCTGGGACACATAGAAGTTCTCCTAATGGGATTTGCTTGGACTTTTCTTAGATATTCCTGACCCAGAAATCATTCATGGATATCCTGATTTGATGTTCATGAAGTTGTTTTTTTTTAAAAAAAAGTTTTAACTCCCCCTGGCCCTTGTCCACCTCTAGCTTAGGAAAACTGTAGTTTGAAGAATTACAGGTCTTCGAAGGGTACTTGGGCTTTCAGTGTGAGCAGCCAGCAGGCTGGCTCAGCACCGGGTGCTGCTGTCAGACAAAGTGACTCCAAGGTCTCTAAAGGTTTATGAGTCTTATGCTTGGTCTGTTTTAATTGATTTCTATTTTTGCTAGCATCACATTACAGAAAGCTTTGCAAAGTCATTTATTTTCATTTTCAAAACTTTCTGTGTGGCAGCAAACACAACCAACAAACAGTAAGTAATTTTTCCTTGGGAAAGCAAGATGCCAACTTTTTCACATACTGAGCTGCATTAAATGTTGCACACCACCACGGGAGCATGACTCCTTATATCACAAGAACACTTTCTTTGCTCATTTTTCATTTGAAAGAAACATCCTTAATTCAATACAATCCTGAGACTTGCCAAGGGAATTACAGGATGGAACTGAAACTTCCACATTCGGACTTTGAAAAAAGAAAAAAGGAAAGCAAAACTGAGTGACACACAAATAATATTTTTCTTCTTGTAGAAGATCTATTTCACAAGGGTCACTGCCACCCAGCAGTAAAGCCACTGCATTATTATGATCATTTCTAATTTCCCTGCACAATTCATGTTACCATCTCAGCAGCACTGACAAAGGCACCTATTTTTTTCCTTAATCATGCTGCTGTTTTATTTGTGGCTGCTTTTCATGGGCGTCAAGCCATAAAGTTTCCACTGTAATCAAAATTCCTCCTTTAATTTTGTGACTCTCACTTCTGACACCAGAAGTGAGAGAATGTGGGTTAGAAAGGTCCTCTTTGTGTTTGGAACTGAAGTCAAATGTAGGATATCATATTGGTTTAAACATCCTGTAGGACTTGAAAAGAGGAAAATCACCCAAGCAGACACGATGATTTTGTATGGCAGTTGAATTGCATCCCATGAGAAAATTCTCCAGAGGTGAGAAGAAAAAAGGCAAGTGTTCAGTGAAGGAGCCTTCTGCATACCTCACAAACCTGTTATTCTCTAGAGAAGCAGTTTGGCTTTTGAAGTCTTAACACACCCAGCATAGAGAGCGAGGGCCATCTGCACATTTCCCTGCATTGTTCAGCTGAACCTGATCAGATCAGCTCCCGATCTAAATACACATAAAAAGTTCATCTATCTTCACCTCCCTGTCAATCTCACTCACCATGCAAAACTTAAAGACATTCTAAACTCATGTGATGCTGCAAAACTCTTTCCAGTATCGATTTTCCTACCAAGTAACCCATCTAGCCCTCTCACGTGGTGCTGCAAACATCACATTGCACCATGTCCAGGCCAAAGTCTTCAGAGGTGTTTAGATCCTTAAGTGCCTGTGGCTTTACCAGAAGTCAGGTACAGAAACACTCCTGAGGACCTGGGCCTTGGTGCTTCTCTTCTCCTTGTCTAAACTCAAAGATAAAACGATTCCATAACTAATAAAACAGTTCAGAAGTGATCAGATAAAGAATCATAGAATCATTTAGGTTGGAAAATACATGTAAGATCATTGAGTCCAAGCATTAACTTGTTAGTGCCAAGTGCACCACTAAACCAAGTCCCTAAGCACCACATCTACACGTCTTCTGAACAACTCCAGGGATGGTGACTCCACCACCTCCCCGGGCAGCCTGTTCAAATATGTCGCATGGGAGAAGGAAAATTATGGGAGTTGGACCACTGAAATTTTTAAAGACAGAAGAGCATTAGCACAGCCAGTATTTCATTTACTATATGAAAAACTGGTCCAGAGTAGAACGGGAGCTCTACCAATTAATATACTCTACAGATGCATCTCTCCAATAAGCAGAGTTACAGTGATAATTTTTCTCTGACACACACCATAAGGGAATGAAAAGGTTAATGTAGTGTATGTGAGTGCATTTTTAAAAATCAATTTAAGGGAATCTTCTCTGCTATAAATTAGGCTCTGGCACCAGGGAAAACCATCAAACTCAAAGTAACGAAAGGAAGAAAAGAATTTAATTTAAAACTACATTGTGATTGTATTGCTCGTTGGTGCACACACAAAAATCAGCCACATGCATTTAATTTTTACCTTCTTTGATTACAAAAGGGCTATTATCAGTGAAAGATAATGTTGAGTCATAATTAGAAGCAGGAGTCTCCCTCCTACCAGCCTGCAAAGCTCAACATTCTCTATAATGTAATACAAAGTCGTTTTGCTTAGAAAACTCATCTGTAAGACCTCCTCACATTCACCAGATTGCCACCTCTCTATCTCTGGTTGCACACACTTCTGTATACTCAGAAAACACAGGACTTGGTTTCTCAACTCCAGAATTTCCATTCAGCAGGAATTTACATGGGCCAAGCTGCAGCTGAGGACATGAAGAAATTTAAGGCCAAAAACGATGAAGCTATTTGGACTCATGGTATCTGTACAAAAGATCTAAACCAAAGTTTTCAGTTTTCCACTACTTTTAACTTGTAGGAAAGTGAAACTCAGATGAAGCCCTGCTTTCTCAGGAGGGCTAAAACAGTTCCCATAACTTAAGAGCGTTGTCACAGGCTCTCAATTCCCCATTACCTGACTTGCAAACCATGGACTCCTTTTACCCTCACAACAACTATACATAGAGTAACCTCTTTATCCGGAGAGAACTTCCAGCAGAACAGTGACATTCACACTCAAATCTACAGTAAGAACGTGTGCTCGAAGTAACACAGCTTCACACGTTTCCCAAAGCTATCACCAGTCCTAGCCTTTGTGCTTTTCTCAAGTGACATTTGCTGTCACCAAACTCAGGAACTGAAAGGTAGTGCTGAGGACAGCAAGATTTTATGCCATGTTCTGTGTCAATGAAGTGAACAAAGAATGTGACAGAACCGATCTCTGCTCATACGTTGGCTGCTGTGCTGGTTGCCGAAAGATATCAACAGCACAATGAAGGGACAGACGGGTCGTATGAGCTACTTGATATAAATCAGCTGCATTATTTTCCTTCCACTTCATTGACAGAAACATCTCCGTCATTCCCCTTGTGTATTCAACAGGCTTTCATCTGGTCCATCACTGAAACCTCCCTCTATTGAGAGCAGATAATTGTCAACGTAAAGAATCTGTTACTTAATGATGACAGAGGAATCTTTAACCAGTGCCAAATGCTGCCTTGAGGAAGAGGCCAAGGCTCCTCTGCTCTTGGCATTTTTCATTCCTCCAGTGTCCCCACATTGCTGATTAGGTTCCACACTGTCCTATCGGTCCCTTCATGGTATCATGGGATTTTCTACCTCTCTCTCCAGAAATTCTTCGCCTGTTGGTAAACAATGTCAAGAGTACGTGATTATATATTACTGGAGTCTTTTATATCTGACCAGGCTGCCATGGACCATTTATTCCCTCCTCTTACAGTTGGTTTGAGCCATTCATGAAGGGAGTGTCAAGTGCTAATCTTTCACTGACACAGTAAAACGTAATGCCAAAGCCACCACTTCACCTAAAAATTGAAACCAAACAAGCGATGACACTAAAATATTTACAGTCATTTTTGTCACATTCATTTGAATAAAGGGCATGAGGGAGGCAGGCTAAAAAAGCAAAATAAACCAAAATGAAAACAAGTAGACGCACACAGATTCATTCATTGCATTATATTGCTACAGCAAAAAAAGCATATATATGTGTGCATATATATATACACATACACACACATTCCTCTTTTTTACTTTCCGTTTCTTGGCATGGTAAAGCAGAGACTCACCCCCTATACACATATCTACTCAACTCAGCATGAGAAGTCAGTTCTTTTTTTACCTGCCAATTTTCATATCCTTTGAAATGTGAAACAAACTGACCTTTTGTAAGCCACATGGAGCTGGACATCGGCTCCTCTGAGGAAACACCTTGCAAGCCAAAAGCTGCAGCCCCATCCCTGTAGGGTAGGACCAAGCAATGGTCATGAACTGCAGCAGAGGTTCATCATTTCAGCTAACCCCCTCCCCATATGGTGAGGGACTACAACCGTAGTGAATAAATAAATGAAAAATATGTCTGATCAGAAGTTCAA
Organism: Trogon surrucura; assembly: GCA_020746105.1. NCBI lineage: Eukaryota > Metazoa > Chordata > Aves > Trogoniformes > Trogonidae > Trogon > Trogon surrucura. Next base: position 52,268,833 of record CM036622.1, read on the forward strand.
AAGAATCAGAGGAATTGTAGAAGTAAAATCTAGTGGGGTTTGTTGGCTGGTTGGTTTTACCATCTTTTCTTTCTTTCTTTCTTTTTTTCCCATGGGCTTCTTTGGGCTCACAAGAGAAAAAGAGACCCTTACACCATTGCCACATGTGCTTCTGAGAGCATGGTGGCCACTGGTGTTGACCCATCTGCCCTGTGTCTCCAGTAGCACCTGACGACAACAGGAGCCGTGCTGTATTTGGAACATGGATCTCAATGCTACAATACCTGCCCAAGAAGCTGGGAAAAATGCTAGGAGTGTCAGCCTGGGCTAAGCTTCAGGCTCTTGCAGGCACATGCTCTTGGGACCCCAGGAGCTAATTTAAAGCTACAACTTGGGACAGTGCCTGCAAAGCTGACATGCTCTCATTTACTTTTTAAGAGGAGGAAATTCTCTGTTTTATGACCGCTCCTTGTTAGCAAGATATATGATAAGGCTGTGCCTTCGTGTCCAACACTTTTCTGTGGTCTTGAAACAGAAAAGAAAAAGCATTGCTTTTGTGTACACAGTATTTTGCCTTTGTAAAATATCGCTATCCTAGCCTTAGAATGTAAAGTGAAAAAGTTGTGTCATTTTCAAGAAACCTCATAGCAAACTAATGGGGTGCTACAAACCTTAGATTATTCTTTTTTTTTTCATTTTCTTGTGACGAATTCAACAAAAAAAAATCAGAATCTAGTTCATTCTCTTACATAACACTTTGTAAAGGAATCTTAACAGTAACTTTTTCCATTAATTTCCATTTTGTTTAATAGCTTCATCACTGTTTATTTGTGTTCTCAGTATTTTTTCCCCCTCTTGAGAGAGAGAAAAACTCTTCTGGGTAATAGGACAAAGAGTTGGAATCTATGTGCTTCTGTAAAAAAATACTTAAACAAAAAAAAAATCCCTTGTAGGGAATAAGTACAGTTCTACTTTTCCCCTGGGGTCTGGTAACACGATTCCAGCAATGCTGAGAGTCCCGATGCAAGTGCCACGTGAGGAGATACTCTCAGCACGAGTTACACAGTCAAACAGCACATCCCCTTTGGGGGCTGAAGACATGAAGTGTAAACTAATCAATCTTCCAAGGACCTAACAAGCCCCTGTGTTACAGGCTGTACCACGCAGTCAGCTTCTAGAACAACAAAAAGCATCTGACACAGATAAAAAAGACAGCTACAGGCTTGTATCAAATTTCTCTGTGAAATTACAGGAGGTACTTAACCTTTGTCCTATAACTTTTCATGGGAAATGAGAACATTTGCCATCCAAGCAGGAAGTCATTATCCCCCACAGGAATGAAAGATGTCTTGATATCATCCTGACCCTTTGACAACAAAACCCATACACTCTCAAAAGATGAGTCTACGAAATGTCCGTTCTTAGGTTCATGCTGAGCATGGACTTTCCAAGAACCTCCTGTATTCTATACCATCCACACATTACATACTTCTCAATTACAACTCAACTGACTTGTCACTTACATTAAGCCTTATATTAAGAATTCACATTCTTAAATCAGCAGATGCATCTGTTGCAGAAAAAAAAAAATATGTGGAAAAGCCCAAATGAGAGATATGGCTGGAAAAAAAATGTTTAATTTGTATAGATTTTTCCATGCTTGAACTAGTTCAATTTTGTTGTCTGGCACTAACCCCTCACACCATCAGTCAGTTACTCCATGGTAGAAGTGACTATCAATGCATGGTGGGAGCCCATGGTATGGAGACAGGTTTTGATCCACTAAAGAACAATTTGCTAACCTCAATTAGTAGTGATGCTACTACTAATCAGCATCCTACCTCCTCACTGGTTCCACTGGCTTTTACTGCTGATGATTTCTGCATAGTTGCTCCTACTCATAGTGTGAGGAGATGGCAAAGCCATACTCTAGGAATGACAGTTTTGAGGAACGGGAGTAGGTATTGAAGGTTAGCCAAACACATGAGAGGGCCCAGAGCAAGGGTGCAGCTCCCCTTATTTCTGCTCAGCATGAGAGGCCAGAGCTCCCCCACAGCACAGCAGCCTTCCCACTCTGGTCTCACGTGCCAGCAATGTCTCTTCTGAAGCTGTAGCCAGAGAACAAAACACATGCTCCTGCAGCTGGTCTTGCATCTGTGCCCACAGGCAGCAAGTCTGGGGAGTGAGCAGCAAGGAGGGAGGTAATGGCATCGTTTCAAGTAAGAGGAGCCAGTAGTTACAGCTCATCAACTGTCTTCGTTGCCATGTCAGGACAGGAGCATTTGAACTCGGCTTGAAGAGCACCATCAGGCATGCTATTCTTTATCTGCTATTCTGCACAGGTAGATGTAATCTCCATATATTTTATCAGCTCTTGCTATGCTGCATGAATAAGTACCACATACAGTTCTAGCTTACCATTTTCATTATCAATTATTAAAACATTTATTGCAGAGGGAAGAAGAATCTCGTTTCCCTCTACTGCTGCTGGGATGATCGTAGCAGTTACAGCAAACTACTTGAGCGTTTTTCACAGAGTCTGGTTCGGCAAAGACCACTGCCATGGGCGGACACGGGATCAGCAAGAGGTGGGGACGCTTGGCCTGTCTGGTAATGGGACTGAGCTTGGAATCAGCCTCTGGAAAAATGCTTCCCATGTCCATTAGGCATAGCATTTACACTAGTCCAGATGGCATTCGTCACTCTCAGTGCACTGCTTAAGATCTGAGCTCAGAGGGATGGTGTGTGCAGTTCTGAACTGCAAGCGTTATCCATGTGTGCATATAGGCAATTTCTTTTATTTTAAGGGAAATGTGGGCAATTAAGCAAACAAATAGAAAATAGGTAACTTCTAAAAAAAAAAAAGTAAAAGATGTCTCTATTATAGTTAGTTTTTGTCTGGCACAGTGTGCCTTGAAGTATTGTTGATTTCTTCACCTAAATATGAATTTAACACCGTATATTATGTGCAGTTCCTAAAATCAGTAACTGTATTTCATTCTTTACCAAATCCTTTTGATACCAAATAAGAAATGCTGCTGTCAGTTAATGCATGCTACTGCACTACGGCTTTTCCATCTCCTTTCTGATAGGATGCTATCATCATCCATGGGGAAAATGCTTTCAGGAAAGGGCCATGGTTTCCTTTGGCCACACATATCCCATAGACTCAGCTGTAGAGAAACCCAAGAAAGCATTTAAATGGATGCCTCTCTCTAGTAAGGAAACCACTTAAACTTGTGCTCAGCTCCTATGGACTTCAGTGGGATGCAAATATCACTGCTTAGGCATGTCTTAGGCATTTTCACAGAATGTTAGAGGTTGGAAGGGACCTCAAAAGATCATCTCGTCCAACTCCCCTGTCAGAGCAGGATCACCTACAGGAGATCGCACAGAAATGCATCCAGGTGGGTTTTGAATGTCTCCAGAGAAGGAGATTCCACAACCTCCCTGGGCAGCCTGTGCCAGGGCTCTGTCACCCTCACAGTGAAAGTTTTTTCTCATATTTTTGTGGAACCTCCTATGTTCCAGCTTGAACCTATTGCCCCTTGTCCTGTCATTGAATGCCACTGAAAAGAGCCTGGCTCCGTCCTCCTGACACTCCCCCTTGACATATTTATAAATGAGGTCACCCCTCAGCCTCCTCTTCTCCAAGCTAAAGAGACCCAGCTCCTTCAGCCTTTCCTCATAAGGGAGATGCTTCACTCCCTTCACCATCTTTGTGGTTCTGCGCTGGACTCTCTCAAGCAGCTCCCTGTCTCTCTTGAGCTGAGGGGCCCAGAACTGGACACAATATTCCAGATGTGGCCTCACCAGGGCACAGTAGAGGGGCAGGAGGACCTCTCTTGACCTACTGGCTACTCCCCTTCTATTACACCCTAGGATGCCATTGGCCTTCTTGGCCACGAGGGCACATTGCTGGCTCATGGGCATCCTGCTGTCCACTAGAACCCCCAGGTCCCTTTCCCCTGCACTGCTCTCCAGCAGTTCAGTCCCCAACCTATACTGGCACATGGGGTTATTTTTTCCCAAGTGCAAAACTCTACACTTGCCCTTGTTAAACTTCATAAGATTTCTCCCCGCCCAGTCCTCCACCCTGTCTGTGTCCCTCTGAATGGCAGCACAGCCTTCTGGTGTGTCAACCACTCCTCTCCGTTTTGTGTCGTCAGCAAACTTGCTGGTACATGATTTCCCAACACACACACTTGCTCTGCAAAGCAAGGCTCAAGACACAGTGTAGGTGTCTGTTAACAGGGATGGGAGGACACCTGCTCTGAGCACACACTGTGCAGCACCCGGTCCTCTTTGTGCACAATGTGGGGAGCTGAGCTCAGCCCATGGGTGTCTGCCTCTGAGTGGATCTGGACCTTAATTACGAAAGGGAATTAAATATTATGGTGTTTCACATGCTAATGACTCAAGAATACAAATTATATTTGACAGAACATATTAAACATCTCATAAAACTTCATCAACATGGCAGAGCATATCTTGTGTTTTCCTGCTTTTCAATCACTTCCAAGTCAGATAAAAATGACGCCACAATGTAACCATTACAAGAGAAGATTATCAGGAGTGTAAAAATAAGAAAAACAGCTTGCTACCACACACCTCAGAAGAAAAAGTGTTGACAAGGTTGGGTCAGAAAACAGAAACTCTAATTAAATTTCGATATGATTGATCTGGTAGATTTAACCACTCCATTATGCAAGGCAAACCAACGAAACACTGGTATATTTCCTTGTTCTGATTCAGTCTGCATCTCAAGGGTGCTTATAAATAGTTAAACAGCTATTTCAGAATTCATCAGGTTTTAGAGAAAAATTAAACCTCAACATTGATATCCATGATATAATGACTTACAAATCAGCACATAATTAATCTTGATATTAACTGCACACCCTTGTGGTATATGATTTATTATGGGTTATTCATCTAACAGCTTCTACGGGTATTACTTCACGCACATGCAATCTAATAACTTCTAATGCAGTACCAGGTGTGACTTCATAATAAAGACATTATCATTTTTTAAAAAAAATACTTCTATATCAAGTGATCATACTCTACTTTCACTCCTTTAATGGACTTGGTTGTGATTAAAAATTAAACCTGAAATGTAGATCTCGTACTTCCATCTTCATCCTGACTGCCTTTTTATCACGCTGTATATTTCTTATTTCAAAATCACATTATATACCTATAATTTCACATATTTACACAGTCTTCTTAAATGTATGCTTATTCAGGGAGGATAACATGCTCTATAGCTCCCTCAGTTTAGACTGGGAGTTCTTCAAGAGGTTCATGCATTTCTAGAAGCAGCTCATTCAAAGTGAATAACAAGGGTCTTCTGGACAACGCTGTAACATGTCGTAGGACACAAACACTAGTTTTATTTTGGTGCGTAGCTCTAAATTGCCTTTCTCCCTACGTGAACTCCAGCTACTGCAAGACAGGTGGTTACTTACTCGTCAAAGTAAGTATCAGAGATACAGTCCCTGAGATAGCCAGACAGGTCTTTACTTATCTTTGAGGAATGTTCCCAGACAGAGATAAAAGGGAAAGTCCAGCACACATCAAATAATTTGAAAAATGCATGGAAATAAATGAAAAACTAAAAGCAGTAGCCAAGAAACATATGGGGGAACAAAATGTAATGATCACAATTGACCACAATAGAAACATAACTATTCAAATAGAACATTTCTTACACTAACACCATTTCTTTACTCCTTTCTCAGGTATTACTCATCTTCAGACTAATTCATTTACAGACTCCTCTAAATTCAACCAGCCTCCCAGTGAGGTAATGGGATGACTGGATAAATTGGCAATTACCAGAAGAAATGCTGCAGCTTCTAAAGAAGCTGGCAATGTTTAGGTTGGCATTGCATGAGGAGAGTGAGATGCAGGCAACAGACATACTCATATAACCACAACAAATAAGAATATCAGCACTGACTATCATTTTGCTAACAACCAGATTTTCAAATCCTCAGCAGTCTTGACAGTGGATGCTAAAAGTTCCCATCAAAACTATCACCTCCCTGTGCTAGAAATTGTACTAACATTACGTGTAAAGAGCTTAATTAAAGGAAGCAGTGCTGACCCTAAAGCCGCTCTTAAGCAAATCGTGGTTGACAACCTGAAATGTTTTAACATCATTAGTGTACCTCTGAGACATGCAGCAGCCAAAAACCATGACGTTCTCTCAAATTGTTCAAGTTCTTCTCCCAGCCCTGCCTGTAAAAAGTGCTTTCCGAGCCTCCTTCTACTTCTACATATTGACACAATGTCAGGGAGTTAATTTGTTGAGATAAATCAAATTCATGTGAATTAGGAACTATTTCACGAAGCCATACCTTTTGCTACTGAGTCCTGTCTCAAGACAGTGCCCTGAAGCAAATTCACACCTAAAGCTGCTCTAGTCTGGCCACAGCAAAAAGCAACCATGTTTACCATATGCTTACTGGCTAAAATACGATTCTTGCACAGATGTGATGGATATCTCCTTTGAAATAGGCAATGAACTACCACATGGACACACAAGTTAGTAGCAGTCAGGGCAGCACCAAAGTCCAAGTAGGTGGCACTACCTGCACAGACAGCGATGCTCATTGCGCCTCAATTTAGCACACACACAGAAATCAGGCTCTGTGGCCCAAAGTTACTCTTTTAGGTGAAAACCCACTAGCTTTCCAAATTGCTGTAAAGTCACAAGCCAAATCCATGCTAAGATAACAGCTGTTTTCACAACACCCGTAGAAGGTAGCTTGCCACACTGTCACTGCGAATAACTGAAAATTGCTTTAGTTTGTCCTTCCACAATCATTCCCAGCTACGTTTCAGAGTTTAAAGATCTAATTCCATTTGTAAAATTCTACTAGGCTTCACAAAAAAAAATATATTCATTAAACTTTTTGATAAACAGATCTAAGCTAAGAACAGAGCTGCACTGCCACTCCAATGAATTTCAGGATTAAAGAAAATCAATACACTCTGTCATATTCCTTTAAAAGATTATCTTCAATACAGCTTCTTTTCTCATTTGTGCATATTTAAGTTCAGTTTACAGTGACTGCTGTTATGGTGCAAACATTAAATAAAAAAGAGCAAAAAATATTCACCTTCCATACAAGCATGTTTCTTTTTTACAATACATGGCTAAATAACGCCCTGACTTTTTAGAACAGCTCAGGAAGCAAAAGCCCTGGGTCTGAACAGCCTCCCAAAGGGCTTTACAGTGGTACCTGCCTTTTATTAGACATCTAACACAGCAGTGCAATGACAATTTTCATTTACAATCAAATAAAAATTAGTCAAGCTGTTTTTCCACACACTATCTTTGCTTTCCCTGTTTCACTTTTTTTTTTGTTTGTTTTGCCTTCAGGGATATTTCAGGAAGGAGAAGGGAAGGAGAGAGTGTTAAAGTTCGCAAAGTTTCCTCTGACTGGTGGTATCTTACAAACCCCAAGTACAGAAATGGCACAGCTGGGTTTTGCTCTCTCTTCTAAAGCAGATTCTTGTAAGCCTGTACATTAATAAATGTTAATTTTATCCCACTGTGTCTACAAGGTGATTTTCAAATTCCCATTGACTTAATAAAGAACTTAGGTGCTCAGCATTTGCAAAAACACTGCCTTTTAGATAGACACCTTCAGACAGATTTAGGTATTTAACCTGAAGAGTCAACATTTGCAGTTCTCCAGCAGGATTACTTAGGCTTTCAGGGCAAACTTTTACATCATCAAATGTGCCGCAGGTTGTGCTAACCTGGATCCTTGCCTTGCCCCTACGGATATGCCTATATCAAGTAACTAAACGTGGTCTGGCCCAAGCAGTGGGATTCAGCTGTCCATATCACAGGAACTCCTTGGCGTGGCTTTGACTAAATGAATCCTAGAGGAAAGTTTTGAGTTCAACCCAGGAGCTGAACTTGCCCACTTGGCCAACTTGATGTGCAGTATCAAAGAGCTCAACAGTGTGGAGATGTCATAACGTGTCCTGCCCTCAGCGAATGGGCCATTTCAGTGTTTAGCTTATTGGTATAGATGTCAGGTTTCTGCAAATCCAGAAACAAATCCTTAATGAGATGATAGGAGGAAGGGAAGAATATTTTGTACTTATATTATATTGAACATTCACTGTCCTCTCATACATTTCTGGCACGCATGGTTTTCCAGATTTGATGTGGACTTTATTCCAAGAACAATGTGACTAACTTCTAGAGAGCTGACAAACAAATCTTGGGGAAAAGAAGAAAAAACAAGCTTTCTTCTTCTCCAATATTTAATAGCCGGAATCTACAAAGAACTGTTGAAGATCTGCCAACATTTTCAAAGATTTTCAAAGTCATAGCATTTTCACTTGTTCCAGAACTGCTGATATCAGCAAGCATGCCCTTCTAAATAATTTATTGGCATTTCTACATAAATTAGATACTTAAAGGTGAAGATGTCATGAACCTTGTGGAGGCTGAGTGCTCACTACATGGACTGTAATCCATCAACCCAACAGACAGATTTCCAAAGTAGCTTAAAACCCGGCAGCCTCACTACTTGGAAATAGTTCAAGGACTCCAGAGACTGCAATACGCTGTTGAAATGTCACTTGTAGTAAAAGCACATTTTACACAAAAATAAATCACCATAAGATGAGGCTCAGATAGTTATAAATTGATCATTTAAATCACATGTTAGTTACTGCTCACAAAAATAAGCAAAGTAAAAAATATGTTTACTTTGGTTCAGGCCATTGTATTAGAAAAGACAGGGCAGTTTACAAGGCAGTGTTAAAACACAGCCATAACACGCTTCAGTCCCACCTATCAGTTATTAAAGTCATCAAGGGCTTTTTTTTTTTTCCAAAAAACATCTAATAGCAGATGACTGGTTTGCAGGACTTGGCCACTGAAAAATGTTATGCTGGTATTTTACCCTGTAACTACCATACTTACGAAAATTCCCTGACAGCTACGAAGGAACCAATCTGAAGAAGATGATGAATGATATTTCAAGAAAGCTGAGAGTCAAAAACCTGCGAATGAAACCCACTGAACTAGCAAGGAACAGATCAAAATCTTGAATCTTCAGAATTTTTTTAAAGATGAAAAACATTATCAAAGACTCCTGTCCTGGCTAGAGAATCGCTGCAGCCAGGGTTGTGTAGCTATTGTAAAGATGGATCCGTTGTTTGAATGAATCCCTGAAATACATTGGTGTGAGGGGGTAAGAAAAGCCTTTCAGGAATTAAATGCTAAAGAGGATTAAAAGCAACATTTTCACCAGAAACTGTGAGAGCAGGAGTGGTAAAAGTTGCTACTTGAGATAGGAGAGAACAAGGTAGAACAAGACTAAAAATGGAAATAAGCAGGACAATCAGCACCAATATCTCAAGGGATTAATTTGCAAAGAGCAAAAAAAAATAAAAGAAATCATAATCAGAAGCTCAAAATAGTTATAAAATCAAACCTGATGGCCTAAAAGTTAGAGAGAGCATGAATTACAGCAGGTGAAGGGGGAAGGAACCTGCTGATACCAGAGATAGTAAGTGAGTGCTGGTGAAGGTCATTTTATGTCTCTGGTCTGTATGCAACTAAGCACAGCCCACCGAGAGATGGGACAGGAGTGCTCAGCCCTCCGCGCATGAACACAGGTGCTTGAAAACAAATTCAGGTTTGCATTTATTAAATGGTCTGATGTTCTCAGCATTGGGAATTCATGGGAATGGACACAAAGGAAGATGGCAGCATAGTAAACTTTTTCAGCTGTTAACCAAAAAACTCAAGACTATGTGGGGGTCCAAACAAAAATGAATAAACTGAAAGGATGATGATCCATGAAACCAGGGTGTTTTACAGTGTAAACTGAATCTGTGGTTTCTAGGGGTATTTTTCTCCTATTTATTCTTGCAAAGTCTGCTTTCACAATGGATTAAAAAATGTTTCATTGTCTGTTCTTATGCAGTGACTACCTTCTCAAAAAAGGGGAGAAGATAAGAAATTTGTGTACTTGCTGTAAACCATGAGTTTAGCCTTGCCCCTCGTCTCTATGTTCTTTTCAGCATTTGTTTTTGGACTCTTGACAAATCAGTTCTCTTAGCACTATCCTGATTGTGGTTTTGAGGCCAAATAGAAAAAAAAAAAGGTAAAGCATCATTTCCTTTTTGAGAAGAGATGCAGCAAATTAGTTAATCAGAATTCAGTCACCATAATGATTTAAACCATGCTTCACTTCCTACCTTGCTACTTGCCATTCCTAACGTTACTACCTGTTTAAGATGAGACACCGGAGGAAATGGGGTTCTGTTCTCACATTTACACAACACCATTACTTTATCTTAATGACTAACACGCCCTGTTTAATAAAGCCCTGGCATCAACTTTATTACACCCTGCACTGCTAATGATTTGGTAGTCACCTAATGCATTAATCTTGATTCATAGCTTACTTGAAATATTTATACAGTACAAAATGCTGAAGTGAAGGTCAGTTGCATGAAAAGCTTCAAAGAATAAATGGCAAGATTTTGTTTTGCTTCTAGCTCCTTCTCAGCAGCAGCTTGGCTCCCTCCCACCTCCATTCATCCCAGTTGTGTCCCCCCCACATCCCACCCTGCTCTCCCACACGAGAGCGAGCCAGGGGCTCCCATATAGATGTGCTTGTTCTGCTTCTCTTCCCCAGCTACTGACACCTAGCTACAGACTGAGAAATACTGAGTACTGAAATTCCTTACTCTGAATCCACCCCATATACACTAAAAGTGTCTGAGGCCCTAATCTCAAGCCACTAAAATTCCCTAAATACAAACGAACATTTGAGGATGTCCAGGAACCAACCTCAAAAGGCCTTTGCATCACACGATGGATGAAGCAGAAGCCTCTATTACTAAAATATTAACAAATACATGTTGACAAATAAGGTGTTGATATGGGCAGGTTTAGAATTGCTGATTCAGAAGCACATCGGATTATATAGAAACAGTTGGAAAGCACAGAATGGTACCTACAACATCAGGAGGCTCCAGTGACCCTGGCAGGCAGGTAGGACCTGAGTTTAGGAGACAGTCCAGCAACTATGAGAAGTAAAATGAGCCATATGGCAACACACAGAAGGTTTTACTACTGACAGAAGACCTTTCACTGCTTTTTACATTCAGAAAGGAACATGGACAAATGCTCTCGGATGGTTTCATCATAATTCCTCCAACATTAAAAGTACATGCTGGTCCAGGGAAATTCAAGCTGTAGGACATAAAGGGATGTGATGGCCCAGGGAAATTCAAGCCATAGGACATAATGTGGACGTACGGGATCTAGAATACAGGCAGAGATGTGAAATCTCTGAGAAAGCTAGATAGGCTGTCTCCAACTATAAAAGGAATACACCGAATTCTAGCCATAACTGCTTCTGCAAGCCTATTTCCAAGGCAGGGTAGACAATCATAGAATCATAGAATGTTAGGGGTTGGGAAGGGACCTCTAGAGATCACCTAGTCCAACCCCCCTGCCAGAGCAAGATCCCCTAGGGCAGCCTCACAGGAACGCATCCAGGCGGGTTTTGAAAGTCTCCAGAGAAGGAGACTCCACAACCTCCCTGGGCAGCCTGCTCCAGTGCTCTGTCACCCTCACAGTAAGGAAGTTTCTCCTCATTTTGAGGTGAAACTTCCTGCATTCTAACTGAAACCCATTATTTCTTGTTCTGTTGTTGGGCACCACTGAAAAGAGATTGTCCCCTTCCTCTTGACACCCACCCCTCAGATATTTATATCCATTAACAAGATCCCCATATATGTTAATCAGATACAATACAATGCCACAGGCTGCTAAGCCTGTAACCAGTCTTTTGCCACTTTTCTAATATATGCCTCAAAACACATAGGAAATGTCAGTACTGCTTCCAGCAGCACTTGCTTTATGTGCTACTTCTGCTTGTGGTATGTGGTTTTCTCCTGGAGCATTTCACCATGGGTTATTGGCTGCAAGATGCTGTTGAGGCTGGAAATTAGTTGTAAAAGCTGGGAGTGGTGAGGAAGCATCCTACATAGCCCTCCTTTTCTTCTCTACACTTTCTTCTCTTTGCAGCTGTTTTTTGTTCCCCATGCACTGTCTAGTGACATGAATCATGAAACAGAAGGAACAGTTTAATCAATAAAGTGGTTAATTGCTAAAAATTATGCCACAACCACAAACTTACAGCCAAGAGACCACACTATCTGTCACTGAAGATGCATTATGAGGGAGAAAGAAAGAGATTTGAGTGTCATTAGCAAAACAATAATAAAATAACCCATAAAAATTGAAAATATGACCCAGTGAGAGCATATAAACATAAAACAGTGTGGTCCCCAAGATGAAATCATATTGCATTACAGATAATTCCATATAATGTGGTTTAAAATGGCAAGCTGTATTTGTATTTTAAGGTGTGCAGACATATTTATTACATGCAGCTGGTTTACTCTATTGCTTCATGAATTCAAGGGAGAGTGTAGTTTCCCTCAAATTGAATTGCCTTAAGTGGTCACTGCACATGGAGAAGAGAGGCTCTTGCTCACAAGAGAAAGCACTACCTGGAAGCATATGTGAGACCATGAATTTCTAAATATTACACATCATGTCATATAGCAATTATTAAAATGAATCTGTTGCAATTCTGATCCTTTATATGTAATGCTTCCCTGAATACTTACTCACTTTGCTATGAAGATATATGTAAAGAGCCCAGCAAAATAATCTGCCTCAGCACTTCTGTTATAATGAAATGCAGTCACATGTTGGCACAAGTAATGACCACCATCTGCTCAAATCCATGGCTAGTCTGTCCTTCACCACAAATCACAAATCTCCACATGTACAGAAAAATACCTGTTACTAGCTGATTCTCCAAAGCACCGTATGAAATCTGAATATGCAACATGTTTGTTACAGATGAGTGCTAATGTATTCGGCCTCTCAAAATGCTGGCCTGGTTTTGGATGCTTTAATACTAACAACATTAAATGTTTAAAATAAAATATGCTAACTGACCTGGGTTGCAAAGTCCAATCTCAGAAAAAGTCAAGACTTATGTTGCCTTTTCAGACTCTAAGTACCTGGATGTAACACCATACCCTGGTCATAGTGTCTCCTTGCCTAAAACTGCTTCATAAGTTTCACAAAATTTATTTCACCCTGTGGGTATGCTCAGCACAACTGTTTCACTAGTTATTTTTATTCCATTTGTATCCCTCATCTTTTTCGTACTCATCACTTAAATCTTGTTACATTCAAAATTATAAACTCCCTCGAAAGTTTCCCGTTAGCATTTCTACAGCCTCAGACAATGTTTGAGCGCTTTGTAAAATCTAGATTCTCCCAGTGTTGAGACGGTGGGCTTGCAAGCACGCGTTCTGCAGCCGACAGCCTCCGGGACAACGATCAGCACTTCAGTATCACTTTAAGCTCTCATTCCTGTTTGAAAGGACTGGGCATGGCTGTGGCAGCGTATATCACATCCCAGCCTGCTAAGAGAGTAGTGTAGGGGAAAGGGACCTGGGAGTCTTGGTGGACAGCAGGATGACCATGAGCCAGCACTGTGCCCTTGTGGCCAGGAAGGCCAATGGCATCCTGGGGTGTATTAGAAGGGGGGTGGTTAGTAGGTCAAGAGAGGTTCTCCTTCCCCTCTACTCTGCCCTGGTGAGACCCCATCTGGAATACTGTGTCCAGTTCTGGGCCCCTCAGTTCAAGAAAGACAGGGAACTGCTGGAGAGAGTCCAGCACAGGGCAACTAGGATGATGAAGGGAGTGGAGCATCTCCCTTATGAGAAAAGACTGAAGGAGCTGGGGCTCTTTAGTTTGGAGAAGAGGAGGCTGAGGGGTGACCTCATTAATGTTTACAAATATATCAAGGGTGAGTGTCACGAGGATGGAGCCAGGCTCTTCTCGGTGACAACCACTGATAGGACAAGGGGTAATGGGCTGAAACTGGAACATAAGAGGTTCCGCTTAAACTCGAGAAGAAACTTCTTCTCAGTGAGGGTGACGGAGCCCTGGAACAGGCTGCCCAGAGAGGCTGTGGAGTCTCCTTCTCTGGAGACATTCAAGACCTGCCTGGACACGTTCCTGTGTGGCATAGTCTAGGCATTCCTGCTCTGGCAGGGGGATTGGACTTGATGATCTTTCGAGGTCCCTTCCAATCCCTAACATTCTATGATTCTATGATTCTATGATACCACCTCTTCTGAGACCTGCAGTCATTAAGGTAATACTACAGGTGTCAATGTTGACAGGCCACGTACTGGCTGCGGATGTAGGTGTGAATAACATACCTGGGAGCCTGCTTCTCACCTAGGAGTATGAGCATAGCCAATGTATTCATCAGTTTGAAACCCTCACGCTTAATTCATTTGAGGAATTTTTCTTTTAAGAATTGTTATCCTCTTTTTGCAAATGTAGAATCAACACCTAGACAGATGAATATCCAAATTTACTTCTCATCCGAGATGCCTAATGTAATATTCTCTATTTCCATCTCAACTTCTGCAAACAGTCTTGAAGGCAACAACTTATCTCGCTACACAACCTCAGCTTAATCTCTGAAGTCATCAAGCCTGGAGACTGAATAGGATAGAGGGCCCACTTTAAAAAACCACCTGGGAGTAATCATGTAATTTAAGACTGTGCAAGGATACCTGTATATGCAAGACACTTTTTATTCGCATGCAGCCTGACTCTGCTGATCAATCTACAGGCAGCTTCTAAGCAAACACTGCTAATGAATGGGAGTGGCTCTCATGCTCCTGATTTTTTTTTTAATAGATGTTTAGTAAACAGAGAAAGATTTTGTAGTAGTTCTTTCATGCACAGCAAAGTGCAAGTGCAATGGCCACAAGCTGCAACATGGGACATTAGAAAAAAATAAATCATAATACAAGTGGTAAAGCATTGGAATAAAGGCTAGAGAGGCTGTATCATCCCCAGCCTTGGAGAGTTTGAAAGGTAGACTGCATGAAGCCCTGAGCAATCCGATGTAACTGCAACCTAGCCCTGCTAGGTTACTGCAGCAGGACCACCAGCCTAAGCTTTTCTCTGACTATTGTGGGATGTCTCTGCACAGTTTTTGCTGCACAGTGGGGTGTAGAGACTTTTCCCCACTACGCCACGGACACCTTCATTGTTCCAGATGAGAAGGAAGGAAATTGAACACGTTCCTGATCCACTTCATTTTCATTATACCATTTGTACAATCACAATCATATATGACAGGCTATTTACATATCACCCCTTCTAGGTTTCCTCATGACTGAGTAAGCATCACACAAATGTACATTCCCAGTGAGATGTCATAGTTTGGCTGAGGCAATTAGATCATCGTAAATGGAAATAGTAGTGAACTACATTCTGTCTGACATAAGTAAATTGAAGGGAATGAAATACCTAGTTCCAAATTACACTATCATCTATCTAGACTTTCTGATAGTCCTGAAAGACAGATGGCCTAGCAAATGGCTGTAATCATCATATGGGTGCAGTTTAACTCTTCAGACGTGTCAAAACAGCAATATTTGCAGAACCATCAGCCTGCAGATGTGAACGGAGGGTTCTGGTTGGGTAGGTTCAGTGAAACAATAGTAAAATTCCAGAGGACATTTCCTTCTGATACTTGTCACTTTCAAAAGGTGGTTTAACTAAAAACTTAAACATGATCACGATTAACTGATTTATCATGAGTAATAATGAATACATCAAGCTCTGATTCCCTGATTCTTACTTTGAAACAACTCTTCTTCAAGACAGTTGGAAATACCTTCCAGGGTATGAAAAACACAAGAGCAACATGTGTGTCAGTAAATGATGTTGAAAAGCTACATCTTGTTAGCCAGAGCTCATCCTCTGTTTCTGAGACCAAATGACACAACTGCTCCTCAAAGCAGGATGGTCATGTTTGGAGGGGTCACGGGCCACTCTGTCCCCAAAACTGTGCCCCTGGTGTTCCTGGGAGAGCACTGACTCTCATGAGCCAAAAAAGTGCCAAGGAGCAGCTAATGGGAGCAGTGAGATCAGCTCTCAGGTCTCTGCCCAGCCCTGCTGTCAACTCATATATTCATATATGAGCACATATATTCGTGTATGAGCACATATATTCATATATGAGCACATATATTCATATGTGCTCCAATATGTAGGTATATGAGTATGTCTGGGAGACACATTTTGCTGCCTTTCAGTACAAACACAGACTTCACCAGGGCAGTTTTATATCTAGCAAAGTTTCGTGCATCGTACACAAGTACAAAACACAATTATTGGCATTCTCAAAGCACTATCTTAATTTATCACCGAACAACTCCTGCAACAAATAATTCTAATTAGTTCTTAAAACAAGATCTCATTTTAAAGGACAGAAATTTCTGGAAGCACGTGCTATCTTCGAAAGAGAAAAACAAAATGTTAATCCTGAAATGAGTTAGTATCCTCTTCACCTCATGCAATAATTCACTTGTTCTTTGTGTCATGGCCTGATCTTGTAGTCTTTTCTCTTCTAAATCACCCTGTTTTTAGCAAAGGGATGAATAGCTACAGAATTAGGTCCTGATCTCCAACCAATATTCTCCTCAAAGCAAAATAATGCATTCTGCCTGCTCGAAATTGCCATGATAGTAGGTGGCAGAAGGAAATGTAATAGTTCTTTGGTAATAAGGTTAAGTTACATTCAATTTTTATTTTAAGAGAGCAGAGAATTTCCTTCTCCTAGGAATCCTTACTGGATTCAGAAAGTCACCCACAAATAGAGCATGTGGAGATGGGCTGTAGAAAATCTGCAGCAAGATCCATAGAGCACATACAGATGGGACTAATCTACTTGTTCCCTAGATGTAATTGCAGTTTCACAGAAATTCTGCTAAAAACACATTTATTTGGCACTAAATAAGATGACTAATTACAAAGGATAGCTGCACATAAATTCCAGACTGAAATTTTTGGCACATTTCTAATTGTCACATAAAAGAAAATGACATACTCTCTCTACTCAATTTTTCCTAATTAAATGCAAAATATGACATTTTCCCTACTACTCTTATCAGTGGAAATGAGGGCTATTTCAGTTTAATTACCAAATGCAGCATACGGTTCCCTGATTATTGATTTGTTGCGCAGCAGAAGTCCTAGGCAGATGATTTGAGGAGAGGATCTGACCATGCCTCCTAGTGACACCTGTAGAGATGCTCTCACTCCAGACTTACAAACTGTTCTGTATAGAGTTCTATGAAGGTGATGTGGCCCTAAACTAAGGACTGCAGGATTAAGGGTTTCTTTTTTTTTTTCCTTCCTCAAAGTTATCTAAATAAAGTCTCACATACATTTAAAACAGAAATTTTGCACAATATTTGAGGTGTTAGAGCCATTAGAAGCAATCTTTGCTTGCCTTTGACCTGTTTAGAGCAAAAGGTTATTACAAACAGCCAGGACCCAAAGTCACATATCTGGCAAAAGAAGATGAACTCAAATCTTCTTTGTCCCGAGACAAAAATCTATCTCCATATAGCATTTCTAATACTCTGAAGAAGGCTAAGAGAAATTACATAAATTCCTTTTCTCCCATCTTTGAATAACAAATAAAAAATTCATTTAAAACAGCACACATGTAAGATATTCTAGTACATGCAACATTAAAAAAAACCCCAAAAAATCAATCCTACAACAGCAGTACAGTGCAAGTCTAGCAACAACAGACATGTTTTAGTTGCACAGTGGTAATTTATTGTTGCTGCCTTTATCTACACACACAAGAAGAGCTCAGTTATTCTGTCCACATAATAGGATGCCAAATATGTCATTTTATTAATTGCTTAGCATCTACCAAACAACACAAGATTTCCCATGTGGGAAAACACATGCTAAGCAGAAAAAAAATTATGACAAAAACCCGGGAAACAAACAAAAAAAACCCCCGAACTACATTTTGAAGTGTAACATTTCTCAGCACTGGACAAAAAAGGAATTCAGGAAGAATGCAGCTGGTTGAACATCGTCACTTGCCCTGACTGTGAGCCCTTCTTTATGCACGAGAATTTAAAGACTAATGAGTATGCACAGAGCATTTCCACTGATTCAGCACCACAGAGAAGAGGTCTGTCTGGGATTTCATTCTGAAAACAGCTGAGAAAATAGCAAAACACAGGTATGGGAGAATCTCTGTGGTGCTCCATGGTTCTACCTTCCCTTGGTAACAGGGCTACCTTGTAAAACTGTGGATATTTTCCCCGCCTTGTTGCACATAAACCCTCAGACTAAAGCACACGTGTGAGACATTTCCATTATGAAGCTCTCTCAGAACCAACATAAATATGCTGCAAGTCAGGGCTTGCAAAAAGACACCCCCCCCCCCCCAAAAAAAAAAAAAAAAGACAAGCACCATTCTTCACTCTTTTTTGATAACTTAGCATTTC
The DNA here is from genome assembly GCA_020746105.1 of Trogon surrucura. Lineage (NCBI taxonomy): Eukaryota > Metazoa > Chordata > Aves > Trogoniformes > Trogonidae > Trogon > Trogon surrucura. Next base: position 52,287,244 of record CM036622.1, read on the forward strand.
CAGCCCTTTGGTAATCAAGGGTTATGAGTCAGACTCACACATACCTCAAATTATGAGATTACTTGAAAAGCCATAAATATTTTCAAATGGAAAAAAATAAAATGGATTCGATCTTTCCAACACATTCATTTCAAGGGCTTTTTTGTTCACTTTTTTTGATTGCTTTAAGCTGAGTTGTGCATGTAGCCACTTGCCTCCCAGAGTAATGATGTTGAGACAAATGCCAAATATTGTGAGAACTGTGATAAATGCTGTTGCTTACAACCCAGTGAAGCCTCCCTCTCCACCCATGTTTTGTCAGAGGAAGCCAGGAATGGCCCAGGTCTGCTGCTCTCCACATCTCACTTGAAACTTCTGGAGACACTGGTGGCTATAGATTGTCCTTGACAGTAGGAGAGACGGCTGCGGTTACGTGCAGTAGCTGTGTGTGGTCAGGATTGTGATGAGATGAGTCAGGAGTACAAGCAAGAGAGAGTTGATGAGAAACAGGCCACACAGGGATTGGTGAAAACACAACCAATTACTGCCTTTCCATCTTCACAAATGGAAACGCAATAGCAATGCACCTGGCCATTCACTCTTCAGTGCTAAAGACAAAATTTAGGATCATGAGATTCATGTACCGAGCACACTTACAGTGATAATCCTGAGGTGCTGGCTACCAATGGAAATTTTGAATTCAAACCCATTCTCTTCAGCCCAGAGATACTCATCTTTCATTTTCTGTTGCTTAAGGATTGCCAGCATTGATAGGACTGCAGGATACGAACCTTAGATATTATTTACATATATCAATTTAGGAGAAAACATCAGCAAGATATGGCAACAACATGAGCAGCTCTATCAGCCAGGAACATTTTATGTCTAAATCTCAAATTCTCTAAAGAAATCTTCAGACTCAAAGAAATGTCAAACTGCCTTACAATTCATCTTCATAATCTTGATGTGTGATTTTTATCACTCACATACTACTGCATGCCTGGATTTTATTGTAGTCTGGTTCCTGTTAAAGGTGTCCATTTGGCCTTGTTGAGGTATAAAATCACCTTTTCCTGTTTATTTCATTTGGAGTCAGTGAGGGACTCAAAGGCATTCTCCTGGTGGGAAGCTAAAAACTAGACCTTACACTTTTTTCAGTGGTCTATTGCAATACCATTGATTTCAGTGACATAGTATGTGGTAACATCCAGAGAAAGATATATTTGGTGGTGCAAGCTCTTTTCCACACATAGCTGGAAACAGGTGAAATGTTTTGAGAAAATACAGCTGTAAATTTGCCCTTTTTTATACTCTTCTGCAGCTATCTGCTACTGACCACTGTCTGAGACAAGCCACTAGACTAGATGGATCCTCTGTCTGCTCTCCTAAGGTCATTGTTATTTTTTTCAGTAGAGTAAAAATCTCCAGAAATGTACCTACCCTACTCATTTAGCCTGTAGAGTTATGGTCTCAGAATCCATTTCTTTAGTTACACAAAATATTTGGATCCTCTTGTTTAAGTGGAGACTGTAAATAATGCACTGTTTAATATATTTTTAAAAATCACCTGGTATTGAACAAACCATTTAATCTAACTTGGTTAATTTGGAATCAATATTATAATTAATTCTCTACTTCATCTGTCTTTTGAAGTGGTGGAACAAAATAGCTTGTATCAGCTCAGCCTGTATGAAACACTGCTTCTCCCTGCTAACTTAGATAATCAGCAGAACGATTCATTGCTTTTAGGGACGTTTTATAGAAGCAATTCACGTAAAAAGAAAAAAAAAGTATATTACAACTTTATTTATCTGATCTAGTGTCTGATTTCATTTTTAAATAATCAGTCAGTGTGAACCATACTAGCTTTGCTTTAGGTAAATCATAGGGAATCCTGCATTCCTGGTAAATGCTGAAGTACTCCTGGGCTCACCCTGCTTGAAGAAGGCTAAAGGTACACATATTAACATGAAAAAAAACACAGTCCCATTGGCTCCAACCTCCCAGACTCTACCAGTGTCACCCAATACAGCACCTAAGTTTCCAGCTAGAACCACAAGATTGAGATACGGGCCCCCTCACCCTTAGAGTAAAAAACTCTTAGGATTTATAATACAGTGCATATTTTACCTGCCAGGAAGGCCAGCAAGTCTAATGGAAAAGCAGGTTGTCACCAACCCTGTCACTTTCTTGTCTGCTAATGACCCAAAAGCTGAAGGATCATCAGAAATCATGCTCACACTTAATAGATTTTCCGAATTACCAGTCAACCAGACACATGACCAGAGGGAATAGCCATGGCTGAGAGCTCTGCACTGCAAAAAGACCAGCTGCTACAGAAGTTAGTTCTTTTTCCTGCAGCAGAGAGCTACTCTGCAAAACTTCAATTCCCTGTACTATCCAATCCAAACACGCTACTGATCATTATTTTTTAAAACCCTTTCCAAAGAAGCATTTCTGTTATCTGTGTCTCTCTTAGAGAATGACTTTCCTACCCCATGGGACCTGAGCTATGAAACGAGAATCAGGACAGACTGGAAAATTGTTTTCTACTTCTACCCTGAAAGCAGTTTTGTGGGATCCAGTGCTCAGTCAGGGCCACCAGTGCCTTGGATTGGTGTGATGCCAGGTAACATCATAAGTGAAGATCTGTTTTGAGTAGAGGGTCAAGAAGTCCATAAATAAAATAGAAAATATATGCCCCCATGGAGATATCAGAAGGATTTAATAATTTCAAACTTCCTTTACAGAGTCTTCCAATTCCCACAACTCTTATTTAGTTTAATAAGAACTGTGAGGATGCAGATTTAGTCACCAGTATTGGCAAACTCTTGATAGTTCCTTAATGCTCCTATTCCCTTAGCTACGTGATTAATAAAGAGTGTTGTTTTTTTTAGGAAGGGAAGGGGAAGATTTTATGGTGCTGAGAAAGTTTCTTAACATGATCAGAACACTCCCTTAGAGATTCAGAAAAACAAAAGAATAATTCCAGATAACATAACATTCAGGGCAATCATGACTCAAGTCACGATTTGTAAACTCCAGTGGCCCCCATTTTTGCAACGATTAAACTCCCTTTGTTGCTGTATCTGAACAGCACAGTAAACACATGGTAGTACCTTAAGGCACCTACCCATGAACAATGCCCTGGCAGCTGGACTTTCTTTGGTGGGGCAAAAATACACAAAAAAGAAACCTTGCACACAACAATATTGGTTCCCAGCAGCATTACTGCAATCTACTGATGTGCTGAACGAGACACATGGGATGACATACAACCCATCCCTACTTATGAGGCTTTTCTCTGATCTCTGCTCTGGTCACAGACACAGCAGCAGGACTTCTGAGCAGCCCCTGGAAATTGTAATGTATTGCCCATAAGCACGAGTAGGACAAGTGAAAAACAAGAGTGCATCTGACTGACTTGCAGATTTTGGAGGCTTTGTCCTTAAGGTTGTGCTGCTGTCAAAGTCACACTCTCCTAATGCAAAAGACCAGCAGGGGTGACAAAATCAGAACTGGTCCCTGATTAATACACTTTGCCTTATTGCCCTCTACTCTATCTCCACTGACAAGAGACGAATGCAAGGCTGGAGTTGGGGAGCAACTCCAAATCCAATCTGCACTAAGAAACAAATTCCCCCCTTCCCAAGAAATTCCTAGTTTGATGGTTCAAACCTCTCTGTGATCATTTCCACCCTCCCATAACAGATGTCTCTATTACACATTTGCTACTGCAGGTTTACTGATTAAAACTGCTCAGAAAAACTGGCCTTTAATCATTTAATTTAACAAGAAAGGAAAACAACCCAAAAACTTCATGCTTTCCTTATTTGCCTTACTGGATAACAATTTTTGGCAAATGCTGCTACCCAGCTGAATTTAACAGCACACTAAGTTGTTAGTACTGGCAAATACAGAGCACACTTGTTATAACAGTGTTAAAAACTATGACAACAAGAACCCAGGCTCTTCTGTGAGAATTACTGGGAATCTTGTGCCCATTTCACAGCTGAGATCTCCAGAGAAATTCCCATGTGCCTTATGCAGTTTCAAATTTTAAGATGAGCTGCAGCAAGCAGAAAAAAGCAGTTGTCAAATGCTGTTCTTCCCACGCTAGCCCTGCTAACTTCAGAGATGATGCACAGGAAACAGAGATCAATTAAGCTCGGTTTTCAAACCATGCCATCTCAATACAGAGCATCACTGCTAAATTTTGTCCAGTAGCTAAATAATCTTGGTTACAGAAATTTGGGGTGAATTATGAGAAGGAAACTGGGGACAGAATGGCATTCCAAATACCACATTTGGTTATTAACCTGAGACCAAAAAAAGGATGAAATTCAAAACTAAAACCAACTGAAAGATAGGAACGTTAGTCAAGAGTCCTCTTCCAAGCAATGTTCTTAATTTAACTTCCATTTCAGTTGGAATGACAAGTACAGGTAAGCCTGAATATATGTAAGAAGTTCTGTCATAACATTGACTTGGTATATAAAAAAATTCAGTGCTCAAAATGCAAAACCCGGAGCTTTTTTTCCTTCCGAATGTATAACCATGTAAACCTCCCTGGTGTCATTTTTTTTGGACATCTGGTCTTTCTTGTTTGCTTTTTGAATTAGGTATAACATTTTCATCACGCAGATTCCTCTCTTTGGCCTTCTTGCACTATGTGTGCTGGTGAAATGCAAGGGCTTGTGAGCTCTTCAAACTCAGTATTCAGATAACCAAGTGCAACTATATCTAGACAGACATATAACATATGCTTTGACTTGTGCTAGGAAAGCATCTTGCAACTTGCAAAAGGTAACATAATATTCATCCTTCCTGTAAAAAGGGCAGAGTAATTTAACAGGTATATATTTCCATGCTTCAGTTTTCAAGGTTCATCTGGGGGAAAAAAAAACTGGCAAGAGGCCCATTTGAAGAAATATTTCTAACACTTTAGAGCTAGTCAAAATTTCTGAAACAAAAGTGTTGAACCCAACACAATCCAGTGACTGAAATCAACATTTCCGCTGGGAATGTGCTAATTTTGATGAAATCATTAGAAAAGGTGGCTTATTTTTAGAACAGTCCAAACATGAGAGAGACCATGGGCAATAACACTAAAGATAAAATAGAATCTGGTGACCGAGACTGACAATGCAAGAGAGGAAAATTTATTCAGTTTCAGAGCTGAGCGCTGAACTCGGACACTCATGTCCCAGGTGTGAGTCTTTTTCTTTCACATGGCCAATCTGTTTTTCTAGTCCAATTAAATATTAATTGTTTATGCAGCTGCAACAAGAAAGACTTAGAGAAATTCAGCCCATAGCAGCAAACCGCTGCATGGTTAGTACGTTCCTAGGGGAGGTGGGAGGATAGCGAATACCTTAATTTTTCGACAGTTTGCTTTTCTAAACTCTACTATGCATTTCTAAACTCTACCTATGCATTTCTTGGGTTTTCATGTACACAAAACAGGAAAAAGTGTATCTTAAAAAAATCAAAAACACACTACAAACAAAAAAACCACCAAACAAACCATAAGCCTGAGCATTTCTGTTAGAAATATTTCTACACTCACAACTGCAAGTAAAAAGTGTAGTGCAACTTTGGTCCCTCAATGGACTCTCGGAAATGATGAGGCTCTTCTTATTTCTGCTTTTCACAAACAATTCCCTATCTTTTGAAGACATCTCACAGCAGGCTCTGCACTAGCAGCACTTAAACCCAGCTGGATCTGGCACCAACACACTTTTCTCTCCAAATATTGCAACACGATTAAAGTGATCAGATTGATCAAAGATCATAAAATCTTTATAAAAGAAACAAGCATGAAGACTGAATAAAAAAGTTTTCATACAGAGGAAAAAAACCCAAAAAGAGCATGACGAGGTCTAGTTTACCCAAGCCTTTTATGTAGGTCACTCCCACCCCATCCTTTTTGAGATGGGGCAGCCATTCTCTCCTTTTCACCACATCCCACCTGCCCTTTTGAAATCCCACCCAAGGTCGCTGTTACTGTCTCTGTCTTCTCAGCCTGGTTAAACCTCTCCTGCAGAGTGTCAGAGCTGTGTACCAAGGTGGATGGCTCTACATTGTGCAACATGCCTTGAAACATCAACCATGAGGTGTGATACTACCAGCTAACACAGTCCTCCCTCCCACCCTTGGTTATTTTTTATTAGCTAATTAAATACTCAATATATGTGTCCCGATGAAACGACTGCAGTAGCTAGTCAACACACTGCATGCACTAATTCTCACTAAAGTTTCTCCTGCCATTCTCATCTGCCAGTGAACCACAAACCAAAACAGCACAACTGTGGATAATACACATTTTTCAAAAGTTGTTCAATACACTGAAGTTACAAAGGGATCTGTGTGAGTTGAATGATTCCCACATCTACCACAGTGCTAAATGCCAGCTGCCCATAGCCAAGTCAGCCTTTTAAGCAATGGGGCACCTTCAGATGAAGTAGCCAGTGATATTTCTGCAAAAAAAACCCCATGAGCTCTATGTGGGGAGCTTCTACATTGCAGATATTAGACACCAAACTGTCCAGAGCCTAAATCTGCACCATTTAATGAAAAACAGCTTGTCCTCTGGCATTGCAATAGTCAATGGGCAACGGCAACATTTATTGACCTATCCATAACTGTGACACAATTAATGGCAATTTGGTTCCAGCAAAAATGCATGTGATTGACCCTACTTCATTAGTCTGGAGATTATTTTACAAACTGAGAGCAAAGTGCTGTGATTTAACAGATGAACTACAATAGCTGATTCATTTAATCTTATTTCAACTCTGACAAACTCAGTTACCTTTCAGAGATAATATATTAATGAAACATCCTCTATAAAAGTATTGGTCCAAGATTAAAGGGAGTGAGTGTCTTTTCTCTGGATTTGTACTTGAAATAGATCTCCATAAGCTTAACTTTATTGATTCAAGCAGCAGCTCTATGATTAGACAGATAGCTAGATGTAGTGTTTCAACTAATCTACATTCATGACACCACACAAAAGCATTCAAATGGCATTTTAGCTTTAATCTCACATATCTGACTCTGCAAAAAAAATCTTTTGCTAACCTACATCAGCTTATAAAGATGCAGCTGCAACAACAATATGGAGGACTGCAGGAAACCTTTGCTAATGACAGCCTAAATACCTTTTAATTGTAGGCTATGTGGAAAAATAAATAAGGCAGCTTTTCCTAGCCTCCTAACCTGTATGTGGTGCAGGCACAGACAAACCTTTGTGTGTCCTCACCTAGACTGCAAAGCAGCCTTGACCCAAGGGGCAGGAGCAAAGCAGACCTAGAGCCAGCCATAACTCGAGAGGCAGAACACTATATTAATAACAGCAACAACAAACAAAAAGGGTTTCTGACAAAACATTTGATTAATAGAAAGCTGGTTTTCTTCCCTGTTATGTTTCTGAGTCTGGTCTTGCTTCTTTTCAAAGGTATACTAGCCACAAACCAACAGACAACAATATTCTTAAGTTGGTTGAAAGCTATTGTGTTTCTCCCAGCCCTTGAGGAAGAACCATTTCTTATTTTTGTTTTGGAACTGCTATAGGGAAAAAAAAAAAAAAGATCATTTGTAAAGCACTATGAATGCGATAGCCTGGGGAATAGGAAGGGGTAGGACTGCATCTGTGGTCCTATGGCCTTCCCATACCCTGCAGGTATATCTGGAGAGAGAAAAGAGCATGCAGTCCACTGTGGAAGAAAAAACACTGACTGCATCTGGTATTTTCAAAACATCAGAAAGAAATTAGGCAAGTAATGAAGTTGTCTAATTCCCCTAGGCAATGTGACAATCCCAGCTAGACTAGAAGAGTGAGACAGTACACCAAGGAGACTGCGGTCCCTTCAGGCTCTGGCTCCCAGCTGGGATAGCTCAGCATCTCTACAGAAGTCAGAGCTGGTTTGCACCCATTGAGAATCTGCCCAAATATTATTAATTTCAGTTAAAAACATTCAATTTTTAATAATATCTGTGCAAGTTAAAGGAAAAGAAAATGCAGCTCAGACCACACAGTTTGTATGCAGTAGCCTGGTTATACAAAATCCACCGCCGGACATGATCTGAATTAGGAAACATGTCATTCACCCTGACTTGTCATTGATCACAACTCCTTTAGAGACTTAAAACAGCCAAGAGGAACAGCTTATGCTGAATAAACTTCCAGAAACCTCCAGCAGTGAAAACCAGCATCAGTCCTTTCAGGGCTCTTGCTCCTGCAGGGAGTGGGAGGAGGAAGAGAACGGGCGAGCACAGACTGCAGAGCGCTCTTGCTGCAAGAGCTACCCAGCTTCACCGACCTCCTCCGTAGGATTTGTGAAGATGCACGTTATTTCTGCCTTCAGCATTCATTTAATGCATCTTGCCGGGCTGTCTTGCTACACTGTTTATTTTCTAAGGGATGGCTCAAGAACACGACTGGCCCTCAGGTTACATGAGTCAAAGTAGCAGGCAAATTAGAAGCCTAAAGGAATCAGGAGGAAAAAAAGGCACTTGGAAATTAGCATTGAAAGATATACAGACTTGTCTCAGACCCTCACACCTCGTTCTTCTGTTAAAATAGCCAGAGGGAGATTGTTCTACTCTTTTCTTACAAAGCTGAGGGATTTAATCTTACCTATGCTCTTGCATCAGAAGTGCACAAAGCTTGCTCAGGCTCTGTTCTTTTTCTGCACCTTTTATTTTACACTCCTGTCATACACCTTTCTTACCCACTTGCCTTGTTTTTATTTTTTTTATTATTTTTATTCTTTTTTTCTTTTTAAAATAATCTGCTTGCTGAAGAGAAGTTCAGCCCACATTGATTAATTCAGCAGTTAAGTCTCCTTTTGTTTTTCTTGTGAATTTTAAAGATCTGGACTGGACAGTCTTGAATCAATGATGTTATCAGGATTGGTTTTTATTCTAATGCAAGCAGTACCCCATTGCTGATTTTCAGCACAAAATCACCACTCAGTACAGTTCAGCTTTAATAGACTGAATCATTGGCTGGTTTTGTCTCTTACATAAAAGAAGAATCAGCCTCAGTAATCAGAGCTAAGTCTCAACACTAGGAGAAAAAAAACAAACAACACACACTCTTCTTCCCGATGCCAAAAACCTCACATGTCCACTGCATAAAGAGAGCACTGTTAAAATCCTTTCAGCCAATATCTAGTAACCAAATATTTTTAAAATTTGGTTAGGTATTTTACTAGCTCTTTGATAATGATCATCAGAAGAAAGGCATAATTCACCCTCTGCAATTACCATGAAATGACCCCTGAATTGTCCCTAGGAAAATTCAGCTGGCAGTTTCAGCCATTTCCCATTTGTACCTTTTACCATCTAAAAATGTTCAGGTACAGGTACTTCCATGAGACAAAAGACATTTTCTTCATCTGATCCTATAAACTCCCTTTTTCTGTTTATTGCAAGATGTCAAAAAACCGCAGGTTTGCCTTGCTCTCAAATCTATCCTTTCCATATTCAGATTAAAAGTTTTACCTACAAATGACAGTTCTGCTGCATTTCAATTACACTGTCATTACAAGACACACTTCCACATGACAGACAGACGATTCCAATTGTATCTGTCATCCTGGTGCAAAATATTGTGTAGCAGAGGAAGATTCAGTACCTTACTTCTCAAATACTTTTCTAAGTATCATCCTATTAGGACATCAGTAAGTTCAGTAACTGGGCATAGGGAAGGACACAAACCCCACCCCAGCTCTAGAGAAAAAGCACCATCTGCTCATTGGGGTGGATGTTTTTTAATGAAGGCTTGTATTATCTAAAACTTGGGACACTCCTTTGTGAAACTGTTGCTACATACAACATCTAGGAAAACAAGAGAAATTAAAGCAGCCTGGTTCAAAAAATAGTGATTACAGCTCTCAGTGTTGGTCAACAGGACAATGTTATCAGGACTTCCCACCAGAAATTAAAAGCTCAGTCATTCCTGGCAAGGCAAGTTTCATGAAGATGCTCTAAGTTCTTGACCTGGATGTTTTTAACACATTCAGTTTTCATAACAGGAGAATCAGTTGAAATTCAAGCTACAAGGAAGCAAGGTCAGGCATGAAAGGCTGCAGCAAGGCAGTGGTTCAGCTCAGGACTGTGGCCCAATGGCCAGGCAGTTTCCTCCATCTCCCATTGACTCAAGTCTGCTGGGATTAGTTCTCCTGGGAAAATAAGTATTTGTTCCTGCAGGACATAACAGTTGCCCACCAGATGAACTCATCTGGAAGACTAGAGGGATTGAGGACAGAAAGATTTTGTGTAAGTAATGGATTTTTTTTTTACCCTTTTTCTCAGTCTTTTATACAATTTTGGCTACAAGAAGTTTGGATCTGCTATACACATCTCACTACATTTACAAGAGTGATCAGTGACAAACGATTTCTAGTAGTTGAAACTTGCCAAAGCAGTAAGCTACTATTGTGTAACTTCAGTCTTATTTATAGAGCATCTAGGTTGTATTAGCAGTATCAGGACAAAAGCAAGCTGGAATGAAAGCAGTGATTCACATCTTCATGGATTTCTAGAGAAAAATTGAGTTGCCACTGCAGGAATGAAATATGGATACACTACCACTACAGAGGCAAAAACCTCTGTATGTTTTTCTGTCAAGCTGTTGCCAAAGGAAACATCAGTACTTCAGCCTCTCAGAATTATGCCAATTACTATCTATAGTGCAGACAAAGCAGAGATGCAACTTCACAACTGTTCCTATGTAAGATGCAAGTAAGTGTTAGGGAACAGTAGACAGAAGAGTTTCTTTAGTATCTACAGAAAAAAAAAATAGGGTTTCTATCTGCTGAATATCTGCAACTGACCCAACAGTTCCTGAGAAACACAACCAAATGTGTAAATTTTAAATATGATCAAATATCAAAGGAGATGGCTGCAGAGAAATACACTGGGGAACCAAAAAAAAAAAAAACCAAACACAACACATTTCTTTAGAGGATCTTGAGCTCACCTCCTGCTCTCCACACAATAAAATGAGTGAGAGATGCCTTTTCATCCCAAAATGAGAACGAACGTCATAGCCTGAAAATCTGCCACAAAGGGTCCGTTACAATGCCCTTCCAATGTTTTGTACGTATTGGACAGGTTTCCGCTGCATCATTATTTCTATTGCAAAAGGCTCTAGTGAGAACTGCTTTCACAGTTTCAGGCATTCCAATTGATGCATGACCCTAGCTTGAAGACAAGTAGAGTTTTATTTGAACTGCATGAAATAACTGAATACAGAAAAGGAGGAACGAATGAAGGTAACAGGAATAGAATAACACAGTCCCATAGATGCACAACCTGAATATCTTCAAATTTGATGTCAATTTTATTACAGAATCAAGTAGTCAAGTCATTAGTTTGTAAGATAGTATGCCTTCTTTTTTTGGCTAAATCAACATTAATGGACAGAAAACCATAAGGACTTAGCTGTATAAACTCTGACATACAGGATCACAGAATCATCGGAGTTTGAAGGGACCTCTAGGGATCAACTAGTCCAACCCCCTGCTAAAGCAGGATCACCTAGAGCATACTTAGTTGAGATTAAGCTCTGAACATGGAAATGTCCACTCAAAGACTAACTGGGCAGCTCAGGCTTCATAGTCGTGCTCTCTGACACCCTTGCTAAAACAGCTCCCAGAATAACAACCAGTATCATTTTTCCAGATACGTGAAGTTTTCTTGAGGACATTGAGAACTACACAAACCACTGAAGATTCACCAGGCAAGGCTCTGGTCACTGTGGATTGTCCAGTTAAACTTACGACCATGGAATAATAGGTTAAATGCTAGAAAGTACAGGGCACAGAAATCACCAAACTATTTCTGCTATGGTTTTATTATTATTTTTTTTTTATTATATACTGTCTATTTGTATTTCTGAGCTCTCTGGAACCTTGAAAGGTCTGAGACCTTAAGAATTACGAGATTGCATAGAAATAATCAAGAATATCATTAATCCTAGAGAAGTGTTTTATCAATTTCTCTGTACAGGAACAAATTCTGCTCCACCTTGATTTATGTGTCAATACAAATTTTCACAGAGGCTTACACAAATGGTGTAATAGCTTGTGTCCTGAGATCATTTAGTAATTAACCATTAATACTATTATCTGTGGGCACATTTGGGCAGTGCTAAGGGCCTAATTTAGAATTCATTTCTTTGGAGATCTTGCTGCAAACTTTCAGTTTTCTTATTTAACTTTGTGTTAACAGAGCATGACGGTGTATACCTACAAGGAGAACATGTATTTGCCCTTACTCCAAGGAGAAACAGAGAAAGGGGATCATATCCAGGGAGTTACCTTGATGTTCTTCCAGTTCCTATTTGAATGACAAAACTTACCTCAACTTTTGCTCCCTTTTTCTCATGAGAGAGCAATTTCGGGAGAGAGCTACCGGTAGCCTTGTAAACATCTAAATACCATGTTTTATCCATATAATCTGGCAAGATTTGAAGATCTGAATATCTTTCACAGAGCAATTGATACAGTTTTGACTGAAATAGAGGCAACAAACATCAACCGCAGTACAAAGTGCGACATACTGCTCTGAGCTTCAGTATAGTTATGTTAATCAGCCGAACAACTTGAGAGAAGAGAGTCATTAAGGGTAACCAAGGGGAGAGGTGATAAGACTCATTTCCTTATCGGTTGGACAGAAATTGGAACAGAAAGGATTTATCAAGAAGGAAGGCTTAGAAAAAATTCTAATGTAAAATAAAAATGAATCTGTTGTGTCTGTATTTAAATGCTCAAAGTTACGCATTTTATCCCGAATTACCTCCCTCAAAGGTATTTTGTGTATCTCTCTTGAGAACCAGGCTCAGCAAGTCAGAGATAAAGACATTTGCAAGAAACATTCTTCTCCGAGTACTGGTTTTTGTGTCCTTTTCCAATTATCAGTGTAGAAGTATTTTGGTGCAAAGTCACTGTTTTACTCACATAACTCCAGGAGGGTATTTGGTATATTAGAGAAAGTACATTGCACTAAGGTTTCCATGCATAGAGCTCACTGGTTGTCAAGAACTTTTTCTTTTTTTTTTGTGATGGCACTGAAGATATTTTGGCAGCTTTTGTATTTACTGTTCTCACACAACTGGATTCTATAAAGCTTCTGATAATCCGTTTGTTGAGGTTTGGGATAGCTGTTTAAAGGACAGAAGGGAGAGGATCAGCATATGTTATTTTTTTCAATGCAGGAAGTAATCATGGAGTGATTTTTCTGTATCCCATATGGGGTAGTAGCATAAAGCCCCTAGTAATTTTCTAGTAGTGTGTTTAAGTGTGTTGTTCAGGTGGTTTATTCCAAGATGTAAGTATTTCCATAGAAAAGCATCTTGCTGTATGAAAGTTATACTTAGCTGGCTGAAATGGGTTTTCTGCATTCCCCTCCTCGGTGCAGATGTAGAGATGTTTAATTACATCATGAGCATGATGTGTATTTTGAATAACAGCTTGCTGTGTAGCAGTAAGAGTGTAGGTTAGTGAGTTTTCTATGAAGAGTATTTTATAGATTGCTCTCTTTGCTGTTGAACATGATAACTACAAAGTTTTCCTGGTATAGGAATAGTCTAAAGACAAGATAGTTAATGCATTTGTGCTAAAAAAACCCCCTCACACAGACATAAAAGACTTACTACCTGTCAGACTGGAGAATTACATGTCCTATTCCTTTCAATCACATTAGTACATGGTTATGTACTCGCTTGCTATCCCTACTGAAAATTCAGGCTGGATGTCCAGCTGTGATTTTATGTTGCTTTACAAAACCCTATCAGCTATTAAAGTCCATTTGCTCTGGGGATTTCATTACGTGAAAATTTCAAAATCCATTTGTCAATGAATAGCAGAATCACCAGTCATTTCTTGGGGGTCAATTCACACTGAATGTTTGTAGCCTTTCTACTGACAGCTGAATGACAAACCAGGGCAAGCAGAACTATTTGAAGTGATAGGAAACAAACCTATTTCTATGCTAATATGTTTGAAACACTATGTTTCTCGGACAGTATCATAATGTTGGAGTCTATAAAACGTCTATACAATATTTGTTATGGTGCTGCGCTAATAAACAAAGATTCATTACTCTAATTTTGTCCTTCATTCTCTGTAACCTTTGCAGAAAGAAAAAAAGCTCATAAACAGTGGTGATAAATTAGCATAGAGAACTAGACATATTTATATGGGCACAGATTTCATATCAAAACACTAATTACTGCAGGCAAATTTAGTTTTCCATTTAATCAGATTTTACAGGTAATTAGCAGTCAACTAAGATTAATTACAACTCATTTTGTGTTAATGTCATCTTTTGGTCATAGAAAGTTTACACAGTATTTTATTTGCCTGATGTAAAAGCTAATTCTTATATAGACATATCAAGGTTATGCAAAGGTTTTTAGTTCACTGTACACCTCTTACTTGTCACAGAATCACAGAATCGTTAGAGGTTGGAAGGGACCTTAAAGATCATCTAGTCCAACCCCCCTGCCGGAGCAGGATCACCTACAGTAGAACACACAGGAACGCGTCCTAGAAATATGCTTTTGCACAAGACACCTGCTGGGTCTCCAGAGAGATATACAAGGTCTCCAGCAAGCTACCCAAAACTCCTGTAAAGCTGCAAGATATTCCACCCAACCAGACTTCTGTATTATTCAGCTGTAGTCAAAAGGGTTATCAGACCTGTTAAGTTCAATACTTTCAGTGTGAGACCACACTTTTGTATCCCACTCCCTGATTCCCTGCAGCTAAATTTATGCAGCTCTGCAGCCTCTCTCACACTCCTTCCTCCAGTGCTGGATGAAGCCACTGATGAGTCCTTCAACTGTTGATGAACTGTGCTGCACTTTTCAGAGGAGTCCGACAAGCTGGTGGGGGTCTTCAGTTGAATCTTAGTATTACAGTCCTTCCACTCAAGCAACCCTGGGTACCCAAAGAATCCCACATCATGAAGAAAAAGGACATTTCCCAGGCGAGCCTGGGAACTACCTTCAGAGTAGGCTGTGGATACTAGAGACACCGGAATAACAAAGCAAGCAGATAGATTTATGGCCAAATCTGGCTCTGGGAAAGATCATAGAAAACTAAAAGCATAATTGCTTTGAGAAAATGCACAGTGAGACCCTGAGAAGGCTATAACTCTTGACAAGCAACCATGTTGCATCATGCTGAGATGCTTTAGTCTTCTTTCCTACTTGGACAAATCTATAGTTCTGGTCTGCTTTTCTCTTTCCTATTGCAATCCATGTGCTGTAGCTTCTTGGAAGTCTCATATAGAGGACTCACTGCCTGAAGGGCTAGTCCTCCCTAGTTCAATCACCCTAATTCACCAAAGCTTATTCTCAAATTAATAAAGCCACCAGTTTCCATCCTTTCGCAGGCCTCTTCATAGAGATATATGAAGTCCCAGTCTTACTTCATGCTCTATGAGCTCAAATAATTGAGCTCATATTACAGACAATTCTATACACAGCCAAAGCACCTCCCAACTGTCACCACTCAGCAATGTGAAAATGGAGAGTAAAGGAAATGAGTTTTAAGGCCTCATCATAGTCAGTGATCAGAGCTGCTACTGAAACCAGAAAGCACAGAAAAATCACATCTTCTGAAAACCTGTTCAGAAAGTTGGCTGTAAAGGTCAGACACAAAGTTCATGGGAGGTTCATGGGCTCCAGCATCTCAGAAGGCAGCAGGGCTTAACTCTAAACATCCCACCTTGTGGGAGCAGAACTTTGTGGGAGCAGGACATTTCCAAACAGTCTTTGGGATACATCTCACCTATTCAGAACTGAAAAAAGGTCTATCAAATAAAAAATAGAAGCTCAAGGACAGAAAGCATCAATAAGCAGTTCCCAGGGGAGACACACTGCAAATAAACAAGGTGGCCCTGAGCAAAACTGATGGGTAAGAAATTTCTGTAAAAGGGCAGATCCCTCTGTGGAGCACTACTGACTTGGCTTCACACAGGTTTGATCTCACTCAGATCTCAACACATAGTGGTTCTTATCTGGCTACTCCTTTATAGGAATGGAAAACTGTAGGATGTGGGTGACACCAAGACCTTGTGAATCTGTGGACTTGGCTTCGTAGTCTAGTGGAGGAAGTAGGGGCAGGGCAACACTGAACTCATCTTCCTCCCCTCATATGCAACTCGTGCCAAGTTTCTGCTGGTGTCAAAGGAGAAAACACTCATTAGTGGGCCTTAATATTCCTCTCTAAACCAAAAAAGCTTTAATGTCATAGTCTGACCTCAGGTAACCAAAACCAAACCATCAGAAATCATTGTGGGAAGTCACGCAGACGTTTTCCTGTTTTTCTTTCTCACTGCCCTCATCTACCTCAATTAAAAAAATCCAAGAACCAACCAGAAGCATATGAACCAAAAATGAAGGAGTGGATATAAATTTGCCATGACTGTTTGAGATACTGGATTGTGGAGCATACTGAAACCAATTAGTCTGAATGAGGAAATAAAACTGATTGAGAGGTGAATAACTGGGAGTATTTCATCAAACTCACTTGAGGCAGGAAAACAGAAATACATGCAAGGTGTCCTCTTTGCAAAGCTTCCAGCTGCAGTTACAAAAATCACAGAATGCATTTCCACATGCGAAACCAGAGTTTGAGAAATTGCAGAGTTTCTCTCACAACAGCATGGAAACTTCTTTTCCATTGTATCAGTTCTCCTCTGCTCGGGTGGGAAGTCTCCTGTGAACATCTGCCCCAGGTACAAACAGATCAAATGCCTGCAGACCATCAGAGCAGAAGGATGCTCATCAAGTCATTCTTCCAGCAGGGCAATGTGACCTTTGAGTTGACTACAATAATGTAATTCGAGAGTCACAATACAATTGAAAACCAAAACCCATTGGCACCTTATTTTTATCTTTCTGGGATGAGTCATTTAGGAGTGAAGTAATTTAACAATACCCTACATTGATAACCTGTTTTCATCCTGTCATTTCAAAACACTCACAACAGTTGGTAAAGCTACACATTACTCCTGTGAATGATAAAGCTACCCTACAGAGTTCTCCTGGAGGAAAAAAAGTGAAAGAAGATCCAGGGTGAATAAATGTTTTTACCAAGACTACTCTAACAATCAGTGATAAAACTGGAAACAGGAATAGGAACACTAGACAGTCCAGTTTTCATACATTACTCTGGAAGACTGTATCCCTTTGCAACTGTGTTGCAGAGGTGATCCAAATGACTGACTGTAGCAGTCAGATCTCCTAATAGAAACAATTATATTAAAATTAAAGTTAAAATTTAAAAAAATAAAGAAAGAAGATTAATGCTACCTGCACATCAATTCCACCTCTGCATTTTTCTAATTAGAGCTTGCAAGCTCTTTTGTTTACTGATTATATATCCAGAGAACTAAACACAGAATATCTTCATCACTGTCCTGCACCAGAGCAGATGTCCAGGTCCACCCTGGCCTCTTCAACAGTCACCTCGCTGCGAGGTTTGCGAGTCTCCCAGCACTGTGCTACCATGCGAGGCGATGGGGCCCCAGAACATAGTTATATAGTTCTGTGCCCACTCCTTCGTAAAATTCCTGTCCTTAAAGTAGATGTGTGTAGAAGAATGACTTCTCCTTTCCAATGCTTCTGTGCTACATACTACTCTTTATTAAACTGGAGAACAAGAGCTCTAGCAAGACCTTAATAACTGCTTAATATTAAGAGGATATTTTCCCTGTCCCTTTCATCACACAACATGGTGACCCAGGCAGTAATATAGGGGTGAATCAGGTGATGCAGAAAAACAAAACCTACCACTCCCACTCACCAAAGCTGAACTGTTGAGGCCCGTACAGTGGGACCTGTTGCCCTTATTCCTGCACAATTTCCACTTGAGGACATGGACAGACCTGACACAATGTTTTTAATGGTCCCAGCTACGCAGTCTCGTGACTCCTACTCTGCAGAGTTCAAGGGATTCATTCAGGAAACAAAAGTGAGTTCAGTAGACAACAAAAAGACCAAAAAAACAGTTAAATGAGACCTTATACATCATTCATGGAGGCTTCCACCAGAATTCAATAAAAAAGTCCTGCTGCAACAAGCTAAGCAAATCATCTATCAAAGAGAAATAAAAAAAATTAAAGGTATTATGGCAGTTTACGCAATGCTTCAAATACCAAGTAAAGATACAGAACCTAATTTACATCAAACAAGTTGCTAAAATGTACTTAGCTTGACAATACAAAGATAAAAAGTTTCTGTGGCCATACTAGCCTGATGCTGCCCAGAACACCCTCCACCTGCTGCCAACCTGTTTACAGGACAACTGCAACAGAGAAGGGAGCAGCTGTGCCTATGAGGAGGAGAGAATGGGTCAGGTGATCCAAATGGACAAATCACAGTGTCCCTTCCCATGGTGCTCAGTATAAAAAGGCTCCTAAAAAGGTTGGTTGGTGTGTTGGTATTGTCTGTTGGTGGTTCTATCTCCTGTTTTCTTGCTGGAGAATACTGTGCATAAAGACAAGTCACCTTCCCTTACTCCCCTAAGTAGGACTGCTGTGGCTGCTCTGAGTTTGTTTTGGTTTTTTAGAACTATCATTGGGACCCTGGGCTCAGGCACACCCCTCTGCTGCCAAGTCCAGTTTGGGACTTTTTTTGGTCAGGGCCTAGTTACCCTCTGGAAAGCATAGGTTCAATACTTACATATTCATTTATATCTTTGAATATATTTACATGTTTGTATATATTTGCACATAATTCACCACCTTCATTATTGTTATTAATGTTACTTCCTGTTTAATTAAACCTATTCTAGGTTGGTGGTTTTTTTTCCAGCCTTAAAAGCCTCTCTCTTGTTCCCCTGTTATCTTCCCCTGGGAGGGTAGGGGGCCATTAGAGAGAGTATCTTTCACTTGACTGTTGACTAAAACCTTGACAACCATATAAACTTTAAATCAGCAAAAATTTGTATCAAAGGAGTTATATCTCTCTTCACAGAGAAACTTTTAATTCTTTTCCCTTTCAGTACTCCTCCATAAATTCTGTTCTCTAAATTCTTTATTCTCTGAAGCTGTAGTTTATATTTTGCCAAACAGCATGCTGGAGCATGCCAACACTGCCTTTTATCTGTTCTACAAGCTTGTTATCTTCTATCCAGTTCAGGACATCAATACACTCCATAGCTGCACTCCATTTTCCTCCTCTGACTTGGCTTGTACCCTTCTGATGCAATATTCACAGTCTTTCCCAGTATCCACTTATAACAGAAATGTCTTCAGGAGCAGTCAAAATAATTTAGTCACTTCTCCCTGATTCTGAGACACCTGCATCTATTCTGAATCACTATGGAACCCTGCATTAAGCTCTATACATAGAATATATTGTCAATGTAATGGGATTTGAAATACATTTCAACAATCAACTCATGTCATATATCAATATGAGCAATGAATCAGAAGTCTGCAAATACATAACTATAAGTAGAAGCAAAATTCTGATCCTTCATATAAACTAGATGAGTAGGAGAGCAAGTTAGCTATCCTAAGTAAATGCAGACATCTGATTTTTGAACTACATTTTCAGAAGATTTTGGGGGGTCTTATTCTGTAAGTTTAGAGGAACAACCATTTCATTAGGTAATAGCTTGTCTCATGCATTCCCAAATTATGGTGCTTGGCAGGGTATCTCAATCAACAGTCTTTGGGCCGCTGCTGGTCCACGTCTCAGCAGCAGGAGGTTCACAGAACAGCCCCCCAAAAGGTAATACAAATTCCCACAAAGAACACAAATACAACTTGAAGAAACATCATCAACAAAAGAAAATTCAAAGTTTAGCCTAAACTTTATTTTCTCTTGCAATTCCACACAAGAAGGTTTGGAATTCTTTTTTTAAGTGTATGTAGTCCTTCAGTAAGAAAGGGCAAAGACATTTGTTTATGGAAATGCACAGATGCTAACGTGGTGCTGGTGTACCTGGATGTTGTTCATTAACCTGCATTAAAAAAACTCAACCCATTGAACCCATTGAGAGCTTGACTCCCTGTTTTTTGCAAGTTTCCAACATATCAAGAGACGGCTAGAAATACCTTCTTAAGGCTACTATTCTCCACAGGTAACTGCTTTAGCTGTAGTATAATTCACGTAGTATAATCCTTAATGGAGATCAAATATGACCACGGCACAACTTTTCTCTTATGATGCAGTTCACATTATGAAAAGCCTTCACATAACCCATCTCGGTTCAATGTTTCTAAGTAGTGTCAGCCCAACTTTCTGCAATCATGAACGAAAATATCCATCTGGA
This sequence comes from Trogon surrucura, assembly GCA_020746105.1. Lineage (NCBI taxonomy): Eukaryota > Metazoa > Chordata > Aves > Trogoniformes > Trogonidae > Trogon > Trogon surrucura. The sequence goes on from CM036622.1 coordinate 52,307,529, forward strand.
ATTTCCTTCTTCAGCAACAATACGCAGCAGAAAACCATGCAGCATGGCTGGAAATGATTAATAATATCTCCTTGAAATAGGACACTGACAAAATTCCCCTAGCACTTTCAATCTTCAGTCAAGTAAAATCAAACTGAACAAAGTGAGCCTTAGATTCTACACTGAGGATCAGAACAACGCCCTAGGTGAGTGGGTACCCTATTTCCAAGTGTCACTAACACTTTTAACCTCAGAGAGATGCATATGTGCTCCACAGACAGCTACAAGAATCACAGAACAGGTAGGATTTTCTGATAGCAGCACATTTCAGTATAAAGAGCTATGCCTTAGAGAGCAGGCAGGATTAGATAAGCACAAATCCTGGCTCTGCAAGGGCTAGTTTAAAACTCCCAAATTGAGTGAATACAAATAATTTAGTAACATTATTTACTTCAATAAAGAGTAGATACTGCAGACTCACCAAAGGAACATTTCAGTATATTCAGCATCTAATGCCATTTCCATCATGTCAGTTCTGTTTTTATGATGAAACTTAAGGACTAGTCTCAGGTCAGAGACCTGTCCTTATTAATCTGCTTTCTGGGAGGGGAGGTTATATGCATTTATCTTTGTGCATTAAGGTTAACAGTACTGCCATTTAAGGTTACAAGGTGTCCTCTTGTTTGCTCTTGGTAAAATAGGATAAAATTTCATCCCTCATAACGTTGATTTGCTTGATCAAAAGATAATTCAGCAGCTGATAGTGACACCAGAAAAAAAAATTTACTAAGTGATTACACAGGACAGTCATAACTATTTTGCAGAAGGGAAGAATCAAATTCCAGCAGTTAAAAAAAGGTCTCATCTAAAATATGCTGGGGGGAAAAGAAATAATCTCCAACTAAATTCTGCACACAGAGATGCAAAATATCATTCTCACATGCACCTAATCACAGCCTGTTGCTGCTTCCAGTTCAGTGAGTGCCCTGAGGCCAACACCTGCTGCCTCAGTGAAAGAACCCATGCTACCACAGTAAGAGCTTCCCTCTTGAATCAAAATATAGCTTGTAAAGGGGCCTTACACCTGGACAAACCTATTAAACTAGCAGTAAGTAAACTATTTAAAATAGATGTCTCAAGGATACAGAAAAGTACTGAGAATAAGTTTAAATAATAATCTACATTAGGAAGACTGAAAATCCTCTATGCATAAAAAAAAATCTCATGTGTAATACACAGGAAATAGAAAATTAGAGCTAACATTTCTATAATGCTCCATGCAAAACATATACATAACTGTATATACCACTGCATGCAAAACATATACATAAATGTATATACAAGGACACATACGCATAGAAACATATATGGTTCTGAAGTCTTTCACACACCAAGGCATTCTAATTTTACCCCCATGCTTTAGTTTTTTCTGAAAAACAAAGACACAAAATCGTTTCTTGCTATTCTGTTATCTTTTCTCATCCTCTACTTGATACAGGTCCTTCTGTTGCACAGTGACTATCACAAATAGACATCCTGTGAAAATATTATGCTTTATACAGCTATGTGTGTTATAAAGCCTTTCAAAGACTACCTACATGTTTCACTAAAGGAAGATTTTGGGATAGATCCAATAGCCTGGATTTCTTTATTAATAAAATAAGAGCCAGCACAATTGATTTCTGTAGTCCTTCAAAATAAGAAATCAAACTATAGAATTCCTGATATTTCAAATATTTTTAAAATATGCAGACAAAGCAAGTACAGATATATCAATGCATGAAGTAAATGTGGTTTTTATGCTTTTATTTTCTTAAAATAGGTTTGCTTTTCCTGCAGTGGATTGTTTCCTTTGGGTTGCAGACAGTAGGGAAACCTTGTACAAAAGAATTCGAACTGTGATATCCCAATAGTGATGCAGGATTTAAAGCTCCACTACTGAGAATTTTATGGTTCTCTCTTCAGCACTTCATACAGGGAGGAAAGTCAGAGAAAAAATACTGTGTTTTCATGGGCACTTCTGAAACTGAGTAATATTGACAGCCAAATTCTCAACTGAATAGCATTGTTAGAGCTGTTGTTATTATACAAACAAATTTTAATTAAATTATACCTCCTCTAAACTTAATGGATCTACTTGCCTGAGTAGGTGTGCAGGATTTTCCCATAAATATGACACAACCAGTAATATAAAGGCTTGAGAAGGTAGTAACTGCAGTAACAACTTATACTTTATTCATTACAGATACATAATTAATACATTTATGTAACTAGAAATGAAAAGAAGTGCAAAAGATATGGGTGAAAAAGGGGGCACAGAGCAGCTCTCTAACAAATGCATTGGTCTACAACTTAAATCATGTATATTCTTAACACATCTTGAAAAATTAAGCTTTCTGGCAACACTTCTATCTGGCTCTGAAGTGGCTGTAAGTTCTTTGTCTCAACTGCATTTGGAAGAAAGCAGCAGCATTGCAATGCAAACGAAATCACAATAATGCCCGTGAAAACAGATATCCTCAGTCTATCACACTTGTCTTCTTGAAGATAGCAGCTCATCAAGATAATAATATTTGTTATTGAATAAATTCTATCTTTAACTGGAATTATTACACACGACACTGGTCTTTATCGTGGTTTTATTTATCCCATGAGTGGTTATTTGCTTTTTTTTTCCCCTCAGTACCTCCTACTGCTGCCCTTCTCTTTCACATGGTCCATGTTGTCTTTCAAGACAACAGCCCTTTGGGCGCCCTGTCTGTTGCTTACTGTTATTCTTCTTTATGCCCAGTATGATACAGCTTAAATTGTTCCTGGCCTTCAGGTGGTATTTCAATATGCGTACCAGTATGCAACAATAAAACATCTGTGTAGGATGGGAGTATCCTGGGTGGTTTACAGAAATCAACTGAAATACATATCCTCCCCTGGACTGCGTATGACTTCAAATCCTAGTTTGGCAGCCTCATCTCCAGGAGTACAACCTGAGGGTATACATGAATCATAGAGGAGGATTAGTGCCATTTGTAACAGTTTTTGCTCAGAGGCACATTCTCCTCCATGCTGAGTCCTAGTGAGGACCACGTGGTGTTGTGTGGGCACAAATATCCACTCTGACAGCAGCCAACCATAGGAAAAAGGTCTGGGGCCATGAACTCTCTGGATGAGTGATTATTGACTTGCTGGCTCTGGGCATCAGGGAAGTCCTGAATTTTCTGGAGTGATGGTAATGACATGCTGACTTCTGCACACTCATTTGACGACCAGTGTTAGTCTCCATTTTGGCTGGAAACCTTGGACAGGTCCTAACTTGATTGTGTGAGTGATATAAACAAAACTGACAACTAACCAAAAATTTATGTATTGGGAAAGAGGGGAGGGGAGGGGAGGGGAGGGGAGGGGAGGGGAGGGGAGGGGAGGGGAGGGGAGGGGAGGGGAGGGGAGGGGAGGGGAGGGGAGGGGAGGGGAGGGGAGGGGAGCCAGTGTGTATCTGTTACAAGAATGTTGGGAGATGAGCAGGTTGATGGATAAAGAAATGGAAAAAAAAAAAGGAAATTAAGGAAAGATAACATTACAGGTATAAATCTTAAGTGTTATACTCTGTTTGGGGATTCTTGATTTGTCAGGCTCTAAAACTGTTTCCCTTTTCAGACCTTCACAGGAAAGAAACCCCTTACTTACGCTAATATAACATCATCTGACATACAAAACCTGCACATACATGCAATTCCAGCTGGAAACCATTAGTCTGTCTGGAGTCCTTCAAGCAAATTACATTCTTTCAGGTGGAGATTTACAAAGCCGCTGAGTCCTTACTACATGCATTTTCTCTCAGATGTATCTGAGACAAAAGCTATCAGCTTCACACTTCACTTGTGGTGACATATGCTATTCCCTTGAGAATTATTACAACCACACAAGATTTAGAGCCCACTTCCCAAGCTGCAATACTCCTGTCACTAAGCACTATGAGATCTGAATTTCTTTCCTTGAGGAAAACTCGTGGGACAAGTGCTAAAACCTAGAGGAATCCTGAAGATTGCAGCCAAACCAAACAACTTTCACCACTTTTTGCTAAGAACTTCAAACTTTACCTTCCAGACACTTTTTCAATATTAACTCAATGTTTGCCTATGTACAGTTTATGAATTCTGATTATCTTGTTTCCCTGAAAGTGATCTGGACAGTTACGGCCCAAGCCAGAAAACTGGCCATGGAAAATGAAGCTATTCTATGTGTTGATCAGCCAGCTGTCGAGTTCTTCTAGTCTGAGCTTCTTTTTTCCTATGCAGCCACTAATTTTCATATTTGGACTTAATACTTTTGAGATCACTGCCTGCTCTGTCACAGACACATTCCATCCATACATACATCAGCTGATACATTCCACAGTTATTGGCAGAGATGGACAGAAGATGAAAGCAAGACAAGGAGAAAGATTGTATGTATCCTTCCAAATCAAGTCTAGAGGTGTTCTTTCAATTAAAATTTTTTTGTATCAATATGCAAATATTGTGTCCGACTAGAATGCGTGATTTTAGGTATCAAATAATCTTTGAAATAACTTTATTCTATTTCTTTGTCACATTACAAGCTCTCTATATGAATGACTCTGGTATACTTTTTCTCATTTTTCAGCAGCCACTGCACCATTCTCTGTATTTCCTGCTGCATTCTGAAGTAAAAAGTACTTTCAGAATTCTGGGCCTCAAAGTTACACTAGAGTTACTTTTATGATCCCCTCTGGTTGCCTGCTGGTTTTCTTTTAGATGAATTACAGCAAGTAGGTACATAATCTTTTGGCAATTATTGCTGTCCTTTGCCAAGTCATACAAAACAATCATTCTTGCAAAATGCAAAAATTCTGCTTTCTAGAATACTCCATAAATAGCACATATTTTTAACTTAGTTCATAGTAACTTAGTCTATTTTGTCTACATTCCCTTGAACCAATAGATCTCAGATTCTGCGGTTCATATATGTAATGTTTAGCTCATGATAAATACAGGAGATAAAATCACTTTTGCATACTAGAAACTTGAATACAGAAAGTAATACTAGCTGTAATTCTTTCAAATTGACAAGAAATATTCTATAAATGCCACAGCTTTCTTTGACTTCAGTGGAAGTTGAAATAGTTCCTGTATATATTTTGTAAAAACGTTATCTAAGTCATTCATAAATGTATACAATTATTATCTGAGATGAGGTATGCAGAACTTAATATGAAATTATAATTATGGGATACAAAAGACACTACAGGAAAGACAACTTATGTAAAATCTTTTAGAAGAGCATTAGAATCATAGAATCATTCAGGTTGGAAAAGGTCCTTGGGATCATCACGTCCAACCATTAACCCTACTCTGCAGAGTCCACCCCTAAACCATATCCCCAACACCACATCTAAGCGACCTTTAAACAAATTCGGGGACGGTGACTCAACCACCTCCCTGGGCAGCCTATTCCAATGTCTGGCTACTATTTCTGTGAAAAAAAGTTTCCTAATGTCCCGTCTAAATCTACCCTGTTGCAGTCTGAAGCCGTTCCCTCTTGTTCTATTGATAATTACCTGTGAGAAGAGACCAGCACCAATCTCCCTACAACGTCCTTTCAGGTAGTTGTAAAGAGTGATGAGGTCTCCCCTTAGCCTCCTGTTCTTAAAACTAAACAGCCCCAGGTCCTTCAATCATTCTTCCTAAGATTTATTCTCCAGGGCCTTGACCAGCTTCATTGCCCTCCTCTACACTTGCTCCAGCACCTCAATATCTCTCTTGTATTGAGGTGCCCAAAACTGGACACAACACTCTAGGTGTGGCCTCATCAGTGCCGAATACAAGGGACAATCACCTCCCTACTTCTGCTGGTCACCCTATTTCTAATACAAGCCAGGATGCCATTGGCCGCCTTGGCCACCTGGGCACACTGATGGCTCATATTCAGCCACTTGTCAATTAGAACCCCCAGGTCCCTTTATGCCCGGCAGCTTTCCAGCCACACTTCCCAAAGCCTGTAGCATTGCCTGGGGTTGTTGTGACCCAAGTGACTCAGCATTTGGCCGTGTTGAAGCTCATACCATTAACACTGGCCCATCGATCCAATCTATCCGAGTGTCTCTGTAGGGCCTCCCTACCCTTGTGCAGATCAACACTCCCACCTAACTTGGTGTTATCTGCAAACATACTGATGATCCACCCTATGTCCTTATCAAGATCATCAGTAAGGATGTTAAACAGAAATGGTCCCAGCACTGAGCCCTGAGGAACACCACTTGTGATCAACCAGCAGTTGGATTTAACTCCACTGACCACCACTCTTTGGGCCTGTCCACCCAGCCTGTCCATCCAGCAGATCGTATGCTCATCCAAGCCATGAGCAGACAGTTTTTACAAAAGAATTCTGTGGTGAACAGTGTCAAAGGTTTTTCCAAAATCTAGGTAGACAATATCCACAGCCTTTCCCTCTTTCAATAGTGGGGTCATCTTGTCATAGAAGGAGATCAGGTTCATCAGGCAGGACTTGCCTTTCATAAACACATGCAGACTGGGCCTGATCCCCTGGTTGTCCTCTATATGGTGTGTCATGGCACTCAAGATGGTCTGCTCCATGACCTTCCCTGGCACAGAGGTCAGACTGACAATTCTATAGGACTTTAGGTGGAACAGTCCCCTAAGAAACTAAATGGTGCTGAAGTATTGTGGATCTGGAGGATTGCATGGAAGGCAAATAACATCAGCTGATAGAGAGCACTGTAGGAAACCAGAAAGAAATGAAACGTTACTAAAACCAGAATACAACCAAAAAGGTAAGAGTAGGATTCTGTTCTCCAATCACAGATGTCATGTACTATTTTAGAACATCACGGGGCATCCTGCTTAGCTTTTCTCTGCCACTCCAGAAAGATGCACATCTTAGGTCCTCTCTACAAGGTAGATGTCAAACCTGTGCAAGTGTCTTGGACAACCAAGGGCATGAAAATGTCACTACGCATTTATGTTTAAATAATCGAACGTCATTCTTAATGACAGGAAAAAAACAAACCACAAAGATAGCTGAAGTCATTTCAGACACAGTGAATAACTGTGAGGTAACGACTGCTTATGTGCAACATCGTTTTGGCCTAACTTCAAGCTTTGACTTAGGGTCAAAGTATAAATATGTCTGACATAAATGCTATCTTTCAATGGTACCAAGTTCCAGCTCTTGGAAATAAGAAAGGTTTTATACAATTAGTAATTATCACTAGTAGTTCCTACTAGAACATAAATTTCAATTTGTGTGTGTTTGTGGGCCATCTCTTCCAACTCCCTATGTAGAAAAAAAATGTAATTGATTTTTCTGCCATTTAAATAGACTGTAGGTCCATTAAATAAATCATCTAATTTAATAATGACTCTGATGACTAATGATGTCCCTGCTTATAACCAGCAATGACGTTTCTCAACACTATTCTTACCTTGGTATGGTAGGGCAGTTAAAAAGAATGCAAGTATAATGCTTGAGAATGTTTTCAGGTTCATCGAATAAGGGAGTTGAAGTGAGTAATGATTGTTTCATATCATTTCAAATAGAATACCTTTATCAAAAACAGAGCATTTCTTCCATGACAGGACTTCAAAGAACATGCTCAAGTAACAATGGTTTCTTCTGTGCAATAATGTTAAGCCAAAAATATCTATCAAGGTTCATGCAGTGCCGAGCAGCCATTTTTCTGTTTACAGGTATCAAATAAAAACATTAAATGCCACATATTTTCTAATATTAGTAACAAAACTGAACAGAGAGAAATAGCTCACTGAAATGCAGGGAACTCTCCATAAGTCATACACACAAAAAGTTGTAAAATATCATTATAATAAAAGGCAGCCACTAAGCATAACTAGAAGTCTGCTTATCAAGAGATATCAATAATGTCCTTGACATATCTAAGCCAAAAGCAGGACATTAAGAACTGTTTTCTTAGAACTACACAGAGAAAGGCTGGTAATTTGTACACATGAGAAAACGCTTCCACAGCGCTCGTTCCTGCACATGTGCCAAGAGAGCAACACGCACAATAACTGCAGTTATGCAAACTGCAGACACCAATGGTTTACTTCCTTTTTCTCAGGAGCAGACTTACCCCAGCAGACACAGGGAAGAAGTGTCACCCAAATCTACTCTCAAAAAGACACATGAGAAGGAAATCCCATGAAGCCAACACAGTTACCAACAGACCAGACGGTAGCAGATGCACTAGTAGTAAATGTGTAGTTTAAGACTTATTGAATAACTCCTGTAATTCATGCATAATCCAAGCAAAACCGAGCCCAGATTTCTTTTCTTGTAGACATTTGTAAGCAGACTGCAGACATTTTCCCATGTTAATATGACGGGCATCCTGAGCATAGAGAGAGGAGCGAGAACAAATGAAAATATGAAATAACATTAAATCGGAGCTGTGCTGAAAGAAGGTTCAGAGAGACACTAAAAAAAAAAATATAAATCCTGATTTCAACCAGCCTTGCACTCAGGATTTCCAGAATGCTTCCCTTTTATTACTCACAGTATTGCTCAGACAGCACATCATTGAATAATTTGGATATCAGGTGAAAAACAATCTAGCCTATGGCTAAAATCCGGAAAAATACATCATCTAGAGCAGACTGCTAAGAAATAGAATTTTGCTGAAGCATCATAGATCTGCAAGAGCTCATGATGATAAATAACATGAGCTTTTAGCAAGCATGGTAAGTTTCTCAGGAAGCAACCAAGAGTCACAAAAGAAATCAATATAACTAAAAGGATAACAGTGTTTCAAACAGTAAGGTTTAGTTGCCTCCAAATATCACTTGCAACTTTTTAAATAATCTTAACATTTCAGAAAGCCTCCTGTACAGTTACTGGTTACATTACATTCTCTTTCTATTTATAAATAGTAATCCCAGTTCCCAGAATGAATAATTGTGTTTGTTTGTTTAAATTGTTTGGTTATAAGTGTTTCCTGTTATTATTTGGAGAAGTTTGTAACTGGAATGTTTATACTAATTGCTACAGATATGGCATTCTGTATCTTTGTTACTTTAGCAAAATAATCCCAAGTGATGGACCCATTTGCAATGGCTCATGCAGATGAGCTCATGCAATGGCTCATGCAGGTATTCTGCAAAGAGTGGGATGGTCCAGATCCTTCAGTGAACCAACTTGCAGAGATGGAACTGCTCAAGAGCTGCAAAAACGTGCTAGCAGCAGATGAAATTTATTCCCTATAAACTTCTCACAAGTGTTCTTCCACCGTAATAATGAATGCTGTTGCTATTCAGCTGAGGAACAGCTTCTCGATCCAATTCTAGAAAAAGAGCTGAAGTCTCAGAGGAAATGGAATATGAAAACATATTAGTCATTAACTTCACTATAAATGGAGCTTTGTAGTGCACACATTAATTCAATTTCTGTTGAAATCTCGTTTTCATATATTTTCTTTACCTTACAGAAATTTTCTTGCATCAATGTTTTTACTCTCTGTCTTGCTGAATCAGGTAAGTTGGAACAAGGGACTGATTCTGATTTTTTCCTTCAGAGGAACAGACAACAATCCCACCAATGCCTACACAAAACATAGGTGTGCACTAGCACATGGAGTTTGGTCTCAGTCTTTCAGCAATATAATATTGCTCCTTGTGAGAATAAATCTTGAAACATGGTAGCTAGGGGAATGAGATTTCAAGCTCACAGAGACTTTCAAAACAACAGAGACTTCCAGAACTTGACTCATCTCTTACAGATGGGCTTACGTGAGCGCACACCATGTGACATCTCCATTTCTCTTAGAAACACATTTAACACATAATATTAGAGATTTAGTGATATGTTCCTGTTGTGTAAGAGAATAAAACCTTGTTATTCTTAAGGCTAATTTATATGTAACATTTAAAATTTCATCAGCATATAGGACTCCTACTATCTCATTAGGATTGTTAGATCTTTTTTGGCAATAATAAACACAATAAAAAATGAAACAATACAGAAATGCGATTTAAAGCAAATTTAAAACTGAGAGTTCAGTACTCATAAAACCGAAAGAGATGAGATAATAGGAAAGAAGGAATAATGAAATTGCTTCATTCAAATTCCCCTCTGAATTGTCTTGCCAGAATCACTGCAGGCAATAAGCACTACAGAGTCTCTTCTTTGTGCCACCACCCAACCAGGCCTGTCGAGCTGTAGGTTGAACTTCCCTCCTGAATACAGCAATGGGAGAAGGAATTCCACTCGCAAGAGTACTTTTCCTCCTTTTAGGAGTCCTGCTGAAGAAAGCACTGCTTTTCAGAAACTTTTGGGATGAGCATGTCATTCACTTCTATTCATTGATCCCAGCTATTATAATGTGCTCACTGTATAACCCTGTACTTAGGATCCTTATCAAATCCTAGGAAGAAAGTGGTCTTTTTACTGTCTTCAGTTTCATGTTTGTGCTCATCATCAACACGATCTCTTGTTCTACATTTAGATCTTCATTTCTGTGGAAATAGATGGAAATCATAATGACCAGAGCTACCAGATATTATTATAATACGAATAAATACAGGATAATCTAAAAATAGGAGTTAGATTTGGTGGGTAAGAGAGAATAAGGAGTGTTGGAAAGTCAATTGAATTGGAAAAATTAGACAAAAATCTAAACAATGATTTCCCAGAAAGGATAGTATCTTCATCTTGTATGTCCACCTCTAGATATGGTCGTCTAGAAAAAGACTTCAGCATGAATTCTTTACTCTATCCAGCACCATAAAGAAACATTCTTCCACAATGTGCATGTCAGTTTGTACCTGGGCTGTATCCATGCTACGAAAAGATTATTATTGCTATTTGATATCACAACTCATCAGGGTAGGTATAACCCATAAAAGAATGGAAAAAAGATAGTGTGCTAGACCATTTGGCTTCCATGAGAGAGAGCTGATAGATGTTTCCCAAAGTGCTCCCTTAGTTTGTGAAAGTGGACAGCTTCCTGGAGTTAAGACAAGTATTTCAATTCAGTTCCTAGATCACTTGAAGTCTCACTGTGAGGAATACTTCTATTTGCTTCTGCAACTTCTAGGGAAATAATGTTTTCCCTTTGAGGTCCTATAAATTGCAGCAGTTAAAATGTTTCGTCTTTACTGATAAGAAAATGTGCAGGATCAGGGAGTCTATGCCGAAGGTAAGGTAGAAAATTACGCTTGGGGTGGGAGGAATGCACTGTAGCATTGACTTTGGTACACTCTGATTTTCAAAATCCAAGAGATGTGGTAGGTGCTATGATGAGAAAAAAACCTCTTTTGCAGAGGAAGACAATTATTTCCTACTAGCATAAGACATTGCTTATGTAAAAGAGACAGAAAAGGTCTTAAAAGGGTAGAGAAAAAAAAATAGCAGCAAAATCTCAGCATGTAGACTGAAAGACTGTATCTGCAAAGGAGAAGAGAAGGGAATTAATGCTGCTAAAATTATAACTCTGACCCAACAGCTCTGGGTTCTGCTAGTGACTACGCTAAAATTTTTGTGCCTGACTTTGAGGAAGTCTCTTCTCTTCTACAGTGAGTATAAAATAAGTTCCACTCCTTGCAGGCCAGATTCTGCATTGTCCAGTGCAAAATGGGAATAAGAAATCTCCATTTGTCAATTTATACCACCAGATCTTCATGGCAATGTCTGATAAGAGCCTGACACAATAGGGTTTTGATCTCTGATGCTTGCCATAATATAAATAGTACTAAAACTTGACTTGAGTCATTTAAATACCACTCGGTGCATGATAGATAAAAACCTCTGTAGGTTATCTCAAGGTTTCTGTTCAGAATCAGGTCAATGAAATTCTCCATTCAAGGTTAATAAGAGAAATTGTGCATACTCATGTTATGCACTAGCAAACAACAATAAACTCTGCCAATAGCTAATTTTAGCATCTCACATACAAGGTTGTTCTTAATAGAGAAAGCTAACAGCCCTTAGGAATGACAAGAGCTTCACCGAGTTGAGCCATTAAGTGCCATGCTTTTTCCCAGTGTATTTTTCAGGCAATTTGCAACATAAATCATGGCTTGTGACTTGAAAGTACTCAACACTGGCCTAACTCTGCTCCCACTGAAGTCATCCATAAACTCCTGTTATCTTTATTGGGAACACATGACAGGGCAAAGTGCTTTTGAAAATCTCACTTGTATTCAAAAGTAACAGACAAAATCTACCTTAAAAGAAGGCTAAGGTTCACACACAGGCAGTAAATTGGGAAATGTCAAATTAAAGCCTCCAGATCCACAAGCTGTAATTCAGCCCCTTGTGTGTGTGCACTGAGCTAGAGTCTCAGTACATATCCCACACCCTTTCAGCTGCCTCAGACGCTACACCAAGTGCCTGGTGTAATGAGGCTTCTTCAATATTTCATCTGATCCTCACTGTTGTGTGTGCAGCCTCATTTGCAGCACACAATCCCAACCTGCTTTAAAGGCAGACATCAATTTTCTCATAGTGGTTTCTATGGAGCTTGTCACTACAATACGTGAGTGCTCCAAATATTCATCGCTTTCCTTTCACAGCACCTCTATGTGGTGAAGAGATGATCCCATTGCACAGATGGGGAGCTGAGGCAGAGGATGATTAAGGTCAAACATTTTGCTAATTTAGGGTGTTCAATTTCAGATGCTTGAGATCAGATTTTTTTCAGAATAATTATCATAACTTTATGTAGTTACGTATAGCTCCTATCTAGTTCAACTGCAGCTAGAAATGTCTAGCACTTCTGAAAGTCAGAAAAAAACCAACCTGGTTTAAAACCCAGAGTCTTACTGAGCGACTACACAGAGCTGATCCCTGGAAGAAAAATGAGACAAATGAGAACTATGGAACCTGTAATAATTTTGGCGAAGAGGATCATTCAACATCACATAGAAATTACCGCACAAGGAAGTGAGGGGCCCCATAACAGCATTTAACCTCCTCAGTCACAGAACCACCCTTCTTTCTCGGTCCCTATACCCTGTCTGATACCTTCAACAACTGAACCCAATTCCTAAATAGTAAACAGATCAGTATTACACTCCAGAATCATGCTCATCCATAATTCACCCTAATATCAAAGACAGATTTACTATCTTTTACATTTAGATTTTTTCCAATTTCCCTAAGAATTGGCCAAGTCTTATTTTGTTGTTTCTTTGGATAGGAGAGGTTGGTTTTGAGTGGGTGAGTATACCCATTTATGTGTGCATATTTGTATGTATTGCTTGGCAATGCATGGATGTAATGACAATAAAAGGAATATATTGGGTAGCTTTCCATAATATGAACTTTTACAAAGGAGTCAGCTAGTCAAACAACCAAAACCATATGTATTATAGATACATTTAAAATTGAACTATTAAGCCAAGGAAGGAGTGTCATACAAAATAACTAGAGGAAAAGAGCTACCTTAAGGGGAAATACTTCTTGAAAACAGCATTTGTTGCAGTCAGCCAAGCAGCAGAACTCTTGTCTTTTGCAAGTTGGCTGACTGTCCAGCCAACTCTACGCCACTAACACTGCCAAAGCTACAGAGAAGGGGAAAACCTACTTGGAGTATTTCAGGACAGAAACTTTCTACAGTTTCAGATGCAGAATTGCCAAAAAGAATGAGAAGCAGAGGGAGATGATGCTTTTTACTAGTGATTTTCCTGTTCCTCACACATATATTTTTAACACACCGCTACTTCTATTTTGAAGGGAAGGCTCCCTTTCCTCCAGCCTCCACAATTTCCTTAGGCCCCCCTTGTCTTCACTAGTTGTGGCTTGATGAAAATGCAGTTCCTTTGCCACACCATGAAAACCACAAAGAGAGAAATTTCAGGGATTTTCCTGAAAGCCTCCTCATACATCTTTTTCCCAGGCCAGTGACCCATGACCACAGAACTATCTGTCTACTAGGACAGCTAAGGGCAGCTCTGCTCATATGTTCTTATTTGCCCACTAAGGAATGACATATATTCTGCCCCTCAAGGGAAGCAAACACATTTGTAAGTTATAAAATACTCCTGTTACTCCCAGGTGAGGACAGGACATATCAAATTTTCTAGGAGAAAGACTAGTTTGGTGGTGAAAGCATTGAAGACTTGGGAGGCAAGCACCAGGTCTGAGACAGAGCTGGATCATCTCTGCCTCTATCCTCTCTCTGTGAAAGGAGAAGCACAAATTACACGTAAGTGTGCAGACTGTGATAGTTAGGAAAGCTAAGCAGGTAACCAAAATGGTCTGTTCAGGCTCCATAAGCTACACCAGCATCCCTACCGCTGAGGTTAAATTCATTAACAGTTGTGAGGCATTCACATATGGGAGGAGGTTATATCAGTGCATCTGATAGGCAGTTCTGGGGCTCATTTTCTCCTTCACTGCAAAGCATTCACCCATGGCACTTAGATTCTTTTCGACACAAACCAACAGATGTCAGGAAACTCTTCTTCCTTCAGGAATAAATAACAAAACACTTTAAATTTAAAACTAACTGCAGGGGAAGGGCACTATCCTTTACTCTAGAAATGAGCCATGTTTTGAGAGTGGTGTACCAGTCTGCTTTTTCTTTTCCAAGTCACTAATTCCTTAGTCCAGTAGAAATCCAGTGGAAGATGGAAAACACTGCTTCTCTAATGGGAGAGATACTGCCCAACACCTTTCTGGAAGCATCTTGGCCTTGAGGTAGTGACTTCTTGTTCTCACATTCAAAGTTCAGTGGGTGCTGGCGGGTACAAGGATCCATCTGATTATTTCCATGGTGGGGTTATAAGTCTGTTTATCTGTGCCTGTATGCATCATGAACATATACCACTATAGTGTGCGCAAGTTCTACTGATGGAGTCTTAATACCCACAGTCTTTTGTTTAGTAGGAGTTTCTTTAAATGACTGCCAAATTTCTAAAGGTGGTCTTAAAGATCCAAAGACCCAGGTGTATCTGATCTTATTTAAAAAGAAACAAAACCTGAGTAACTGAATGAATGAATAAATCATTGTTAACATTTTGAAAATGCTTAAGCAATGCAGGACGCGTCTATACCTTGCAACAAACTGCCTGAGGCCAGAGCTGACCCAAGCTGAGAGTCCCCAAAGACGTCAGGAGGAATATTTTTTAACACAATCTGAAGACACAAAGCATGAAGAATGTGTGTTAGGTATTATTACTACATGTGGAAAGCACCAGTTTAGCAACACACACCTTTCTGTAAGGAGGTTATACTTAAATAATACAACCCTGTAATTAGATTTTGTTATTGTTGATAGTATAGATAGTTATTTTAGAGCATCTCCTGTCCTAAGGTCTTTCAGAGTCTGTTGTATTCTAAATAAAAGAGAAAACAAATTATAAACCATGGCTAAAATGGCAATTCAGTTCCATTATTACCTCTTGGATGTAAAGAAAAATGAAAAAAAGATCGTCTAGTGTCTAAAATCTGAGAAACTGCTACCTTTTCTTCCTTAATACTGACCAACAGACCACCCTCAGTTCCTGGCACTAAATGCCATAAATAGTCTACACAGCAGTTCAAATATGTTTGTTTCAAGTGTGCTACCTTTTTAGGTGTTTTCCAAAGAAAACAGAGGGAAAAACAAATGACTGGTAACAGCAGAAAGCTTTTAAAAAACCATCTTTTTTAATCCCAAGAAAAGTAAGCCTTCAGAGCCCATGCATAAGCACCTACATAATTGGTTGGATTTTCAAGAGCACTGAGCTTTCAGCAGTCCCCACTGAGACCAACAATAGCTTCTGGATGCTCAACAATTCATCACAACTCAACAATTTTCCCCCTGGGCATTATTTACGAACTATGTGGTATACAGAAAGCTAAAACATTTGAGACTGTAATTTTCTGTTGGATTTGGACATATAACTCTGTTAGGTTCCCCCAAAACACCCCCAAGTATTTCCACACATTTTATTCCTGGATCTTACAGCAAAAAAATCCCCAGACTTAATTTAAATGAACACTGTACACTAAAATTCAAATGCCAAAACTGTATCATGCTGGTAAAGCTTACATAAAGTAATGATGAATTAGTCTTTTTCCCCATTCAGGTTTCACTTGCCTGTCGATAAAAGCCAGTAGATGATTGCCTGGCCAAAATATGCATTATTTCCGGCTCTCTAATACAACTGAAAAGCAGGCAGCAGTTCAATTTGCCAGCAATAATTTATCGCACAGAATCAAAATTCTGCAAGCAACCTCTTCTCATTTGTTACTTTCAACGTCTCCCACAACTATTTGATTTTCTTCCTGGCTTTTTTTGTGTTAACTGGTCATCTCCTGCCAAATCCCAGCTATCTGCAGCTTGTTCAGTGCTTATAGCTGGGTTTCACGCACGCAGAGAGCATTTCACAACAAAGAGGATCGCAGCTTTCAGTGGCATTACTGAGACAAAACTGGGGAGGATATTTGTCTAAAAAAAAATTAGGAGCTACTCCATCTTTTCAAAAGATGAATACATGGCCAAAGTTTGGTGCATGGCCCAACTGATACAAAGAGTAAGCGGCAATGAAATCTGCTGCTAAAAATGGAGGGGAGCCTTCAGTGCCACCCTCAGCTGCAAGGGAGGCAGCGGGAGGGCGAGTGCCACAGGTAGCACCTGCCTCTGCCTGCCAGCCCTTTACCCACCACCTCCCCGTGGGCAGGAGAGGACTGCAGAGACCAGAAACAGCAGCAGTTACTTTTGAAAAAATTTTATCTTCCCCTAAATCCATAATCCCTGCCGGCAAGAGTCACTGGTGGATTTTCCTTCTTTTATTTTTTTTTTTAAATTTTGTTTTTTTAAAAAGAAAGCTCCTAGCCTTCTCTTGCTTGAATTTCACAAAGCAACGTCAATGATTTTGTTGTTCTGTTTGCTTAAGCTAACAGTTTTTCATACACAGAATCATAGAATGTTAGGGGTTGGAACGGACCTCTACAAATCATCTAGTTGAACCCCCCAGCAAAAGGAAAATATAATTGTAGTTAACATTTGCAAAGACGATTAGCACAAATGGACAAAGGAATGCCACACTTTTCCCAGACAGGCTAAGAAGTACACTTCTTGCACACTGCCAACACAACCAGCCTTGAAGAATCCCTTAACTGAAGTTGATCTACTCTTCGATTAGTTGTATTATCCATGATGGTGAAAAATATATAAATTGCTGTTCAGTAGTTTTTTGGCTTGGGGCCACGGGCTAATCTTCATTTGGTAATTGAATTCTTATATGATAGAAAGGAACTCTACGGAAACTGTCAAGGCAATGAAAACTAATGAAGTACAAATATCTGAGCGTCACCTAAACTCAGTCTCCTTAGAGCGACTGTCATCTCTTGTTTCATCAGCAGTTTCAGCAATAAAAACAAATAAAAGTTATTACAACTGACGAGAAGCCAACCACGTGTAAAAGTACAAACAGTATTGGTGAATAGCTTAATTTCCTTTTCCCCACAAAAGAGTTTCTCTTTGACTGACACCAAGAATTTACATAAAGAAAAGGGCCAAGGAAAGATAAAACATAGGTTCAGTGGATATTGGAGGTTGTGTTTCTTGCAACCCATAGGCATTTGTTACAAAAAAAATATAAAAGCCTGGATAGAACAGAATGAACTGTAATCTGGAATACGGTTTGAAAAATGTCTATCACTGTCTCCCTACACAGTGACTCCCTGGAGGAAGACCACACTCATGTACCCTCGTTATAATCTCCCATTAACCACCTTCCCAAACATTTGCCACACCTATTCTTCCTCTCCACAGAATAACGCACAACCTATGCGTTACAGCAGACGGTGCCACAGCAACTCAGATGAAGAAAGAATTGATTCTTGCTCAAACTTCTTCACAGAGGTCAAGGCAAGATGACAAAGAAGCTATGTGGGAAACAAAAGCAAAGAGAAATAAACTCTAGTTTCAGTGAGAGGACTAAAAGTAGCATGAGCACCAAGCATCCCACTAGGATTCATTTAGGCTTATATTTTTAGCCTAAAGTACATGCTTTATTTCTCATGTGTATTTTACATGGCCTGTTGAGCTCAATTACTTCATATCTTTGTGTACACAAAGCAGTATTTCCAGAATGTGTTATTACACAAGTAGCAACCAGCCAAGTCCTCTTTTCTCTCCTAAAGCAAAATGGAGAAGAGCTTTTGATATTAAATGAGGGGTGTCATTAACTCCAGTTGTATCATAAACTGGGACAGAAAGTTTCAGTTTTCAGATATTTTAAACCCTCAAGAACAAAACCAGAAGCTTATTGCATATTTTGGCAGCAGAAACAATTTTTAGAATAATAAGAATTATTCAGTTTGGTAGTTCCCCATCTCATCAAATCTCAATCTTTTTTTTTTTGTTTTCCATATTAATGTAGATGGATATAAATTCTTAAATAAAACTAGCTTTATGGTCCAAGCATGTTCAACATGGAGATTTGAAAAGTCTCTTCAAAATATTTCAAGTTACATGATCTTGTGACAATAGCCCTGCATGACTGAACTGCACTGAAAAAAATAATAATAAAAAAACCCCCTATGCATCATAGATTCAAACAGCTCTAATTAACAGCAGAGTGAACACTGAAGACTTAAAATCTGGTCTTAGCCTGTGACAGTGGCTGTATGCTCTGGATCATTGGATTCTTTCTGGAATTCACTCCAGGATACTGAAGAGCAAAAAAAAAATTTGCTCCTTTTGGCAAGACATACAGGATGACAATTTATTTACTGACCCACTCAGATGTCAAGAGCATTAGAACTGACTGGAGAATTTCTAAAATTTATAGAAACTTACAGGAATTTATAGGAAGAACATTATCTAGCACGGAGGTTTGGCAGTGGTCCTACTTGGTCCCCCAGTGCATTCTGGTCACCTTCCACCTCAAAGTCAGGGGAAGACTAGCACAAACAGAATTTCCTAACAAGCAAGAGTATGGGAGCCAATGGGTGCTAAAACAAATCTTCTGAAACAAATTATGAGGAAACCAGGCCTGCAACCTCACTCCAGTGTGTAAACACGGCCTGATTTATATTGCGGCCCTGATCCTGAAGTCCATTCTCAGATAGAGCTTCATCAGAGTTCGCACACCTGAGGACCTAAGACAAATGTGACTTCTGAAAGAAGCATTCCTCCACATCACAACAGAACAGTACAGAGAAGAGCCAATTGCAGTACCAGCTTTTTCTGTCAGAAAAGCCACATGAAAACAGAATGAGCCAGCCAGAATAAAACTGTTAGTTACAGGTTTGTTGCTCTTGTAGGTTTAAAGCTTCAATTTTCTAAATAAGTGTCTTCAGACTAGTGAAAGATAGTAAAGGGTCCAGCTCTAGGCATGATGAAGTCAATAGATTTATTCTCAGTTTGACCGCTTGCTCCAAATTATCTCTTCATATTTCAGATGCATGCATCTTCCGGAACTCCTTGAAGTTCTCTGCTTTATACAGGGGTGTTCTGTCAACATGCAGCCCAGTATCAAGGCTGAATTCCTCCACACATTTGAGAGAAAGATGCCTAGTAGATAACAAGACAGTCTCCTTATGACTCAGAATCACACTGGAAAGCCCAGGCTGAAAACAAGGAACAAAACCAAAAGAAAAGATCATCTATTTACCTACTATCAGTCTTAAAGATGTTATGGGTAGGAAGTTAAGATTTCTCAGGTAGATGTTTAGTAACTCAAGTCAGTTAGTCCTACCAAGAGATAACTATCTGAACAAAAGAGAACTGAAAAACCTTCAGCAAGGGAAGTCAAAACATTTCTTAATCAATATACATTTTACTAATGGACAAATCTTGTATACTAAGTACTTTCCAGGGCTATTTCAACCTATTTCTCCTTGGATTTTGCTGTCCCCTACATTCACAACTGCTTTTTGTTGGTTTAGCTTGGATTCTTGGGATAAAACTTCTAATTGTAGCAAGACTTGCAAAAGTAAACTCAAGCATCAATATAATCCATGTAAAACCATGTATTATACCTTATGAGGAAAAGACCATAGAAAAGAATGCAGTTTAATACAACTGAAGCCTTCAATGCTCAAACTCACAAAAATTAATCTCAAATGCTCATTAGATTCAATAGATCAGCATTCTCAGCAATGTTTGCAAATTAACTTTTACAGCAAGGATATTGGGACATGAAAATTATAAAAAAGAAGGTTGCTAGTATTATTAGTTTCTACTGAATTGTGTAATGCCAGTATTTCTTAAGTAGAAGAAATAAAAAGTTTAGATACAAATTTCCTGCTATGAGGACTAGTCAATGCTTATTACACTCAGTGAAAGGGCATCTACAGAATCTGAAATTTAGGTAATAATAAAAAAAGAAGTTTCATTATCCTTCCCCACCTTGACCAATTCCTCCTTTTCGTCTAGTACCACAGGGTCTCAGAATAATAAAAAGCCTGAAGTTTTTGCTGACTATGTCCTTCAAGCTGTACCTTCTGCTTTGCTGTAGACTGTTTTGTACAATTAAAAACACATTACTTTGCGCCTCTTCTCTTTCTCATTTTAATATGGCCTAAGTTGCAATGTTTTCCCTGTCTGTCCTTGAGGTTCTCTCAACCAATAGTCACAAAATGATGCATATGCATTTGAAAATAACCTGTTTGTTCCCAGTCATGAAAATAGATGGATAAAAGTGTAAGGCTGTAAGCATACTTAAGCATGGTTATAACTTAACACACTATTCATTAATTCTTACAATCACATTAAGATTAACTATCAGATCCCTTTAAACCCTACAGAAAAGAGTTGAGAGGTTGGTCACAGGGTGCGATTAAGCTAAATTAAATATCAAAATGCATTCCACATAATATGCTACCATATAAGTGCACCCCCAGTCAATTACATGTTTATTATGGTATCTCTGACAAGCCAAATTAACAATAAATTTATGTCTAAGTTGTGATTTCACTTTTGACAGTAGTATACTATAACTAAGCTTTAAAGATCTGCATATAACTATTCAGCTACAGACAAGAGGGAAGGTAATGGAGTTAAAAACTGCAGACTAATTGCTTCAGATGAAGGCTTATTATCTCTCCAGTTTCAAGCTCAGCAGAAATTCAGCAGTAATATAAGCTACTTTAGCCAAAGCACTGTGAAACTTTATATAAAATTTACTTTTATTTTTATCTCTTTTAGTTTTGACAAACAATAAAAGCAACAGCCAACTGTTTTCAGGCTGACAAAGG
This sequence comes from Trogon surrucura, assembly GCA_020746105.1. Taxonomy (NCBI): domain Eukaryota; kingdom Metazoa; phylum Chordata; class Aves; order Trogoniformes; family Trogonidae; genus Trogon; species Trogon surrucura. Next base: position 52,328,688 of record CM036622.1, read on the forward strand.
TGAGGATGTAAAGGGTTAAAAAAAGCCAACAGTTCAGCCTTCAGATTTGCTTGGTTTTACTAATTCACTCAAACACCTCCTCTTACCCTTTCTAATGATCGTTTCATGTGTAAGTTCAGCTTAACTGTTTTTAAGTAAGTGGTTCCGGCTGTCTCATCCTCCCTCAACATGAGGCATACTCAGGGCTTGATTCCCCACTCAGCTTACATTTGTGTATTCACGCTTGTAAAAGCAGATGCAAGGAGGGCACATGACTTTGCCACACAGGGATGGTTACATTACCTATGTCCACCAAATAGCTGTAAAGGACACCCCTCGTTTGAGGGAGCAACAGAGAGACAACATCTAGATGCTCCCGCTCCCTTGGTGGCTCATCAGGGTCATATCAACCAACCCTCTCCAACCCAGCACGTTCCAATACTAATGAAAACAAGGCTATCCTCTGCATGCCATCAGCAGCAATTTGGCTTTTTTAAGGTGAAATGAAAACAGGGAAGTGCCTTCCAACAGCACTCCTCACTTGCACGGATGCAGGGAAGTGCCTTCCAACAGCACTCCTCACTTGCACGGATGCAGGGAGATTGCCCCATCCTTTCCTCAGTCTCTCCCACCCAGGCCGCTGAGCCCAGAGGCACAGCCTCGATGCTGGCACTGCAGGGCTATTTAATAAGACAAGATCCCAAGCCACAGTCCCTGTTAGACCTCTGTGACCAGACGTTGTCCAGCAGACTGGGACAAATCCCACTCTGAGAAATTACGGTCTATCTGCACTTTTCACCTGCAGTTCCCATCACAAAGTAATATCTCATAATAGCAACAGCCATACCTTGCTTGCCAGTTACCATACATCATGTGTACAGCACACACGTCTCTCAGAAAAAAAGCTTTACTCCAGCAGCAGTAAGGGCACAGGCAATCAGGGCACCAGGGAGGGGTAATACAAGGGACAATGAGGGGAGCAGAGTCCCTTCTCTGGGAAAGAAGAGGACATAAATCCTTTTATTCCTCTTGCTCTTCTGGTAATCCTTTCCTCTGACAGACAGCTGTTGCACTTTCCCCACTGCACCTCCCATGTGACAGAATGGAAGTCAGCATCTTTAGTTAATGTGTTATTTAATTACTTTTTTGAAGGACAGGTATTTCTGAAGACACAGAGACTATCTGAGAGCTTACAAAAATATAGCCATCATCACTGCTTCCTTCAAGCCAGGCAGCAAAACAGTTACCAACATTTTACAGAACAGAGATACAAAGCAAAGGCTATGACGTGAATGCCCAGCAAAGGCAAGAGAAGCTGCATTGCTCTGAACTCCCTCTGTCACACAAGGCTTGCAGTTAGTCTTCATCTTGCACCTCATTCCTCTGCTGGTGCCACCACATCACCTACACGCTGAATCGAGAGCATCTGTTGTCCCTCACCGTGAGCCCTTAGGAAGGCTGCAAAGCCCACTGAGATCTTCCACTGAATGCATTCCTGGGAATGAGGAGCACCATTGCTGCTCAGTACAACCTGGCTGTTGTACAGGATACCATCATTCTAACCACAACCCCGTACAACGTGGCCATAGCTGATTTTCCTCCTTCCTCTGCCTCGTTGTTGCTGCTGCCACCTCCCTGTGGGATGGGGAAGGGTGCTGCCATGTGCTCCCTGCTTCCTCATGAACCAGCTTCTTCCTCCACAATCAGCTTTCACCACCAAATCCAATCACACTTCTGCTGTAATTCCCATAACTCCATCATATAGTTAATAGTTCTCTTTAGCCTTCTCCTTCGTTTTCCTTGATCCAAGGAGGATTTTCACCAATGGTGGTGGAAAGTAGCCATGTCCTCTCCACTTTCATCACACTTAAAAGTTGTCTCCATAACTTCCACAACTTTTGTCTGGGCTTTCTCTCTACAACTGACAGGCTCTGGGCTTCAACCTTGGCTCATAGCTTCATCTTGACTTTCAGGAAGATGCTCTCCATGAACCTCCTGCGTCCAGAACTTTAGCATCCAGCTTCCACTTCTGAAAGGTTTTGGTTTTGTCCTTGACCACACACATCCCTGCCTTATTATCCCTCCATTTACTTTTCCATTTCATCTCTACGGCTCCTAATTACACCATAGTATTCCTACTGGGAAAAAAAAAAAAAAATTACTCCTTCTCAGAAAGAGTCTTTTTGCATTACGCTACAGAGAGCTGAAAAAGGCACCTCTATCTTCCCTCAAACTGTAAAATTGCTTCAAGTTCCCCAGATCTTAGAATCAGATTCAATCCCAAAGTTCTATGCATTATCTCTCTCTTATTTGCAAGTTTGCTTATAACTACATGAAGTCCTGCCAGGGTTTACCTTCATCTTGATCTTTTTTCTGCTGAAATTCTTATTCATATCTAAGTCTACAGAATGAGTTTTAACTGTCAGGTTTTCTCCCATGACCCTTTCTTTACGCTCTCTAAATGTCAAGAAGTACATCTCTCTGATATCTCAGGTACTCCTGCAGCCTGACTTACCACAGTATCTCAGAACTTCATATTTCATGTACTTACCCCCAGGAGACCCCCAGATTTTTTGGTTTTTTTTTTTTGTTGTTTTCCAGCTTAAGGTGATAGTGAACTATCTCAGCAGAAGAGCAGCTGCTGACTGCCACTGAGGACCTAAGTCTAACGCTTCTGTTCAAATCCACATTGGAAGTCTGTAGCACAAGAAGCACTAAATTCCATGCTCCAACCACTGCACTGTGACTCAAAGCCACCCGATAAACCCACTCAAACTTTGCCTTAAATCAGAAACTGACACTAATTCACCATTCCATTCTTGACCATCCTCACTGATTTCTAATGTAGTCCCCTCTCCAAATTTCTCCTTAATATAGGTTTTGCAACCTTGCTCAATGCACTCCTCTCACTTCTGCAGCTAGTTCTTCACATCTGCAGCAGCATTTTGGAGGAATTTGCTCACTTTTCCTGTTCCACTCCTTCTTGCACTCTCCTTTCTCTGAATCTATTTCACTTACTTAAATCCCACTTAAGAATCAGAGAAGGGAGGACTGAAGGACAAAAGAAAGGATGGAAGGAAGGACAAAAGAAAGGGCAAAAGAAGAAAAGACTTGAATGCAAAACATACAGAATAAACTACATAAATATAGATACAATTGTATTCCACATCATTTAAAAAGTGCTCCCTTCTCTCACATCATGCAAAGTGACCATCATTCACCACAACTTAATGCATGATGAAGATCACAAAGATGGAGCACTAAAGGCATAAGAACTGAAAGCAGGTAAAACCATTGCTCATAAAATGACTGCAGCAGTGTATAGCACTGCTAATGGACTACAACTGGAATGAACCATTGGATAATTCAAGAGTTTAAAAAAACCCCTGAGATCTTTTTTTCTTGTCGGGTTTAAACACACTCTCATAATCCCTAGATAACTGGTGAAATTCAGAGATAAGTTATTCTGTCCTGATCTAATAGCAAAATAAAGACTTAATGAGAAAGACCGCAGCACAAGGTATTTCTGCCAGAAATGAAGGGAGCAGCAACCAACACTGTCCCAAGGACAAGTGGCAGAGCACATCCCACTTGACCTGGCAAGGTATAGCCAGAGCGTAAAGCACACACAATTTCAAGCAGCATTCTATGGAAGTATACCAAATCCTTAGATGCTTAGATCCTTAGGTGCTTAGATCACCAATTGTAACATGGTCTTGACACATTTGAGGCCTTGCAGAAGCACTTCCATTTAAGTATTTAACACCAAAGACGCTTTTCTACCGCCTTATCCTTTTGAGACTCCAGTTTTACACCACACGTGCTCCTTTCCATCCCTGTCTTCCTCTCCCCATTGCATAGCTGCCTGCATTCCTCAGAGCAAATTAACAGCTTGAAAAGACTGCCAGTTTGATGCAATTTCATGTTCTTGAATACAGTGTTCTCAGGAGCACTATTACAGAAATTTATTCTCTTGAGAAATAGATCAGATACCATTAACAGAATGAAACATAAACGTTCTCTGTGACTTCCTGTTGAAAGCCTGCATTGGGTCTACAATAAGACATAATTTACAGAGTTGTTACCAAGAAAAAGAACACTGTTGTTTCATATCAGTAATTTTATTTTTTAAAAATTATGCACTAGAGCAACTGACACTAAACAGTCCAATTAAAACTAACAAAACCCATTTTTTTCTACGCAAGTGAGAGACAGGTTTCTCCTCCTTCCCTTCTCTTTGGCAGACACAGTCTAAAAGTGGACATTTCTCCCTGATTTCTGCACAGTTATAATAATCAGATCCAGAAAACTGCAGCAAGTCAGTGAAAATGAGGGACTCTCACAAGCAGGGACTCACCTTTGGGATGTGACAGTTTTCGACTTCAGCCAAGTCCGTAGGAGCTCTGCTATCACAAGTCACTGAGATAATACGCTAAATTAGCTCATCTCCTGGGAGACTCACTCCCACCTGTTCAACAGCTCCAGGCCAAGCTCCTTTCAGCCTTTCAGCCCACTGTTGAATCTGGGAACCGCAGAGGTATGACATGATGCTCTTCAGATACTCTGCGTGGATTTTATGTCACCAAGGTGCTGCAGTGGAGAGTCCGGCTGTGGGAGCTAATGGCACCATAAATCAGGGCTTTCCTGTAACGCATTCACAGCTCAGTCTGCTCCTGAACATAAAGTCACAATGCACTATCTTCAACCTTGCTACGAAAACATAGAGGATTCAGCAGTGGCTCTTTTTGGTCTAGCATGCACCAGGGATGGTACTGACAAATAAAAAGGCCAAGTCTCTTCCATATTTTGACAGATAAAACTCGCGACTTATGAGCCTGAACCTGCTGTACACTACAGCCTGTTTACAATGTGAAGGGATCCTGCACTCTTTGGAACCGATTTGTATTGCTCACGGGCTGTAGGGAGGCTTTAGTGTCACAGAGCATCAGGATTATGCAGTCTTTCAGGTAAAGCATGTTGAATTTTTGGCACCCAGGGATGATGATTTTCTGGACAGCACTCAAGTGAGCAGAAAAGATCTGGAATGATTTTAGGTCATACTTCACAGAAAAAAAAAAAAAAAAAAAGATAAACATTTAAGGATATCTTCAGATATGGGAACATGGCTCACATGAAACCACATCTTTTTAATCATATCCCCTCATCCCTACTGAAGATATGTGAGGCACATCTAGTGCTTCTGTTCAGTTCAGAACTGCACTACTGATCAACTCTCTCAGCTGTGCCCATCTACCATGCTCTAACTCACATTTCATAGTGACTTCAGAGAACATGAACTGGCTTCTTTCCAGATGATGGTAAACGAGAGGATGCTGTTGAACCACTAATGGACATTCACATTAGCATGGAACTAGCTTGAAATAACCCCCTGTTCAAAATGGGTATTTGGGACCTCAATACCATTTCTTTCACCCTCATGGGCAAGTGACAATTCTATGATTCTATGATTCTATAAGTCCATACTACTTCCCAACATAGGCACATCTGTATTTTTTAATTTAATTTACTCTGGGAGTGAAATAGCAGCATAGGACTCAGCTCTTTATGACCTTGAAGAAAGACAGAGGGCACACAGGGATTGACACTCTTTGCTACAGGAATCTCAGAATTATCTGAATTACACCTATGGAGGGGAAAAGCTTGCATAATGCACCTAAAGTGCACCCTTATTTTTCTTGTTTGGATAAATTTACTCAGAGGCACATTTAAGCATAGTATATTAGATACTCTAACTGTACTCACTCTTCAAGATACTATAAGCTATTTCGGTGAAGTAGAGTGGCAGGGGAACATTAGAAGCATGAAATATTAATCTTTCCATCATTTTATTCCTGAGTCGGGCCAAGGTTTTCCAAGTTAAACGTGTTCTCTCTCCACTTGAAGACACCTATTATTTGGAATTCCATCTGTTCTGTAAAATTCAAAATTGATTACTTTAATGACAGCTAACAGGCACAACTGTTCTATTGATCTGACTCCATTCCTCCATGGGGCCCACTTCAATAAAAAGCAGCCCTCAAGCTATTTTCCCTCCTTATTTTTGGTCTTTTACATGGAGATGCATGCAAACAATCATTAATAACCTTGTCTTAGGACATATGCACATTTCAGAATAGGATCTTTTTTGCTCTAAGTCCATGACAGTTCTCTATACAGCAAAAGAAATTGGAACAATTATTTATTGAGTGTTCAAGTACCCAATTAACCAATCAACATTTTAACTATGTTTTATAAAAGGTATTCTTTGAGAATCTGTAATCCTGCTATCCTTGATATGCTGACTCATTTTTTAAAAATACTTAGAAGTCTCATTTTAGCATTATGCTTATTACCACATTCTCATTAAAAACCAGCCACCTTACTTTTTATGTATGGCTCTGGAGCTATTTGTATTCCAAAGGCCATTAAAAATAACAAGAGTTGGGCTAAACCAAGATAACAAATTTACAGGCTTATGTTAAACCACAAAGATCTTCAGTCAGTATAAATTACTAAAGCACATTGCCCCAGTACCTGACCTGTTGTTGCTATTTTCTTTTCTTTTTTTTTCCATGAAAAAGTGTTTAAATGGTGTATTCCCACATCCAGCTAACAATCCCTGAGACAGATAACAAGCTCTCTTGAGCCAGACCCCAAGTCTATCAGTGTCTGCAGATTCTTCTATGGACTTCTGAACATCGGGTCTAGTAGAAAGTCAACTGTAATGATTGTACACTGGACGGTATCCAGCTTCAACCATTTGAACAAGAAAAGCATCTAAGCGTACCGAGGCAAGCACATTCAACTTATATCTTGATCAAGCAATCACAACTTGACAGTAATAGGCAGGATTGCGTATTACTTACAGAATGTTTTCTGCACATGATGCCCAAAAGACCTAAAGTTCAGACTCATGAAACAGACAAGTAAGCAGATAAATGATAAAGATTCTGAACAGTCTAATTGGCATGGAGGTGAGCAACATTGCTTATCTGAAAGAAACTGTAATGACATTTTTTTAATTAACGCAGGGAAGAAGGGAATGCTCACTGCCTGGCTTCAAGCAGGTAAGGCAGTGCATTGCTTATCTCCACATCCCAATCATTTTCTAATTATAATTTTTGTAAATCTCAAGACACAACAGTCCTTCATTTGCATATAGACACATGGGTCTGAATTAGATTTTTTTTTTTCATTTATGCCCACAAAGCTTCTGCAGATGTTTTCAGAGTTTCCCCACGCTGTTCCTGCAGCGTCTTTTTGTGCTCTGCTTCTGTTTGGGTTAGCATGGTAGGACACAGCATAGATTTAAGCCAACTGTGTCAGTTCCCCGCCGCTGGATCCAGGGAATGTCACAGCAAGGAACACAGAAATGGGACAGTCACAATCTCTTACGACAGCAGCAGCTGCTTCTGAAAAAGACTCAGTCCTCTACAGACAGACTAACACTTTGCCTTCAATTTTCTCCCAGCTACAATTTTGAGTTTCTTGTTTTAAGCAAGAAAAAAAATCTCAGCCATTCTTGATATGCACAAGCCTGGAAATAGACTTTCAGCTGGAAATAGAATTTGGATAGAGCCTTCTTGCAGTTATGAACTGTTTTAAAGAAAATAAGGGTTTAGATCTGCTTTTGGTGTTGGAAGACAAAAGTGCACTCAAATCAATGGACACAGATTGGATTCAACCCCCACTGTGAAACCATTTTACTAATAATGTATTGCGAAAACAGCAAAAAAATAATTATGGAAGTGAGCAAAGTTACTTAAAGACTCAAACATTAATATTCACCAATACCACTGATATTTATACATGCTTGATATTTCTATTTCATGCTGACATTAGGGCAGAGCTGAAAGAACATGTACTTCCAGAATATTTAAGTGTTTCATATAGATATAATTGCAAGTCCATCAGTTATAGACTATATTCAATCAAGACTCTGCATAATACTAACGACCTAGTCTGGACATTTTATACATCATAAAGGAAGAGTAAAGTAGCAAAGACATGGCATCCCAGTAGCAAAATGGCATTAGGCAGGTAATACTACTTGAAACAAACCCAATGCTCCTTTATAAAAGGCAACTGACTTCTGGACTTAGAAAACCCAACACTTTCACACAGCTTTCAGAAGGAGGAGGGGACAGCCCCACAGCTCTCTTTGTTCAGAAAAGGCACTTACACACCCCTGTCTCCCAGAAACACAGCTAGACTAATTTTAACCTACAGCCAACAGTGACAAAAAATACATATTCAAAAAGCAATGGACAGAGAAGCAGAGAAGCCTGGCAGATGTAAGGTTAGATGAAGGCACAGCTTCTCCCCCCTCAGTATCAAAGTTGTTTTCTTTTTGTTTCCACTGAATCATTGAGCCTGTTTTGGCCATTAGTGAAATGACACTGTGAAAATGCAGATTATATGATGCTACTTGTCATGCCTAGTGCCTTCCCATGCTTCTCCCTTCCCCGATTCCCTAAAATAAAGAATCATTAAAAAAAAAAAAAAAAAGAAAAACAACGAGTGAGGTTCTCAGCCTATCAAGCTGGGAAGAACTATTTTAAGAATTAATTTGTGCCCTGAGAGATCTGTTTAAATTATCCTCCTGTGCTGTCCTAACCGAAGATTAAAGCTGCGAACTTCCAGTGTCTTAAGGAGATGGTAAAAATTGGAGAACCGGAGCGTGCGGGCTCCTCCACGTCCCCCCTAGGCACAGGGACAAGCGTGGGGAGGGAAGCTGGTGCTGAGGAGGATGGAGCTGCTGATCCGTCCGTGAACCAGGAGCCCACGAGCCTTTGTCCTCCTCAGCTGGAGCTCAGAAATCACAACCAGATCTGCCCTCCTGCCACCACTTTTTAACTGTGTCTATCCTTTAGGGATGAGGATATGTCCCCTTCTTCTGCCACCCGCTGCCTTTTTAACAGAGAAAGTTTTGACTTCATCCTGTCCTGTTAAGCACATGGGAATATCCTTTAAAAACAAGGCATGACAGAGAAAATTAAGTCTTTAACTTTCCACCTGTACAAAAAGGCGCTAAGCACCTATCAAGAGAAATAAATAAATTAAGTTCAGAGATGGTGTAAGCATTGCAATTTTCCCCAAAGTCAATGGGAGTTATAGCTACTTACAGCTGCTTTTTTACTTCCCCCACCATCACTGTTTCCACATGTGCAGCCTGAATACATGCTGTACTCTGAAGTGTCCCCTCAAGAAAATACTAAAAAAAATAAAATAAAAAGCCCTTGAAAGTGCATGACAAACTAAGAAGCTGAAACCCATTTCTGCAATTTTATATTCATCTGCAGAGGGGCTGTGAAAAATCCTTACCCTCTTCCTCCAGCAAGAAGGGGCCTCTGTCCCAACATCCTGCTCCCCACCATCCCCCCTGCATGTAAGGAACAAGTTACAGAACAAACCTCTATAGTCTTCAGCAAGAGGTGCAGGCTGTTAAAAATAGCACAATTTCAGCTCTCCCCCCCACCAGCCTCCACACATATCGAGAAAGCAGACCTTGAACCCAGCTACACAGTACTTTCCTCCTGCCACTGACTGGTGACTCAGTTGACAATTTTAGGAACACACATCAAGAACATAAAGAAAAAAAAATAATCATAGAAGAAACACAGAGCTATACAATGCACATATGTATTGTTTTAAATTGAGGAAAATAAGCATTACCTGTTCTTGTTGTTGGGCTTGTTTCCCTGATGCATTTTGCTCCTTGGCTGTAGTCATGCTCACCTATTTGTGCCCACTGCAGTGGCAAACAGGATTTCACAGCGTGTGTGTGTGTATGTGTGTGTAAGCTTGTCTGTGTGTGTTCAGACATACACGCACACACACACACACACAAATACTAAAGGGATAAGGATGAGTAACTAGTCCATCACTTAATCACCAGCTGAGAAATTTCCCACCCCCACAAAAAAAGGAAATAAATAAAAATGCAATGTAAAAAAGCACTAGTCTAGCTGTCTTTCCCCTTGAGCCTCTAAAATAAAAGCAGAAGCAGGAGCAGAGAGAAGGATGCTGTGGGGGCTTCTTCAATTAGCAACAGCCTCTGCAATCGTCACAGAAACAATGATAACTGCTTGGCAACCAGCAACTGGCAGCTCGGAGCCGGGAGGCAGCGATGTGGTCCTCGCTCCCCACCTCCCCGGCGTTGCGCATGCACCGGCCGCCTCGGAGCACGATGTGCCGCTGGCTCGCCGGCGATGAGCAGAGCTGGAGGAGCTCAGCAGTCATCTCTCCTCCCGCAGCCCGGCGAGGGAAAAGGGGCTGCGGGCACCGAGCGCTCAGGAATTAAATCCCGCATTCCCAGAGATGCCGGTGACAGGGAATCCCGCGGATGCAGAGTTTCTGGCAGGCACGCTCTCATCTGCTCCCAGCTTGCGGAGGTTTCGATGCCCTGGCAGTCCCCGGCTCTGAAGGAAAGCTGTGCCGAGGGCAGGCTCTGCCCCACTGCCGGGGCAGGTTTGGAGGAAGCAGCTTCCCATCGGTGGGATGCAGAGAGCACCAAAGCTCCCCAGAGAGTTGCTTGCCACACCGCCAAAGTGTGGCACACTCATTGGGGTAAAACATGCCCCCAGCATTGCCTGTCCCTCTCCACATCCCTGATGCGACCGGGGCCACTTTACATTTCTGGTATGGTGGCTGCCTCCTGCGTGCTTGCAGCTGCCATGCAGGTCACGTTGCAGGGTGACAGACCAGCGTGTGCTGCCTGCTCCGCTCCGCGCTGCCATAGCTCGCTCCTTGCAGGCTCCCTGCCGTCATGGAAATCTCTCCAACATAGTGGAGCTATCAAACAAGCCCTCACAGCCTGCTCACCCACCTTGCTGTCAGCATGGGGTGATGTGGGGTGTGCCTGAGCACGAGGCATAAAGCAAGTACTGCTCTTCAGCAACCCACGGAGAACCTTACATAGTTGGATAAAACTTAGACCAGCATAATGTTTAGAACCAGCTTAAATGCTTAGAACCAGCATAAATGTGGTTCAATATTTGCTCAGGATTGATGCAAGCTCTAGCTCACCTCAACACCAGATGACACGAGACTGCAATGTTGCTGCTGTTCCTCTCATGTCCCTCCCAATGTGCCCAATGTACTGGGCTGGACTGGGCCCAGAGCTTGTCCCTGTGCTGTAGCACTGTGTAAAGCTAAACGTTTTCTCACTCACATGATCCTGGGAGCTCTGCTGAGTCTGCAGATAACCAGCTCAGGAAAGGGAACATCAGAGTATTTATCTGACAAAGAAGTGATTATGCCCCATTTGATCCTCAATTTTACAGCACAGATTTATTATACAAGGTCACATTCACCAGGAACACAACTCTGCCAGAGGCAACGTGCAACGTACGTCTCCTTACACCTGGGATGAATTTGGTCCTTGGTTCAGGGACAGATTAACATCAGGCCAAGTTTTCCCAGGGATTAGCTACTAGCCACTACCCAGACCTCCTCAGCATTTCTGCATTTTCACCATTACATATTACGTCACGTCACAGAAAGTACAACATAAAGGATCTGCAACATGGAATTATGCTGGTAGGAAACTGGACAACCTTACCTGGTCCCAGGTGCCAGGATCTAGGCAACTATTTATTTAAAAAATGTGAACAGTACCTTTCTAACAGGAAGCACTAATTTACATTTAAATCTAACAGCCTGCGTCAACCTCTCACTGGGCTATACTATGACATAGTCCTAGCTTACATTGCAATTTCATCTCTTTAGTACCAATAGGTTTAGTCACAGTATCTTGTATATGTTTTTAGTGAGGTTATTCATGCTCATACCTTTTTTTCCAGCCATCAGAACGGAATTGCTTTCAAGGTCTTATATAAGTGGATCAGTTTGAATTTTCCAATTGGCTTGGTCTCTTTTTCTACCTGTTGTGGGTAGTAATGAAGGCTTGCTTTACTCCACCCCTCTGCCATTCTTCTTTCCAAGAGGAATTCAAATGGAACAAAACTGTATTTTTTTTTTTTTTTACTTCCTTACAGTATATCCTGGAAATTTCTGCCAAGCAGATCCTTTTCAAAACACACACCATTCACTGAGTCCCTGACCCCTCAGTATTTACACTGGCCACCACTGAACTTAACTGCACTGTTGAAAAAAAATATATATTTGTTCCTGTCTGTTTACCCTTGCATGCCCTCACCATGCATATTCAATTCCTTCACAGTTAACAGTTTAAGACACAGTTTTCACTAACTCTGGAAATAGCCAATCTTCCTCAAAATGTAGATTTTTTTTTCCATTAGCTTGTTGCAGGACAGATAATAAGTTAATTGGGCTAATTGATCCAGCAGTTAGCTATGCAAATGCATACAGTTTAGCCTCATTATATAGGCGTGTTACAACGCTGGCTGTTCTTGCTGCACCTCCCAATGCTTTGGCACAGATACCCTAATATTATTGAAATACCCAGTGGCACCTCTCTGTCACCCCTAACCTCTGCGTGAGGTTTCAACCCCTCAGATGGCCACGAGCTGCTGCTCACTGCCAGAACATGGAAATGGGACAGTCACATCTTCCAACTTACTGCCACCATCCTTCTTCAATCAAAGGGGTTCAGAGGTTGCCAAACACCTTCTAGGAAGACACTAGAGGAGGAAGCAGTGGCCATTGGCATTCAGAAATACTCATTAATAACAGGCACAGAATAATGTGCTCACATATTAGCAGGGCTGAGACCATTCATCTCGACCTCTGTGCTATGTTAGGGTACCAACTTTATAGCTTGGCTGAGTCATCACTTACAAAAGATTATTACATCCGTATCACAGGACAAGAGTCAGTATCTGCCAATCCCAGCAGCTTCCCAGGCACAAGGATTTATATAGACAGTCCCAGGAGGCACTGGAAGATAAGGAACCTGGGAATATGACCTTCCCACCCATCCCACTCCACAGCATCCGAGCTGATCAAAAGGATACATTGTTCCTTGCTGCCATGTTTTAAGATGCATCAAGCTGTTCATCCCCTACCACTCATCATTTGCAACCGCTTTGTCTCCAGTGGCTGCCTGGAGTATGTGCAGGGTCCATCCCCAGCCTCGCCTCCTGCCACACAAGCTGCACTCCCACCATGAGCATCCTCCATTAATCCATGTAGTCCACAACTGTGCCACCACCAGGAGAGCTCAGAAGCACCTCTGTGAGCACAGACAGCTCTCCCCATAAACCAAGATGCTTCTTTGCAATGCCAACTACAGCCATGAGAATAGCATCCCTACACTTGACATCAGCTAGCACCTGCAGCACCATGGCAGGACAGACAGCCACTTCCCTCCCATCAGGAGATGAATCAATGACAGGTGAAAGGAACCATTCCTAGCTTCTCAATTCATCTTTAACTAGCATGCTTCTTTCAACAAAATCATGCAGTGCTGCAGTAAGACAGACAGTTTTTAGTTACCTTGTAACAAACTAGTCACACATGTCCTAGAGTGTTTCCTATTAAAAGGAAAGTGCTTCATTCTCCTGAGACTGGCTTATGGTCTGGGATCATTCTCAAAACACTCCTTGCAGTTTTTGAGAGCATCTCTACCACCACCACCACCAAGCTCCCTTATGCTCAAAGACTGTTGCAAATGGAAAAAAATGCTGCTATGGCTCTGGAAGACAAAGTGGACTAAAACCAAAAAGCCTTTGCCATGAAGACCTGTAAACTCTTAGGAACTAAAGCACCATAACCATTGTTTATGACCACACATTACAGCAACACACTCTAGGGAAAGGAGCAGTTTGGTTTTGCTCCCAAACATTTTTAAGCAGATCAGTTTACTAAGACCATCCTTGATCCTGCCTCTCTATGTAGGCAGAGGTCTCTGCTGTCTGGGGATGCAGAGCAGCCCCTTCATGGGCTCTCAGATGTCAGCAAAGAGCATCATTGCCGTTTCCTGCACATTACAGAGGCCAGATCCAACAGCAGCCTGCGCTCACAGGGAGCCTTCCAGCTGCACGCCTCTGTACAAGGGAGTATAGAGCAAGGACAGTAATAAGCCTGCAGCAGCAGTGGGTATAGTTATTGGATGCAGAACTCTTACACTCCTTTGAAACCTGGGCTTCTGGCTGTGCCACACTGGGCTATTTATTCTCCCTTCATTACCACATCAAGTTGAAGCCAGTGGGCAGAGTGGGTAGAAATGAATTCTACTTGATGAACTATACCCTTGCACAGTCTGCTAATGTTCTCCCCTCTCCAGATAAAGACCAGATCCCACGGAGAGCTACATATCTGAAATTTTTAGTGGGTCTAAACCATTAGTACCTGGGGTGCAGTAATGTGCTACTTCCAGCAGAACACACCACACGATCTGCTTTTGTACAGTCAGTCCCTCCGAGCTTCCCGGTCACTACCAGTTCCCATTGGTTTGGCTGGTTTGCTGTCAGTTCAGGAAGGACACATGGCCCAGGAAAGCACACACTCTGGCAAGCTGTGACAATGGAAAAACCTACTCGCAGGGAGGTTAAAAAGGAAAAGTCCTAAGGAGTACATCTTTTTAAGATTCAGTGTTATGAAGGTAGTAGATGTTAGTAAGATAACTCAGAAAGAGAGCCAGAGCCTGCCAGCACAGACATCCACTATAAGAAATGTGAGATGAGCCTGTAAAAATGTTGTAACCATGGATTTTAGCTTTCAGTCATTTGAAAGGTGACTGATGTAGCTTGGGGTCAAAACAGGCCCACAGGATGCAAGGTGAACAGTGCTCAATGTGTATCAGTGCTGCTTCCCAGGGGAGGGGCCAGCAGGGTGAGGACACAAGGGTGACAGCTCCTGGCAGCTTCTGCAGCAAACGAGAAGATGGTCTACTTGAACCATACTCTTCTAAGACCAATGGCATACTCCCCAAAAGGTAAATCCATTTAATTTTCAAGTCTGATTTAATACATTTTCAGCTGCCCTACTGTGTCACCGTTCCAGTTTTCCTAGAGAATTTCAAAGAGGAACACAAGGGAAGGGTCTGTACAAAGTAGGCTGTCCATGGCACCATCACGGTCCTGCATGCTGGTGACCAATCCACTCTCCTCAGTCACAGAGACATCTCACCCACACAAAAAGCAATGGTACAGGCCCTCCTCTTCCTGGAGTTCTATAGCCCAGATGCAGCGAGTCAGAGGGATCTGTGCTCCTCCACTGCAGATCCTTCGAGAGGTCAAGTGCTGCTCACACAGCGGATGCCAGAGCAGAACAGAGAGCTGTAAAACCATGAGGGATGCATGATTACAAACTCTCTTTACAGGAGCTTATGCTTTTATATGCTGCAAAATCAGCCAGTAATCCTGGCTGCTCATTCTGGAGACCTCTATTTTATGCTGATCCAAATAAGCACTGGAGAGGGAGAAGTTAATCTGGTTTTGTTTCAAAAGCCCTGCCCTTCTCCAAGAACGTGACAACAGTACTATCACATTATTGCATAGCAACGTCTCCAGTTGTAACTGAGAATTGCAAACACTTAGATGGTAGACCAGGTGACATCAGCCTTACTCCTACAAAGGCTGTAGAGCATCTCTATTGCTTACACATCACCCCCTGCATTGCCTCTCAGCCTTGTTCCTATTAGAAGACCACAAAAACACTTAACCTTATTACAAATCAATCCCTGTCTTTGGCAGGACTTCTCAGCTTGTCAAAGGGCACCTCCAACATTATTTTGTTATGAAGGGGGAAAAAGCTTTGGCCTTTAAGGACATGTATCTTGTGCCATCCCTACTACTGTTGCCCATCTCTGGTTGTCTCCACCAAGGGTAAGTCATGAGGGAATCACTGTGTCCAGATGAATTTTCAAAGGCTCCATTGAGGACCACTGTGGCTTGGGGATTCACTTGGATGGCTTTCCAGATTTCAAGGGTTCTCTGAACATGCTAGAGGCAATAATAAAATATGAATATAGTTATAAATAAAAATATATCACATTTCCATTGCCCATGACCAAAATCATTAAGAAAGCAATTTTCATTTAACAGATCAAATCCAGTCAATGGCATGAACTAGTTATTTGCACGAATATCTGTTCCTACCGGGGAACACTTCAAAATATTTCTACAAGCTTAAGAACTCTTGCTATTTGAGAGAGCAGGTACATGCAACAGAGGACACAGAGACACTGGGCACTGCAAGAACAACTCGTGGCTCTGCATAATGGTCCCATGGTATTGCTACTATCTGTGCATTACCAAAGCCTTGCTAAGTTCCTTTTTCTTTTTTTTTTTTTTTAAAAAAAATTGGACATAAGAAGGTAGTTAAAAGCAATTATAATAGTTTTATTTGAAGTTCTAAAGCACTATATTCTGCCACTTCCTGTTTCTTTCTGCTGCTCCAAGTTCCAGGACCCCACAGTTCATGGTAAACAGCTAAGACAACACTGGGATGCAAGCTGTGAAGAAATCTGCTCACCCATGCACAGCTAGAGCTATTCTGCATAGCACTTTCCTACCTAAATTGGAGCGTGACTCTGATGAACACAGCAGGTACTCGTGCCCTTCTCACTTCTGGATTATGAATCCACTTTGGTTTGCTTATCCTAAAGATCAAGCGTTGTGTACTGAGAGTCAGACTCTCCTATTGAAGTGGATTACATTTTTCAAAAACATTACTTTTGATCCACTGGGGGTTATTTTTTGAGTCATCAAATATATATTTTAATATATCATTCCAGCCTCAAAGGCACGTGACTAGCAGCGCCATAGTTGTTTGGCAGCATGTTAGCCCTGCAAGGAAGACGGACCGTACCGCTGGGTTTTTTTCTTCCCCTCTGCCTATTCCTGCTGGTGTGACCTTGGCAGCTGTAACGCAACAGATGCCTCTTTCTCGCTTGTTTATCTGGAAGAGAGAGACTTCTGAGGCCCCAACTTCAGCACCAGCTGTGAATCATTCCCAAACTGGTTTTTCAGTGCTTGTCTCCTCACAGTCTTGTTTAGTATTTCTACTCCCCATGATCTCAGAGATCAGTCTTCACTGATATCTCCACCTGGCCCCCAGTTATTTCTGGGTAGCAGCTGAATATCTTCCTTGTTATTCAGTATGGGCCCTCTTTATTGTTTTAGGAGTGGAAGGATTTCTTTCTTTGCTTGCTACTTTTTTTTTATTTTCTCTTTATTTAAACACAAATTTTACAGAATAGCCACAACATATATTTTTTAACTCAAATATCCAGGTCAGAAAATGTAGAAGAGACCACAAAAAATAGCGAAATAACTCCCCAACAATTTCTGTCAAACAGAGAATCCTCATCTCCAAAACAGTCGCAAACATATTAGGCTATTTAGCAGCCTACTGCTTGGAAAAGAGAGCCTCATCTTCACTTTTAGCTGTAACAGTGATTTATAGGATGAATAAATGATCTGCATATAAGATGATGACGGGTTTAAATGTAAATGTTGTGAAAGACTTCTATGTAAGCACATACAATTGCCTTAAGAGATCCTTGTACATAAAAGCCACAGCTGGAGCAAGTGGCTTTTTAAGCACTTGTTTTATGAAGTACACTTTTCATCGCAATGGTTGTTATTTTTCATTTACTTTTATATCACCTTTAACCAAAAAAAAAAGAAAAAATACTTGAACTTTCAGCACGATCTGTACACTTTCAGTAGTGAAGTTACACAAAATATTGGCACTGTTAAAGCAGAGAGATGCACATAGCATATATTCATCTTAAGGATGTCATACTTAGTTGGAAATTATACCACCACAACTGATGTGGTCCCACAAGTGATGCAGGCATAAGGGTCAAAAGTCTTCAGTTTCTGAATGTGAAACCTGACGGGTGGCTGCATCTGATCCTGTCTACAGAACTAAGCTCAGTTTTACACAGTGGAGAAGATCTCCTTCAGACTGCTACCACCTGAAGCAACGGGTGCGATCATTGGATCTTGAGGAGCAATGACCTACTGAACATAGAATCATAGAATTGTTAGGGTTGGAAGGGACCCTAAAGATCATCTAGTTTCAACCCCCCCACCAT
This sequence comes from Trogon surrucura, assembly GCA_020746105.1. Classification (NCBI taxonomy): domain Eukaryota; kingdom Metazoa; phylum Chordata; class Aves; order Trogoniformes; family Trogonidae; genus Trogon; species Trogon surrucura. The sequence goes on from CM036622.1 coordinate 52,346,638, forward strand.
GGGCAGGGACATCTCCCACTAGATCAGGCTGCTCAGAGCCCCATCCAGCCTGGTCTTAAAAACTTCCAGGGATGCGGTTTTCACCACGTCTCTGGACAACCTGTTCCAGTGTCTCACCACCCTCATGGTGAAGAACTTCTTCACCATAGTAACTTCTTCATCATAGTAACTTCTTCATCATAGAACTTCTTCATCATAGTAACCTCGTGATAACTTCTCACCAGTGTTAGCAAACAACATCAAGAGGGGCAAAGGTGTCAGCTCTGGCACCCGCAGCAGTTTTTTCACTGGTGTTTACAACCTTCCCAAAATGCTCACTGGAGTTGGACAGCTTGTGGTAGTCACTGCCGTCAGTTACTGGTGGGGGCTGTGATGGTTGCAAGTGTTTGTGTATTAGTGTATTTTTTCTAAATTGTTTCTAGATCTTGAGATGAAATCTGTTATGGTAAACATATGTTGCTGCATTCCTTGTAGATAAGCTTTTCCACCCAAAAACCCCAAAATAGCCTTTTTGAAAGTCTGAGCAATGAAAACACTGCAGACACTTGTCTTCTCTAAAAGAGGCACAAAGGAATCCAAGGCCTTTCCTGTCTGCTTCACATCTTTATTTTTGGAGGAGAAAAACTCAAAATATTTTCAGATTCCTGTAATGAAGTCTTTGAAGGTGTAAGGAAGAGGCAGAAAACCACACTCAGGGATAACTCTGCTTCACAAGGCAGATGGAACAAATGGTGCACAGATTCATGTCACTTCATTCATTTTCCCTCTCTGTGCCTCAGTACCCTCCCAGCATTCACCTGTCTGGATTGCAGGTCTCGCACAGTACATGTACTATAGCAGAGGATGGCTAAACTTGTTACCGGTATTTTTAATGCCCTCTAGTGGAAATGCTATTTGTGGAAAAAGAGCCAACTGGAAAAACCTACCCAGAAGCCCTAACACAGAAGTAAAGGTATGCCTTCATTAAAAAACAGAAAGAAGGGGATAGAGTTGCCATACTACTAGCACAAAGAGAAAGAAGGGCATAGAGTTGCCATACTACTAGCACAACTACAATAGTCTGCTTTCCTTGTGATGAAGCAAACAGAAATCAGAACAATGCTTTGCTCTGTTTTTCAAAAATTGACCAGCAGTTTTCATGTGCCACTTGCAGCACCTTCGAGAGGTTTTGTTTTCAGCAGATGAGAGGTGCTTTTCGGAAGTGTACTAGTCCTACCTCTTTGTTTTAACTGCCACAGTGGGGTACTCTTCAAGAATTCTGAGAACACTGCACCAAACTAGATTCCCAACTCATTTGAAACCAGATGACGTGGTGAAGAAAGTGGAAATCTTACTGCATGATGTACAAACACACACAATACATAACTGCCAGATAAACTTGAACAGGATAAGTAATTCAAGTAATGTAGTGGCAAGGTCCTGTTCCCATCCATTTATATGATCTGCTTGTAACACAAGAGGAATGATGCAGAAAGGATATAGAAGATCTATATATCCTATACATCTTACTGAAACCTTCTGGAGACCACTAGGGTTCTGAGCACAGAATAAGACCTCTAAAAGGGGATAAGACATCCTTTACTTAGCATTGATAATGTTCACTAGCTACAGAGACATGGTAGCTACTCACCAATGCCACCTCAGGCAGTCAGGCAGAGCTGGAGCAAAGGCAGCTTGCACTGTGCCTGTTGTGCCACAAGCAGAGGAGGTGTGAAAGCCCTCACATCTCTCCTCAAAATGGCAAAGAGTGCCTTAACTTTGCCCCCACCTGTCCCTACTGGAAGCAAGAACAAGGCTTTAAAAGGCTGCAACTGTCGGCGGCACAAGAACAGTAGCAGTAGCAGAGGTGGGACGTCCAAAATGTACAGGGAACATAAAAAGTCTATTGCTGGGGTTCAAGACAAATCTCTGTGTCTTCCTATCTGAAATGTTTATTCCTTTGAGGTCTAACAGCCAGGCAGAGGAAGGGTGAAGAAGAAAGCATAAGTGGCAGTGATTTGGGTACACATAATTGCTCTGGATGTCTAAGTGCTACCATAGGGTCCCAGGAGTGGTGAGAAGCATTCACTGGGGTTGGACTAGATGATCTTTCAAGGTCCCTTCCAAATCTTAACATTCTATGATTCTATGATTAAGGGACTGAAGATCTCTGCTTAACACACAGTGATTCGGTATAACTGTGATTATCCCACTGTACTTTGTTGGCCTTCATTGTTTTTGTGAATATGAATGAATTACATCATTCTCAAAACATTACATACTTACTGTGATGTACTTCATCATGTCTTTCCCCACACAACCCAAACCAGCAAATGCATCCTTTCTATAGCACTCATAAGTGAGTTTGTCTCCAATTTTACAGTTTTCACCATATTATTGTTTGATACGGTGTCTGTGACCTTTCTATTTTACAATATTCTGAAGACAGTGAAGAAGAAATAATGACAGAAACATTTTGAAGTAGCCTATAGCTGAATAAATAAGCACATCTCTGAGCTGTTCCCTAGAAAAAAAATATCTGTGATTTCCTTTAGTTTAAAAAATAGCACAAGGATGGGAAATTGAGACATCTGGAGACTAACAGAAAGTTCCATAACATTGTTATGCACCTTCTACAAAACATAAGAGCTTGAAAAAACCCACACCTATGCAAGAATGTATACTTTTGCCCCAAACATGTATCCCTTAGGAAACCACGAGCATGAAATTTGAACTTGAATGGGATAAAGTGTACCAGACAGAACAGGCAGAACCATACACTTGTCACAAAACCTAAAGCATCTCATTCATATACCTCTCAACTTGCATGTAAGCACACATGCAATATGCTCGTCTTATACGTACATATAAAAAATCAGATCGCAGGTACATCACAGATAAAAGTGACACATGTGATTGCCTACGTATGCTGTAGTGCAACAACAATGTCCACAAAGAGATAAAGGCTGAGCCCACTCCTGCTTCCAGTTATCAGCCAAGCCGTCTGCTATGGCCTACTAACAAGACAAGATGCAGAAGGACTTAAAACCCATTAACTAAATGTCAGCAGTAGGAGGCAATAGCAGATCAATACCACATGCTCGGATCATGTTTTGCCGTAGAAAAACCACATTCTGAAAAGCCTTATTGAAACTTACATTCATCACATGGTATTAACATTGAAACAGAAAAACCAAAGACTCCAAACACCAAAATCAGAATAAAAATCATCACGACACCAAACAAGACTAAACAATCTACACACAATCCACCCCTCGTTCCTTCACCACATTCAGCCCAGCTCTGCCTGTGACATATCTGCAAATGCCATGTGTTGCACTTGGAAAGCTTACAAAGTCTCACCTTCATACATGAACACGCACTGGGAAAGAGTTGCAGCACCCATCACTTCATGCTCTGTTGAGCAAATCAGAGCTGCTGAAACAAGAAGGAGCAGATTTCATCACACTTGAGAACACTATCATCCTTTTATTGCAAATACTACCCAAAGACAGTCTTTTTTTGGCATATTTTCCAGGGATAATAAGGCAGCTTAGGGCTTATATTTATTCATGGAATCAGCAGTCTTTTCATTTCTGTTGTTCTCTAGATCAAGACTTCGACTAGTGTGGGAAGCGGCTGCAGAATGGGACATTCAGAGGCTTAAGCTGCAAGAGCCTGAAATAGTGGAAATAACAGTTGGCCAGCAGGAAAAAAAAAAAAAAAAATCAATTCCATCTACCTTATAAAGCAATCCAGAGCACTGAATAGTTGGTTAACTACTTTTCACCTTCTGTTGCAGTTTTGTGATACCATAACAAGCAACAGCTACTCTGAAGGGATTAATATGAAGAGAAAGCATGATAGATTCACCCATAAATTTGAGCTCAGCATGAAAGAGAAACTATTGCACAAAGCTTTAATGGACAGGATACCTCAGCTGTACTTCGCGTGATTGCTTTGCCCCTTCCAGTAGTTAAAGTCAAAGTAAATGGGAAAATTCTAACCAACAGATCAGACTTTTAATTATGGCCAGAAATTAAGTCAAGAGACAAGCTTTCCAAAACATTAATCTATTTTCAACATTTTTTCCTCTTCACAGATACCAGAGACAGGCTTCATGTGATTAAAAGCTACAAAAATAGCAGAATAGTCAGCTGCAGTCTTGAAAGGACGCTTTAATTTGGTATTTTCTTCAAACTGATTTCACTTTGGATAGTATTGGCAGCAGAATGACATATATCTGATTCAACGGTACATATTACTAGTTAGGCACTAGCCTGATATCATGGGTTTACCCATGTGGTAGTTGGAGAAGGCAAATAAATATTCATTTATAGTTCATCCAGCATTGCATTTTACTGTTTTCTTACCAACTGGTCCATTAGAATGACACAAATTGTAATAAAAATGAACTCCTTCATATCTCATTGTTAAATAAACTCTGCAGTATCATTTTCTTTGGTGAAGACATATTCTTTAACAACATGGTTGGAGGATTCATATAGTTCCCTTAGAGAAACCTTTTTAAGAGATTTTCTCCCCAATAACAGTATGGCATGTTAACAGAAGTTAGCACAAACACAGATGGTAGAATAAATTCTTAGGATACATGAAGGATTTTGCTGAAAGAGTGGAGCCCACACTGTGTTGTGGTACCAGAATGCTTCTTCACTTCAACTTTCCTTCCATGATGAAAAAGGGGAAGTTAATTTACCTGGGACATATCCTTTTCTGGGAGACAGAAATCTGAGTATATTCATCAGATTTTGCATTGTAAATAAGGTTTAAATTTCTATAATCAAAGATACATGATTGTTTCAAAAGGCTGATAGAGCTTCCACATCCTGGCAAAATCACGTGCCTCTTCTCCCCGGCACTAAAGCTCCTTGACATTACTCTGGCTCTGTAAAGTGGCTATAAGTGGCTGTAAGTGCAATGCACATCAATTTTAAAGCCTCCTTACACAGTAAGAGAAGTGCAATGCAGACATAGTATAAATGAAAACCTATTTCTGTGTGCTGAAGTCAAAAGGCATCTATTCATAAAATTTTCCTGTAGGATCGTTGCATGCAGTCAGTATAGTCAACATATTAGGAATTAATTGTAATGAAACTAGACAAAAAAGGTGGGGTTTTTACCTTGCTTTTTGTTTTGTTGTTGTTGCTTAATTATTGTACCAGGAGCTGCACAGCCCAGCGCTCACTGTGCTTTAGGCTAGAGACATTTCCAATAAAACAACACACCCTGCTAAAATAACTTACAAGAATATTCTGCCCGCCATCTGCCCAGTATGCTGTTATATATTCCTAAAGAGACCGCTTTTACTGTTAGTGAGCTTCTCTGTCCACAGAGGACAGACATTTTTTTCCCAGTACTCACTTCTGAGGCACCCTGTTAAAAGACTCTTCCTGTGTGTGCAGTGTTGCATGTCTCCCTATCCTTTTATAGACTGTTTCAAAGTACCTTTCCTAGATACAAAAAGCTCAAATGGTTCACATCGTCACTCAATAGCTTTCGTTGATATTAGATCTCCATTTGGGTTGAGCAAGGATTTGAAAGATGCAGTTCCTTGCACAGGTCTCTGGCTCCATTGGGAGCTGAGGTTTGATGCAGCCTCCACTGAACTCAGCGTTGTGTTTCTACTCATAGCCTGGACTTGGACACTGAGCCCACAGCCTTGTTGGGGGTCAGGACCTGAGCTTTACTCTGCAGCTCAGCATTACAGAAACGAACAGCTTTGTGTTAAGTATCAGGAGGTATTTCAAAGTACAGGGCTTTTTCCCTTTCATACAATGCATATCTAAAGAGTCATTCATGAATAAGACTCCTGATCCATACATAGTGGGACACGATGGCACATTTGCAGTCCAGAATCCATTACAGTTAATATTGCACTATTTACCCTCATCTGTCATAAATCTAATACTATTGTTATGGCTGCCCTGTTTAATGTACTCGAGGAATGCTCTTCAAGCCAGTATCAATTACATTCGCAAATAAACTAATGCTTTGGGTTAAACAAAGTGAAAACATTCTTCCTCTGAGAAATTTAGTACATTGTATCTGTCTCTATTCCAAGTCAATCTTGTGTTTTATTCAATTAAGTACCTCAGAATATTACAATGATCCAGAAAACATTAAATGAAAACATTGATTCTACAATAATAACATTGGATGAGCCATGAACTGCTACCAATAACATAATCATGGTGCATCAAACTCAATTACAACTTTAAAATAGTCCTTTAATTTCACAGTAATTATTTAATGTTTTCAACTCCACTCTTTTGCCACTGACAGTTACAGAAAGTTGTCTCTAATTTAAAGGCTGGTATTTTGTGACCTCAGTCTAGACACCCGGCACATAAACTAACAGGTAGTACGAATCTTCTTGAATAATATGTGGTCTTATCCTCTTCCTCTTCATCATTATAGTTTGCAAGACTAGATCCTACAGGAACCTCAGGCCAGACACTTTGTACCAAACCCAGACATTTGTATTTCTTTGTATTTTGCAACACTCAGGGTCCCAAATGATGGTCTGGATTGACCATTCTAGAGCCTAAGTAAACGCAGGAAAGGTTTCAAAGGGAGTGTTTTTGACTCCTTTCCCTTCTTTATTATAAAACAGGATCTAATTAAAACCCAAAATCTAATAAAAGCCAAAATCCAGAGGTCTGAAAATGAGATACAGGGAGAAAGAATTTCCACCCTTATTCATTGCGCCAATGCGGACATTTGATATAACAAGAACTTTTTTCAATATAGTGTCACATAATGGGTGCGACTTTATCAGACAAATCATTCCAGCCTCAGTACGATGGTTTAAAAGGCAATACCAATTCTCATTAGAGCCACAGCACAGCTCTTAAAATGTCACTTTTCCCTTACAGATCAGGAGCCTTTCCAGCAGCCTTCTTTATAATTATGTTTATTATCAGCATCAATTTCCATTTCACCATTCACCTCAGAGGAACAGCAGATGCTTTTCAACATTTACAAGACAAACTGACAATAATTGCTTTACCCACTACGGAAACACAGCCAGCGCTGGGGTGAAGCGAGGTAGCTCTTCCCAAATCACAGCAAGCCCTAATGACAAGTTAGTCAGCAACCAAGCAGTAGCACCCACCAGTTTTTTCCCGGGATTTCCTTCCGCTACCATCCTTTTACTCAGGGTTAAGAAACATTCGCAAGGAGGTTCCGCTTAAACTCGAGAAGAAACTTCTTCTCAGTGAGGGTGATGGAACACTGGAACAGGCTGCCCAGGGAGATTGCGGAGTCTCCTTCTCTGGAGACATTCAAGACTCACCTGGACACGTTCCTATGTAGCATAGTCCAGGCGTTCCTGCTCTGGCAGGGGGACTGGACTTGATGATCTTTCGAGGTCCCTTCCAATCCCTAACATTCTGTGATTCTATGAGAAAGGATAGTGCAGACAGGCATGTTTGGAAAGGTTGTTAGAAGATGCAACTAAATCTTCAGAAACGAATGATACATAGAGATTTCTTTAAACTTGTCACTCAGTGAGGCATATGAGAAGTCCAAATTCCATTAAAAAGAAGAAAACAATCAGTTTCTGGCCTTCCTGAAGAAAGGGGAAAGCTTGACTTCATTAACACTGAAACTGCAAAGCCAGACGAGCAATAAAGAGGCCCAAAAATACATTCCTTTGTAAAATGCCAGTACTCTTTGTCTTTATTTTAAATGCTGACACTCCTTTTCTTAGTACGGATCATTACTTCTTGACCATTCAGGTCTGACAGTACAACAGCTTGTCCACCCAAATGTTCAGCAAACTTGACAATACTTAGCTCTAATAACTTTAAAGCCTGAGAAAGCACAGGAACATCACCATTTCATGCATCAGATCTGCTTAAGAACAGATACAAAATACTGCTCACGAGCCTTAACAGAAACAATATTGTCCCAGCAATAAAACCATGGAATGGAAAAATCACAGAAATATTATCCATTTATAAGTTTCACGACAAAAAAAAATCAAAAGTGAACAAGATTTTGGTCATGCTGCTTTCACTGGAGAAGTTTTAAAGGAAAAAATAACAGTTTAACACAGGATAATGAAATTGCACATTCTCTCCTCAGCATGAAGGACATCTGTCCAAAAATGAATTTAAGCTAGCTTTAAAAATGTAAAATTTAAAGGCTTTTTCGGGTTTTGCAGTTAGTTTTGCTATTGTTATCTGTGATATAGCAATCCTAAATTAAATGATTGCATTCAACTGTCAAGTATTATAATAAAATTGGAGCCTGTAAGTACAGCCACCTTACAGTTGAAGCCATTGGTGAATGAAGGATATCTTTGTGTCACCAGGCAAAATAAAAATCACAAAACACATTACACTGGATCAAACTGACGATCCATTTAGCACAGCTCATAGTATAACAGCTAGAATCAGCCAGAGTACAGGGCAAAAAGACCTTCACAAATGTGTTTAAAGGTACAAATCTTCTGTTGTTAAGAGATATTAATATTCCTTCCAAGATTTTATATTAATGAAATTAATATTAAAAAAATTGATATTAATATTCCTTCCAAGAGCTGTTTTTTTTAATATTTCTAATCTTCATGCTTAAAATTGTGACTGCTTTTTGTTTATATAAACAGAGGAGCACAGAAAAGGCATGACTAAAAAGTACAAGTGAGTGAACTAATTCTGTAGAAAGCATAAATAATTCCAGAAAGTGTAAAAACAAGGAAGGATGCTGTGCTTCCAGCTTAGCTTTTATCTTCATCCCTAATACTTCAAATTTGACTTAAGTCATGGAGTTTGACTATGCATCCTAAAGTGTGCTACTACTAATCAGAACAACAGCAGTATTCTTAGTTTTGATACAAATCTCCTTTTCTTCCCAAAACAGGAAGAATTCTTCTTTCAGCGCCTTCTCAGGGCAACAAGCTCTGTGCGTGTGAAAATAATGCCTTTGTATTCAATCTGAACTCAAACACTGGAGAGTTTCCACTTGCTCAGAAGCTTTTGGTTTCCCTTCTCAGGATCACGCCTTACAGCAGAACTTCAGGTGATACAGGGAAATATTTGGAGGATGTGAATAAGAAGGAAAATTATTTAACAGGAGTTTGGGTGGGAAATCCCATTGCTGTGGTTTCTGCTACTCTGTTTTCATGTCCCCTGTACCTTCTTTTGTGTATGTCCAACAATGACCACAGTGACGTGTCCATCTGCATGTGAAGAAGGGGAAAAGATGTCCTGATAATCTGTTTAGTACTATCCCCTTTATTTATCCTCTTCTGCTGCAAAAGAAAAGGTGCCTTGCCCTACACCCCCCGCCCCATATCCCTTCCCTCTCCTACCCTAAGGTTATTTAGCACATTTCCAATCAGGAAACACATCTCTTACTGCCTTACTGCTGAATGACTGTTCAGTTTTATTTGGTCACCAACCTACTATCTCCTCTTACAGGACAGCATTCGTTTCTGTCCAACTCCTTTAGACCTCAGCACCTCTCAAACACCCAAATATCCCATTCCAGGACCTTCCTATCCGCAAGCTGTGCCACAGGTCCATTTACTGCATCCCTCTTCTGCAACCACCCTCCCTGCCTCAGGCTTCTCCATCATCCTAGGGTCAGATGCATCTACCCTATCCATAGTGCCCTCAGTTCCTCATTCACCACTTTTCATTTTCCTCATGCTTGAGGTAAAATTGGGGATGCCAATTCCTGGCAGATCACTTGCCTTTCATGGGCTAGATCTGGCCCACAGGTTGACACCTGAAGAGCCCTGTGTCACAGTTTGATGTCCTGTCTATGGTCTCCTTTCCCAAACTAAATAACACCAATATTTAACAATTTCCCTATGTGTTAGGTTTGCTCAAGCCTCAAGACATACTCATCAGTCTTTTCTGAGCCCAGTGCTGCATGCAATGTCCCCCATGAAGCTACAGTGCTTTCTTGTATAATTGTATTTATATAATTACATTATAATTACCCTCTATATTACCCTCCATCCCATTTTTAATGCATTTTAACATCTTGTTTGCATTTTGTTAATTCCTTTTTTTCTGAATCCTGCTAAGCTCCTGGCCTCAGTGATGTATTGTGGTGATGTAGCTCCAGAGGTGCACTGTCATCCAAGCAATTACTGTTGTCCATTATCAACTAATTTCCATTGTCTACAGGAAAACTCAAGGTCACACTATTCCAGTGCAGCTTTGGGCTAGTCACCCAAAAGAATATGCCACTAATAATTATGATTTAAATGCAAAACAGATGAATAGCAAACACATTAACAGTGGTCCAGCTATGAAGATTATGCTAGAGGAGGAGATTACCACAATGCCAGATCCCTGAAGGTGCTGAGCACTTACAATTCGTATTTGCATTCCAGCTGGGTCAATGCAAGGGGGCTGTTCTGGCATGGCAGAGTGCAACACAGAGAATTCCAGTGGAGGCATTTATGAAAAGTGTGCTCCCCTCACACCATAAGACAGATCCTACAGTGACATGGTCTGACTAGAGCTTTGAGACTCTACCTGCACGACTCTGTCCACCTTTGGGACCCCAACATAAGAAGGACGTGAACCTGTTGGAGTAGGTATAGAGGATGGCCATGAAGATGACTGCGGGCTGGACCATCTCCCCTATGAGGACAAGCTGAGAGAGCTGGAGTTGTTCAGCCTGGAGAAGAGAAGGCTCCAAGGTTGCCTTATACTGACCTTAAAAGGGGAGCCTACAGGAAAGAAGGGGAGGACTCTCTGTCAGGAAGTGTGGCAATAAGATGAGAGGTAACAGTTTCAAATTGAAAGAGGGTAGATTTAGATTAGATATTAGGGAAAAATTCTTTGCTGTGAGGGTTGTGAAACACTGGAACAGGTTGCCCAGAAAAGTTGTTCTCCTCCATGGAAGCGTTCAAGTCCAGGTTGGATGGGGCTTTGTGCAACCTCATCTAGTGGCAGGTGTCCCTGCCCATGACAGGGGGTTGGAACTCGATGAAGTTTAAGGTCTCTTCTGACCCAATCCATTCTATAATTCTATGAATAAAAATCTCAACCTGCAAGAAACCTATTACAGCTATTTCTGTCTGCAAAAGAAAACATAACAAGAAATACATGTAGCCAAAGCTGGAGGGAGAGAAAGGTGGTCCTTCCAGTCCACATCTACTGCATCAGAACATGGCAGAGTCAATGTGGTACTGACTTGTATTACTCTGAAAGGTGAGAAGACAAGCAGACCATCACAACAAAAAGATAGACATGGACAGGTGCTCATTGCTGTTGCTTCTGGTGCCTCCCATCTCCAAAGTGTGGGAATACTTCCTGGGGAAGGAGCCCAGCACAGAGAGAATTGTTGAAACTATCATACTGCACTCTTCATCTTCTGTTAAATATTTCCTGACATCACATTCAGCTGTGCCTGAAACAATCTGGTTTGCCATCATTAATACTTATGACGCCAATCATCACCCCTGACAGAGCTGGGCTCCTTCAGATATGGAATTTTGCCTGAAGGGCAGCCTCTGCCAAAGGTGGACATAAGATGTTACACAGCACATGTTAGCTCTCCAGCTCATGTAACTGATGCTATTTGTTCTTCCCGAGTTAATTTTTGACCACTTTCAGGAGGTAATGTGTGTTTATTAAGTAGATCAATATTTTGCATGCTATGCTTTCAGAAGAGTCAGATAAATTATAGACTTCGCCTGACACTTGTCTGCTGGTGCAATAAAGTGTTTCAGAAACTCAAGTGAATTTATACGCCAAGAACTCCCTTTTCCCAAGTCCAAGCAAACAATCCTCTATCGTGTGCTTGCAGAAGTGAAACATTATTTCTCCCTTATCAATTATATTCTTACCAAAGAATTGCATGGGCCCTGGATTTTTTCATGCGCACTGCTTACATATAGCAACTGCATTAGTCCCTCTGTCCAGTCCTCCTGAACCACCCTATCCTTGGAGATGGATCAAAAAATATCTGTCAAAGCTTTCAATTCCACTTGCTGCTTCCATCTCAGTTTTCAATTGTAACTCATCTGGACCCAGTGCCTTGTCAACTTTTAACAGTTCTAATCGCCTAACTATCTGCTCTGGCATAATCATAAAAACTTTTAGCATTTTGTATTGCCCCCAGGAATATGTATTGTAGTCTCTGGAATGACCTTCAGCTTTTTCTCTTAACACTAATGGCAGAGAATTCATGGAGGCTCTTTGTAAGGACAACCTCATCTGTCACTCCCTACTCATGTTTCTTAATGCCCTTGTTGACCTCTGCATTGCTACACTGCTTCTGTGTTGCTTAAGGACATTGCTCGATCTATCTGTAATCCAGTTACTAACCGTCCCACCTTAATTTTTGTATGTCTTTTTCTTTTCTCTGCGCAGATTTTTTATTATTATTAGAATTATTATAATTTTTAGTTTTTCTCAGGACAATAACGTGACAAGACTGACAGCCACAATGAGCAAAGGGCCTAATTTTTTTTTTAAAGGACAGACATAATTAAACATTCCCTCACTTTCTTTATACACCTGCACACATACATTTGTGTGGGAATTGGTTTTAGCTGTAGTCTAGTTTAGATAGGTTATTTTCTTTATGGAAGCTTTCAGCACATTGGGACACTCACAAGGGGAAGAGAGGAGGTAATATTAAATTAAAAGCTGTGAGTCTTTACATCCAACTCTTTGAGTTTCTGATATGTTTGATCCTTGTATTCATCACTCCTTGCAGAAGGGCTGAAATACTGGAGGGAACCTGCTCTCGGCAGAGACTCCTAGGACCAGACTCACATTTACATTATGCTTCCTCCTGTGCTACTCTTTTCAGGACAACGTGATGGGGAGTTAAACTAAATTAAAATAAGAATGAGAATGACACCCCTTATCCTCTACGCCATCTCTCCCAGCAGTTCAGCTTTTCCCTACTGTTTTTTCCTCACATACTGCACAGGCTTTTCTAAGCGTCAGGCTAAATTATCCATCACACATCATCAGCTCAAACGCTGTATTACTGGTTTTGGTTTCCCCATTCTAAAATGCTTTTTCTCATATATCATTCCTTTTGCCATAATGATACCTCTGTTTTCTCTGCTGAAACCCATATCCATAGGCTGCTCTGCCTCTTAGGTTAGACAACCAATCCAGTCTTACTGACTGGTGTCCCCTTCATCTTCCCCACTATTTTTTGTGTATATTCAAACACCTCCTTGGTGGTAAAGCACACAGGGCAGCAGTGGTCAGAGAGGAGAGATTCCCACATCCCACATGTGTGTGACCTGTTCCTCGAACAGCCCAAACAGACATGCATCCTTTGGGGAGTAATGTCACATGGCAAACGTAAGTCTACTCTTCTCATTAAAGACACTCGACTAGGCCAGGTTTTTTTAAGCATATTCTCTTCCTTCACTCAAACGCATTAATTTGTGTTACATGGAGATAAAATTAACTCCATTACATGTGAGTGTTTATTATCTCTACGTCCCTTTGTAGTCTTTCTCTTTCCTGCCTATTATTCACAGTTCCTCCCTATATAGCATCACACACAAATTCATTAACAAGCTGTTTACTCTCTCTTCAGGATCATTAAATGAAGATGCTAAATGAGATCTGACCTAACCCAGACAGCTGCAATAAGCGTTTCCTTGTAAGTAGAGGCTTCGCCATTTATCAAAAACTTTGTACTAATTTTTAGTCCACTCAAAGATGTTTGCACTGAGGCAATTTCTACAAGTTTTCAAATTCAGACTTGGCCCATTATTTTACCCTGAGAGAGGTTAGTAGAAAAGGCCCACAACCCAAACCCTAGAGCTCTTCAAGACATTAAACTGATCTCTGCAGACACTCCCTCCAAACCAGTAAGAAAAGCTGAATACATCCACGGAGTCATCAATGGCATGAAACAAAACTGGAGATTCTCAGTCCTCTCCAGAGTCAGAGAGGTCGTGCATAGGGTACCAGTCGCACTCAGCCTTGGGCTGTTGAAGGACACAAGTCAATTGGTGAGGCTCCAGAAGAGGCTCACAGATTTCCAAAAATACATTATATCAGAGGAAAAACTTGAAAGAATTCAGATGGTTTAATTCAGAGAGACAGAGGCTGAGAAGATGTAACATCTCTCAGGAACGGCGTGGGTATAATTAAACTTGCCTTCAGACAAAAGAGTGAACTAAATGACCTTTAGAGATCCTTTCCATTCCTATTTTCTCTGATGCTTTGATTGTGTAGGTCGTCTGTCCAAACTTCTCCTGCAGACAGCAGCCATAACAGCCAGAAGCCCTGCAGCCATGAGCCTCATATTTTAAACCCAAAACACAACTACTGCTGCTCTGTGGATGCATCTCCCCATGGATCCTATGGCTGAGGCTGTGAATGCTCAGTCCCCTGCCAAATCTGCATTTCAAGGGCAGGGAATACAGTAAGCACTGGAACCACTGGACCTTGGGACATCGAGGCCAAGGTGAAAGTCCTCCCACTGAACGTCAGAGAGCATCTCAGTTCTGGATGTTCCAACTGAGACATTCACACCCCACAGTCAGCAAAACACTTCTGGAAAGGAAAATCTCAGCAGCCCACTAAGGACATAGAAGCTGCTGGCAGTATTGCTGTCTGGTACATGATTCAGTCTGCCTTTCATTGAAACAGGACACTCCTCAAGCCCTACTGCAGTTATGTTATTGGCATTTTTTACACTTCTAACCATCCCCTTGGCCTCTCTAATGAAGAGGTGTCATGACACTCAGCATAATTTATTACCAGAGATCACTTGCCTCAAAACACTTGCCTCTAGTCTTTATTTCCACTAATACTTAGAGACAAACATTTTCTCTCTTTTTTTTATTTTCCTTAGCAAACAAGACCATGCATCATTCTCCACTCATCCCTCCTTAGATATCACACTGGGTACTAGACCCCACAAACCCTTCCTAGCCACTCCCAGCATGCTGATGAAGGAAAGTCTACTTTCCCACACCTATACCCATTTCCAAAAGAGCTGCTTTTTATGCTCTCTTGGATTTGTGAATTCATACAATCCATTTACAGGTATAAATACTTTAACTGTAATGTCTGACATGTTTTCTTTCATAGTCATGCCCACAAACCTCAGATTAAATCTACTGCTTAATTAATTTGCACTCAGAGTACCTGTGTCTCTTTCCTCAGCGCAATGTTTCTGCTCTGGTTTGTGCTCCCTGCTGCACTCACCACCTCTTCCTCTGCTTCCCTTGGGATATTAATTGCTCCTTTTTCTCAAATATAGCCTTGTCTGTATGGCCTGCATACAGATGGACAAAACTTCTCATATTTAGAAACAATTGTCAGCACAGGTATTTGGAAAGGAGGATATTTGGTTTTAATCAGACACTTTAGGTACCTTTCATGCAGCTCTGCCGCTTGATCACCAAAAAGGAAAAAAACTACCTGGTTTTGCTTTAGAAATCTCTGTTTGAGCACTAGTCATGTAATCCAGCCCAGAAAGGAGATACAACTCCTGGTGAAGCAAGCACACAAAATCTTTTCTTTGATCACAGAGATTGATGCAATCCTTCCTCCCCTCTCTCTGCTCATTTATCGACAAGATGTACTCCCACCCCAGTGTTTTTGGCTCCTTGCAGCTCTCCTCTTGCCCCGTCTCTCTGCAAAGCCACATGCCACTGGTGTTCCCAGGCCAGGCAGGTCACCCCACATTTCCAAGGAGAAGGGGAGACTACTGCCAGTTGACCGTTCTTCTCAACAGCTGAGCTCCTGCTGACCCAAGGAGCCCAATACATCCTCCACTTGTGCACCTGGGATTGCAGACAGAACCATGAGGCACCAGGGAAGTAGGATTCATTACAAAAATCCAGCCTCAACAATACTGTGCTGATGAAAATGACTTTATAGCTTCTCTACAGCCCAAAAAGACAGAGGAGAGGGGTATGCATGCAAAAGCTGTATCAAGCCTCAACCAAAGCAATGTTTCTTGTCTCATTTCCCACCTGCAGCCAAACATTACTATCTCTGAGAGATAGAGGGACTTAGATTAACAAATAGCACCTGTGAGCAGCAACCCACATATAGGAAAACACTAGCATTGAATAATTACAGACATAAGGTAAGGAATGCAGTTTTGCCAGAAAGCAAGGAGAAATTCAGGTAGCTATTCTCTTTTGCCTGCAGGTGGGGGAAAATCATTCCTTTTTTTTCCCCACCCAACAGTATGTAAAATAATGCTCATTCCTACTTTAATCTATTGCTTCCTTCTGGAGAAGCAGGGACCCTGGGCCCTGGCAGACCACAGTGCTACCCACCCCCCATAACGCTAAGGTTCAAGGAGAGCAGGACAAGCTCCCACAAATCACAGGTTGGACACTGCCTGACCAGACTTCCCATGGCCTCGAAAACTGCCAATCAGGCCCTGCCAGAGCCCCACACAATGTTTAAAAGATATCCAGAACTCACATTTAGTGTCCAAAGGAAATGTGAGGAAAGGAATCATGTTTGATATCCAAAGGACCGCTGTGGAGACTCTGGCGACTACCCTCACCCCACACTAGCTATATGTACATACATATATATAGACACACACATGCACACACACACATTTACATGTGAGATTTTCTCTAGTGGTTACCTGATTTCTACCATAGACTGCTTGTAAATCTAGATACAACAGCTTCTCTAATCAGCTCAATGTGCCATCTGTATACATTTCTACCTCATGCATGGCTTGAGCCTGGCTGTCTTCTACACCAGGTATTACTTTAATGAAATGACAGTTCACATAACTGGAATGTGGGCCTTGATGGTTATGTTCTCTTTAGGAAAGACAGGTTGACGAGGCGAGGTGGGGGAGTTGCTCTGTACGTGAGAGAGCAACTGGAGTGTATTCAGATCCATCGAGCAGCAGATGAGGAGCAAGTAGAGAGTTTATGGGTGAGAATTAAGGGGCAGGCTAGCTTAGGTGACACTGTGGTGGGTGTCTACTATAGACCACCTGATCAGGAGGTGGAAGTTGATGAGGCCTTTTACAGGCAGATGACAGCAGCCTCTCAGTCCCAGGCCCTGGTTCTCATGGGGGATTTCAACTACCCAGACGTTTGCTGGAAGTCCCACACAGCCAGCCATCCTCAGTCCAGGAGGTTCCTCCAGTGCATCGATGATAACTTTTTGATGCAAATGGTAGATGAGCCTACCAGGAGAGGAGCGCTGCTGGACCTTGTGTTCACCAACAAGGAAGGACTGGTTGAAGCAGTGAAGGTTGAGGGCAACCTTGGCTGCAGCGACCATGAGATGGTGGAGTTCAGGATCCTGTGCGGTAAAAACAGAATAGCAAGCAGGATCGCAACTCTGGACTTCAGAAGGGCCAACTTTGGCCTCTTCAAGCAATTACTGGGGGATACCCCGTGGGACAGGGAGCTGAAAGGTAAAGGGGCCCAAGACAGTTGGTTGGCATTCAAAGACCACTTCTTTGAAGCTCAGGATCAGTGCATCCCATCAGGTAGGAAATCAAGAAAGAGATCCAGGAGACCTGCTTGGTTAACCAGGGATCTGCTGGGCAGACTCAGGTGGAAGGGGAGGGTGTTTAAATTGTGGAAGGAAGGGCTGACCACTTGGGTGGAGTACAGGGCAGCTGTCAGGGAGTGCAGGGAGGCAATCAGAAAAGCTAAGGCCTCCTTGGAGTTAAAACTTGCAAGGGAGGTCAAAGACAACAGAAAGGGCTTCTTCAAATACATTGCTGACAAAACTAACACTAGAGGCAATGTAGGCCCTCTGTTGAATGAGGTGGGTGCCCTGGAGACAGAGGACAGAAAGAAGGCAGAGTTGCTGAATGCCTTCTTTGCCTCTGTCTACACTGTTGGAGACCGTCCTCAGGAGCCTCAGTCCCCTAAGGCCCCAGAGGAAGTCATGACAAAGGAGGAGTCTGCCCTGATTGATGAGGAGTGGGTTAAGGATCAGTTTGAACACTTGGACATTCATAAATCCATGGGCCCTGATGGGATGCACCCACGGGTGCTGAGGGAGCTGGCAGGAGTCATTGCTAGGCCACTCTCCATCATCTTTGGTAAGTCGTGGGTAACAGGTGAGGTGCCTGAAGACTGGAGGAAAGCGAATGTCACTCCAGTCTATAAGAAGGGCAGGAAGGATGACCCGAGTAACTACAGACCGGTCAGCCTCACCTCCATCCCTGGAAAGGTGATGGAACATCTTATCCTTGACACTGTCTCTAGGCATATCAAGGATAAGAAGGTTATTAGGGGCAGTCAGCATGGCTTTGCCAAGGGGAAGTCATGTTTGACCAACCTGATAGCCTTTTACGAAGACATAACCAGGTGGATGGATGGTGGCCATGCAGTGGACGTGGTCTACCTGGACATCAGCAAGGCCTTTGACACCGTCTCCCACAGCATCCTCATAGGTAAACTGAGGAAGTGTGGTCTGGATGACCAAGTAGTGAGGTGGGTCGAGAACTGGTTGAAGGGAAGAAGCCAGAGGGTTGTGGTCAATGGGGCCGAGTCTGGCTGGATGCCTGTGTCTAGTGGGGTCCCTCAGGGGTCAGTGCTTGGGCCGGTGCTGTTTAATATATTCATCAACGATCTGGATGAGGGATTAGAGAATGTTGTCAGCAAGTTTGCTGATGATACGAAGTTGGGGGGAGTGGTTGACACACCAGAAGGCTGTGCAGCCATTCAGAGAGACCTGGACAGGCTGGAGGGCTGGGCGGGGAGAAATCTGATGAAGTTTAATAAGGGCAAGTGTAGAGTTTTGCACTTGGGAAAAAATAACCCCATGTGCCAATATAGGTTGGGGACTGCCCTGCTGGAGAGCAGTGCAGGGGAAAGGGACCTGGGGGTTCTAGTGGACAGCAGGATGACCATGAGCCAGCAGTGTGCCCTCGTGGCCAAGAAGGCCAATGGCATCCTGGGGTGTATTAGAAGGGGAGTAGCAAGTAGGTCAAGAGAGGTCCTCCTGCCCCTCTACTCTGCCCTGGTGAGGCCGCATCTGGAATATTGTGTCCAGTTCTGGGCCCCTCAGTTCAAGAAGGACAGGGAGCTGCTTGAGAGAGTCCAGCGTAGAGCCACAAAGATGGTGAAGGGAGTGGAGCATCTCCCTTATGAGGAAAGGCTGAAGGAGCTGGATCTCTTTAGCTTGGAGAAGAGGAGGCTGAGGGGTGACCTCATCAATGTTTATAAATATGTCAAGGGGGAATGTCAGGAGGATGGAGCCAGGCTCTTTTCAGCGGCGTCCACTGACAGGACAAGGGGCAATGGGTGGAAGCTGGAACACAGGAGGTTCCAGAAAAATATGAGGAAAAACTTTTTCACTGTGAGGGTGACTGAGCACTGGAACAGGCTGCCTAGGGAGGTTGTGGAATCTCCATCTCTTGAGACATTCAAAACCCGCCTGGACGCGTTCCTGTGCGCTCTAGTGTAGGTGATCCTGCTCTGGCAGGGAGGTTGGACTAGATGATCTTTGAGGTCCCTTCCAACCTTTAACATTCTGTGATTCTGTGATTCTGTGATTCTGTGATTCTGTGAAATGCTATTACTCAGAAACAGCTCAGCAAGTGTCTGAGCAATCAGGCAGCAAAAACAAGCAATGCGTTACAGAATGGATTATCCAGATTCCAACATCCAGCAAACTATTTAAAAGATTTTATTTTTCCCCAGTAAAAATACTGCACTTTGTAAATCATTTTAAGCTAAAGGAAATGAAACAGATAAAAGAACCAGCCCCAACTTTGAATACAATCATGGCAATATCTTAGATGAAATCAATTTGCACAGAATGTGAGTAATGAAAAACAGGATTATAATGGATTATTTTAGTGCAAGCTTTTGACGTTTTGTGTAAATGTTTTCTGTACTTTTTTTCCAAGAGAAATGTTTAATGACAACTGCTGAAAAATCTATAAAATGCAGTACTTACAAGCACCATGTGCTGCCTTGAAGTTGTGAGTGAAATTACATGAAGAGGATAAATACATGTTCAGCAGCAGGAGAACTAACAGAAGAAACAGTATTATATTTTTATTCTAACACTTTAACACTACAATTTCCGTGTGAAATCTTACTATAGCTGGCATAAAACTCATGTAAAATGCAACCCAAAAGAAAACATTTGTGGAGCAGGAAAAAAATGCTGTCATATTACTAAAATGTTAATCGTGTCCAACAGAGTACTACAGACAGAAGCATTCAACCCTGTAAATCCTGGAAAATATCATTATCACTCAGAAAATTTCATTATCTCTTACATCTGTCCAGCATCTTTGTCTTCAACCATCTACGAGCATCAGAGTTTTGCCCAGTGCACTGAAAAATACATCTACATCCAGAAATGCAAACGGAGAAGGAAACACCCACAAGTTTTTACACTGACAGAACTGCCTCCTCCTCACCAGCAACCTGCCAGAAAAAAAATATCTCTTTCTGAATAAAGCAGCTCAACACACTGAAACCTGTCCATGTTCACGTAACCTCAGCCTGATCCCACCATTCTGGCCTCCCCAGAGAGTCTGTATGGAGATAAAAAAAACCAGTTACATATTGCATCTCCTCTTTTCCAAGGCAGACTAAATGAAACTTCAAAGCGAAATCCAGGTAATGTGAAGGCAACAGAGCCTCTAAACACCCCAAGACTGCTGTTCAATATATAAAATAGTGAAAAGTGTGGTACTTGCTTTCTTTGTAATTTCAGCTTGAGTGCTCTTCATTTAAAATTTCATCAGCACAATCACCTCTCTTTTAAAGAAAGAAAACAAGTGCCCAATGACAACTTACAGTCACTAGAAGCCATTATCTTTGCTTAGTTGTGACTACAGTTATCACTACATAAATTGTACAGACCCGTTAGGTTATTCACATTACTAAGGTGTGCAAGTTAATAATACAAATACTGCTTCAGGTGCTAATGATACCTGTGTTGTGCATTTCAAGAATGTACTGTCTTATTAGGTGATAAGAGTGTTTTCGTGAGTTTGGTTTCTATATAAAAACTAAACACATGAACAGAGCAAAGAAAAATGTTATTTATAATCCTAAATATCATACCATTCCCCAAGTGACAAGATCAATATTGCAGCTTGGCACTTGCTACTGTGACAGATGGTGCTATTAAAATACTGAACGTATCTTTTCTGCGGGAGAAAAAAAATCATAACCGAGGACATTATATGCTGTCCTCATCCAATTTGCATTTTAGGTTAGTAAAAAAAGGTAAAAAAACCCCTAAAAAACACTTATGTGTTTCTCTTTCAAATATAACAAAGCACTAAAAAGTACTATTATATCCTTTTTGGAACAGAGAAGCGAAGGGTGCTTACAGCAGTCTAAAGAATGTCAGAAAAGAGTTTTCATTATGTTCCCAACTGTATTTTACATTAATTTCACCAGGGCTCTTTCATTTTTAATACAAGTCTGTACAAGAGCAGATGAGGTTGGGAAGATTACTGACGTCTTTGTGAGCAGCTCCATTCTGTCTGCTGGGAGCCTTTTGCAAAACGCACCTGAGAAAAGCTCGGGTAAGAGTCAGTTGTTTCCTCCTTCCCCAGATATTTTATATGAAGATTAGTTTAGCTACTTACTATGGGTCAGCACTCACAGAGCTCATTGTGCTGCTGAACATCCTCCCAGTTGAAATCCTCTAGGCTGAAAGCCATCTGCAAGTACCTTGGTAATTGAGATTACTCATTGATAGAAAGTTCTCCATTTTTATTTCTACCTATTAGGTTTTTCAATTTGTTTTAATTACCTCTCCCCATCTCTAGTGTTTAATTCTCCATTGTGAATTTCTCAGAGTTTCAACAATTGGCTTTGCTCTAGTTATTTATTTATCTTCTCATTTACACTCTCAGAAGAAGAGGAGGCATTAGATCCGGAATGAAGATTTTTTCATATTAATCACAGCTTTGCAGAAGATTTTCTGTGTAAACTTAGACCTGACATTTCTTTTCTCATATTCTTTTAAATGGTAACTTTTCTCACAAATCTTCTACTCATTATCCTCTTTCCACTTCCAAGGAATTCTGGGCATCTAGGTGATTCAGAAACATTTTTTTTTTCTTTTAAATTAATGAGAATTGGCTGGAAAAGTAAGACACTTCCAGTGGGAGAAAATCCAAAAATCTTCCTATCAAAAACTGTTTATCTTCTGCAAGAATCTTCTAAATGACAAGTCTTTGAAGTAAAGCAGGGCAAACTCAATGCAGAGCTTCCAATGTTTCCATTAGCAAGTAGAAGTATTTCTTCCATCCTTCTGGTGGTTCCCAGATGCAACAGCCTTTGCTTTGCAGACCCCCCTACACTTCCCAATTTCTGCTGCTTTGGGGCAGAGGCCCCATGTGCTTATGCTGATTTACATGATTACACAGGGTTTTTCCTGCTGATGGGGTCCCACCACCCCCGACCTGTGTGCAACAGCCCCAGATTAAAACACTTCTGTATTTGGGTAAGGCCACAGTGTTGATGTTGAATTCTTCTTCTATCACACAAAAAACCCAGCTCCCATGTCAGGTGCCTGAGCATGGTGGGAAGGTGAGCATCTCGACCAAAGGGAAGTCTTTTGGAAGACAAAGCCAATACAACCAGATAATTTAATTTACTATGTACAGGACATGTGCCAGCTACTCTAAGTTGCTCACCACAGTGAGGACACTCATTCAAATGCCGGATTCTTTAAAAAAATAGGGTTTCTGTGCTCCTTCAGTAGTGCTGGACAGGTTTAGGCAATGACACAGAAGTTTAGGGATGCTTGTTGATGGTAGTTTCCCTGGTTTCCCCATAGGAGGAACTAGATAGAGAGGATGCTTTTAGGGCTTGGAAACAGGACAGGGAATGCTGGCAATAGCTGCTAGTCTTTTAATACAAGACAGGAACTGCAGTCTCCAGACTAATAAAGGAGAGGGAGTTGGTCCTAACGAATGTACTTTTTACAGGAGAATTTAATCTAAAGGGCACTTCTAACACAGCAGAATCTAATAAATAATAAAATCTTGCAATAATGAAATATAAAGTTCAGTACAAAGCATATAGTCATTATATGGGATATAAAAGATCGTAACAAAAGACCACGCTGGTGCTGCTGAGTACCTCATGTCAGAATCAGGAACTCTGTGCAAAAATTGTGGTAGAAGATAAAAGAATGCTGAACTTTCCTAGATATCCCAGCACACACGGAGGTGCTGGTCAGTAAGAACTAATTCTGTCTAATGTAAAAGACATAAAGCAGGACCCTGTGCCTTTTACCTGATGCTTGATCCAGGTTGCAAGCCTGTTCTAGAATCAAAAAGCGTAACACTGTATTCCAGTTGCTCCAGGGGCAGGGTAAACTGCCAGTTGTTGTATTTTACCGAAGCTTAAAACAGATGTAGTTAAATAAAAACAAAAAAAACACCAAACAAACCACCCCCCCCCCAAAAAAAAAAAAATCAAACCACCGTAACTGAATTTTTTTTATGTCTTAAGAACATGATGAGGTAGAAAAACAGTGGTAATGGTTAATTTAAACACGCGCCAGGCAACATTTTGAGGATGGAGCCTATTAGGGAGGCTTGATTTACACATTAGACAAAAAGTTATGCATGCTACTGGTAATGAAAATAAATAATACCTGAGCAACTGGTAAAAAGAGATTTGGTAAGTGGGAGAAAGGAAGCCAATAGGTGCTTTGGAAGAATCACGTCAGATGATTAACTCTACAAGGAGCAGGACTATGTATTTATAGGGATCAGACAATACTGTTTTAGATGTTGGCAGGCACAGCTAGAGAAAGGATAGTCTAACAAGAACAAATCCAAGAAGCCTTACAGGAAAAGTTAACCCTGGTGCTGTTAAATACAATGTGATGTCTAAATGTTGGAACAAATTAGATGTCTAATTTAAATCAGAAACTGCTCCATGTCTATAAACTTCCATTTTTTTCTCAAATTGAAAAATAATTAGGAAGAGTGAGCTGAGATTTGTAATGCCAAGAATAAAATGTTAAAAGAGAATATATAAAATCAGTAAAGGAAAAAGGATAAATTTCATAAATTCCGGTATTATACAAGCACTAACTCTGTAATTAGAGGTGACTGAGTCAAGAACTCAAAACAGCCACATTTTAAACAGATTAATCTTGAAGTTGGATTCTGCTAGAGGCAACAGAAATAGTGCTCTTGGTATAACCCTTTCTTGTGTGTAGCTAAATAGGGGAAACCGAAACATCCTCAGAGCGGGCAGGTGGGGAATGTCCAGGAGAGGGAAAGCCCTGCAGTACCAGCAGTAATTCCCTTCCTATTCCAGCGGTGTGAAGCCACAGACTTCAGGAGACGGGCTATTTCTTCACATGCACACCGTCTGCTTTTATTTACTGACTTGATAGCCCTCCAGGAAATCCATCAAGGCATTCCTTACCTACTGCCTCGCTGATTTAAAACACATTTTGTAATTCTCTTAAATTTTCCTTTTAGGGATTTTCTATATAACAAAGGAAGTCACAGTGAATTATTTTAAATCATTTTTCCGACCACTGGGAAAAAAACACTAAATCTTTGTGCAGTTTAACAATGCCTAACTTGTAAGAAATCAGGCAAGTCCACAAAAGCCAAACAAGCACAACTACCAGAGAGCTCCTCTCCTCTCCTCAAATACAATTAACCATCAGGATACGAGATCAGGCCAGAGAAAACATTCAGGCAATGAAAGGTAAGTAATACAGCCACTCACACAAGTGCACACTTTTACTTTCCAGGTCTACTGCAAACCTCTTACCAAAGAGAGGCTGTCAGAGAGGTGAAGATGAACTAACCACGACTACAAAAGTGAGGAATAGCCCAGTCCCAGTTCGCCAGCAGCTGGATGCCTGCAGGAAAGTTCATTAGCAGCACCACTGTAGTGTAAAGGTGGTGATCAAAGAGAACGAGAAGGTAAATTATTCAGTCCAAGAGCAGAGAAATTAAACAGATTTCTTTTCATTTCACTTCAGAAGGTGAAGGGGAGATATCCATCCCAAGGTGACACTTTACAGGCAATGAAGCTGAAGCGTTCACAAAGGCACATGGATTGAGAAAAAGAGGTGAAAGAACAGTTCAATAAATTAAAATGCAATAAATCACTCAGGGTGCCTGGTATCATTCCAAGAACGTAGAAGAAATGAAGGTGACTAACGTAAACGTATATTTTAGTATTAAACCATTTGAATCACAGCTTCAGAGTGGGAGGGGGTGGCCTGAGCAATGTCTGTCTATTAAAAGGGATGCGAGAGGGCGAGGAGCTATGCATTACTCAGTCCTGCCTCAGTAGCAGGGAAGGGCAGAGGAGACACTGAATGAGAAAGAAAAGGATGGGGAAAAGCAATTCAGTGCTTATTATAAAAAATGGGCAGATACTGCCAAGCCCATAAACCACTGTAGTATTTGCAGAACAATTGAGCCAAATAAGATGAGAAGCAGCAGATGAGGTCAAGCCACTGAGTGTGTTACACTTTCTCAGAACAGACATAACATAAAAGCTGGAGAATAACAGTGGATTTCCAAAAAGATCTTCCAAACAGACCATCCTCAGGATGACATTCAGGTAATAACCCAGGGATGGAGGGGAATAGACTTCTGTCACACTCTATGAGAGAAAGCATAATATCAGATGTGCATTTACTCTTGGCACACTGTAGGATGATGGCGAAGAGCCCTAAATCCAGGGAGATGCTCCAGCTCCTGGGCACAGGTTTCATCACACTAAAGGAAGATACCCACATCTGAGCTCTCCATACAGTTGGTGGCTTTCTAGTCAAGGACTATCTGCCAATATATTCCCTGGGAAGCCTGAGGGAACCCAGGTCAGAAATCACAACCTTGAAGTGCCATTTTCTCTTCTATGACTATAAAGAGAGCCTGGAGTGACTAGGTCAAATATATACCCAGATATGAATTTTTCTGGCACTTATACTTCAGAGAGAGATACCTCATACAGCCTGACCTCACTGCCTTTAAGGCACCATTGTTGCTTTTTCCTCACTGCAAATATATCTCAAACCTGTGTAGAACATGCCAACATTACAGAGCAGATTCACAGCAGAACAGGGTCCTGCCTGCAGCACATCAGCTGCTCTGTAGTATTAAGGGAGGTCAAGCGAAGATTACAGACCAGTTGTTTCAAAGGCAGCCCATGCCTGAAATGCAAATCAAATCTCGAGCTCCTCAATGCAGGATCAGCTGCTAATTGATGTGGTTTACCCTCCTCACCTCGCCATGGAAGAGCAGTAAACAGGTTTTGCAGGGAAGGGGGACTGAAAACATCAGACCACTGGAGTGCTTTCCTAGAGAGCTGTTATCTGCTCAGCCAGGGATGAAGCTCCAAGGGAGACACCAAAACCTTCTAACCTAGTTTTATCTCCGCTCAAATGTTAAAATGCAGCAGCAGCTTCCCCATGGAAGGTAGTGCTGTGAACACAGATTTTCAGCTGAATTCCACTGAGACCACAGTCTCCCACTGAAGGGGAAGGTAATGGATTCTCAGAGGTCAACCAAGCTTAGGAGGTTCAAGCCTCCAGGCAAACTGGCTGACAGGTTATGTGCATGTTATTTACTTGCATTAAAATAAAATTAAATTAATTTTTAAAAATTACCTGATTTATTCTTGCCTTCACCTGAAAGATCACCTTTTTCTGACCCTATTTGCTTAAGATGGGCATAATCTTTTAAAAAAATAGACATTGCATTGACCTCACGGTACACAATGAGGCTATTTTAGCTGACATGGGTTTGGAGTTGGCAGAGGAAACCACAGCAGCAGATTCAGGCAGCAGATCACCCTGCAGACCACAAGCCACGTTCTGCACTATAAAACCCCAAAGTGGATGGGATAATGACAGCATCCCTCTCAGATCTTGGTGGAGTTTCACAGACATCTAAATTTACCAGCCTCTTCCCCCTCAATTCTGCTTCTCTAAATTTAGGATTCAGACAAACTAAGAAGCTAATAAGATTTTTAGAGACAACCACCTCACATAGCTTCTCTCCTAAATTTATGAGCAAACAGTCCTTGCATTCGTTTTGGCTTCTGGCTGCCAGACCTGTCAGGTCAGGTAAACAGTTTGAAGGGGCGAGGCCAAAACTCACAGATTAATTTAAATGGTAGTCCAAGACGCATTTAACTTCAGGGGTAAATTCAAGATTTGCTGTGCTGCTCTTAGTAATTTTGATCTGTTGTTTCAGGAACCCAAGCCTAGGCCCAGGAAACCATTGGGACTCCAGATGTGCCATCTACACAAGCACCTCTCAGTGCTTTTAGTCCTCTGACTCTGGTCCCCAAAACACCCTGTGCTGAGGGGATTCCAGAGGTTACAGGAACCTAACAGATTTCCATGGGTTCCCACTGCAATGCCTTGTGAGCCTGGAGGCACCAATGTAATGTAAAGACAGCTGTCCTTCTGCATTCAGGGAGGAACAGAGCTACCCCAGGATCTCAAGATCAAAAAGGGTCACCTGAGCCCAGTCCTCTGCTCAGATGTGCTAACAGCCATATACAATTATATGCAATTTATTTATATCATCCTCACTGATAGTTTCTCCTATTCAATGCAGCTGAGAACACTTGTTTTACTAATTCAGGAGGCCATCCAGCTGTTTGCTTTGCTCCTGAGGAATTCTCTGGTTGTTTCCCATGCAATTGTTGTGAATCCCATTTGCAATCTTCAGGTCTTGAGAAGTTACAGGTAGGCACCAAGGATCAGTTGAATACATTTCAGAGAATTCTCACTACTTTTAAAGTACAATCTAGCCTGACTCACAGAAATCTATTTACAAAATCTCTTCTTAATCCATTTATCACACAAACATATACAGAAAACCCAAAATATGCAAACCCGAGAATTCCTTGACATTTGGAGTCACACTCAGTGCTACCTGTGCCTGAGGGAGTTTAGTTATACTAAGCAATGTATAAGGTGGGTATATTTATAGGCAAACCAATACAATTATGATATGGTTATATAATTTTTTTTGTTCTGTCCTTTTTTTCTTCTCTTTTCTTTTTACTGTATGCACAGTTTCTAGGCATACCCAGACACTGAAAAGATTGACATACTTCAGCACTTGACATATCTTTATCACCTGTCTTGCAAAGATCCCAAAGCAATCTAAAACAAGAAGTATGTCCATAGTATGACCGCCACAAACTCCGTATAATTATCTTCATTTCAGTCACCAGGTAAGCTGACAAGTGACCTGCCTAAAATGAAGTACCAGCAGAACGTCATTAATGTTTACAAATGTATAAAGGGTGAGTGTCATGAGGATGGAGCCAGGCTCTTCTTGGTGACAACCAATGATAGGACAAGGGGTAATGGGCTGAAACTGGAACATAAGAGGTTCCGCTTAAACTCAAGAAGAATCTTCTTCTCAGTGAGGGTGACGGAACACTGGAACAAGCTGCCCAGGGATGTTGTGGAGTCTCCTCTGGAGACATTCAAGACCTGCCTGGACACGTTCCTGTGTGGCATAGTCTAGGCGTTCCTGCTCTGGCAGGGGGATCGGACTTGATGATCTTTCGAGGTCCCTTCCAATCCCTAACATTCTGTGATTCTGTGAATCTGTGTGAACGTGGAATAGAAGTTTGGAGCTCTGGCTCTGAACTCTGACCTAAACATCAAATAATATGGCTCCTATATGGATTCAATAATCTTACAGAAAGGGAAAAAAAAAAAAAAAAAGCCTTCTACAGAAAGAACTGCATTTTCTCGTTAGTTCTCTTCTGGTCATCCATAGGAGGCACACTCCAGTGGATGGGGCAGTGAGCTTAAGAGACCCAGGTTAATTTTTGGTCTTCCACAACTACTCTGAACAAGCCACAGTCTCTGTGGCTGTTTCTTTCCTGAGCCATAAAGTTAATGGTAGTTCCTTATTGGAAGGAACTCACTGCTTTAGTTGGTGCATTGCTGCAGATTATTAAGTACTTTTGAACATCTGCATGCTAAGACAAACTTAAAATTAGCCTTTGCTCTAGTCCAAGTTATCTCAAGTTATCAGCAACTGCTTCTTGAAGCTTTCCCTTTGCAGAGCTTTTTCCTTAGTGCTCTGCAGCTCTGCACTTATGCTTAAGTGAAATGATTGTATCCCACCAGCTCTTTTGAGCAGGATAATTGGCAATTACTTATTTCTGACATATGCAGGAAATCTAGTAAAGCATAATTCAAATTCTTTTACTAGTGATGAACTCCTTTTGCAGAACAGTGCATTACAGTGCTCATTTCCACTGCCAATATCCCTGGCAGTTTTAATTCAAATCTCAGAAGTATTATGTGCAGCATATTGTTTCTTATCTGCAAGTTCCATGCTAGAGAAATTCTTTTGTTGCGTAACCTTGAATCCTTTTCCTACACTTTTTGAAACTCCCGCAACACTTGACTGGTTAAAAAGAAAAAAGAACTGATTTCATCTTGCTTCTCTTCATTTTCATGGCTGAAGCCTTCTGTATAGTGTATTAATTATTTCTTGCTCTTGTTATAAACAAATATATCTAGCCATGCAAATTGCCAAACAGCAGCTAATCTTACTAAGACATTTTTTAATGAGAGTACAAACGGAACTGCCCACAGATAAGCCTGGTGGAACTCTACACAGAAACCAGAGTAATAGGCTCATTACAAAAAGATTACATGTTAGATCTACTGCTCCCTTAGCGGGCACAGCATGTGAGGGTGGATTACCTGTGTGCATTTAGAAAAAAATCTTTTTGCCACTACTAAATTATACCTTAGGCCATTGCATATAACAGATACACAGCACATCATTGTATTTTAGCTGCATCCCAGCCTTGATGGATTATCCCAACTATCAGCAGTGGCTGAATAAAAACTCATTAGTGGGTGCTTTACTTCTGTAAAACTGAAGTTGGTTGAGCAACGGTGTAACAGAGGGAACCCTTGATAAAATTTTGCAGTTAGGGCCTGTTTCCAGCCAGGAAAAATGTTCTTAGTTTTGTTTCTTTCTGCAGAGATTGAGAATAATTTGAAAAAAAAATATTAGCAGTTACATTGAAGATTCTTGATTTTTTTCTACTTTTTCTTCAAGTCTTAGTCTTAAAAAACCACACATGCAAATCCAAATAACATTTCTAGGGAGAATTTGGTGCATAGACCCACAAAACTATTCCACCCAACTGCAGCTGAAGACAAGTACATAAGACTAAGCAGACAAAACTTTGTCCTCAGTGTAATGTAAAGAGACATTCTCACTCTTCAGAAATACCAGGGCAACTTTTAGAAGTACATGCAACAGAAGATAACATATAATGTATTTCAGAATAAAGGACCACGTTTCTAACATTAGTGTTTATTGAGAATTTCTGTACAATTTAATTATGTAGTGTGTGGAGTTATTGATCTGGTAGTTTAAATACTTTTTAAAAAATTCACTCAGTTATAAACTATTGGATTTTGTAATGATGTCATTCTTAAAGCTTACTATTATCTGTGCAATAAAAGAGAAGCCATTTCTAATTAGATTTTCTTAATGTGATACTGTTCATTATGGATTGATTTTCTCTCTCCCTCTGCTATTTCTAAATGAGTTAGGTGAAGTTTCATTTTTGTGCAAGTAGAGGTTAATTTTCACTGGCAAAGAAGCAGAGATATTGTACAAAGGTTTATGAAAACCTCCTTAGGCGACTTTGTCAGATCACCTCAGTGTTAAGTTTCAGTACCATTAGCATTCAAGCCCCAAGCTTCAGCCCTAATAGATGTTGAAAGATTTGCAATATTACACAAACCCATGAAGAGTCTGAAACTTTTTTTTCTTTAACAAACATAGATTACACTACAGCAAAGCACTGTCGTTCAGCAGTAGTGATTCACAAAAATAATGACAGACACTATTGAAGCGATTTTCAACAGGGATGTTATTGCTGGTAAGTAGAGGGAGATGAAGGACCTTTGACTGTGGGACCTTTGCTAGGTTTTGTTGGGAAGACAGGCAGTGAGTGCACTCTCTCTCTACATGCTTCCACCCCTCTCAGTTACTCACAGTTCAGTCTGGGAATGGAGAAATACCATGACGGGTGGACTCCATTTGGTCTTACTCTTCAAATTTCAAATTAATTTTCCAAGTTGTGCATGCTCAGCAAGTGCTAGTTGCTCAGCTCCCACTGGCTTTGGGTGCAAAAAGGTCTAAATGCCGTGTATGGTTTGAGATGGGACAGCCAACAAGCATGCGAACTCTCATGGCCAAAGCACAGAGATAATGTCAGTTTGTTCACCCAACTGGTATGAACCACACACAACAGCAACTGGACTGAGCCAGCTTCCCTAATGCTGTACAAGAATGCCTTAATGATTAAAATTAGATCCAAGGTAAAACACAGAAGCTTTTTCTTTCATTCAGATAAGTGCTCTTGAACACAAATGCACAGGCATACAAGAAGAGTTAAACTAAGACCCGAGCTCTTTCCTACCATGATCTGAGACAAAAGCTGGTTTAGTAAACACAGCAACTTGGGCATGAGCCATCCCTTTACCATTACACAACCGGTAAGTACCTTCTTTAGCCTTGTTAACTCTTATGTACCTCTAAATCAATGACACTGTGATTTCCTCTACTTAGCTTGCTGAGATAAAATTAGTTCCATAAAATCCACTTACATATGTTTTAAAGAAAACTGTAGTGGAAGATTTCGCAGAGAGTTTTGTTACCAATTTTCCTCTCCATATGGAAACACCTTTCCCACTGCCACATTGCACACGTATCATGTGTGGCAGGAAGCAGGAACAGGACAGGAGGTGCTGCATCATGGAGAAGCATCATATATTAGTCCATCACAAAGTGAAAGTCTTAAAGTTCAGACTGCTGCTGGATCTTTCCTCACCTTATTTAAAACTACTTAAAAAACATTTCAAAACATTCCTTTAGGATATCATGAACTCAGAGCCTTACAGGGAAGCATGTTTTAAGGTAGACTTTAGTAAAACCATAGAAGTCATTGGACACATAATAAAGCAGAAACAATCCTACCTCTAAAAAGCAAAAGGAAAAGAAACGGAAAGGTAAAAATAAGGGGCACAAGCTTCATGCCATCCTGTTGGCATCACAGATTAATCCATCCCATTTGGCTGAGTCAATCTGTCCGAGGCCTCTGACCTGCTCCATATTGTTCAAAGAAAAGTGAGAGAGGAATATTGACTAAATTGCAACAGAAACTGCCATGCAAAACCCCATCCTGGTGGCATCCTGGCGTGCACAGAATTTTGGAAGGGTTAAATATAAAGAGAGCAACTCCGGGCAGTTGCTAGGAGATGGTGTCCTGCCATGACATCATGCATCAGTCTATGACAGGTTGTTCCAACAGCACAGCACTGGTATGAGTCACCAGTTGTGTGTGCCTTCACTTGTAGAGAAAATAGCTCTCACCCAAAGGTGAAGCACTCTCCAGCCCTTTCATGTGTCTCATCAGATGAATTCATATTTTAAATAAAAAAATTTATTTAATGTGGTTTCCGTCAGGCCTCAGGAAATTCTACAAAACCCAGCTCTGGAGATCATGTTATGCAAAAAGAGCAGTACTGATGCAGCACTCATGGCAGTCTGGAGGGCAACTGTTCTGAGAACAAGTGTTGGATCAAACCAACTGGCAGAATTTCTGGTCCAAGGATCTTGAAGTCAAAAAACACAAAGGGATGCCAAGCAATAGCAGGAAGCCATAAAAAATGAGCAACATATGGATTATTAATAGCAGCGCCTGCACAGCATAAATCAAGCCAGCCTTTGAGAAAGATGTCAGCGTGAACAAGGTTGTGGCTGGGTAGAAGATGGGAGTGTGTGCTATGCCGGTGGGTTAGTCCTCTTAATATTGAAATACTTGCTGCTGTCTTAAAATAAAGTCAAATTGAATGGCTGCAGGTTGTACTACTCCTACTGAAGCTGGCAGGAAAAATGACTTCCATAAAGAAACACCGAAGGAGGAGCTTAAAGAAAGGAAATCACTTACAATATTTGTGGTCTCTTATACTAAGAGAGGAAGCACGGTCTCATCTTTAAAGAATACATGACAAATATGGGTGTTTTGTCTCGGTCCTGTTTTACCACATTTGACAAATCGCTTATCTTTGTGGCTCTGCTGTTCATCTCTAAAGGCAAGGATATTGATGTTTCCTCTCACATTCTTTGTCTGACCTTTTTAGATTATAAATTCTGCAGGGCCAGGACATTTCTTTATCTTTATCATTAATGTAATATGCCAGCGCTTTAAAAGCATTAATGGATTATACCTTCACTGTACCTCTCATGCTAAATGCTAATCATAATCTCCATTTTGGAGATGGAGAGCTGAAACACAGCTCAAATTAACTGATGTACCCAAGGTCACACAAGAAGACTGCAGCTGAGCCAAGGCACTGACCCCAGGATGTCCTGAAGCACCTCCCATAATGGGGTTCCCACACTACTGAAAGCTGTTCCTATCCCCCCTTTGCTTAACATCACCATTATTTCCTAATGTTTGATGTCAATCACACGTCACTGAAGCCTGTAATTTATTGTCAAAATAACAACAAATTCATGATTTGTAACACTTTTTTCCCAACACTTTTAATTGAAGGACTCCTTAAAGTGTTGTTATTTCTCACAGAAATACATATTGCTCAATGACTTAAATGAAATTCTATAGCAACTCTTTAATTTCTATTGCTGTAACCTCTGTCCTTGTCCTGTCATCCTTTTACCTGTGCACCTCCAGGAGTTGTTGAGCCTAGCTCTTCTCTAGGCTGGACAAAGCCACCTCCCTCAGCCTCTCCTCACACAGCCCCCCTTCCCGGTTTGATGTTTTCATTTTCCCAGGGATCCCCACACTAGACACAGCAACCCAGATGAGGTCTCAAAAGTGGTGGACAAAGTGAAAAGACCAACTATAAAGTGCAGAGGAATTGTATAGAACTAAAAGGCAATAGGGGAAAAAAATCTGTGTCTGGCCTAGCTGGAGGAGTCTGATAGATAAATAATCACCTGGTCGACGTTGTTTTGATGAGAAACTGTTTTCAGCACAATGAAAATGTTCTTAACAGGTTTCTCCTTTTTGCAGCAAATGTTAATTGTAATACCAAATGACTGTAATTAAAAAATGCTAGTTCAACTAATGGAGGACTGTCCACTTTATCTATGAGTGACTCAGACTACAGTAACCATAATCTGGAGACTTCTTTTGTGATGGACATGACCAGAGGTGCTCTTGAGTCCAAGAGAGAAAACAATACGTAGTTCTGCCAAGCAAGGAAAGGTAACATGGAGCTCAAGAGCTATATCTCCCATCGTGCCAGTTAAAAATACCTATTTTGGTTTTCACTCCATAATACATAAAAATGCAATCCCCGCTCTCAACACATCAAAAAAAAAAAGAAATCAGAGTGCCACAGATTTTCTTCTAGCTCATCTTTTTAAAGAGCATTTGGCCAACATGATATTATGCTAGTTTTGCTGAAGAATGCGTAATGGTTTTGGCTCATGATTATGCCTCCAATGCCAGATTAAGTCAATAGGATTAGGCCCATTATGTCTCTCACATCTCTGTTCTGCACAGTTCAACTTCAATAAAATATATTTAAAGGATATTTACCTGTCTCTGAGGGGTGGTGTAAGGATAAATTCAGCAGTAGTTCTACAGTACACTGAAAATATACCTGAAATTTTCAAAGCCATCTAGTGAATTTTGATGTACCTTTCCCATTAATGTCAGTGGGATGTGTATATCTCAGAAATCTTGAGCTGTAAACCACTGCAATACACGAAGAATAACGATGAACACAAAATTTAAGTAGGGAATGTAAGAAGATATACCTGAATCAGTATGCCACATAGACATTTTATTAATAATTTTTATGTTCTTATACAGACTATAGGAAACAAAATCAGGAAAATGTGGATCATTTTGTCTAATTACCCTCTTAAAATAAAAGCTAATCAAATTATTTTTTGCGGATCAAACCTTATGATTGCCTCATTAATATTCTCTCTTCTCAGGATGGCCACACTTACTTCATGTTTTTATTAAATTAGGAGATTCTACAACCAATTGTACAAATTGGCCTAATCTCCTTATACAATGATTCTATACACTATATTTGGAAGATTGTGCAATTTACATCTTGACAGGAAAGAGCTTCTGAAGAAATTAGATTTGCTCTTTTTGAAAAGCCTAGCTGCTGTGTCATATTCAAAATAAATTGGAGAGTTGAAATCACAACTCTTGGTTCCTGTAAACTGTTTTCCCAACAAGGAAAGCAGAGAAGAAGGAAGCAGCAAGCGGAAAAAAAAACCAACCCAAACAAATCCATATTGGTTTCAGTGTGGACAAGTGTGTGGTACACAAAAAGAGACAGTGAGTAGCCTCTGCTGATGTATTCAAGGTGGCAAGTACACCATTCCCTTACTTCTTGCAGTGATGGGAATATCTAGGAAATCACTTTCCTAACCATGTATTGCTTAATGATCCTGACTTTTCATAGCTGCACAGCTCTCTCCATCATTTGTCCTTCTGTCATGCTACAGCTGACCTACCTCAAATTTTACTTCTAAAAGCAGATGAACAGTTGCGATTGACTCTACAAAGTCTCTTCTTTTGGGTGAGCCTATTTAATCAGGATCAAGCAAAGCAAAATCTAAATGAGAACATCTCCAAATTGTTTAACACTCCATTCTATATCCTGTTTGATGAAAAAATGACTTTTCAAATCTATTATGTGATTAGGACTAGACTACAGCAGTCATTTTCATGAGAAGATGGCAGCTAATGGAATATGATTGGGTAAATGAAATTTTCTATTAAACTTGTGCCTTTGCAGCAGGTCTGGGTACACTGATAGTCCTAACTCTCCAAGTCAAGCTTTATGATCTCCTTACTTCTCTTTTGTTGTTACATCCTGAGCTACAGACCAAAAGGGAACAGAAGGGGCAAAGCTGCTCAGTGAGGACACCATGCTGACCGATGGAACATATGTTAAATCTTCATTAGGACTGACACTGTCATTATATTCTCATTACCTCTTGTCGTGAACCACATTATCTCCTACAGGTCCTCTAAAGCTTGGTATCTCCATGCTCTCTTCTCAACCTCAGGAAGCTCTGCAACACATGGGCCTGCAGCTCTTGCCATATAACTGCATCTCCATAAAAAAAGTACAGTGTAACATTGGACTGCAAGTGATGTGAATAGAGGATTCTAATTTTGGAGTATTTCATCCTAAATCTTCCCTGGTGTGAAAAGACCACTTGAGTCACAAGGCAATGAAAAAACAGGTTCCTAACGTAAACTTTAAGCAGTAATCTGTTATTAGTATATTCTACTGTACTTGGAAATATTTTGTATATAATAAGCATAAAGATTAAGTAATATAGAAACAAGGCTCCCAGTACATTAAGGATTAACTGAATAATGATACATTTTAATAAGTGTTTATATCCTAATTCACAAAGTTTATGAAGATTTGGATCCCCTCCAAAGTTGTTCATCCATCCCCACTCTTAATTCACAAGAGTTTAATAACTACACTGATCACTTTTAACCAATGGCTCCCCTGGAAATTCAGAAAAGCTCCAAAATTCTAAAATAAACATGAATCAATTTAAAAAACAACAAACCAAAACACTATTTTTATAACTTTTTCAAAAGCAGAAATTATCTCTTGCAATTTTTTCCGGTAAGTATAATTACCCTGAATGAGTGCTCAAATGACTATCAACGAAGTTATCAGAAGCTTTAAAAATCCACAACAAAAGGAAAAATAATGCAGTGAAGAAGAATATTTTCAGCACATTCCTGAGAAAACATTAGCAAATTTTTAAAAAAAATCAATGGAAGATTGTTTTCAAGTGATAACCGTTAATCTAGCTTATGAAACATTAACAAATCACTGTGTTTTGACTACTTAAAATCTTATTTCACAGGTGAGGATAACCAAGGATCCTTAGGAATGGGATAATGCTATTACTGGGATCCTTTTGGTTTATATATGTGCATCCATACAAAAGGAATGGGAAAAATTTAATAAATGAACCTGACCAGTGCCAATGGAATAAGAACTCTGGTGGTCTGTGTGAACTTGGGAAAAATGTGCACTACAAATCAGCTTTGGCTTTTAGTTGCATTTCAGACTGATCCTTTTCTCAAAATCTAATGAAGAGCAGTTGAGTTAAACAAGATACGCTAGTTTGAATCCAGATGCAAAAAATGTTCATTAGCAGTAATTATTTTTTATTTATGCAACCTGAGGCCAGATTCAGCTGAGGCTGGAGAATTCACAAAAATGCTTATAGGTCATTGAGAATTAATTGTGTTGTACAACTAGTTTAGTGCATTATATTTCGGATTTGTTTTTTTTTTTCCCCTTAGGGAAACACTACATTTCTGAAACATTACATACTGATCATTGCCAGAGGCAAGATACACACCTAATACGTTCCTGTGTAGCATAATCTAGGCATTCCTGCTCTGGCAGGGGGATTGGACTTGATGATCTTTCGAGGTCCCTTCCAATCCCTAACATTCTATGATTCTATGATTCTAATAGATGAACACCTTTTTGACAAGAACTAGTAAACCAGACACAAGACAGCGCTCAGGATGGACTTGGAACCTGGGTTTGATAACAGGTTCAGGCTGAACACAACCTATGCAAAATTGCAAATGGTGATTCAATTACTACATACACAACAGGGCATCCACCTATTCCAGAGCCTCTCAGCAGAAGTGTAAATGTAGCATACAGTGCTAGCACTAAAAGATGCTCAGGTAGCTGTGAGGGAATCGAAAATTACATATATAATATATGTAAAATGATACATGATAAAGAAGAGTGTGACCTAAGGAGGCAAACAACTACAGAAATGCCAAAGACTCTATGCTAGAGTCATAATTCCACATAAAAGGTAATCTCAGTAATTTAGAAGATGATTCTTGCCTCCGCCTCTAATTCAGGTATTTTTGTATCTGGTAGTCGCCTTCTAGGGTCACTGTTTCTTACGCTGTCTCTGCTGAAATATCCATTTCCAGTGAAAAAATTCCTCGGCATACCTGAGAGATATGTATCTGCCACAGCAGCTACATTTTGATAGTAGGAACTTTCACTAAGACAAATGATGCTGAGGTCCAAAAGTGTTCAAATCCACAAGGGCCCACTTGATATACCTGGGGCAGAGTTAGCACTGCCAAGGGTATAGGATGACTGCAGCAGGCTTTAAGTCACTTAACTGTTCCTCTGAACGCTGACCTTTCAGGGGAAAGATATGCCCAATCTAGCTGTGCATGCCCAGAGTTTGAGAGCAATCCTACATCAAGACGGCCAGTAGAGTGGAGATATAAATCTTACTTAAGATTTTGAGAGACAGCAGAGGTCTGTTAAGAAGACCCTGCTCATGAAAAATGACGGTGAGCAATGCTAACTTGTCGGCAATTGTTTCGAAGGACGACATGAACAACTCAAAGCAAAGTGCTTAGCCCTGCCTAACAGCCTGTGCTGATGTCTCTGAGGAGATGCAACAGTGCAAAGAACTCCAGAGCATGTGTAACTGTTAGCTCAGTTACTGAGTGATCATAAGCACTTGAAGCACTATTGTATTAAAGCTGCTTTTTAATTATTATCATTGCAATGCTTAACTGGGGGAGGGCGTGAGGGAACTGCTACCTCAGAGGATCTGGCAGGAGGTAGCTGGAGCCAGCGACTGTGCCACATTCACGTCAGGTAGGACTCTTTGTGTTTGCAGAGCCCTCCCTAAATCACCTTGGCTCGTTCATAGTGAGAACATGTCAGGAAAGCAATGGGCAGGCTGTTTCTAGCAAGAACCACCTTTTGTGTTCATAACAAACACTAATAAAATGGAGCTCTGGCCCACTTAGCAGCTTCAAGGCACCATATTGACCAGAATAAGTAGGTTCCCTAGAAAGATTCACTGTTTTACAATGGAAGACTTTCACGAATGCTGCCTTAGCACTGTTTTAATCGGCAAGATACCTTTTGCAGTACAAAAGAAGCAACAAGTGTTTGTAGTCCTTTAGATCTTGAGTCTTTTGGGGTGAAAAATTAAGGAGTTTACTCTCTCCACTTTTTTCTTTTATTTTTTCCTTTGTGAAAGGGGAATAAGGGGAATAAGGTCAACTTCACCCACAAGAACCCAAAATTACCGTCACTTATTTGTTTGTATGATAACTATAAATTCTATTTGCTCACATCACAAATTCAAGAAGCTCCAGATGGACTATGGTTATTATATTGAAGCTTCCAGGTTAGTTATTTAGGTTTCCACTGCTTTAACAAATTGGTCAACAATACCAATTCTACATCAACATGTACAGTAATAATTCAGCAGCAGTGTATTTTCAATGAGTTAGATGGTATTTTCACAGTATCAATTATCTTTAGATTTGTGAAGTAGAACAGAGGAAAAAAGATGAAGCATGCTGTACTAGCTCTTAATGTAGAACCACAGAATGTATAATTTAACATTTATTTTATTACCAGCATTATCTATATAATGTGTTAGTGTACAAAATAGCCTATCAAATGCATTAGCAAATGAAAGCTGTACAAAGACCCCTAGAAACAAAAAGCAACATATGAATAATTCACATTACCATGCATTAGGAGTCATCCAGATAAAACGCATAAAGTGCACTTAACTTATCCCAAAGAAAACTTATAAATTATCTGAATAATTGTATATAATATCAACATAATATTTCAGTTACTTTGAAAGATAAAGTTGCTTTCTTGGATGACTTTGAAGACAATTTGCAAGCTTGCTCAATTTATGCTGATGGTAATTGTTGTACAGCTGCCTGATTTAGACAGAGGGGAAAAAAAAAAAGGCTTCACTGTGAAAGTTAAAACTACAAAAGAAAAGCTGTCGGGCTACATTTAGTGGTACCTTTTGTACTTATTGACAGGGCTAGTGCTAACAGTTCAATTACCTGTCCAGGACAGACACTATTTTATTGGTAACTGTGCTTAGGAAAAAAACCCAACAAACTTTCAACTCACACAGCATTTAGCACTAGATACCAGAGTATCCCAAAATTATGGTTACAGAAGAAATTAAATATTTCATGTCTAGAAATATTAAAGTTATCAAGGAAGTTATGGAGTGCTCTGATTCTAAAGAATTTGTTGAGTCATGCCTTTACCTATGTTGGGTTCATTGTCATTAATGAAATAACACCAAACTACGTGGGGAAGTCTGAAAACACAAAAAAAACCCCATGCATTCACGGAATTAGCCATACACATTCAATTTTAGAGGTGGTTTTCGGCTCCACACTGAAACCCATTCCTGCATTTCTGTTAGACAGACTAAGACACAGCAGCCACAACTCACAGCGTTGTTTCTGTGGGTTTCAGCGTCTGCCAAGAAACCTTCAAGCAAGAACCGTGCTGCAACAGTTAACAACTAATGACAAACATCTCAAGTCATCAATGTAAATGGAGGGCAATAGGGTGGACAAGCTGCAGTGACACGATTTAACTTTACAATGGAGGTCACATAGCCTAAATAATATATAAAGTTTCCCTGTTTGTGCTTTTTGTAGTTATTAACTCTTGGAGACAGTCTGAAGCATGACCCAAGACGTACAAAGGGACAGAATTTTGGCATTTATGCTCAGCTGAGGAGTACTCAGACAGCACGCAGCAAAAACTGAGGACTCGCGTAGACACACATCCTCTCAGACATATACGGGACTGCAAAGCATTAAACGCTTTTAGGTAATCACTGTTGGGTACAAGTATTTCTCAGGAAATACTGCCATTATCCTCAAGTTATTCTCTTCCTTATGATTACAGCTGACTAATTACCATAAAATAATTTAGGAACAATTAAAGCATTTCTCGTTGCTTGTCATTCGACTGAGAGCAAGTTTCTTGATGGAGTAATGAGCAAAAGCAGACGCTAATCACCCATTAACTGGTGGGGTGCTTAAAAAGCATTTCATCTTGCTCTAGAAAAGGCTGCAAACTGCTTAATTTAGTGCCACTGGTTTACAGGTTGGCTTGCAAGATAAAGGCTGCTCAAAATGGGATCCATATCTTTGTTTAGTTGAGTCTCACATGATACAGAGTACATTTTCTTTTGAATGCAGAGATAGACATTTATGCCTCTTCTTCCATCCTGTGATGTTTTGGGAGGGATGTTCATGTTCAAGAATGGATGTAACAAATTGCAGAATTAAGACACCACACACAGAAGTTACACAAATACTTTTCACACTATTTGAGCAAGATTTGCTACATGCAACAATCAAGTCTGGGTTCTCTTCAGGATATAATTTTGCTATGTTTACTGAGTGGAGCACAATATGAACCTCTGCTGCCCCACCTGCCCTCAGAAACAAAAGATTCATGATTTAGGGAAGCAGCTCAGTTGCCAGCAAAGTCTGAAAAACTAAGCACAGGGAAGAAGAGCTTCGCACATCCTCTCATCATGTGACCACAAGAAAGCCAAAGGCACAGAGCAAGAGGCAGACACTTTGTGCCATCTCCAGCTTTACCTCACATTGCAGTTGCTCTCTGTTCAGACAAGTTTTGCTCTACTTTTTTCTTTGCTGTATCTCCCACTCTTTGCACAGAATCTGCTTCAGAGGACCCTTAACAGTTTATGAATCGCTCCCTAAATCTCCTCTCACTCCTCTTGCTTCTGACTGTAAACACCCACTCTGCTGAGACCCTGCAGAGAATAATGTCCTAAAAAACACTAGAAGGGGGATTCACAGAACTCCTCACTGGTTGCTTATTATTAACCTGATTTTTAAAACGTGGTTTTCTAAGGAAACAAACCTGATCTGACTATGTTTCACACGTGTCTGCCCTGCTCATTTTTGAACTTGTGGCTACTCAGCAAAATTTGGCAAAGAATTAAAGTTCAATACATACATTAAAGGTCCTAAAAGTTTTATGGAAATGGGAAGCCAAGTAAGGAAGACAGATGAGAGTTAACAACTCCCTGGAATGAAATTACAGATGACGAACACAACCATATTAGTAGGCACTGGAGAATCTACCCCAGAGACCAACCGCAGCAGTCAGGATCCAGAAACTTCACTAACTACAAAACTACACTTTTTAAATGAAGCAAATTCTTTTTCACAAGGTTGCTCAGATACACAAAACTTTGCTGAGAAGGTCCATAATCCTCTTTTGCAAATAAAATATGCACTTAACCTTTACAGAAGACATTTCACTTGCCTTTACTTTTTCTTTGTCAGTGAATCAGACTTTTAGTTAGCAGATCAATTTTACAAATTACATAACCACAGAGTAATTGCTTGGTACTTATAGTAAAGAAAACAAGACACAACTGGTGTGACTCTGAAATATTTCAGTGAGATAACCAAGGGGTTTTAGTTTCTTGAAAAATGCAAGATTTGGGAGATGATGGAAGAATCTAAGTCTGCAAAAATAAAAGCCACATACATATTAGAAGATAATGGCTAGTAACAAAAAACATTTTTACATCATCGGTCAGTCTAGAAGCTCTACCATACTCTAGTGAGTGTAGGTAATTGGTAGGTATTGGTAGGTATGAATATCATATGCAAGCCAATCAGAAAACTATCCTGAACCCTAGAGGCTATGTTTTTTTTTAAAGCTACACTTCTTTCTGTTAGTCCTGCCATTATTGACTTTGTACACACAGGCTAGGGTTAATTTACACGTCTCTGTCAGTGACCTTTGTGGAAATGACAGCAGGGCAGATGTTGTGTTGCTTTCGTACCCCAACCTGTTATGGAAATTCCTCCAGCCACTGAGCTCTGAAACTCTAATTTTCTTCATGTTTGTGTACAAAAAGTATCCCTGCTGCACATAGTCATTCAGTGGAGGAATTACAGGATCCTCTGAGATTATTATAACCTTTTAGTCACCCAACAAGACAAAATGAGATCATTAGGCAAGTCAAATTTTGCTTTAAGGCAGAGATTATTCAAGGGTGTTTCATTGTCATTGATCTATGCACAAATCCAATCCTAATCACCGCTGCGGCTGAACACTTCTCCCTCCTCAGCAGATATTATCCTCCCAGCATGCTTGTGCAGTGTGGAAATGTTATTATAACCAATGAATTTGCAAGGTAAAGCAAATACTTGTCAAAGCATCCGTGACTAAAGAGGGAACTGGGCCCTGCTCTCCAGTCATGCCTTGTCCATGCCCTGTCCATGCCTTGTCCTTCTCACCCTCATCTCACAAAGCATTGGTTTTGAGGCATGGAAGACACTGCACGTAACACATCCCAAGAAAAACAAAGGGGTAGAAGAAGCACCATTTTTATCAGAGGGCTGTAAATTCCAGGTAGGGGTAACTGTCACCCTGTAGCCTCAGTAAATCTTTGGTTTAACTATCCCTGACAATAGTGCGAAGATTTGCAAAGGGACCTACAGCCCGTTGGTCTGGGAAAATGGTCTGAGATTACAAAACTATGCAAGAAGGTGGTGATGACTGCAGTACAAGCTTAAACCAAATCCTTCGAGACTAGGCTCGAACCAGCAATGGCCTGTTTTTCTCAATTAAGTCTTGCAATAACAAGGCCAGACAGAATTGCAGCTCTGAAGGCAGCTGTCAAGGAAATGAAGCCTCAGTATGGAACTCAGCAAGGCTGTAGCTGAAGCAGGAGTTTTAAAATATTTATAAGACATTCACAATTCACAAGTTATAGGACATTCAACCGATCACATTGTCAAACTCTCTGAACAGGCATCATAGTGTGCTTTCCATTTCATACACATGCAGCAGCTGCTTTATGGTAAGAGCTGAAGCACAAACATACTGTAAAAAAGTAAAAAAAATAAAAAATAAAAAATAAAGGGTTATTTTCACCCTGCAGAAAAAATGTGTATCTACCACAAGTGCTTAATACCCAAGTGTTATTTTACTGTCTGCTCAGGCATCAAATAACCTGAGCAACCTGCCACCATCCTTTCATCTTAATTAGACTTTTCTGAAATCCAGCTTCTGACTGCAACGGAGAACAGTCAGTAAAGACTGAGACAAACCGCAGTCATAAGACTGGCCTTGAACACCCCTGGGAGATATAGTCCGAGGTCTCAATCACAGCGTTGGTGCTTTGAAATGGGACTCTAGCAAAGCGCCTTGTGCCTATGGAGATGGGAGCAGGAAGGTGCTGATCCCTTGGCCAAAGCGATTAGAGAGGCCCAATTCTACTGCAAGGAGTTCTGTAAAACCAGAACAAGAGGGTTTCTCTCCCTTAAGTGAAAAACAGAGGAAAACTTCACTTGGGTCAATTTCTCTTCGCAGTTAAATTCTGCATCATGCTGCTCATGCAGCCCAAAAAGGACCACTCAAATGTCCGATCTCTGCTCATTTAAAGACTTTTCTGTCCCTGGGTTATGAAGCTTTTTATCCTTTTACCCTATGGGAGCCCACCAGCGAAACTCCTGCCCCAGTTGTGTGTCCCATGGCTTTTTACATTCTCAGGGCGGCCTTGTGACATTGCATAGTGCTACAGCATGAGCTGTGTACTGACACTGGGGTTGGAGTATACACAGTATAAAGAGAGACCATCATACAGCAATAGCTCATATTATAAAATCACACTGATCGGTGCAAGTCAGTAAGTATCCTTTATAGGCTTCTCATGGGCAGGTGGTTTTCACACTTCAATCATTCCCTCACAACGTGCAGATTTCCACTTCAAAGATTTGGTAGTGTTGAAAAGAGGTTTTTCAAACTACACAGAGTTCATTTAAGAGAGGTTCATCTTGCCCAAGTTTGTACTGCTAGAATGGCTTTACCACTGCAGTGTT
This sequence comes from Trogon surrucura, assembly GCA_020746105.1. NCBI lineage: Eukaryota > Metazoa > Chordata > Aves > Trogoniformes > Trogonidae > Trogon > Trogon surrucura. The sequence goes on from CM036622.1 coordinate 52,391,336, forward strand.
CAAAGTTCTCTCTAAATACCTTTTGGTGAAGCAATGTATCTCTCCTCCCTGAGAATGTCTACTCTATGTGTGCATCCATGGCCATGCATAATGTGACTATGGCATATATGGAATTTGTATGTCTGTGGTATATGGAAGTTCCACAAAAACAGAATATGAAGATTTGTAGAATCTGCTTCTGAATGCTTGTGAATCATACTTCATATCAAGAACTCCATATATGTGTCACACTGCCATTTTGGTTTTCAGTATGTATTTTCTCTGCCATTTATTCTACTCTCTCCCATATTGAGTTTGTGAAGATAAGAGAAATTTTGCCCCTGGCACTAGGCTTGTGAATAAGGGGATTTTGCCTTTTATGAAAAGCTCTTTTGCATGAAGCATCCCTCAGCCAGTGTTCAGCTGAGACCCAGACAAACTGGTGCTTCAGCTGTATTCCAGTGCAGGGAGGCCAAAGGAAGGATTATGGTTGGTAAGTAAATAATGGACTTTGATACTGTGTCAAGCCATGTAAGGAAGTTATCTGAGCATGCCAGTAGCTTATAAATGAAAGATCCTCTCATGAACAACTTCGGAGATGTGGGAAGAAGAGACCTGTGACACTTAATGATTCAAAGAAAACCTATCTGCTAATTATGAGATGAATCCTTAAATGACTGATCTAAATCCCAAGTAATGCTGAAGAACTGCAGAAAGACTGAACTAAATTCAGTCCTATCATTTAATCTTAAATCTTTCTGTAATCCTGTACGTATTACTTAGCAAAAGATAATACAAAAAACAATAATAAGATAACCAGAATAATGTAACAATACATGAAGGAGCTTAGCATAGACAAATAATAACTGTAGGCTTCATCTGTTCTGTTCATTTATACTAATATAAAATAAAGATTTCCAGAAAACATTAGAAGTAAAGAGATTCAAAAAAAGTGTCCTGGAGCTTTCTATAGGCAGAAGTAAGAAAGCCAGCTGAGTTCAAAACCAGTGAATAAATATATTCACCCCCCCAGAGGTGCCACCTTTTACTTCCTTGTGCCCCCCTCTTATTACCCAGCACCCCCAGCGTGGCACACAAGAGCCAGCAGTGGCCTTGGTCACTATAGGAATAAGTATAAGCAAGAGCCTTTCTACATACCAGTCCCAGGCAGTGACTGTAAACATCAGGTGTTATCACTGCCAGTAGCACACACTGTCTGCAAAAACATGCTGCTGACTTCAGAAAGTGCAGCCTTTTAGAAGACACTAAACTGAAAAGAAAAAATCACTAAACAGGACTGGGTTTTTAGCTAAACCCAGGACATTACCTTACAGACTAAAATAACTTCATATTAGCAATATGGATATTTGTTTACCGCACTTGTATTAAGATAATTTAATAACACCATACTTAGTTGCCTTAGAGAAATTAAGCTAACTTCATACAAGTTATAGGATAATAACAGGCAGATTGGTTTCGTACAGCGTGCCTGGGCACTCAATGTGCTTTACATTACCATATGGCCTGAAACCTCTTCTGAATCTTAACATATACCTCTGAATTGAGGTAAGTCAGGGAAGATTTTCTCCCTCATTAGGTTGCCTGCCTGTTACTATTCTTTTTCTGTTCTGATTTTAACAATTTCTCTTCTTTTTCATGTTTATTTTCGTTGTCACTTCCTGTCCACACACTCACACATACATATTCCTGTGTGACCGTAATGCATAAATCTGTCACATCATCTCTGTATTGCCTTTTAATAAGCATGCAAAATTCAAAGTAAAATTATATATATATTTAGTACTGTAAGAGGTACATTTCTTTGGAAAATGCTTTTCCATTGGATTTCATAGTTACCTACTCACACTTGGAGTCACAAAACCAAATCGCATGCTACTGTGTTATCTTGAATGATATATCCTCTAAAACACCTACATGTATAGAGGTACAGAGAGGTTGTGGATGCCCCCATTCTGGACATGTTCAAGGCCAGGCTGGACAGGACTTTGAACAACCTAGTTTAGTGAGTTAGGGGGTGTTGGAACAAAATGATCTTTAAGATCCCTTCCAACCCAAACCATTCTATGGTTCTGTGATTTTAAATGTACTTTGATAATGCAAAACATGATTATGTTCTAGAAGCCTTGCACTGGTATCACATCTTTCTGCTTCTATGATGGCACATCTCCCCACCAGGTGAAATGATACCCCAGACTATTCTCTGCGCTGGACCTCTGGGGAGGGGTACACTTAAACTTTTAGCAGCTGCCGTGTCAGCTCCCAGCTGTGTGATGAGGCTGCAGGAGGTCTGCACTGGTGGGAGCAGTGCTTTACTGGTGCAAGCCTGGAGAACCATTGCAGCTCATGGACCTGCAGGCTGGGTTCATCTCCCTCACCTGCCCAGCGCATATTCAGCAGAAAAAGGTTCGCCCAAGCTGCAAGACAGGCAGACAGTGTTGAATAACCTTTGAAGAAACTGCTAGCACTGGAATGGGGATGCCTGTTTAATAATAAACATATATAGGACAGCACATGGAGCAGAGGAAAAAGCTAGTACTTTATAGCGATGACTTTGCCATCAGTTCCTTTGGGCTGGCGTGTGAAGACACAGTTTCTGTGTTTCTAGAAGACTAATGCTGGGCATCTAAGCTCATTTGTACACACTCACAAGTAAGCTGGTTTTGAAAGGTGCTGAGTAGCTCCAGCACATCTAGCAGTGGATCTTCACATCATGCCTCTAACTCTGGGAGAGATTTAACGTCTTTCCAAGGAACCTAGCCTGTAAAATGAGGATACCAATGCCTGCCCACCTCAGAGGGTTGCTCGAAAATTAATCACTGCTTGTGTTGTCCTGCGAAATTTCTAAATATTGAGGAAGGGATGAAGAATAAATTTTGCTATAGGTGGTCTGGGAAATTTGTCTTCTCTGGTCCCATATCTACCACACTGCACAGGCACCGCTCCTGCTAGAACAACATTAGCACTTCTCAATTAAAGCACTGCTGGTGCAAAAAGGAAACAAGAAACTTTATCTTTTTTTCCCTAAGCAGCATCAAGTTAAATATAATATCATCTGCAAAGCAATTAGATGTGATAGCATCATAGCCTCATGAAGGCTGGAATTCATTGCAGCAGTTGCTACTTATCCTCACCACATAGCACAAAAACTAGAAACTACATCCCTAAGATTGTTTAGCCTCTGCAGATCTTGCCAAATTTAAAGACCATTGAATCCTGGGAAATAGTGATGGAAAACAACCCCAACCATTAGATCATTCAAATCACCTCTTTACTGATTCAGGACTGTTCTCCTAAATCAGTATTTTAATATTTCCTCTGGGTCAGTTGAAAATTTTCATTTAATGACAAAGAGAATTAACTGTATCCCCTGGGAACTATCCCATAGCTAAAAAGATGTTACAGGCAGGAAGCTTTGCTTTTTATTCAGCATACATTATTTCATTTAAAATTTCATTTCTTAAATGGAAATTAAACTACAACTTGTTATGACAAATATTTTCCTTTTTCCTCATGTTTATATCTTTCATAAATATACAGGCTATTACAAACCTATCTCTGCATTGCTCACCATTAAATCAAAGCCTTTTATATCTATTTTAATGTTCTCTCATACACTAATTGTTCCAGTCTTTTGACCATTTCCTCTCATTCCATGCATAATCCTATGAAAGAGTGCTGAAGGAAACAAAGGAATTCACAGCAGAAAGTAAAATGAACAAGGGTAAGGCAAATATGATTTCTGAACGTGATACAGTAGGATAAGAAGCCAAGGGTATTTCTTTAAAGTATCCTTAGAAACACTTTTATCACAAAACAGGAGGTAGAGTCATGGACTCATAGAATCATAAAATGGTTTGGGTTGGAAGGGACCTTAAAGTTGCAACCTCCCTGCCATGGGCAGGGACATCTCCCACCGGACCAGGCTGCTCAAAGCCCTGTCCAAGCTGGCCTTGGACACTGCCAGGGATGAGGCATCCACAGCTTCTCCAGGCAATCTGTGTCTCATTACCCTCACAGTAAAGAACTTCTTCCTAATATCTAATCTAAATCTACTCTCTCTCACTTTGAAAACATTGCCCCTTGTACTATCACTATATGCCCTGATAAAGAGTCACTCCCCATCTTTCCTCTAAGTCCTCTTTAAGCACTGGAAAGCCATTGTAAGGTCCCCCCAGAGCCTTCTCTTTTCCAGGCTAAATAACTCCGACTCTCTCAGCCTATCCTCATAGAGGAGGTGCTCCAGTCCCTTGATCATCTTTTTATCCCTGTTCAGGACCTGTTCAAACAGGTCCATGTCTCTCTTATGCTGGAGGCCCCAGAGCTGGACACAATACTGTAGGTGGGATCTCATGAGAGCAGAGCAGAGAGGGAAAATCACCTCCCTCGACCTGCTGGTCACACTGTTTTTTGGTGCATCCCAGGATGTGACTGGCTTTCTGGGCTGTGAGCACACATTGCTGACTATTTCTCAGCTTTTCATCCACCATGACCCTCAAGTCCCTCTCCACAGGGCTGTTCTCAATCCACTCATCTCCTCTTTTGTCTTCTGTATGTTGTTCTGGTGTACAACAGGCAGACAAGAAATTGAGGAGAGAATTAGGAAGGAAAATAGGTACAGTTTACACATATCTGAAGGCTACCAACAGCAACACACCAAGCTGGCACCCCTGTGAGGCAGAGCATCCTGGGCATGAGGCTGTGCTCAAACCTACTGCACCCCACAGCAAGGAGCACACTGCCTGTGGGAGTCCCACTCGTCCCTGAGCACTCAATGATGGGCAAGCAGGAGCAAACCCACCATCAGGAACAGTCCCAGTAGTGAAAGAACGAGTCTAAGAATTTTTAATAATGAATTGCACAGAGCTCATTCTCTCTGAAATACCTCTATGAGCTGTGTCTGGCTACTCAGACATGGTGACTGGAACAGACCAGTGGTTTTAGAGTGCTTATAAAAAAAAAATAAAATTCCTATCAGTTTATACAAAGGTATGATTAGAAGTAGAGAGGGGAAATGAATACAGGAGGAGGACTTCCCACAGAGGCTAATAGCTGGCGTGGGCAGTGAGCTGAGTCTTGTCAAAGGGATCGTGATCCCCGCTTTTTGGGTAGCTCTGTCAGCAGAGCATAGCATCTTTCAGAATTGTACCTCATATTCAGATACCAGGGTCCAATTTAGATTGTTGTCCAGAGAAGCTCCATACCCAGCACAGCTAGAGCAAACTGCACAGACTCCGAATCTAGAGAGCATCACAGATATGCTCAGTGGATGTCTTATATGCAACCTCACTGCAAAATCAAGTCCATAATCTGCAATGGTAAAAATTAACGTGCATTCATATCTCAGTTGCAAATTCTGAGGCAATCATCAAGGCTTAGGGAGATGGACTGGTAAAGCAGAGGCTTTTGCCATACTTGACAGCTACATGTTTCCATATATCAGCTTTTGTAATATCAACATGACTGAACCAATTAGTTATACAAAAAAACCCTAAAGCTGGTTCACTTTTAAATGGCAAAAAGTTGTTGAAGAAGAATCCATAAAGAATTTATAAGCTATCACAAATCCTGTGATTTGTGGGGAGATATCCATGTGTCTTTCAAAAAAGAACTCAGCTTCACTTTATTATTTTATTGCTTTTAAAGTAAGCTGAATTTATTCTAAGTAATATGTGCCATTACTGCTTCATTTTATGACCAAACAAATGATCCTGGCAGAGCTGACAGGCAACACGACTGAAGCTGAGAGCTGGAAATCTCTGTGGCACATCTCTTTGCGGCACCTCTGTGAAGAATGGAGAGCCAAAAAACTTCAGTCCACTCCAGTGTGGCTTTTAGTTGCAGACATCTATCAGTCTCGATATGCTCCAGGAGGAATTGCTCTTCACCAGACAGCAGACAGTGGAATGATACGTCCTTCTGTAAGAGGACTTTTTGCCCTATCAATTGCTATATGTAGACTGAAACTGGAACAGATGTTGAGGAGAGTAATATCCCATCTACCATTTTCCAATCAAGTTACTATTTGAGAGATGCTTAGTTCTCAGGAACAGTTCCACAGAAGCTATAAAAGCAGTGAAATGTAGGAAGCAGCCATAAACCTGTTTCATTCATGAGGTCCAGCAAGTGCTTGCTCCAAGCTTTATGGGGAACAACAAAAGGACAAGAGAAGGAATGGCAAGAAATGCTCACTAGAAATCCTTACCATACTCTGTACAGATCAGATGCAAGCTTCAAATGCAATGGCCATAAATTCCATCATACTATTGCCTTTTAAGCTACGAGTTTGGCCATATTCCTAAGGGGCAACCAAGTTACTTGTACAACCCGCCGGATTGTAAGGGCTCAGCTTTGTACAAGTCAGAAGTCTAGATGTGAATACCATCTTGAGGTAAATCAGTGTACTTTCCCTTGAGTTGCTGCACCTCTTTACCTGTGGGATACAGCTTTTCTACATTTAATGGTGCTCGGTTATTCTAATACATTACACAACCGAGACATTTGAAACAAATGAGTACCTTGAAAGAGCTTTTGATAACAAAAACAGCTTCCTGGATGGTTGAGACTAACAGTCAAGACATTCTTTCTTCACAATCTCTGAGACTGAATGAATTAAGCTACATGGTCTCAAATGTGCCCTGGGAGGTCTCCATCCACTCTTCTGGTTAATACGCCCTCTCGGACTTTCTACCACCACAAGGGTGCCTGTTGGCATCACTCATTGCCAGAAGTTCTCCTTTCCTGTGCAGAAAATGGAAAGGGTATTTCCTTTTCATCAATGAGCAAGACTGACAAATTAAGACTGATCTCAGAAGGGTGCAAGAGATCCCTTTCTTCCCTACTTGTAAATATTAAAGAACAGTCAACACACAAATACTTTCCCCCTTTACCTCACACATGAGTTATTTGGAAAGCAAAGGCAATAAAAGGAATTCGTAATGAGAGAAAAATGTCCATAAATACAGCAACTGTATGTCTGAAGCAAGGACAAAAGGGATCTGGGAGTTGCTCTGGTAGTGACATGGAAAGGAAAATTCTTCTGTTTATTAACCTTTGGTAAAATTGTCCAAAATTCACTGGAGAGGAATGAGGTAACTGCCTTCCTGACCAATCCTCCGTCTTCAGGTATCTTCAGCCTAGGCTGGAGATCACTCTGATTTTTGCCATATTATATGAGGTGTGGGCAAAAGGCAGTCATCCTGCCCAAAGACATGAACTAATAATTGCAGACAAAAAAAATGTTGTCCCAGAGAACGTAGTTAAACACTTCAAAGGAAAGGGAGCAGCTCTTACAGTTCAGTAAACTACAGAGTTTACATAAACAAATTATGAACTGAAAGACTTGCCATTTTGTTTCCTGCCATCATTACTTTACACAGCTTTTACAATCACCAAATCTGTGTAATTATGCAAACTTCTGCATTTGCAGTGGCATTCTGAGCTATTAGCACTGTTTCTCTGACATGTGCAATTTTATTTTTTTTTTTCCTGGAAGGAGACCACACCATTAATTCTGTACCCTCTCTAAATGCAGCAATTATCTCCCAAACAGATATTCTGTGCCACACTTCAAGGATACTTTCACCTTCCCACCCTCCAGTGCTGTTGCTGGGCAAAGGAGGAGAAGTCACCATTACCCTCTAAGGAGACAGGGTCAAGAGGAGTCCCAGTACAATCTCAATAGCTCTTAAAAAAACAGCAATAAATGATTATAAGTAGACCTTCACTGATTGTGTTCTCTGCCATTAAATTCTGCACATAGTTTGCATGAGAATAACATATAAAATGTTCAGATTAAATATTCAATTTAGCACAGGGCATATGCAAGATTAACCAGCAATGGTGTTCCTTGTGTGCCAGCTCAGACCAGGCTCACATGCTTCCTTGCTTTCTAAACAATTCCTCATATCAAAGATGCATGACCCCTTGGGTAATGAGTCCTCCTCCACCTCGAGAAGGCAAACTGTAACTGAGTTGTATAAGAAAGCATCTGTAAGAAAGGCATTTCTCAACAGAGATACCAGCAAAAGGGAAAGGGCTGCTCCTGTGTCAGTGTTTTGTTTAGGAGAGGGGACCAACATCACCAGCTGTGGTACAGCTCAGCTCCTGCAGTCCTGCTGGAGACCAAGGACCACTCACTGTTTTGGGTGATGGGGAGGTAGCATGTCGCAAAGAAGATCTGCCTTTGGGCTGGAACCATCGCAAAGGGCTGAGCAGGACAACACATCTGTCTCAATTGGCCCTCAGAGGACCACAAAACTGCTGGTCCAGAGTGACTCAGCTCATTGGCAGTCTGTTGAGAAACCCCTGAATCCTGCTAGCAAGCAAGTCATTTGTAGAACTACAGGTGTGTGAGATAGAAGCTTATAATAGCATTTTGTCAGTCCTTTAAATAAGGGCAATAAAAAGTCTGTATTTTTTTTGTCATAAAAAAAGCTATTTTTTCTGAGTGTAAATACATTAGATTTCAGCTTCTCCCCATTAGTCCTTTTGGGAAGACAAAACTGTTCACAGCTTTCCCCTTTTTCCTGCTTAGAAGGAGATGGGATGGCTAGATCCTATTCAGGAACTTAAATTAGGGGGGCTAGATGCAAGGTTCTATATCCAATAGTGGCGTGCAGACCCTTTATTTTAATAAACCCCAAGGCTCTACCAAGAAGATCATTGAAAACAATCTTCAAAATGAATCAAAGGCCAAGTACTGGCTCCCCATTGTTGTTTTGTTAGTACAGAGAAGCTCAGTCCAGAGATGCTAAACCAAGTGCTGACACAGCCCCGACGGGTGCTTTCAGAAAAAGAGACTGAGCTGTGGTGGTGAGAGGTGCCTGGAGGCAAGTAATGAAAAATCAGAGAAGCTGCTCATGCTGTCCCTGAATAGCAAAGCTGAATTCCAGCGGTGTCCTTCCTCTTTCCCCTCTCTTAATAATTTAGAACTAAATTAAATCAGTTAAAAATATGTTGCACCTCATTTAAATAAGAGCAGAATATTTGGAGCCACCTAACTGTGCCAGCAATGTACCTAAGCCCCTCTGCCACGTGGCTTGTTAAATTACATGCATTCACCCAGAAGACCCTCAGCGTCTAACTCTTGACTTATTGAAGCTGATGAAGGTCTGCCAATGACTTCAACAAGGCCAGGATTTTATTCCAGAAACCTCAGATCCCATCACTCCCAGTGAAAATGCTAACCTGAAATGCTAAAGTAAATTTGTACATCATGCTGTCACCTCAAACAATGATTACAATCAGCCATTAGTACAACATCAGCAAGACCGACTTCCGAATAGATGTGCTGTCAACTTCTTAGCGTGTTCTATTCTGAAATGAGGCTCACAGGTGAAAAGCGATGTACCAAAAATAGTCAACACTTTAAAAAAGTTTCAAATGCACGTTTTCACTTGCTAGTTGAATTTTCCATTTTACCTTTACATTGCTGAATTGCTTGAACTGCAGTGTGATATTTTGAAAGCATTATTTCTTCTGTAAAATTTTGTTTAAAATGCTGCCCGTGTTGAAGAGATTCTGATGTCATCCCCAGTATGACTTAAACTGAAAAGAAGTTGATAAACAAGCAGCCTCTCCTAAGTCTTCAGACAAGATGACCTCCAAAAGAAAGGAACTTGTTATGACAGCCAAAATTTTGGAAGGGACCCCTTCCTTCCATGGAGGTCTCCTTGGCAGTTTGTTGCTAGAGTTGTGCATCGCTGAGGTGAGGGAGATGAATACACAGTCCACCAAAAACACACCCTTAGGTTCCTGATCTGTGTAGCTATGGCTTAGCTACAGTGCAATAAACTCTATACAAAGCCCTCACAACATTGCCAGGATAGTGAAAACCTAACTTCACTCATTTTTTAACAATGTAATGCATTAATTTTGCCTGATGGTGCATTAAACATTTGTAGATATGGTTAATTTTATGAGCAGTCTCTACAGAAATTAAAAGAACTATTGCCACAAGCAAAATCACTTTCATGAATAAGAGTTTGCAGGATCAGTGTGTCACATTTCGCTATTATTTTATTTTTTTAGCTATAGGGGTTTGCAAAATTCAAATGGAATGTCAAAGCAGCATTTTAAAACAGCATGTGCAAGTTCACTCATTCTACATTTTAATCTGAAGTTGCAATAGGATATATTTGTAGATTGCTTTACAAAGTCCATTAAAAAAAAATAAATCAAGTAATCTTAAAACCTAGTCACTGAGATTTGTAAGCATGTGTAAATTCTCTAGTCCAGTTTACACTTAACAGCTTTACCACACTTGGGAGTCCCTTACTGACCTTGGGGAATGAGCACTTATGTAGTGAAATAAGTAGTTCCCATTTTGACCCAATACACCAGTTATTAAGTGGAATTACAAACTTTATAAGAGTTAGGAAAGGAGCTATACACAGCAATATCTGTAACTTACATTTCTATTGCTTTATAGTTTGTTTCCATAATTTCACAACATAAAGGATAAGCCCTGAACAACTAAAATCATTTCAAGTGAACCTGTCTTTGCAGGGAAGACCTCTGTAGCACTAATTGCCATGCTCAGGAACATGGTAAAATGTTTCCCATTATTATTTCAAATCAATGCAGTTTGTTTTAGCCCAGTCTCAGCACCAAAACACATCACACACAGCACAGCAGGGCCAACCGGCCTCCCCAAGATGAATATTTGGACATTTTCAATTTCATAGACAGAAAGTAGTAAGTGATCGATTCACATTTACGTGCGATTGGTTGATGTTTAATAATTTTCCTGGTTGCCTTGTCTGAGCCCTGTCCCAGTGACTTCTTTCAGCAGGGCTGAGTCCTGGCCCAGGACACAAACCACTGGTCTGAAGGGGAGAACGGTGAAGCCTCCCAACTCAGCTGTGAGAAATCCTTGAAAGCAGGAAACTTGAAGAGGACATGGCCAAATCTTTCTCCAAACATGGGGACTACAAGCCACATAAGTTACTGCTGCTCCTTGCCTGAGGACAAAGGACTCTGAGGGACAGAAGTCAGTCCCAGCAGAAGCAATGCTGTTGTGAGCTGCTGCATCCAAATCCCTCATTCCTCCTCCTTTCTTCTACCAGCTGATCACAAAGCCATCGAAGGGGAGCAGGAAGCAGAGGGAGGACCATAAAACCAGAAAACCTAACCCCCTTACTACCCTGCTCCAACACAGCAAACCATTCCCTCATTCCACCTCCCAGCTCTGTATCTCTGATTCGGAGGAGGGTCTCTTGTCACCCTTGTGCCTCTCAGACCCCCATTCCTACCTGCCAGCACTAACCAGATCAGCATCGGGCAGGTCCTCGCTGCTGATGTTGCAGGAGGGCTGCTCCAGCTCTGCCCGGGCAGGCACCCATGGGTGCTGCAGGCTCATTCTCTGCTGCAGGAAGGGAGGAGTTGCTCAGCCAGGGGCCAGAGGCTGCCTGAGCCCTTCCTGCCTGCCCACGCTGAGGGTCATCTGAAAACTTTCAGATGCCTCCTCCCTCTTTCTCACTCTTCTCCCAGTCATTCTCCTCCCATTAGTGCCGCTGCAGACGAGAGGCACCGTTGAAAATGGGAGTGGGGGGAGTGCTAATTGATGACTTTCTGCACCCATTAGTCTCCTGTTAAAAGCTACTAGAGGGAGAGGCAGAAATTTCCTGATTGAGAAATTTCCTGAGAGGTGTGCTCCCTTCTAAATCCATCTTTGCTCACTCAAACCTTGTGCCATCAGCTTTTACTGTGTGCATACCCTTTCTCAGGCAGAACAGCCAGAGTCCCTGCTACAACACAGCTTGACCCAGAAGTATCTGTCATGCACACCACAAGGAAGAAATGGCATTCTCTGAAAAGGTTTAAAGCTACACCATATTGCTGCCCGATGGACGTGTTAATGGAGAGCAAACAAAATACATGAAGCCAGGCTAACTGAAACTTGCGCTTATAGCCTGTGCCTCAGCAACAAAACTGCAGATTGCTGCCACTTGAAGGAAGGTGAAAGCCTTTTTATCTCTAAGTCAGGATTACAAGACTGGTATACATTCTGTCTGCAGGTTTAAGCATTTCAGCCTTGTTGCTTTTGGGGCTGGGTGGTCAGGCTATAATTCTTTAAAACGATAATGTATTTTAAAAGCACTTAAATAGGACATTCTTTGTTACGTCTCAGTCCCTATGCATACTAACAGAAGCCACCTAAAATAATGTTTATCAAGATATGCTTTTAAGCAGCAAGACAGAGAAATTGCACCGGAATCAGTGCTTTTATACCAATTTACAGCCTAAAGTACACAATTTATGAAGCAGAAAAGTACAGCTTCTTGATGGTATCAGTGACAGTTCCAAGAGTTGTTCCTGATGAGAACAAATTGCTTCAGCCCACAAAAATAAGCACTTTCCAGATCAAATTATAAGGATTTTTTAAAAAGGCATATTTACTCCAAACATCCCTTCAAATACTTGGCATGAAAGACCATAATAGGGTTTTATAGCCATCATAGCCTATTGGGTCAAAAATCCATTAAAAAAAAAAAAAAGCGCTTAAATATTCACAGGTACGATGGATCACAATGGGGCATACTATTAAGTAAATAATGTGTGCTCTAAACATTTTCTAAATAAAGATCTACACAAGAGACTCAGTGGCTTTGAAGTAGCCATTACAAACTTCTATCAATTTTCATGGTTCCATGACGATTGCTTTACTTTTTCTAACAAAACTTGGTACAGTGTTCCTTCCAAATTTGGTGCAAGTATTAACCAAGTATCTCTGCATCATTAACAACCACTACTAATGAGTTCTCAAGACAGCTCAGTATGTAAGTCAAATACGGTAACCTTCAGCCCTCCCAATAGCCCAGCATGGCCATTAAATATTGTAATCTGTAATCTTTTTTATAATGACTGTAGGTAGATTTTTTCTGTAAGCAAATGTACTCAGAACTGACTACAGAAAGATTGATTGTTCACTGTTGCCGATGATTTTGACCCCATAATTCATTTTCCTGTTTTTTCCAGTATGTTTGGCTTTCTGTCCTTAATTAGTCGAGTTGGCCATATTTTTGGAAGTCTTTAGTTACCAGCCACTTCACCAGCAGGAGTAGATATTTGCTGAACACCCTGAAAGATTTAACTACCAGTACCACATAACAACACTTTGGAGACCCGCATGAAACACTGGCCAGACCAAGAATTAATTGAAACCAATGAGAGGCTTCCCGTGGATGTCAGAATCTGCTGGAGAAAGAAAGGCGAAGTTTCCCTGCCTTTTGCTGAAGGACTTTCCATTTTGTGTGAAAAATGACTGATGCTTTTCAAGCAATGCTATCTTTGAAAGTATATAATATCTCAAAAATATCTTGAAAGCTTCATATTTTAATAAACAGGTACTACATCCAATTTTTATTAATATGTTTTTAAAAGGGAGTAGATAATTAACAGTATGAGTCAGATCCTCAAGCAGGCATAAATCATCATAGCTCCATTGGTTTCAATTTATACTGCCTGTGAAAAAGGCTCTCTATACCTTACTGGAATCACAGAGTGAATTCATCATCCCCAAATAATTAAGGATTTAATTTAATTATCTGTTAATCTCTTCATTTTATGACTGGATTCTGAAGGATGGCAAGAACTATGGAGAGCTATTGCAAGGGATGTTAATGGTAAGCACAGTGTAAATCATAATTTTGATATATCCATAAATACTGAGCAAGTTAATGCCGAGAGTTAAGTGGAGGAAGGGACTTTGCGCCGTAACTCAGACATATAATCTCCTGCATAAATATATTATGGCTTATTATAAATGCACACTCTGCACAATAAAAGGTCTACCCCTTTTGTTTTAATCCCAACCATAAAAGCCGTCTTTAGGATTTTGACATCCTTCTATCCAGAATAGTTTGAAGTAGGAAAAAAGAAACAGCAGCATTTAAAACTGACATTTGCTCCTGCAGAAATTTAATTTTGAGCTGTATTAGCCTCGAATATCAGGTACCACAATGATGGAATAGGGACAAATGCTTTAGGGAGAAGAGCAAAAAATGCATCAATTAAAGGATGCTTAATAGCCTGCAGTGTAATAACTTTTACAAATTGGAGGTAAAGGACAAAGTGTTCAGCTGCACAACAACATACACACTATATGCAAATAAAATACTTCTATCCAAGAAGGACATTTTGCTTTTTAAAACTAAACCACTCCCGGAGCCCATTTAAGTACCATGCTTTTATTACAGTAATTATCTCATGTCACTTAATATGATATAATATCTACTTATGCTTAATGGATATGGTTTAATTTCTAAGGAAACTGCCTGTTTGCACAAATGAAACTTATACAATGATTAAAATATAATTTTCACTCAGGCAATAACACTTGTCAACAAACAAAACCATAAATAAAGACATTACTTTTATCTGAATACAGACTAAAATATGTGGCAATCCTCTCCTACTCACTGTCCTCACTATAAACTGCCATATATTATGGAAATCAACCATTTCTTATCAGTGATGGAATCTCAAATCAAAGCCACTTTTAAATACTCAAATCAATATCATCGGGATACAAGTCAAAAGATTTTCAGTTCAGGGAAAGTACACATTATTTACCTAATAATGCAAGACAATTTATGCAACGTAATTAACTTCTGAAAGCATCTTCTGAAAGCATCCAAACAAGTTCATTTATTGACTTGAAAATTACTTTTAAAATTACTACTATTTCTGTCATATTTAACAATGGGAAAAACCCTAAACTTCCCAAGGAAATTCATAAATACAGTTTGACATCAGAGATAACCATTTCACTTGTTGCACCAAATTAACTTAATGTTTGGTAAAAAAAAATCATCTATTCAATTTCTCTATGGTTTTATTTACAATCCATAAGACATGCACTTGTTTTTAAGTAAATATGCCCTTCTATTATTATTTAATTCATTTGACCATCATACTAGATTCCAGTGCTACATGGACTTTAAGCACATGCCATATAGTTCAGCTCTACAATATATCTGAGCTCTAAACATTAGCCTGAGGAGAAAAGAGGATTTTTTGTAAGGATTTTTTTATATTCATCCACTCTTAAATGGCATTTTTAAAGGCCACACAGGAAACTGGTTTAGCTTAGTTTCCTCAAGGGTTTTTACTATATAAATGTTGTTGTTGTTTCAAATTCTCTAAAACTTATCTCAAAAGTCAAATTAACCTGAATGCTTAATGTCCCTAGAAATCTGCGAAGAGGCAACTAAGCTGCAGAACAATAAACACACAACTGAATCCCCCAATTAAAAGTCCGATCAAATAACGCACATGCAGCAGGACAGCTTGTCTGCAAACACCGGAATCACCTGCTTGTAGTTTAATTGTTACCATTGCAATTCTTCTAATAGTCTAATGCATATTTTTCACTCACCCTCCATAATTTTTTTAATCTCTTCACTCTGGACAATTTGGATTTGTTCATCTCTGATGTCTGCAGGTCAAGTATGTATCCTCCACAGCTGTAAATATATTCTAGAACCAGTCGGGTGGCTAAAACAGTAGAGTAATAGATACTCTTGAAAACAGAAGCACTCCCTGGCTTTTAATGCTGCTCCCAATAACCACACAGTTCACAGCTCAGCATAAAGTAGCCAATAGCTGAACATGACATTAAAAAAACCCACAAAATCCCTCCTTTGAGATCATAGAGGGAGAAGTCTTGATCCATCCAATACTTGATTTAGGTCAGTGAAAAAAAAATAGAAAAAAAGATACTATTATGTCAGCCATCCAACTTTAAGAAGACTTGTCATGGCACTTTAAAGCTCTGTCATGATGAGTCTTTACACAGGGATTGTTTTAATCCTATATCAAAAAAAAATAAAAGCTACTTAAGACGTATAGAAATCACATGATATTACAAAAAAGTCTGCAATGTGCTGCAATGGAATGAGGCTAAGAAATACCTCATGCAGTGCTTTCTATGTTATTTTTGTGGTTTCCTAAGGGTGCAAAGTTTGTACGATGGTGGGATTGTACATATCTGTCATTCCTCCAGGTGATATTTAATGCTTTGACCCCTTTTAAATATAAAATTAAAAAACATTTAATGCTAAAAAAATTAAAAAACATTTAATGCTAATTTTTAAGTTTCCTGCAAATCAATGAATAAGTCAAGAAACTGTACTGATTCTTATTCTGAGGGAAAGGCAGCAGTGAGAGAATCTATCCAGGAGGGAGATCCCATTGAAAGTTCAAACTATGAAAAAAAATTTATCACAGTTCATGTTATTCAGCTCACAGGTCACACTATAAGAGAGAAGAGCCATTTGGTTTTATTGTTCATACATCTGGGCTTCTTATGTTCCTTTTTATAATTCCAGAAAATGGAAAAGAAATCAGAAAGTGGGTGAAATACATTTCTCTGGTAAAACATAAACATCCCCGCCATATTCCAGATCCATTTCTGGAACGAGAAAATAAGTTTGTTTGACAAACATGATTATTTATTATAGGCGGCTACGACTTCAAAGCTGACCTCCTGTAGTGCTGTGGTGCACAGTGAGCCATCTCTACAGATGTGACTATGCAGAACACGCTCTTTTTTAAGTGTCAGATGTAACTGAAATCCTGGTAGTGCAACAACTCAGGCTGGAAGTTATTCAGCAGAGACACATAAGAGGGTTTTGCTTCACCTATCTAGTATACCGAGTGTATACCAGTTTCTTCCACAAGAACCAAGGGGTGACCACCACTTTCTTACATGATACTATCTTCTTTGCCACATCATGGGGGCTGGTTAGCTCACTCGGTTAGAGCATGGTGCTGATAACACCAAGGTCGCAGGTTCGATCCCCGTTCGGTCCCCATGTGTTGCCTGATCTAGTTGAGAGGCGTCCCTGCCCATGGCAGGGAGGTTGGATTAAATGATCTCTGAGGTCCCTTCCAGCCTAGGCCATTCTATGATTCTATGATTCCATGATTGTGCTACCCTAGATCTCTATCTTGGTGTTATGGCATCACAGAAACCTTCTCTTTCCATCTTAAAATACCATGCAGTGTGCACTTGATCAGATTACAATGCATATAAGGCCACGTTTGATATTACTGGTCAATACTGATGCAGCCCTTATGAAGCCTCTCTGAAAGTGTTCAAGGCCAGGTTGGATGGGGCTTTGAGCAACCTGGTCTAGTGGAAGGTGTTCCTGCCCATGACAGGAGGGTTGGAACTAGATCATCTTTAAGGTCCCTAGATCATCTTTAAGGTCCCTTCCAACCCAAACCATTCTACAATCTGTGAAACTTGCTCTCTCTCTGCAAGGAAATTTCTAGACAGAAGTGCTGTGGGTATGAAACTGCAAGTTCTGCTTGTGCAACATGTCATTACTTACATGGTATAGCAAAACCCTTAAGGGGATGTGGACTCACCAGTAGTTCAGGACTTGATCCATGCTTTCTAATGGTCATGAGATGTTTCAGTAAGTGTAAAGCTCCATTTCAAACACGGATACCAAGTTTCATTGACACCAAGAGCTGTTATGTACTGTTTTCTGAAGCTAAAAACTGGTCATGGAGATCTATTTGATCATTTTATTCTCACAACTGATGTGAAAGCCCTAATGGTGTTCCATTAGGAGCATTCCCATTTATTTTAACAGCAAGAGAATCTGAGCTTTGTTTAATAAATAAGACTCATGTTTTTATCTAAAAGGACTAGGTATAGCTCATTAGATCTTCTGTAAGCACTTCATCCCCCCTTAGTAATCAGCTTCTTAGTTAAAACATTTCAAACTTCAATTTTTCAGATTTAATTTTCAGTCATTCTGACAACATGATCTTAATCTGCCTGGCATTTAAAAGACAGATAAGAATATTTCAACTTTCTTAGTGCTTGTTGTTAGATTAGTCTGCAATTAGTTAGGTGTAAGAGAACATCTAGAAACTTTTCCTGATGTTATTTTGAATTAGCACTGAGGCACTGAGGCACCAAGCACGTGCAGTTAAGCTAAATGCAGACAAGTGCTGTTACGGGAGCAAATGCAGTAACTGTAGGTGCAGTTAAGGTACAGTTGTATGACTTCTGCACATAACTGTGCTTCTGACCAAAACAAGACTGACAGCTTTATGTTAACAAGTAAGAGCTGGGCCAGTATCTTAGTGCTATTCTCCTCTTTCCTATCTTTGTTTATGCACCACTAGACACCTACAATGGGAGGTGCATTTTCCTAGACTCCAGCGATGCCCAAAATGAAATGGAGTCATTCCTTGAAATGGAAGAAGTAAAAGAATCTGCTTTATATTCCTTTGTCCTCAAAAGATGGACATGAGGCTCCAGCTTTACATACTATAAGAAGCGAAATTGTTCAGGACATTGGCTTCACTTGGCATGATCAGGGCTTACAAATAACACTGCATGTCCAGGACAAAATCAAGCCAAATGTGACTTGTGGCTTTCTTTGTGGTTTGAATGTTATGGTTACAAGCCAAGGAAAATATTTCTTCTGAATTAAACCTACTTCAGAATAATTTAAAATGTTTTCACCAATTTAAGAGGTTTTGACATTGTAATGTGCTGAAAAGTGGCTTCCAGCATATTTTTACTCTGCTTTCAGAATAAAATCCTAATCCGTAAATAAACAGGCATTAGTTTATTCACTGCACTCAATACACTGAGAGGCACACTTCAGGAAAGCAGCTTCTCACTAGAAGCTCTTATTCTCCTGGCAACCATACATTCTCCCATGAAGTAATCTTAGGACCACTCTCACTTTTACCGTATACCTATGTAAGCCCATGGGTCCATATGCCACCAGATCATCACCTGCTCATCAGATCAGGATCTGATCATACCTGGGGATCAGTCACAAAAGCCAAGTTAAAATTCAGAGCTCCCTAATTCAGGAACATACTAAAGGACAGCATAGCTGAAGCCTTACCTTCCATCAGAATTGCAAACAAATTAGATGTACATGATGCGTTCACATTGCAAATCACATCTGGGTTTAGACAGACCTTTGCTTTTAAAGCCAACTCAGCTCATGTTTCAGCTGCTAGGCTCCCAAGCTCAAGAAGGCACAGGACCATGTTGTTTCACAAATGTGACAACACTCAAATCTCATTCATTATCAAGTCCAAATGTGTGATCCTTAGCTAAGCCTAGGGTTTATCATTATAGGAACACTCTTATTTTAACAGCATTTATCAGCCTTGAAATCTTTTCCTGGATTCTTGACTGAACAGGAAGGAGCAGCTACTTTGTCATCACTATTAACAGGAGAGATTTGGGGCACAACATAATTTCTCCAACAGCTAAAAGAACTAATTATCTACACAAGACAATGGTGACATCTAAGGTAGGATGTGCAGAATGTTCTGACCAGGAAAGCAAAGAAGACATTAAAAAAATCAATGACCACAACAGAGAGGAAGAAACTTACAATCTGCAGTCCTGTTTTCTCATAAAGTTCTCATCAATAAGCAGATCAGGATCACACACTAACTCCCATCAGAGCTCATGAACTGACTCTGGAAATGGGTATGGTACCTGGAGCCATAGCCCAAAGCAAGGAACAGGGAAAGTGAGAAGCCAAGCCCATGGAGAGGAACAGACAAAAAAAAAAAAAATGTATTTTTGCAACAAGATGGGAACTGAAACACCCAACTCTCCATCTTATTTCATGTAGCTCTTATAATGCCCAAGGCTTGGATATGTGTTAGTACAGTTGAGCAGTGTGACGAAAATGGGTGGAAACCCAATGCTACAGTGACAGGTAGATGCTGTGTCCAGCTCTCCCTACAGATGGTTGTGGCTCATTGTCCGAAGGCTGGGGAAAAAAAATTTCACACCTAGGCCTTTGTCACAGAATCATAGAATCACAGAATGTTAGGGATTGGAAGGGACCTCAAAAGATCATCAAGTCCAACCCCCCTGCCAGAGCAGGAACGCCTAGATTATGCTACACAGGAACGTGTCCAGGTGGGTCTTGAAAGTCTCCAGAGAAGGAGACTCCACAACCTCCCTGGGCAACCTGTTCCAGTGCTCTGTCACCCTCACTGAGAAGAAGTTTCTCTCCAGCCTGAGCTGCTCGTTGTTGTCCTCAAAGATGACAGGAGCTTTTGGCCAAACCCCAGAAAACTGAAGTGCTCCATTCTTCCCTTGCCACTGGGCTACATTGTACTCATTTTGCTGCTGACAGCATTGATTCTGCTGCATGCTTAGAAGCAGGGCTTTGCCCATTTGCAGCAGTGAGGTAAATCATCCCCAAACAGCATTTTCCTGCTGACTGACACTACCAGGAGACTGATGAACAACATGTCCACTGCCTATCTCATATTGCCCTGTCAGATGGTGCCCATGTGAGCTACAACGATGGCTGAACATGAACTCCTGTTCACTTCAATAACATATCAAATAAAACCAGGACATAATTTCAATGATGTTACTCCCTTAAACATGAAGCACACTGCTGTGTGCAGCCCCCTCAGTTGTGCCAGTGCAACTGCTTGCGGCATCATGCTGTGAGGTGGATCAGAAAATACATCTTTTTTACCAGGTTACTTGCAAGGCAGGTCAGCTTACTTCTCAGTACATTGATCTGGCTCACGGCATGGCTCTGCAAACCATTATGTAGGTAAGTTGAGGACACGCAGCTCCCTTTGCTGGCATTAACTTCCAGCCCCTCATGCTGGAAGCTGCAGTGAACTTCTGAACCTGCCCCCTGTTCCCTGGAAACACCAGCCCTCACAGTTTGCAAGCAAAAAACACTGGGAAGAAGTCACAGTACAGCAGTGGGAAAGTACTGAAGATCGTTAGCAGGAGGAGATAATGTATATTTAATGGTCTCTACTATTTGCATTTATATTAGCTCAAATACTTCAGCCACATCCATGCACTGTGCTAGAGAAATATGAAAAGAAAAAAAAGTCCTTTCCCATATATGAGTATGCCAGGCATGGAGCCTTTGCAAAAAGTAGCACCTATTGCTTAGTTATTCAAAGCCACACTCAGTGGCTGATTTCCAGTCTGCAGGGTATGTGGGAGAAAAGCCTTAAACGCAGCATGTGCTCTGGGTGGAACAGAATACTCTGAGACAGCCTGCCATCACCACTGACTGTTACAAAATGTCCTATTTGTTATAGATTTTATAGTTTTTTTCAAGCTGTGTCTTCATCAAACTCAGCTACACAGATTGTAGGGTTCCAGTATGAGGCATTTAATAGGGTCTCCTTCCCTGCAATGCATATGCTCTGTGTCTCAGCATATATAAAAGCTGCTGAACTCGAAGAAAAAGAAACAACATTCTCACATCTCCACCAGTGTGTTTAGAACCTGGTAGCCAAGATACCCAATGAAACTCAGTCTCAAGAGGCAAAACCTTCTTCCTCGTATTTAAGGTAAACAGTAATTAATCACTTTTTTTTTAATTCTGTTTTCTAAATCAACCACCTGAAAACTGCCACTCACCCACGTGGCAGTTTTACAGCAACAGCCACTCCCGATTTGTGCCACTGGGTTGCCTGAGAAGGAAGTTCCGGCTCCTTCACCAGCAGCACCATCGTTTTGTGACATGCTGTTGCATTCAAGAGCTCAATGTCTGGAACTTCTGGACTGATGGAGCAGATCATCCTGTGTTCCATTACACAACACATAGAGGACAACCAGGTGATCAGACCCAACCAGCATAGGTTTACGAAGGGCAGGTCCTGTTTAACAAATCTGAGCTCCTCCTATGACAGCGTGACCTGCTGGTTGGATGAAGGAAAGGCTGTGGATGTTGTCTACCTTAACTTTAGTAACACATTTGACACTGTTGCCCACAGTGTTCTCCTAGAGAAATTGACTGCTCTTGGCTTGGATGACCACACACTTAACTGGGTGAAAAACTGGTTGGATGGCCAAGTCCGAAGAGTTGTGGTCAATGGAGTTAAATCCAGCTGGTGGCCAGTCACAAGTGGTGTCCCCCAGGGCTCAGTACTGGGGCCACTCCTGTTTAACATTTTTATCACTGATTTGGACAAGAGGATAGAATGCACCCTTAGCAAGTTTGCAGGCGACACCAAGCTGGGTGGAAATGTCGATCTGCTTGAGGGTAGGGAGGCTCTGCAGCGGGATCTAGACAGGCTGGATCACTGGGCCAAGGCCAGTTCCATGAGTTTCAATAAGGCCAAATACCACGTCCCGCACTTCGGCCACAACAACCCCCAGCAGAGCTAGAGTGCGTAGACAGAAGCACAGACAGAAGCACAAAGACAGTTCAAATCTGAGCTATTCTGAAAGTACCTTAAAAGGCTAAATTTATTACAACTTGCTTGTCTGAATGATCAGATCTCCCTGAGCATCTCAGCTTTCCAGGTACCTGCAGCTGGCGCTGCCCAGATGAGCAGTAACTTTTGGGACAAGCAGCTCCAGAGCTGTACTCCACTGAATTTCTGTAGTATGACTGAGCTCAGAAACCAGAGCACTGTATACCTGTTCTGCATATAACAAACTACAGTGAATTATATTCTACCTTCTTGTAAGAAAGTCCTGATTCTCTGAAATAAAATAAAAGAATCCTACCTTACAAAGCAGGAGTAGAGAGTTAAGCCATTCCTGCTAGATATTTGTCCAACTCTAGTTGAACAAGCTATCTCAGCTTCTACAGCTACAAAGCTAATTTTTCAAGCTCGTTATTCTATGTCATGCCTACACAAAACGTAGGAAGAGTTTTTCCCTCTTTGCAATTACTCTTTAGACGAATAAAAACTGTCACTGTGTGTCCTTGTGAAGGAACACATTAAACAATACCTGGTTTTACACTTCACAAATTAATTTTCCGTCCATGGTGCAATACTCATTCTCAGACCTCATAATGTGTTCTTTTATAGAGGCAGTTTCAGTTTCTCTCCCTTATTAGGTACAGGTAAACATTTCTACACAGTATTTAATGGTGTGTTGCTCCTTGAGTGAGCGTGTTTTGTCTTTCTATATTATGTTGCTCTCTGACATTGATTGGTGATACAACATTGTGCCTTATAGGTTTCTGCTTTTGTTTATATATCCTTTGTAGATCTAGTCTGTTAGGAATGGTACCGGGTTTTCAGCCCTAGTATTATGTCATCTACCTGGACTTGTGTAAGGCTTTCGACACTGTCGTGCATGATATCCTGGTCTACAAGTTGGAAAGAAATGGATTTGATGGATGGGCCACTCAGTGGATAAGGAACTGGCTAGAAGATCACATTCGAAGAGTTGTGGTCAATGGCTCAACGTCCAAGTGGAGACCAGTAACAAGTGCTGTCCCTCAGGGATCAGTACTGGGACCAGTACTATTTAACATCTTTGTCAGCGACATGGGCAATGGCATCGAATGCTCCCTCAGCAAGTTTGTCGACGACACAAAGTTGTGTGGTGTAGTTGACACGCTGGAGGTAAGGGTTGCCATCCAGAGGGACCTTACAGGTATGAGAGATGGGCCCAGGCCAGCCTCATGAAGTTTAACAAGGCCAAGTGTAAGGTCCTACACCTGGGTCGAGGCAACCCCAAGCACAGATATAGGCTGGGCAATGAGCAGATTGAGAGCAGTCCTGGAGAGAAGGATTTGGGCATGTTCGTGGATGATAAGATCAACGTGAGCCAACAGTGTGCAGTTGCGGCCCAGAAAGCCAGCTGTACCCTGGGATGCATCAAGAGACATGTGACCAGCAGGTTGAGGGAAGTATTTCTGCCCCTCTGCTCTGCCCTTGTGAGACCCCACCTGGAACGCTGCATTCAGCTCTGGAACCCCCAACATAAGAAAGACATGGAGCTGTTGGAGCAAGTCCAGAGGAGGGCTACCAAGATGGTCAGAGGGCTGGGACACCTCTCTTACGAGGACAGGCTGAGAGAGTTATGCTTGTTCAGCCTCAAAAAGAGAAGGCTTTGATGAGACCTTATAGCAGCCTTGCAGTACCTGAAGGGGGCATACAACAAGGATGAGGACGGACTTTTTACAAGGGCTTGTAGTGATAGGACAAGGGGTAATGGGTGGAAGCTGGAAGAGCGTAGGTTTAGACTAGATTTAAGGGAGAAGTCCTTTACCCTGAGGGTGATGAGGCACTGAAGCAGGTTGCCAGCAAGGCTGTGAATGCTCCATCCCTGAAGTGTTCAAGGTTAGGCTGGATGAGGCTTTAAGCAATCTGATCTAGTGGGAGATGTCCCTGCCATGGCAGGGAGGTTGGAACTAGATGATCTTTGAGGTCCCTCCCAACCCAAATCATTCTATCATTCCATCATTCTATTTCCATTAGAGCCACCTAAAGTCAGTTAGTCCCAAGCCATGGGAGACAAAAAAATCATAAAAGGAAAGATCAACAAAACACACTTGAAGAAAACAGGACAGCAAGTGTCATGGGTTTGTGTCTGTCTGGGTTTTTTGGTAGTGGTGGGAGGGCTGTAGGGAATGGCTCCTTGTGAAAGTTGGACCCACCTCTGGCCAAGGCCAGGCCAATTAGCACCTCTGCGGTCAAAGTATTTAAGAGGGGGGATGTGTTGGTCCAGCTTCTTTTTGTCTCTTTGTCTGTGTCCTGTCTTTTGTGTTGGGGAGTTGTTTTGTCTGGAGGAAGGGGAGGTGAGAGGAAAGCAAAATAAGCAGTCAGTAAGGACAAAGGTGGAAGGAAGATGGGTGCCAGAGCAGAGAGTTTCCCTGATTCCCATCCTGAGACGGTGGCAGGATGATTGCATGTGAACTGAGGAGATCGATGGCAGCAAAACGTCCGAGATGTGTCAGATGTGGAGGATCTCAAGCCAGAGGACTGAGAGAGACTGCAGGAGCAGGGGATGCACCTGAAATGACCTGTAATTCCAAGGTTTGTCCTGTGCTGGTGGAAAGGACTCACTTGGAGGAAGAGGATTGCTTCCTGTGAGATGGACACCACATGGCATCAGAGGAAGACTGTGAGGAGTCCTCTTCCTGAGGAGGAAGGATTGCCATGGACAATGAGCAATGGTCAGATAGATCGCACCTCCCACCTCCTGCCCTCCCTGAGCCAGGATGATAAGAGGCTTGGGGTGGTGGGAAGTATGTATTTATTTTCTCTTACTATCCTACTCTGATCTAGTAAACCAGTGGTAGTAAATTAAATTTATGTTTTCTCTCCAAGTCTGCTCTGTTTTTTTGCCCATGACCATAAGTGATGAACAAACCCTGTCCTAATCTCAATCCTTGAGCCTTTTTGTTGAATTTTCTCCCCATTCCCCATGGGGGGAGGAGTGAACGAGTGGCTGTCTGGTTCTTTGTTGCAGGCATGGACAGCCAGCTCAAACCACGACAGCAAGCTAGTTTCTACCCCAGGAATATAACCTGCATTTTAGATGACCAAATATTTAATTATATGAAATATAAAGCATGAAATGTAAAGCAATTAGGACAGACACAGAGGTAGGGACTTCGGAAGATATCAGACGTGGAGAAGGTAGGTAACTCTCCATACACCTAGCAGTTGTGCAATCATCCCCTCAGGCTTTTTCCACCTCCATTAAAGGACAAACACTACAAGTGAAATAGAAGCCAAATCACTGCTGCTGTTCAGACAGATTTTTCATCTGAAGTCTCCATCAAGGTGACCAATTAATGTTAATCCAGAGGGCACTCTGTGTGATCAACCATTAGTGATGCAATCAACCCATTCATGGCCATCTACTGCTAACACATTTTAGTCATTATGAAGACAGATCATTTTGAGCTGCTAGTTAAAAGTAAAAAGCTCCTTATCCCACTCCAATAATCATCTAAACTCTGTTAGATATAATTACTGCCAAGCGATAAGGGAGACTAAGGAGAGGGGCAGACTGAAATATGTCCCCAAGTGCCTTAACTGTTTTGGATCTTAATTCTTTAAAACCCCTTATCATTCTAAAAATATTAGCTTTGCCACCAAAGGTGGGACTCATTTGGCAAAGCACAGACATCCGTAGAGGTCTCCATCTGAGCTGGCCATCCTGCACTCCTTTTGCAGCCGATGGAGCTCAAGTCAGGGGAAGCACTGTCTCCTAAAGCAGACGTTTAAACTTGGTCAGAAGAGTCATGACTTGGTTTCGGTCTTTAAATTATGAAGGGAGCCTAGGGTGACTAGATCAGATGGAAATGTCTTAGCTTGATGAAAATGAATACTGCCCCGTGAGTCTCCTGACCAACTTTTCACCTCTGACAAAATCTATTGTGTCGCAACTCTCACACATTTTTTGCACTTAGAGAAGAGGAATTGAGTGTGCATCTGGCTGCACGCGAGGTCAGGAGGAAAGACAAATGCACACAGGGCTGGATATAGCAGACACCAGTATCCCAGAAGGACGTGCATTTCTTTGCTCTGTTTACTAGAAAAGCAGTAATGCTGGCAGGCTCCTTCTGCCGCTAGATTTCTTAGCAGCTGCCCAACAACTACGTTAGTGGTTGGTTAGGGCACGGTAGATGTTTAATATTTTATTCCTCCCTTGAAGCATCTGGTGTAAGTCACTTCTGAAAACAGAACACTGGACCAGATGGAACATTAGTCTATGACATTCTGATCTGGTAATTCCTATGTAATTTTTACAACAATTTAGATGGGCATTGGCCACAGAGCCCAACCTGAGTCAACTTTATTATAGGAAAAGGATGCCTTTTTCGCTCTTCCCTTCCTATTGAGAAGCACATTTTCTTTTTTCTTTTTTCTTTTTTTTTTTTTTGGATGGAGATTTTCACAGCACAGTACCTGGAGAGAAGAAAGAGGCACTGCAGATTTCAGAAGTCAAGAGCTGGCTCCCACTGCTACTTCAGACACACAATGAAAATGGAAGCATTTTTCACAGTTGTTATCTACAGGTTTGGCAGACGTCTTTGAAACTTTTATGAGCTTAAGTACTGCACGATATGTACTAGTAAATGCAGTGTTTAGCAGTACTGTAGTCAACATTGTACAGATTTCTGAAGGTTCCCTTGTGAACCCCAATTGTGTTGGCTGGTACTTAGGAGGGATACAGGGGGGAAAAAAAAGACTGTATTACAACATGCAATAAGGCTACATTTTTAGAAATTATCAGTAATCCTGAGCATATCAGTCCAAAAGGTCCAGCTCAAGCAATCATAATGAAAACTGATTTTTCACTACATTTCTGAATATTAGACTTCCTTCCATGTTACACTTAAGAAACACATCCCGAACTACCAGGCAACATTGAAATGCCACTTGGTAATACCAAGGTCTCTAAACCATGGAAACATAGAAAGTTAGGCTGTGCCCCCACTTAAGAACAGTTTGATTGATCAAGGTCAGCAATGTATAATACTGACAATTTTATAGTTACATACTTTTCTCTACTTAAACCTCCAGCTTCTATCTAGGTACTTCATTATATTGCTTTTGCTTATACATTCCTATGATGCCAAGCTTTTGAGAAATTACATGGGTCATATAATCTTGTCATTGTTCTGCTCTTACATTAACATATTCATTCCAAATACTATAGAACAGAAATATGAAAAAAAAAAAAATGCCACGACTGAATAGTGTAGTTAGATGTGAGTCCTTGCAGGCTAATCTCTAAAAAGAGATTAGCAGTGTACAAATTATTAGTTCTTCTAAATATCTGGATCTGTCTAAGAAACTAAACATATATAACTGAATCATTAGCTTTTGGCAAACGGCCTGTTTCTGTTAGAACAGGCTGGTACAAGCTGAGAAATTGAATGAGGTTTTTGGTTGTTTGGGGTTTTTCTATTTCTTATTTTCTTTCTTTTTTTTAATAACACAGGAAAGTAGATAACTTTCCTTTCTTAAATTTTATAAATTGAATAAGGCCTGAAAATGCCAAGTATAAGTAGATTTGTTGTTTTCCAGCTGAGTCTATGAAGGATTCCTTGTTGCTCTATGGTCTTTTCAAATATATACTATGATTGCACTCTGAGGTTGATAGGAAAATTCACATGTCATTTTGGGGCCAGTTTTTGTTCCCTAAAGTTATAGTGATGAAGTGTTGAAGTAGTAACTTTGCCAATGAGTTTCACAGGGCTGCACCAGCAGTGACATATCCATCATTGATTAAAAGGAACTGCATTGTTCCTGGTGGCATCAGACATGGAGCCCTCCTTCCCACGTGATGCTGCAGAGGTCCAGCAGAGAATTCAGGAGCAACCAGAGGCGAATGTTACCCTTGCACCTCACAGCCGGAGCCCAGAGAAGCCAAGCTCTAGGGGTAAGAGGGTCCTGCCATTTCTGCACACCTTATGAAAGAGGGAATCATTGCTCAGAGAGCTCAGACCGAGCATATTATCTTGCTGAAATGCCTCTTTTTCAGCTCACCCCTCACATCTGTGTGGCCTTTCTTCCAAAACAAGCATTTGCCAAAATTGTTTTTCTGCTTCACAATAGAAGCGAAACTGGGTTGGACTAAACCCAGTCTCATAAGAGTGCATCTGTACGGGCAGTCCTGAGCAGGGGAATGGCATCCAAGAGACTGTTTATCTCAGAAATGTCATTTGGAGAATTTTTTGTGTGTAACCTGAATAGCCAAGTGTCTGATTTGCACCAAAATTGATGTTTTGACTATGCTTTTTCACATAAAGAATTAAAGTAGCTTGAGAAAAAGGCCTGAATGAATACAGTTTCATACAGTAGGTTCACAGATTCTGTAGCAAGCCCCCAAATCAGCTGTTCCAGCAATGGAAGCACCTGGGGATGAGGAAGAGGCAGAGGATGCACACATGCATGTGTACACACACACACACACACACACACGCGCGCAAAGCCTGTTTGGCAAAAAGAAACATTCGTATCGAGGGGTATAGGAAATTCAGTTCTAGGACTTTCTACCAAATAGAACATAAAGTTTCTGGCTGCCTCATCATGCCACTCCATACCTCCTTAAAACCACCTTTGCAGTATCAGCAAATTGCCAGTGCATTAGGGAAGGTCAACTGGGGCAGCAGCTAACCCGTCAGGAATGCTGCTACTGGGGCAATAACTAATATCCAGGTTGGGATGCGCTGGGTACCTTCTGGAGGCACAAGACTGTACATCACACAGCTGCCTCTACCTGAGCCTTTCCACAGAGCGGGGAGGGAGAGGAGGCTGAGAGAGGAATTTATCAGAAGGGATAGGAAGGCAAGCCTGGAGCTGAAAGATATGGGATAAGAAAGATCCTCTTTGAGCACATCTGAGGAGATTGAAAGCCAGGGAAGAAAGAAATAGAGAATCTCAAGGAAACAGTGATAAAGCAGCCTGGTGAGAAGGATATGAATAAGCAAAGGTTACGGGAGGGGGAGGTTGCTGAAAGGCAAAGAGAGGTGCCAAGAGGAAAGATACCCAGTCCTGACAAAGTGAGGACAGACAGAAGAAATGTTGTTATCTGGGACAGAGTAGCTCCCAAAATAGAACATAATCCTCTCCCCTATTTACAGTAGGAAATGGCGATTCTTATCTATAGACATGTTTTTACAACTTCCACATTCTTTCCCTTTTTTTTCCTCATGCTGCCTCCATCAAAACCTTCAACTGTTGGAAGACACACTAAGAAAGTTCAAGACTATGCTAATATTCACACAGAAAAATTCATCATTTGTGTGTGGGGTAAAGCACATCTGTAACATTGCCTTCCCCTCGAAACTGAGGCCAAAATTTCGGCGGGTGAGAGCTCTCTCCTCTGAGCTGAAGTGCTTGTGAAGGTCATCAAAGTTCAAGGAGCAATCAGTTAGAAAGGCCTGTTTTGGAAGAGTTCTGGCTGTTTTGCCAAGACACATGATTTTTCTGAACTGATTTCTGAAAGGAATAAGCCTTTTAGAAAATCATTAATTCTATCCTGAATACAGTGAACAACAAGGGGAACAAAGAAAAGATAATGTCCTGCTGAGTTCTCTGAAAGGGTATAGATTTCTTTTTTCCTAAAAGATAATATCAGAAGCATTACCGGGCAATTTTTACCACTTTTGTTGATTGTTACAAGTGTCAAAAGATGCATGCAATGTATTCAGTATGTAAGTGGGATGATTAAAAGAAGCTTCCTTGTTGGATCTCTGGGATAGTGTGTTTCTTTGAAGTTGCCTCGCTTCTGTTTCCTCTGGAATTCCGTGAGCCTAGTACAAGATTTTGGGGGCCTCCTGTGTGTCTATCAGAGACAAAGTTGAAGTTGTATCACCAATTCAGTAAGAAAGAGGATTTTAAGAGAGACCAGTTTTGTCCATGGAAACTACAGTCAGTCATCAAAGCTGAAGTGTTTCCCATCCACTGAGAAAGAAAGAAAAGATCTGTCACTACAAAAGGCTGAGGAACAAAACAACCTATTCTGAAAACATGGACAGTCAGGAGGAAAATCAGGCCTAAAAAATCATATTTCTTCAGAAGCACTGTTCTAATATAACACTTCCAGTAAAATTAAAAGGGAAATTATGACAGGGCAGCAAAGCTTGATAAGCTGATATGAATGGCCCTGCCTCTTGTAACGAGCAGAGAGGGAACTGTCTAGACCAGGAGACTTATTAAGTCTTCGAGTATAAGCAGTATCTCCTTGTGAGAGGTTCAATTAAATAATCTGAATGAGTTTTTGAAAGTTTGGCTAAGGTAGCTTATCTAAGGGAGCCTACCTCTGAAATGAGCCTCCAGGCCCCAGTGGAATGTGCTTGGCTAAAAGGCAGCAAGTTCCATCAGAATCATAGTAATATCATTAATGATGTTACTTTCTGAATTCTGGAGGATGGAGGATAGTCCTTGGCTCAGGAGGACCAGTGGTGAGATTAGCCAGAAAAATACTGGGTCTGTCAGAAAAGTCAAGGTTCTAAAAATAATGCTGGATGTTTTATTCGTACGGGTTATTATTTAATTTCAAGTCCCTTCATGGAGTTCAGCAAGACTGGGATTTGCCTTCTGCCATACAAATGCCCCTTGTCTTCATCCATTCACATATGCCTCAGAAAGAAAGCAGTGAGAAGGAAGCACTGAAGGGAAACTGAGGCATGGGGGACTCAGAGTGACAGCAGAGGGTGCAGAATAACCACTGTCCTTTCAATACTGACTCTTTCAGCACACTGATTTATTATAAAACCAGGTAATTTTTTTTCAAATTTTGTTGATTTACTCTTTCTTTTTTTCCCCCCTGAGGTTCAGATATTAATTTCCTGTGCATAACTGATGCATGAATTAGGTACATTTAGTAAGTGATTTTTTTTTAATCTACAGTTGGAATTATATACACATATCCCATGTCAACCTTGTACATATACCCAGGAGGCCCATATCATCAGTTATTTATATATTTCACCTGACCACTCAATAAACCCAAATGCTATAAATCAGCTGGCATAATATCAGATCATTGCAGATTTCTGACAATTCTTCACTTTTTGATCTGGGGGAAGAATGTGAGGGCTCATTACACATGCCAGACTATCATCTACTGCTAATACATCTTAAATACTAGCTATAGTTCCACGTGTTTATTTTCCTCCCCTGTAGTGCATTTTTGATAAAGTCTTCCCAGTATTATTCACTAGACCTGAACAGGCATTTGGGTTTGGTTATGGGTTTTTTTGTTGTGTGTTTGTCTTTTTAAACCACTACTTTTTGCCCTAGGAATTTCTTCCATTGTCATTAGGATGCTATGAAATTAGAGGTAGCCAGGAATCTCTTTGAGTTTGCACAGTTTCAAAGAACACCCGTTCCACTGTGCTCATTATTTGCCACTTTTGCATTAATAAGTGTACACATGTAAAGATTTGATGAAAAAAATCACATTCTCGTATTTTTTTCAGTATCAGAGAAGCAGTCATATGAGTTGATAAGAACTATTCCCTTTTGATAGGGGTTTAACTCTTGGAAATGAGTGAAAGTAGTGAAGAAGAATGGGTGAATACAACTATTGTAAATGAAGAGAACCACAAAAAACCCATCCAACTAGCATCTTAACTCATCAGAGGCAAAAATGTTTCAATGGTTAGAATAATCAGTATTTCAGGCTGCAGAATAACCTTCCAGTGCATTTCAGACACAACAACATTTGAAGATATTTCTAGGAGAATTGGACAAGACATTGCACAGCAGGGGATACATAAATCAGATAATCTAATAGATATTTTCCAATTCCAATGCTTGATGGTTTTGACAGAGGAAAAATAAAACATTTTTTCACTAAATACAATAAATCTCTTTCAATACCAAGCAATAATGCAGCCATTACTAAAGGTCATGACTGTAATTAAACTGTATTATTTATTTTATTGCCAGTGCCTTGTTTTCTATTAAGTTAGATGCTAATGTAGCCAAGCTAACAGTGACCCTCACCTCTAAAGTTCTTTTCAAAAAATCTTTCAGAAACTTTATTGATGGAGATTCTGGGCTCTTTTTCTCATACAATGTTTAGAATTTGCACCTTTTTGCATGAACATGACAACATATACTACTTAACATTTTCTGCAATCTCAAGGTTAAAATTACTTTTTAGTGTTTGTCCTGTATTTCTAACTCTATTAATTCTTTTTTTTTCAGTATAGGCATAGTTGACAAGGCTGGGGATGGAGAGTCCTGGGTTACTGTCCTCTGGTCCATCAGGGTGACCTTAAACAATTTTACGATTTATTTTATGGGAAAGGGAAAAATCCAACACTGCCTTGGGTTTAGTGCGTACAAGGCACTGTGAAACTCCTTAGCTGGGCAGCACCCCAAGACTCTGTACTTTGGGCTACCTGGTAGCTGTGAGCTGTAATCCTTCAGGACCAGGCAGAATAATTGCCAACCTACTAACACTACAGAGGTAGCAGCATTACACAGCTTTTAGTTACATCAAGTACTGCAAATATTATGACAATTATTTTAAGCTATAGAAAATCCTTCCCTATTTCAAATGTTTATCTCAGCTAAAGCGAATGCTTTGAAGTCTTTGAATCTCTATTTCTCAGCTAAACTATGCAGACCTTCAAAGACATTCGTGGGCTCAGGAAAGGGGAGAAAATGACAGATCTGAGTTCCCCCTCTTCTTTTCAACATTCACCCTGTGCAATAGATTTAAACAAATTGCAGGATCCAGGACAGCTCAAGAGTTCAAAATTTACAGCTTGAAATTTCAGTGCATCACCCTTCTATCTCTTATCTGCATTTCAAATTGTATTTACCAAGTACTTCAAATTTTTCATTATAACAGGTTATTAATCTGACACAGGATTTTGCAATACTTGTGCATTCAAATTCCTGCATAGTTTAGCAGATATATCTGACCTTGGTATTATCCTCCTTTTAGGAGATTTATACCGCATTCCTTCTTTGGAAAGCTCATTAATTAGCATGCCAATAGAAAAAATGAAATTGCCTGCCATCTCCTATGTAAATGCTTCCCCATCTGTTCCTTTCTCATTTTCTCTGCACACACTCTACCAAAGGTAGCTTTAGTTTTTATACTACTCTTAGAAAATAGTACATTCTTTGTTGTGCAATTTAAATCTGTTAAATTGCATTGCATTGTGAAATGTGGCTCTATTAAAGTAATATATAGTTTCATGCAGTCTCTCAGAGTCTGAGCCAACTTCCAGTGAAGTTGGTGGCTGTCCTTTCCTTAACACCTGTGGATTCAGTTTACAGTCTAAAGAATCAGGTTTTGACATTTTTGCATATAAGACTGCTACCAATACTAATAATAACAACGATAAAAATATCTGGACTTACTAATTAATTACAACTTAGGGCAGGATTCCGGTAACAGCCTAGCGAACTCTTCTGGAGTTTCCACGTGGCACTGTAAACCCTCCAGTGCTTTGTTCTGTTGTGTTAAGAGCATCATAGACTTTTTCTTAATCAAAAAGCAACTACATAGATTTTATTTTTAAAAAATATGTTAGAGATGTTCAAAACTGATTTTCAAAGAGACTACTGTTATTTTAGTAAATGTTTCACAAAAGGTGGCAACTTTGTGTAGCAAAAAGATAAATGCCCACCCTTTTCCTTGAACTACTGAGCAGCTCAGCAGTAAATGATTTAAGGGGAACCCGAAACAGTTATACTTGGCAGTACTCCTAAGGGGCCAAATTTGCTGTTCAGTTGCTTTCTATCACAGATGTTTTGGACTACCCCATGACGTACAAGAGCAAAAACTTCTCATGGCCTTCGTTCTTCAAGGAGAGAGGGCATCAGAAATGCCAACTGAGTTCAGGAATCAGTTCAGAGTAGATCAGAGGTGGATCCCTTGATAATACTCACTTACAACATCTTGGTACAGGCTAAGAAGTAGGTCTAGCAAAACTAATAGATTCCTTCTGGATGAAACCAAACTGACAGACCCAGTCCAGATGTGCACATGATAAGTTCCAATTGCTAAGGAGAGCACAGAGGTCCAAACCAATGGACTGTGAAATCCTCCAACATGTACTGAGCACTCGTTCCCCAACATTATGCTCTTTAACCACTATGAACTCATGCAATGCTTAGAAGAGTTTCCTGAACAATGTAAAAGTCCAGATGTGTCCATCCCCATTCATAACTGCTGTCCTTCACCAGCCCTCATGGGGTTCTGCAGGCCCATCATAAACCTGGAAGGCCTGGCGATGCTCTAGTGTTTCAGTTACTGATAGGAAAGATGGATCCTTTATGGATCATTCTCCTTAGAGCAGGAAGGAGAAAGGACCAGGACAAAGGCTGTCACATCAGTGGAGAGGGAAGCCGGAGGGGGAGGCTGCCTTGTGAAGAGTATGCCTCTCTGTCCCACGAGGTGTAGGGATCATGTGGATTTGCCCCCCTTCTACTTCACGACTCTCACCTACCTGAAGTGTAGGAGCTCACTGAGCTCATGTTTCCCCTCCTCCATGCTCTCACCTCTCTGCTATTTCCAAGTAAATCTTCTCTGTACCAAATGTTTATTGACCCCATGCTGCCTCCTGAACCCACTGCTTGTCACTTTTCCCTTGTAAACAACTCAGTCCCTGGTCTGAGGTCTCCTCAGGACTGTTGAAACAGCAGTTGCAGGCACACCCCATGGCCAACGCAAGGACAGCAATACCCATTACATTTAGAACCAAAGATTTTCAACTAGAACATTATCATAAATGTTCCTGATTTGAGAGCTCAGAATTTTGACTACCTGATTGCTCATCACTTCCAACCTGGAAAATGAAGCTTTGCATGATCAACCCAGCATGCTGCAGAAAACCATTTTACTTTGTAGCATGGTTTTGTGCTGTATCTTTGCTTTAGATTTCCTCTTTATTTCACATTGAAAACAGTTTCCTGCTCACTTATGTTCAACAAACTTTTGCACCACATTTCCCATGAATTTTCTGGACATGGAATTTTAAAAAGTAATTAGCTAGATATATTACCAAATTGTCTTACTCATAAATATCAAATAGTAACATAAAAGAAGCATATGCTGTTGTGGTTCTTCAACTGGGTGCCAGATGGCAATACTAAGACTCAGACAGACTCTATGTTAGAGTGGGTTGGGAATACACCACTCAAATAACTTTTTCTTAGCAGCAGGAAACTCTGTTTCCAGAAAAATTAACATTTTCCACCGAAGACTTCTGCTCGCATATTGTAGTTTTTCATATCTGCACTACTGAAAGACAATGTTTTGGTTTGACAAAATGAATGCAAACATCTTCATCTGGGTTAACTGCACCCTAGTATGTCCTCATCCTGAGCTGCTGGGCTGCTCTATTTGTCATAGCTCAAATGCCTGGTAGCACCTTTTTCATTACAGACTTGGTTCTCCAGTGTCACAGTCTTGACTAAGGTTGATATGAGCACAACATCTGCCAAGCACAACACCCATGCACATGTCCTCTGTGCACCAAGAACTTGCCTGGGCACAGGATGAAGCAGACGGCCTCTGGACAGCATGTTCAATAACATGTTTGAAGGAAATCAATGCACCCATCGTAATTCACTTAAGCATCTGAAACAAAACTGGTCACAGGACACTGAGATATTTCCCTTCAGCCAAACAAAATGTCTTGCATGTCAAATCAGAGATGTCATAGATTCTGACTTTCCAACCAGGTGTACATCACTGCCAAGAGAACAGGAAGATTCTCTGGTGTTCATACTTCCAGATAAGACAGGATATCTTCGTGGATGATAAATTGCACAAACTGCAGGGTTTAACCCAGAGACAGGAAAAATTTTAAAAATATTGTCTGAACTGATTGTGAATTCAAATCCCATAAAAAAAAAAAGTACTTGAAAAGCACTACACATACAAAATAAGGACAAACTGTGAATTGCAAATAATCTGCGAACGAAACACTCGCAATGTGTTTTGGTTTTGTTTTTTTCTTATTGAGGTTTACAATGTAACTGAGCCTATTCCAAGGTGACATGCTGCAGACATGGTGAGAAGACTTCCAACCTTTGATCATAAACCTGACACCTCCTAGGCTCATCAGAAAATGAGACTGCATTTCTAGCATAGTTCTGTTCTGCGTAGCCTTAATTTCCTGAAGTCCTTTAAATGGAGAATGGTCAAAGCCTGACCTCCCCATCCCTCTGAGCTGGCTGCAGCCATGACATACCACCGTGTGTTCACACCATGCAACACAGCTGTGAACGTGCATTCTGCATGCAGAGGTACAAGTGTGTTGGGACACTCCTCTTTAACTTAACCATATAAAACTCCTGTTTCCATCCCCAAATACACAAGCCCTTAGTAGCTTAGGACCCTGGAATCCTCCGTACCTTACAGGAGCCTGCCTTCAACAGCTTGCTCTCAACAAATAAAACAAATAGGAACAGAGTTAATGAACTTTCTGTATCTTCATACAAGTACAATCCAATTAGTCTGATTTGCTGAAGAACAGGAAACATCAAGTAATCTCAGATGGTGTTAACAGACTCTCCAGAATATCTCTAGAATCACAGTAGTGGCAATCATGACACATCATGTCTTGCTGCCAGCCCATTCGTTCAGCTCTCATGAGATACTAGAGTAGCCCCAGAGGAAGAGATCAGATCTCTAGTGCTGCTGCATCAGAATAAAGATGCTATATGGTGTTTTGTGCCATCTGTTCTCCTAGGTTGTTGTTTCAGGGTCTCATGAACATACAGAAAAGCATTCAAAGATACTGGAGTAGTACAGTATCACTTTTCCTCATAACTGCGCCGTGGTTTTGCAGAAGTCAGGAGTAAAACTGATTTCTCCTGCATATTTTTGACACACATGCAAATAGCATTGTGTAGTATCTAACAAAAATAAGTGGCATATTTTCTATCTTGTATTTTATAGTTGATTTTTTTTTCTTCTCTTGCCAAGTGTTTGCATTTGGAGCAAAAGGATGCGTTTCCAGCATAGCAGAGCACAAGCACCAGTCTACCTTTCAATTGAATGTAGCTACAGCACATATACTGAAGAAAGCAAAGGCCATTCAGACTAACTAAGAGACTGACCTGCAGAACCTAAGACTGGAAAATTTCCCTTGACTTAATGTATGGTCTCCACATGAGAGCATACCTCAGCAAACTCATGACCACAGAGGAGGACGTGTTACCATCTCTGACTCATCCATTACAGCAGCAGGGTGAAGATACCAAAAAGATTACCTTCTGCATAGAAAGCACAGGAGTCGCTTGTGTCTCTCTACTTAAATTGTCCACACTTAAACATGGTGAGGAAAGAGCAGGTATTATCTCTACTTTTACATATCAGGCTGGAGATGTAGCTGCAGCGGTCAAGATATCAGTTTTATGTTACACCCAAAGTCATAGCTGAGAAAGGACACTGTGAGAGGCATTCACTGCAGGTGCTTCGGGACCATCTGTAAAATGCAATGTTGTGCAGCGAGGATATTAGGCATGGGCAGTTCTGCAGATAACTGGGAGGCATACAGGGGAAATGCAGCAAGTGAAAGGCAGGTTCCGCTCTTCAATAACTGCAGCTACACCTGAGTCTGGCCATGTGCCCTGCTAGTCCTGACTTGCTGATTTGAATTCTGACTTGACTGTGGACCTGTGTCATCCTACAAACATGCCTGGAGACCTGGCCTGTGGTAGGCCCTGGCTACCATCCCTGGAAAAGCTCTGCCCACCTTGCTCTGTCCTGACTTGCCAGTCCTGTTGATGCCCTGGCTCCTGGCTGACCTTCACCCGCCGAGAAGACCCACTTTGGCTCGTTCCTAACACACCCTCTCTAACAGGATCCCACAGCCCCCCCTGCTTAAAACAGGGGATGCATCACATAAGGGTGGATTCAGAAATTATCTATCATAGTATAAAAATAGCTTCTGTACCTCAAAAGCGCATTTCTAGAATTCCCAAGCATCTAGCAATACAAACGGCCATTTACACAAATGCCACATAAAACCACTTACATTTGTTTCCTGCCTTCAAAACTACCTCAGAGGCTTTAGAAATTCACCTGCCTACCTCATATTCAAAGAAAACAATCCCACAGGTTTAAACATTGTACTTAAACCAAACATTTTGCTTTATTTCACCTTTAATAAATGCCAGATAAAAGAGCATGCCAATGTGACATCAGAAAATCCCCTCTTGCCTGCATTTCAAGGACAATTCAAAACAGCTTGGTCCCTCACTGACCTCAATAGTCAAAGGCTGAAGAGAACAATCACAGCCCCGAAAGCGAACCAAACAGTTGAACAACAAAGAACCTAGAAAGTATAAAATCAAGCTCTTTTTGATAACGGTCACATGAAAATCAGAAGTCTTTGACACAGTGATGCTTAAATTCACTTAAGCATTCTGTGCATTAGTTGAACAGTTTTGCCATTAGTTGTACAGCTGAACAACAAAGAACCTAAAAAGTATAAAATCAAACTATTTTTCATAATGGTCACATGAAAATCAGAAGTCTTTGATACTCACAGAGATGCTTAAATTCATTTAAGCATTTTCGCCATTAGATTTCAAGTTCCCTGACTAGGAAATACTAAAAAATTGTTCAGCATCACCTCAGAGTCCCTGAAATCCTTACATCTCACTAGATTCATTGTCTACTTCATTGCATGTTTTCAATGAATTTGGGATGAGGGGGCTCAATATCACCATGAGTATGATAGAAAAAGCTGCTGGTTTTAAACTGGACTAAGTTCAGGACTTGCTGTCGTATCTTCACTTGAGTCAACAGTGTCTAAAAAAAAGCAGAAATAGCAATAAAGAACTAGTAGGGTCTTGCATTAGCTGCCATATCCTTCAGATGCTCCAGGGCAGAGACTTTTCTTGTTTCTTAGCTTTTGTAATATTCAAAGGTGTTACTATTTAGCGGATGGATAGTTCCACAAACAAGCTACTCATCCAAAACAATGCAATTACTTACATAAGGGATAATTAATGTTCCTTAGAATTTTACCCACAGCCCTTTCTGAAATTAGAGCCTGTGGACTAGTTGTCACGTAAACATTTACGGGAGGCATTTCTTGCCAGTAAGTATTACCATTAAAAAAAAGAAAAAATCCATACAGAAGACTAGAGAAGAACAAAGGGACATGAAATTAAGTGGTTTCCCAAGGATAGCTGCAGAACACATGCCTCCTGCAACTCAAATCTTCATCTTCACTGAATCCTTTCTTTGTACCTTATATAAATACACATTCTGGATTTTGAGCATTTCTTTCATTCTAACATCATTATTGGTAGCTGTTGAGAAGCCCAGAGCACAATCTGTTCCTACCAAACTTTCCTTAATTGTCACTAGATGTAGTCTTAATGGATTATCTAAAAGTGTCAGTAAAAACGAGAGAGGGGACTGTGGTTCAATAAGGTTAAACTTAAATCAAAATCTGGGCACTTATAAAGGATCTGAGAAAGGTAGAAAGGTTCAGTCTTTCCTGATGTTACACTTTTTAATTAAACATGGCTTGAAAAGCATCTTACACCACCTCTGAGTTCCCCATGCACTTGCTTTTCAGGCTGAACTGAGCTCACAAGAGAGGTGATGGACAGTTCAGGACACAGCGGAAAGCCAGTTGCCACTCAGCAGCGCAATTTAAGAATGAGCAGAAATATCCCCTGTCTCCAAAAACCACCCAAGCCTCACAATGAAAAGTCTGAGAGGCAGCTGTAACAATGCAGTGCACCAAGCAGTGGGATGGCAGTGCCCACTTGCTTGTAAAAGGGGGAAATAAAAGATAAAGAAACAAGGTTTCTGACGAGGAGCAGAACCGTGACCAACAGAGGCTCAGATCCAAAAGCACTGAGTCATGCTGTGGAGTCAGTAATTCTCAATTATCTGCAGACATTTTTAGAGCTAGAAAAATAGATCCTAAACAGGTTAAACGACCCACTGTGACAAAAGGAAGTACTGCTTGAAACAGGGATAGCTCATTTTCTCTCTTACACCTGCTACTTTCACTGGAGTTTAATTAGTATGTAATACTGTACCAAACAGGACAGGAATAATGCTCTTCTGTCTTATATCCCTAGGCAGAGTTGAGATTAGTGATGTTTTCAGGTTGCTGTCACATTCATTTCATTACCATGAACTAGTGTTGCATCTCACATATGGAAGTGCCATTTCTACCTGCAAGGGTGGTGAAAAAACCTACAATGTGTGAGCCAGACAAAAGCACTGAATTCCTGCCCAATGTATGGATGGCTGTGAAACAACAGAGGAGCAGCGGGAAGAGTAACACCTCTTCTGGTCTCCTCAACAGATTCTTAACCATGAACCTTAAATAAACCATGAACTGGGACAGTTACTTCACTTTTAATGAAAATGGCAAGTATATTTATCATATAGTGCCTAAACCCCTCTCAAGTATTTTTTTTTTGAACCAAATGCCCTCTTTACTTACACTAAAACCTGCCGCTTTCACTATGACAACCTCCACAAAGCTATAATGAACTGCATAAACAGACTATCAGACTAAAACCAAAAATGGTGGAGAGCGTTACACAGCATTTGAGTGAGACTGGTCTGGCAGACTGATGCCAGTGTACACAAGCCATGTCTCCTGAGATCCCACTGCAGACCATGGAGATCCAGTCAATGCAGCTAATGGAGTTTTGGGCACAGTTCAATTGATGAGCCATAGATTTCTATGTTAGGATGATCTGAATTCTTCCGAATCCACTAATTTAACCAACAACTTACACTACCATTGGAAAGTAGTGAGCTGGCTCACGTTTGGATGCCTACAGTTTAGATTAGGGTTTGTTTCAGTTGCCTACCATAAGGTACCAGCAGAGCTCCAGCTGTCTCCAGTAAATTACGAGCTTG
Organism: Trogon surrucura; assembly: GCA_020746105.1. NCBI lineage: Eukaryota > Metazoa > Chordata > Aves > Trogoniformes > Trogonidae > Trogon > Trogon surrucura. Next base: position 52,432,422 of record CM036622.1, read on the forward strand.
TTTTTTTCTGATGGCAGCCTTTTCTATTCACTTACACTGTTTAAATATCCTATGACATTCCTGGTGCATTAGTATCAAACTCATCTGATTTAATAATAATAAAAAATCCCCCAACAAACGAACCAAAAAACCTCTTTCAGCACTCTTGGAGCTGTAGCCAAATGTTCTCCACTGGGTGGTTTAAAATCAAAACTTCTGCCCTCAAAGATTAAGTCTAGAGTCTCTGTGAAGCACAAGCCAGTGCCAGAATGGGTCAGTGGCAAGATTCAATGACTGAAGCACCAAAAAAGTGTGCCACACTGTTATTCTTTTTTGCACCAGTTTTATATTTGTATAATGAGTTGTACTGCTTGTCTTCTGTGTATCAGCTCTATTGTTTTCTATGTATGAGTTGCAGAATTATTATTTATTACACAAAGCACAATTTAAGTGAGTCTCAAATAATCATCTGAAACATGCAAGTGGTCCAACAGTGTAAAATCTCTGATTCTGTCGGACTAAAGGTTATTGACAGGAATCTGTCAGGGAGGTGTGATTTGTCACTGATCCCTAACTTCAGAAACAGCTGCTCTTTCTCAATCCTTATAGAAAAACAAAGAAACCTCCTTGCTATGTTTACAGAGCGACTGAGGAAGAGAACTGGGCTTTCCTAAAGATCTGGATTTCTAAAAATACTATATTAGGGAAGAGTCAGGTAATATGGTAACCTAAATGGTCAAGAAATATTCATAGAATAAAAGGTCACTGATTGTGCACCTTAGAAAAAGCTTCACTAACAGACCTATTAAAAGACTGTCAGGAATACTATCTACCCACAGAATGGTGAGTTTATTCTGAGTTTTATTGTTTTAACTGGATTCTCTAGGTAATGCTCTGGTCAGATGTGGTTGTTCTTGAAATATTTGCAGATAAACCATGTTATCTGGTTGAAATGACATTGCTGCTCTCTGTCTGTCTGGTTTGTCTGGAGATGTGCCCAAGATATGTCGTTACAACATTTGCAATGATACATGGTCACATAAACTCCAGTGTCCTGAAGCTTATCCTTATCCTATATACAATAGTATATGCAGTCATTAAAGACTTCTGAAAGAAACAGCACAGTCTAGGCTTATGTTTTTGAAAAATAGGCATCTTTTACTGGGTATCTCATGGCTTTAATTGAGCTTGTTGCTTCTGGGAAAACTGACCTTCAGTATCTTTGATCAGGTCTCAGAATCAGAAGTTATATTAAAAGCCACTTGTCATTGTGTCACACTGTCACTTCAGTGTGCTCTGCATTATTCCACTGCGTTAGGAAAATAGAAGATGCTGGTGTCTCATAAATCAGTATCTATATAAAGGAATGTCACAAAAATGTACTTCACCTCTAGCAGTGCAAACAGTATAGCTCACCTTTAGGTTTGTTTCAGAGTCATCACGTTAAAAAAAGAGGAAGGTGCTACAGGAGTCAATAAAATAATAAAAATATCAGAACACAGCCATCTCTTTCAGAGCAGCACTTTTCTATATCTTAACAAATAAGACCATCTAGAAGAAAGGCATCACTTGAAAGCAGATCAAAGTATGATAAATAAGTTCGACTTTTCCAGAAATTTTTACACTTAGTAAAGTGCCAAAAATACCACAAAAATATTTTATGCAACTATTATTTTCAACCAGTTTAATTATAAGCTTAACATAATTGAGAGAAATCACTGCATAGTTCCAGATGGTATGTGAAATTTATTGGCTTTTATATAAAAAAGAGTGATTGTTAAACTATACTGATTTTTAACGAACCTCTTAGATTTGTAAAACAATTTAAAAATAATATTGTTAGCAATGACGGCACTTTTTCTATAAAGAAAATCCAGTTCACATGAGAAAATAATACAGCCAAGGGTCTACCAGCCTAAAACCAAGTTCATTATAGTACAGTAAATACAAATAAAAAACTTAGTAAGAGATAATTTCCCTACATGTTAAATTGCTATGGTAAGCAACTGAAATAACAGCCATTTCCCCCTAATCTGGGAACTGATGAATGGTGATTTCAAAAGCCCTTTTTTGGCCTTCAAGATGGCTCTGGGCAGACAGGCTGAGGACCAGCAGCTGTGACACAACAGGGACAAGCTGCCTCCCTGGTCTTCAGCCACAAGGAAATGTTCTCTGACCTGCAAAACTATGTGCTGCAATGATGTTTAAGTAAGACTATGTGGGAATCACAGAGTCATAGAATGTGTTGAATTGGAAGGGAACTTTAGAGGTCATCTAGTCCTGCAGTGGGCAGGGACATCTTTAACTAGATGAGGTTACTCAATTGCCCCATCAAGTCTGACCTTGAATGTTTCCAGGGATGGAGCCTCTATCACCATCTGGGCAACCTGTGCCAGTTTTTCACCACCCTTGCTGTCAAAAATACCTTCCTGACATCCAGTCTAAATCTACCCTCTTTTAGTTTTAAACCGTTGCCTCTTACTGCATCACAACAGGCCTTGCTCAAAAGTCTGCCTCCACCTTTCTTATAGGTTGCCTCTAAGTACTGGAAGGCTGTTATAAGGTCTCCCCGGAGTCTTCTCTTATCCAGCCTGAACAACCACAACATTCTCACCCTGTCTTCATAGGAGAAGTGCTCCAGCCCTCTGATCATTTTTGTGGCCCTCCTCTGGCCCTGCTCAAACAGGTCCATGTCCTTCCCATCTTGAGGGCTCCAGAGATAGATGCAGCACTCCAGAGCTGGAAGCTATTGAAAGTGAATACTGTGTATTCCACATCTAGAAAATGCCTGGAACACTCTGGGGAGCTAGAAAATAACATTGAAATTGCTACCAGGACAGTATGTTTCTTCATTTCCTTTCTTCTTCTCTGTGACCAGGGAGTTGTTATGTTAGTAATGCAATGCTAGCCTTGATCTGGCAATGTCTTCTGGGGTGGGGAGAAAAGTGTCTTTTAATAATAATTGTACACTTATAACGAGGAACAGGCTGGAAGAGGTGACCAGACTCACTAGTGAGGTCAGAGATAATTAATGAACTGGAATATCACAGGTGGAAACAACCTTATGGCTGATGAAGGTAGCTCTTGCATTCAGAGCTTCAAATGGGGAAAGGCTTCAGCTCTGTCCATCTCCTTAACCCTGCTGTGATTGGGAAGCTGTTCCAGAGCTTCCCCATAACTGTGGCACCTGGTACAGACAGGGCAAATGCCCAGAGCAACGTGTGGGTACAGCGGGGTGGACACAAGGCTAAAAATGACACAGCTCCTCTAGGAAATCTGTGCCTGGTTGTTAGGGACTGCTACCAGGTGATGGTGGGACACTAGGGATGGGACTCAACTTGCTAATTAAAGTACCTAAAATTAAGGATCTACATTAGTCTGAAAATCATCTTTAGTTCTTTAGGCATGATTGGCTGTATTAGCTAGATCCGTGTAGTTCAGATGGTCATGCAGACACTGATATTTAGGTGTCTTAATGTGTGAACTTAAGCCACCTCCAGCACTTTGTAATTCTACTGAACGGGCTGATGTGCACATGGTATGCAGTGGCTGTTCAGGGCAAGCAGCCAGGAAGGTTGCAATGACCAGAGAAATACTCTATTTTCCAATTCTTGTTAAAACTCATTAAGAAAACATAAAGAGAAGCCTGTTTAAAGTACTTCTGTATATAAAAAAAAAGCAGTATATTTTTTTATCCACCCACATTGTCACATGGAAAGCATACATGATTATATTTAGTCCAATTAGAAACCAGAACTACCTACCTAGCATTTCTTTTTGTAAAACATTAGCACTTAGACCACAGCAAAAGAGCTATACTGAATCTGTGTTTTTATTCCTTAGTTTTGCTCTCCCCAGTATGTTTTAAAACCCCTGTCTTTACCGGAAGCCATTGGAGGGATGTCAGGAGATAGTTCAATGACCTCTGTATGCAGGAATTCAGATGGAAAGTCCTTTATGACCATAACATTTATAAATGTGTTTATATTCAAGCTGAATCATATGGTGAGATACAGCATGGAGAGGCAAAAAGTTGACATACTGCTTGGGACCTAGAAAACCAGATGACTTTAAGATTACTTCTCTAACATGTAATTGGATCTAAGATGTTTCCTCTTTATCTTCAAGAAATCCTTTATTTACTTCCAGGACAATCTACATCTGCAAGCTGCAAAATGCATTTGATGCTTACTTACTGAAGGAAAATCTCCTGTCCCACTTTTCAGACATTCTTACAGGAATGTAAAAAGAATATTCAGAGATTCCTTAAGTCAACAGGATTAAGGACTGTCAAGTACATTGCTTAGAAGGTTTAAGTCCTATCTACATGCTAAGGATTTTATTATACTTTCACGAGAATATTTACACTGGCAGTTAGGGATGTCTCTAGGGTTTAACTTTTTTTCTCTTTAATGATAGCTAGGGAGGTAAAATAACTACCAATTGGGATAAGAAATTGAACCCCTGTCTCCCCAGCTCTCTCCTGTCAGTTTAATTCATTGCATAAGTGTTAATCTGACATCCTTTATGCTGAACACTGCATTATTTTACTAACCCTTTAACTATGGGTGTGTGCAAGTGCTGACGGCTTGAACACCACAACCACGCATCATGCTGCTCCCCGGGGAAGCCACCACAGTGCAAGGAGATCTGTGATTTGGAGAGGCTGGAAGGAAAGATGGGAAGGTGAAGCAGGGAAGGAGCTTGCCTTCTGGGGATAGATTAACCAAAGGAGACAGCGGATATAAGGAGAGAAGAAGAGTGTGGCAGCTACCAAGGAAGAATAAGCACTCAGAAAACTGAGCAATGTTTGAGAAATAGGCAGAAATAAGGAAAAAGAGAGGAGATGTAGAAGTAGAGCAACAAGCTGAAAAACAAAAAGCCTGACAGCCACAACCCTGGTTTTAGCACATCCCACAGCGTTGGGTGTGGTACAAACATACAAAGCAAATGACGCAGCTCCTTCCCCAGTGAAATAACGATCTGTATTTAACTGAGACACACATAATGAGTACTGAAAGTACCTTCTGCAGCTTGATACTCTACAGCCTAGTAAGAGCAAGTAGGAAACTAGGACTCACAGTGGTGTCTGCTGGAAAGAGATATATTGGACTCATCTTGGAACATCTCAACAGATAAAAAATAGAAAGAAAAATTAAATGAAAAAAAATTCCATGGAAATAGAACTCAGGAAAAAATCCACTAAAACATTTCTAATAAAAGTAGGGGGGGTTGTAAATATATTTTCTGTTCTTCTGTCTTCCCTTCTTTCTCTCCTTCCTTCTCTTCCAGTAAATCTGAAAGAAAGGAAAAAGGCACAAACCCTTCCTTCTTTTCCCACCTTTAGAGAGGTGGCAGCAAAGAGAGAGGAAAGAAGACCAGAACAGTGGAACAAGAATGCTATGGGAAGTTTGGAAAAGGCATAAAACTTTATGCCCAAGTCAAGTAAAAAGAGTGGGAAAGGGAAGGAAAGATAAAATTTCTTCTTCACTACAAAATGCAAGTTGCTTCCTTTACATGTTTCCAGCCTGTATGAACTAGTATCCTCTTTGAAGACAAAAATAAGGCTTAATTTATTAGTAAATATAGCAACTCTCCTAATATTATATCTGTGTTTTATTAATGTGAAGCAGTACAATTGTAGATCTCACAATTTACTCAACATCAAAGAGTAATTTTCCATAGTGGATTATGTATTGAATGCTTCTGCCTCCACCCAGAAGGCCAGTTTGCTTGCAGATGAGGAGTGATGCACCAGACAATAACCAGATTGATAGTGCTTTTAGGGGATGCAAAAACAAGGATTGCATTGACTTGGCATCATTCAGACTCTGGAAGAGTTCATAAAGTAGTACTGGGTTGTGAAAGAACAGAAAAAAAATAAAAATCAGAAGTCCAAATTTCTGCTGAATACTGCATACATACGAAAGAAGTTGGGGGAAGGAGGAGTTAACAAGGTCTTTTGGCCTACCAGTGCTTATGTCCAGGTCAGAGAAAGCACAGAAAGTCACCAGGAGAAATATAAGGTCTGAGAGTCCAACGTGACAAGGCAGGAACCATCTGTCTGCTCTTTGTTCAAACAGAACTAAGCCTGGTGGGGTCTTTGTTAAAAAAAAACTTTAAAAATAACACTGGCTTTTTAGTTGAAGGGAATTTAGAGGCTATATTTTGGGAATACAGATAGGTAAACAGTGACTTTGACTGCTTTATTAAGTTAGCATGCCCCGGGATTAATGGTTCTGGCAGCCAAGATTTTCCTGTTTTGGAAATACCTGCATTTAAGCAAAGAACATGCCATTTATTGAGACTTTGATGCACGATAATAATATAAACCAAAGCACAATGGTGTTATTGCCTTTTCTAATTCTAATTTAACTACCATTGCTTAAGTACCTTGCTTGACCATGAACAAATTGCAGCTTTCATCCTTCCCAGCAGTTACTACCAAAGATGGATAGGACTAGAAGAAAACCATCAAAGAAACAAAATCTGACATCTATGAACTATAGAAGAAAAAACTAATGGATAGTACAGCCTGAGATGCCTTGATCTAGCTGCCAGCTTCTTTGATGAGCTCTCTCAGAGCATTTACACAGAACTGGGACTGAAGGTGTTGTTTCTTAAGTATGCCCTTCACTAAAGACAGATTTTATCAGTGCAGTTCCCACTTGTGCCCTGTGGCAAAAGGGACATGTTCATCACCAAAAGAAGAGGGAAGGAAGGAAAAAACCTCCCACTGTCCCAATCTGAATTTAAGGCCCATTATTCTTCCTCAGCATGCAACTGCCAGAAACACTGTGAAGTTTATCTCATTCTCCTCCCACAGAGACAGAGGCTGACCATCACTTAACACATTCAAACACATTACAAATGAAGGGCACTATATTGGAGTTGGAATATAAGTAAAATCTCCAAATAATGGAGAGTTCATCCTTCTGTTGTAAATGGCCAACTTTGATGTTATTTTGAATACGATAAAGTATCTTCAGGGCTTTGGAAATCATCAGGTGGAAAATGTATTGACCAACAATACAACATGGATTATAAACGTCTTAGCAGAAGACACAGGAGGTGGTCTCACCACAATTTTTTGAACAGACAATAAAATGATGTTGAAAGATACAGAGTGGTCTCATGAAACTCACTTTATAAAATGGATTTACAGTTTTAAGGACAAACAACTCTAACAGAATGTGCCAGCTAATCCAAATGGAGTAAATGCAGTCCGGCAGACAAGTCAACGTAAGACAACCGAACTTTGCCCATGCAGTGCAAAAGGTGTACTGCAGAGCTCTGAATGTCATGCTGCAAGACAGTGGAACTGCCCAAGTGATGCAGATACAAATGTTGAGAAGTCTGACATTCACTAAATCTGTCAGAATCTTAGAATCATTAAGATTGGAAAAGACCTCTAAGATCAAGGCCAACCATCAGCTCAACACCACTACGACCACTAAACCATGTCCCGAAGTGCCATGTCTACACATTTTCTGAATACACCAGGGATGGTGACTCCATCACTTCCCTGGGCAACCTCTTCCAATGCTTCACTACTCTTTCAGTAATTTTTCCTAATATCCAATCTAAACCTCCCCTGGCACAATTTGAGCCTATTTCCCCTCATTCTAAGAAGACGACAAGTTATGGAGCAAGAGGACTCAGATCCTCCTCCAAGAAACTGCACAGGGTCAGGCCTGGTTCCTCTGGCAGACAGAGAAAAAAAACAGTCTCTGCTTGAAATGAGTTGTCTGCATGGAGGAAAATCAGGTGTTCATTTTGTGCTTCCAAGACACACTTGTTCTCCCTCTTTAGATATTCCAGTCATGCATGCTGTTAGAAGAAATCTGGTAAGTCGGACTTTCCGCCTGAGGTTTGCGTATCTGGTTTCACATTCTTTGCACTTTTTTAAGTTGAAGTAGACAAAATAATAAGGCATCAGCACTGGTAGGCTTAAAACGGTGCATCATCATGCTCTCCATGTAATTATTTCATCAGGCAGAGGAAGGCTAACTGAACTGATAGGTGTGTAGTGCATGAAGATGAGCCATCACACAGTGTTTTGATCACATTTTACCCACATAAATGCCCCTTGTATGATTTGCAGAAGCTTTTCTGACTGCTTCTCTGAAGCAGAACCTGCTGTGATCTGTTGTGGTTTTCCCAGTTGTTTTCTTCTTCTTCCAGAAGGAATTCTTGAATCTTGATGAAATAAGACTACACTAAAATTCTTGCAAAAAAATTTCCTCATCATTAAACTATGAGGTATGAGAAAATGCCATAATCTATGGGTTTAATTACTTTTGATTTTTCACTAAGCTCATACTCTGAATATAAACACCAGAAGTCAGATGCACACGTTTATTTTAGCACTGCAACCACTTCTCTGCCTTGACCATTAAGCGTTAACACGAAAATGCTCTAAGAACATCCTCTACATGACTAACAAATCTTCAGTGGCAAAAGAGATTACAAACAGAAAGAAATCCCCTCCCTTTTTTAGAGGAGGTATAAACTACCCATCTTGTCCAAACCACAATAAGAATTACATATCGGAAGTACAGACTTCCAAATCCGAACAAAGAAAACACTTTTCCTCCTATACTTTTTTTTTAAGCTTTCTCCACTTTGTTCCTAGTGAAAGATATGAGGTATGACAGTGAAACCTGAGCAGAAATAAATACATCACTGTGATCAAAGTACTTCCAATCTGATGGGTGTATTTTTCTGACTAGTTGCAGATGAGGAAAAAATGCCAACGCCTGCATTTATTTTGATCAATAGCACTGAAAAACCTTATAAAATCCTTCTTTAATCTGAGCATGTCCTTGAATGAAGAAAATATAAGAAAAGAACAATCACTTCCTTCTGTGACAAAGCCATGAAATAACGTTCTTTACTACTTGTTCAACTAAAGGAGATTGTGACCTCTGTATCTCAGAGTCTGTTTTGGATACCTCAGACTACATGTGTGCTAATGTGTCAAGCAGATGTAATGTTTAAGTATCTGTCAGGCTCAAAAGTTTAATAACAACAACAAGAGCATCAAAATGAAAAAGTTTTGTGGGGGTGGTTTTTTTTCCAGAAATAAGAATCCAAAAGCTTAACCATGTACATTGACACAACTAAGTATCTTTCTTTTAAATACCAAAACATAAATATTAAACCATGGCCAACATTCTGGTAAATTAAAGCACAAGCTTAACAGAATTAAGCATAAGCTTAAATACTGTGGATTTCAATAGGACAAAAGCCCATTTTCATAAAGAAACAATTTCCTTAATTGGGCTTATGATTACAAATGCATGTTAAAATTTCATGATGTACCAACCTCAAACTATATTTAGGAAAGGCACAACTCTCTGAGTTTCAGTGTGTTTGATTTAATAAATACCAGCTTCACTTGATGGGTGTGGAATATATTTAGCAAGCTGAGAACTTCATCTGATCAATGATAAGTATGCAGCAAGTCAGCAAATCAATCAATGATACCAACAGAAGCTACTTCTATAATAAGGCTTTATGGAGATTTCTGTTTAGTGATTTATATCTCAATATCAAATTGTGACAAAAGTATGGAATTCAGATCCAGGCTTTAACGTACAAAAAACTAAGGATGCTTCTCATAGCTATGCTTAAGTTTAGAAGAAATGATTGAGTGCATGACCCAAATCCATAGAGGCTCTACTGCTTTCAGTGCTCTGAATCATTTGTCCTTCAAGGGTATTAAATTTTATTTGTTAAAGTTTACTAGTGAGAGAATGAAGAGACTTAATTTATTTCCACATTTTCAAGATCACATTTAACTTTCCAGAAGAGCATACAATTTCTGAAATGGAATGCATTTCAATTTCAAACAGAATTTGCATCACACAAAGACCTATGTTGCATTATGCATTTGTTTTCTCATAAATGCGAATGTTAAAAAAACCACACTCCACACATGGAATTAGTTTTCTTTCTTTAAAATGTCATAAAAATCCTTATTTCCTCAAAGTTTAGTCAATTTTGTAACCTGCAGCTAGGACAAAAAGAAGGCCAAAACTGATATTTTACTTTTGATTCAGAAAAATTTTGAATTAGAACAGCTTGCGTTTTTCTTCCCCCTAAAAAACAACGTATGCATTTCAGTGTATGCTGAAGTCACTAGGGACTAGTGATACGCATTTTCCAGAGGATTTTTTTTCTGTAACACATCCATAAGATGCAAATTACATTTATCCCTGATAATTATTAATAGTGTATTACCTACTAAGAGCATAAATATACTATAGAGTTCTTTAGATTTAGTCCCATAACTTCCCTGTATATATAGTGGGGGAAAAAAAGAAAGACTTCTTTCCCTAAGTAGGAGTGTGAAGTTAGATCTTTAACTTCACTGAAATATTGCCTGTGACCTCTACACATTTCAGCAGGCAAAGACTGCAAGTGCTGATCGCTCTCCAACACCCTTCACATGTCCTGCTACGAAGGACAGTTAACTTCTCCTGCCAGTGACTTGGAAAAAAGACTTGCATTGCCTCAGCACAGTATGTCCCTGCATCCCCAGGCTTGACAAACACGGGTGCTCAGACTTGGCATCTGCTTTTGGGATCTCAGGCATAACTGTTGTGACTTGTGTTATTTCTAAGTTTCAAATTGCTATCAGCAGGACTGAGATTCCATGCACCATCCTTGGCAATACAGTTCTACTCATGCCACCCTAAAGCTCTCAGGCAAATGGCTTTGAAGGGAGCTAATTATCATCTGGAAACCTGCAGCACAAACTGTCCTTGTTAAATTATTTGAAGTCAAGTTTAGTGTTGGACATAATATTTTGTATTATACTGTAGCAGTTTATATAAATATTACTCTAGTATTACACGCAAATATTACATGCAACACAATACCTATAGTTGCATTGCATTTTGATTTTTTTTTTTAAATTATCTGTCATTAAGCAATCACGGAGCATCAGGAATCAACTACTGTAGGTTTGCTATATGTTCAATCTGAGGCGAGAACAGCCAGCAAAGAGCAAGGATGCACCTGATGAATTACAGTCTTCCCTTAGATTTGAGGATGGATGTAGAGTGAGTCACAGAAGTGGAAGCTGCCTTGGTCAATGGCTTGCCTTTGCATCATTGTCTCAATGACTGCAAGAATTTCTGAGTGATGGATAGTGAAAACAATTACTAAGTTTCTGCTATGAAACAGCATCACCAATTTGGGAATAATATGTATAATTAGACAGGGCCATACTTCCTATTTCTGCTATCAACCATTTCAAGCTTGTTCCAATACTTAATTATTCTTAGATTCATAAAGTTTTTTTTCCTGCTGAAAAACTTAAATCTTTCTTACTGAAAATTAAGTCCATTACACTTATCTAGCTCACTGCTCTCCATTTTCTAAGAAGCTCTTCTGCATTGAAGATGCCTTAAAATTCTCCCATAGAATCATAGAATTGTCAGGGTTGGAAGGGACCTTAAAAATCATCTAGTTCCAACCCCCTCACCATGGGCAGGGACATCCCCCACTAGACCATGTTGCCCAGAGCCCCATCCAGCCTGGTCTTAAAAACTTTCAGGGATGGGGCTTCCACCACCTCTCTGGGCAACCTGTGCCAGTGTCTCATCACCTTCATGGTGAAGAACTTCTTCCTAATGGCCAATCTAAACCAATCCAGCTCTAGCTTCAATCCATTCCCTCTAGTCCTATCACTATCCGATGTCCGAAAAAAACCCTCACCAGTTTTCTTGTAGGTCCCCTTGAGATACTGGAAGGCCACAATAAGGTCTCCTCAGAGCTTTCTTTTCTGCAGACTGGACAACCCGAACTCTCTCAGTCTGTATTGATAGGAGAGGTGCTCCAGCCCTCTAATCATCCTCGTGGCCCTCCTCTGGACATGCTCCAGCAGGTCCATGTCTTTCTTGTACTGTGGGCTCCAGAACTGGATGTAGTACTCCAGGTGAGGTCTCACAAGTGCGGAGTAGAGGGGAAGAATCACCTCCTTCGACCTGCTGGCCACGCATCTCTTGATGCAGTCCAGGACGTGATTGGCTTTCTGGGCTGCAAGTGCATACTGATGGCTCATGTCGAGCTTCTCGTCCACCAGCACCCCCAAGTCCTTTTCTTTGGGGCTGCTCTCAAGCCAATCACTGCCCAGCCTATATCGGTGCTTGGGATATTTTAAAACAAACTGAGCCTTCCAACAGGGTTATTTTATTTTATTTTTGAAATCTTGACATTCTTTTTGCTTTTCATTGGATTCTCTTGGATTTGTGTTTATCATTATTAGAATGGGGTCCAAGCAGAAAAAAGTGTATATAGCAGAATAACTATTTCCTACATCCTGCTCATGATACTCCTATTAGTACGTCCTCACATGAAATTCCCTTACAGCTTTACAACAGCATCAACAATGTCTGTCCAGATTATGATCCACTACATGCACTGCTGCTGCCCAGTGAAATAGAATATCAGAATCACAGAATTGCCTAAATTGAAAAATAACTTTAAGATCATGAAGTCCAATCATTAACCTGACATTGACAAGTCCTCAACTAAACCACATCCCTAAGCACTATGTCTATCCAACTCTTAAATACCCCCATTTTGTATCTCTGTACTTGATTTCCTTCAGCTTTGTAGTTAGTATTTACGCTTATTTAACTTCATTTAAATGATTTTAGGCTATTTGACAAGCATACCCATGTCACTCTGTATACAAATCTGGTACTTTGAAGTGTCTGTAACACACCCCAGCCCAGCATCAACAGGAAATGTTAGAATGGTAGATTATCCTCCATTACCCAAATCACTAAAAGTATTGACAACAACAAGGTCCAGCACTAGATGCCTGGGTAACTTCCAGTGAAATGTTTTCCCAGCTCAACAGGAAAACATTGATAGGTTACTCTACTGCTTTCCAAGCAGCTCTACACCCACTTCAGGATGATTGTACCCTAACGCATTTTCCTTTATGCCATTTGGGAAATGTCATTTGGAATGTGTTGAAAGCCTTACTAAATTCACAATATATCACATTCACCACTTTTTATCCACTTGGCAGTTCTTATCCTTTTACAGGGATGACTCAATTTATACTTGACAAATTCACATGGTCTATTTTTATCTCCTTATTAAGCTCTACAGGCTTATTAATGGATAGATCTATTCTCCTTTGGGATACACGAGTAAGGCTGACTGGTTGACCACTCTCTCAGGTTTCTTTTTGCTTCCTTGTTCTTTCCCCAAGTACTCACAGACAATTTTAGTCAGGCACTCCTGACACACATTTGACTTATCTATGTATTTTTTTCCTCCCTTGTTTTCACCTGGTCACCTATCTCATTGTTAAAATTCATCACTTTAATTATAGAATCACAAATTTCTTTCAGAAGAATGAAAGAAAGGACAATAAAAATTTCAGACTTTTCTCAGCCATCTTGTTTTGTTTTCTTTGCACATTAAGTAATCGCCTTTCACTTTCTTTTGCACATCTTCTTGTTGTCTTCTAGGTGACTTTCTTGCTGCAAGTTATTCTGTGCCTCAGCTCAATAGCCTCTCTTTCCGAATTCTTGTGTTATTCCTTTGTGTCTGGCTTTCTAAGTTGCTTTTTGAAACACTCTGGCCTCTGAGAGCCAGACCTTACGTAACTTGTTGCCTACACCAGAAAATAGCAGAAAACCATCACGTCACTATTCCCCTCCAGCATGTTGCTAGTAGTCTACTCAGCTGCACAAAGACCTATAATCACAAAAATGTCCCATCTGTGAACCTGTCCTACCAGACCACACACATCCGCTGCAAAGAAGATTCAACTCACTTAAAAAATTTGATCCAAAATGTGTTTTTTGTTTCATGGTGTGCCCACTTGTGCAGTTGCCAAAACTTTTGTAAGTAAAAAAATATGATGAGCCAAAGCCATAAGGAAAGCACTTAATGAGCTATCATTTGTAGCTTTCACATACCATTCTTTATTTCAATAATACGATTTAAAATTATAGCACTGAACACACATAAATGTCAAGTATAATAGCATTTAGTGGAGAAATAAAACAGAAATGGGTAATCTAATTGTTAAGCTATGCACTGAAGTCCTCTCCTACCTTTTTTCTATTCAGCTTACAGAGCTGTTGCAAAAGGCTCTGTCAATACGGTCGTGTATTATTGGCCACCTATTTGTCCTTTTGATCAAACCGACAGCAATTTCCCCTGATTGCTATGCAGCTGGAGTAATTTGGGCCCTGCTCTCCCAGACACTTTTGTGGCAGCTGCATTTCTATGGCTTGCTGCAGCACACCTGCAGAAGGACTGCAGTCCAAGGGCTGCAGTGCTACAAAATACCATATTTTGACCATACTTATGACTGAAGTGGAACAGCTTAATTACAAGGGAACTGGGATTGGGCATTTATGGCAAGCTGGGATGCTACAAGAAGATAAGTGTTGCTACTTCAAATGCAAAGATATCATTCTGATTGCTTGACATGGTGGTGGTTTTTCCTGTATCACACCCATACACTGCAACCAAAAACCATAGCCTGAAACAGAAATCGAAATTCAAAATTCCCTCCAAGCATCTGTGTGCTTCACTGCACCTGCACATCTCCATCTGAGACAGAAAGTGTTTGATTGCAAGGCAAAATCCTGTGCTTGTGTGCTATTTCCCACCCTGTGGTATCAGAGCAATAGCACCAAGAAGTGGTGTGAATCGGCGTCTAATTTACTGCCCATTTCTTTAATTAAGCTGTTGCCTAGGACTGCTTTCAAGGGTAGGTATTTGCTTTTTACCTGGGCTCTTGAAAAGTCCAGTGTGGTGAGTGAAGGGCAAAGGGAAGGACATCTCTCTTTAAAACTGCTCCTGGGTTCCCTTAGTTTTGAACAATAGGAAGGAAAATTAACCACATAACCTGGACCTTCATTCACAAGAAGGGAGATGGAGGCCTGCTCATTGAGAAGCTCAGGGGAGCAGCATGAAAAGGTAAAAGAGGGCTCCCAAAGGTTACAAACACATTTTTACAAACTCGCTATGACATAAAATATATTGTTTTCAATGAACACGTTTGTCCTACGCAACATGAAAGGTAAACCTGAAAATGGTTCAAAGAAACAGTTTATAAAAATCTGTGAACACCAAAAATTGGTTTACTCCACTTACCAGTAGCACTGGAAGAAACAACCATCTGATTTCAGTGCTTTTTACCTTTTTCAGCCAATTCGTGTATCACTGTACTTTTAAGACTATTATTCCTTCATGGGGTTTTACTCTACCCAGTGATAAGTCCTTGAGTGGTAGAGGAAGAAGCATTTCAAGGAGTAAATAACAGAGTTTTATTCTCCAAGCCAAACAGTCCTAGGTAACAGATTAAAGGAAAGAGGTGGGGGGGACCTGTAATTACCTGACATGGTGGACACACAATAAACTGTGAGGCAATTATTAAAGAAAATTCAGCAGACCAGAGTTCATTTCCTGTACAAAGTTCCCCTTCCCCTGAGATTGCAGGCAATTGGGCTACACAGCCTCGAGCACATACCTCAATACCAGAGTCTCTGGGGATTTCAACCCATTTGATCACTTTAATAGAAAAAGTGATGTGACACCTGTTTGTAATCGCAGGGGCTTCCTTATGTAAGTCACTCGTTGCCCTATGAAGTGTGATCCCACACACCGCTCCAGTTTGTGTCTCACACTGGGGTTGCTACTACTTATTAAGTAGCGTCATTTGAGAGACTTTGCATCTTTGAATGTCAATATATCCCCTGGAATTAAACAATAATAATAAGATACTCAGCACTCCTCAGGAAACACACACTGTACACTTTCTGCTCCTCTGTTTTTCTCCAGTAACCAAGACCTTGGCACAGATCTGAGAGAGCAGCTGGAGCCCAGCTTAGTATTAAAATTGAGCATTTGCAATGCTAGTCCACTGGGCTATAGAGCCTCTGCAACCTCTCCAGTTGTAACTGGCTTCTAGAAGGAGGCTAGAAGAAAGGCAGGTTTGGGCTTGGCAGAATGAAAACTATCAAGTAACCAGGGCTTGTTTAAAATAAAAATTAGAAATGGCTGTTTAAGAAAGCTATTCTAAATAACTCACCACGTGCACAGTTTCAGATATATGACATGTGTCTCAAGATGAGGTTCTTGGACCCACTTTGAAAGAGAAGAGCACCACCTAACCCTATTAACAAGGACAAAAAAGAACTCACTGATTTCAACTCTTTGTACTACGGCCCAGCAAAAGTCAGTGCCACGATGTACTGAGTCCACATTTAAACAAAATTAGACTTAACAGCTACCATGTGGCCTGAGAAACTTGGAGCTCCAGCACTGCAACTGCAAGCTCCTGTATGCCCTGCCAGGAGCCTGGCAGATTCCTACTGGTTTCCTAAGTGCATGATCAGCTGTAGTATCAACCTACCTGAGAAGCAAAAGGCAGGAAAGCCAACAAGGAGGCCCACTGCTGTGCTGAGACCACCAAGACTCAGGAACAGAACTCCAGCCATGAGCCATCAATATTTGAGCAGCTTCTCTTTTATGCCAGTGTGCCTACCCAGACTATGCTGACAAGAGCTTGCCTGTGTATCATATTTGTGTAAGGGTGTCTGCACCTCACAGCTGAAAGGAGACTAAACTGCTTCTGCCATTTCTTCATTTAATTTTCCAGCAATTTTCCATCAGTGTATGTGGGAATTTAAAAGAGTGACAAACTCATTTTGGGTTTGTGCTGCAAACCTGATCAGCTAAAGTTTTGTTCACATACCACTACTGTCTAAATAGATTTGCCAGAGACTCAAATCCAGCTGGTGCTGGATGGAGCTTGGGTGAGCAATGCGCTTTTCAATTGACCTGATAAACTGGCAATCCTGAACTACTACACTTCATCTAATTTGCAGAAATTGCTACGCAGAATTCACAGGAATCATAAATCCTGTTGTTTTTTTTTCTGGAATCTTTGGTTCTATAGGTATCTGATTTTGCATTTGGATTCTTCTCCATGTTCCTCTAAACCAAAATACACCATGATTACAAACTGATAATTGTAAGGGGGAGAAAAAATTTGAGACCAGTTTTCATAATAGAATACAGGAAACACAACCACGTATACATCAAGTACTTTTCCTCAGTCCTGTATTTCCCCTTTTGCGTAGTGAGTCTCACAAGGAAGGGACATTTTCACAGCACATTTTTGGAAAGCATGAATAATATGGATCAATATTCATAAAGAGTTTATCTGCAAATATTTCTACACTTTATGTTAGTTCTCCTGCCTGCTGCAGATAGATAATTTTCTATCTGTTTTTCACAGCTCTTTCATCCTTCCTCTTGCCCACTGACTTGGTTCCTACCTGCATTTCTATTCTGTCTATATTTTTTTATTATTTTCATTTTTCAGATGTAATCTTTAAAACTGATCTCTTTGTGTTTCTTACCCTCTTAGAGTCACAGAGAAAGCAGCAGAAGCTGTAGAAGCTTATTTCAGAGTTCAAATAGAGCTATTTGGGATTATTTTAGCATTTTTTTTCTGAGAAAATATTACTACATTGTCACTCTACAGTTCAAATATTGACACGCAACCTCCAGTGACATCTCCTCAAGGGAAGGCTTAGGAATAAATGTCTGTTTTAAGGAGAATGAAAAACATGGTGGAAAGAACAATCCTCCAGGTCACAGGTTGTCTTCCAGGAACTCCTTGACCAGTAACACCATTTCCCATGGTGGGAACTCACTGCCTATTCTGATGGAATGACCCAACCACTCTTGAACACAAGAGAGGTTTACATTATATAACCTATGACAAAGCAAAGCAAATTCTAGACTTGAGGACAGAGAAAACCATGCAACTGTAAAGTGAGCTCATGTGATGCACTCTCCTGGAGGTTTCACCTTGTACCTACTCACGGGTGATGCAGTAAACATTGAGCACTTCATGGAGAATATGACAGATGAACAGATAAACCTGTAGACAGGTCTTTGCATTGATTGTAATGCACAGGTCATGATCTAGTACATCATATAACTCACTTGAGGCAGTTATTTAAATCTAGCTCTCTGGTATTTGACTGCCTCACCATTTGCAACATATTTATTCTCCCTGTGATGGAAGGAACCAATATTATTTACTCTTTAAAGGGTGGAAACCAAGGCATCGAGAAACTAAGTGCATTGAGCAACTGTCTATAAAAATGCTGAAATTGAGCACAAGGACTAATCTACTGAAAATGGATTTAACTAGTAGTTGCGTAGCCCCCAGGACTACCTCTATTTATTCACACAAAGGAGAGGCATTTGAGCTGTAAGCTCCTTCTTGCAGGAAAGAGTCCTGTGCAGACCATTTCTTCAAGGCTTGGCACTTGTTCCCTCTCCTTGTCCATCTCAACTGGATGCCCTTCCAACAGGCACCCTGCAAAAGCCTTTAATGTGCACAATTGTTGAAAAGGAAGCAGAAATCTCAGAGGAGAAAAGACATGCAAGGGAGTAATGATTTTGTGTAGCTTTGATTTATTGACTAGCTGAGGTTATGTATGTATGGTTATTTAATGCCACTGGCTGGCTGAGCAAATTTGTTCCGTAATTTGGAGCGCTTAATGCTGCTGAATGGTCATTACATTGCTGTAGGCTTAATTAACTGGTGGGTGGTCTATAGGTTTTAATATAAATGGAAGCTTTTTTGGTTTTGAAGGAAATGTTTTATTATTTGCCCTTCTATTTTTTTTTTTTTGCACACTGTCTAAGTATTGGCTATAAAACATATCAAAACACACACTGAAATCTTCCTGTCTCGGTCTTTTTTGTTAAAATTTATTTCCTGACACTATTGAGATCTATTCCACCCAAAGCCCTAGCCAGGAATACTTAAAAAAATATTTTTGAATGCATTTATGTCATTAGAGCCTTTCACATTTATATTTAGTTGGTGTCTTTGAAGATTTGCTCTGAGCTGCTTTGATGGTGGAGTATGAGTCTAGCCAACAGACATTGCTCCAGATAGGTTCCAGGGCATATTCAGTACAAGTGAGGTGATGAGCCTGATGAGTTGACAACCCTCTTTGATTTCTGATTTTCGTGTTTCTATTTAAGTGTGTGACTCAAACCTGTAATATTTCCACAATGACCCACGTCTCTGTGACATTTAAGGGACAGCTACTCAGACTGCAGGTGCTCTGTGATTTATGTCAGAACAAATGGAGCTATTCAACTTACCCTACATCCAGGACTTCATTACATAAATCCTGAACTAATCTCCTCTTTGTCAGAAATTAGACCCAGGATTACCTACCTGGGGAACATTTGCCTTTGCAGCAGTGTAAACCAGCTACTTGGAAGAAATTTCTTAGCTGCTAAGATATGTGGAAAGTCCAAGGAAACAACTTTCTTCCTCAAAAAAGCAGGCATAAATATGTCTGATGCAGTGTCCACACAGGTGATGACCTGGTTCTCAGGAGCATCACTAGCTGACTCACAGTAGCTATAAGGAAGGCTCATGGTACACAGATAAATTTCTGCTTTGTTCATCAGAAACATTGGCTTTTTGTAATCCAGGGACTTCTCTCATCACAACCCTGATTATGATAAGATTGCACTGTTAAGGTAAGTGGTGCTCTAAAATCCAGTTGCATCTCTTCCCTGCAGCACTCAGAACAGTTTAGTGCCTCCTCTTCAACACTCCCCGAGGGACAGCAGAAAGCAAAGGGAACCATCATCATTTTCCTCAAGGCTGGCCTGGAAAGGACAGCATGGATGACCAGGACATGCACACCAGAGGCACAGCAGCAAGATGTGAGAAGCCCAGTTTCTCCAAAAAATTCATCTCTTCACAAGCATCTCTGGACCTGCACCACACCAGTCCTTGCTGCTGGGCTTTGCTTCAGTGGGTCTCAGCTCAATGTGTGGCTCTTAAATGGCTAAATGAGCACTAAAATCTCATAAAAATATTTGAGAAAATACTTGCCCGTTTTATGCAGTTTGATTTCATTTATTATCCATCAGTCAGCACTATGTATTTACCACTAGTGTGCTCAGTGGCAGTTAGTTTGCTACTGTAGACATTTTCTATTACCTGCTTCTCTGTGTAAGCCACCAACAGTGCGAAATGTATCAATGAATCTGAGTTCTGACCCATAGGAAGCTTCCTGTAAAGCAGTGAAGTGGTTAATTTATGGCTCTGGTAAAGTGCTTTACTACAAGAACATCATATAAACTCCCCTAAATGTAGGTATTTAATTGAGTCTTGCAAATTCTACTTGCCCAGTCAGCTGGGACAAGTAATTATTTTTGATGGACGAATAAAATGTCATTAGTATTTCCATCCTGCTAGAGCTGGAAGATTAGTCTTTGTGGCTGAGCTGATAAATTTCCATGACAGTTTTGCAAGGCTGAATGAAAAAATACATGTAGCTGTGCTTTTAAAACTACATACATGTCTTGATAGGTACAACCACAACTCCTACTCAAACAGGAAGCCTCTTCTATAGGCAACAGGTGTGACTCCTATGGAAATGTTGACACCTAACCAGCTCAAGGTCTTGCTTGGTCTTTGCTGTTTGATAAGGAGCAGTCATTATCTGAAATGCTTCATAAGCATCTAATGGCTGAGTAACATACTACAAGGGCATGCATTAGGACAGTATTTGCTGTGCAGATAAAATTCCTGTTCACCTCATCCCCATACAGGCCTTGATCACATGAATCACTCCTTCTCAAACTGCATATACATCGTCTCCTGAAACGCTTCTCACATCATTCCTACTCTTTTTCCTGAGTTCAATATTAAGGGTTCCAAGCTCCAAACACCCAGTTGAATCCTTACACACAGTGGACACAGGACACGTACTCCAGGATCTGTGCAAAGCTGACGGAGGAAACAAAGCTCTTCCTTAGAATAACAGGCAGGAGAGGTCATTGGTGAGAGCTGATTGCAGGAGAAAGAGTTGAAGATTGCATTAGTCTTCACACCTCTTTAAGAAGTAGTCTCTTCAAAGGAAACCTTTGACTTGAGAAACAGCGATGAGCACCAGTTCCTGGGATTACTCTGAGACTTGAAAAGGAAGGGGTGTCACAGGAGGGACAGCATAGAAAAGCTGGGAGAACTGACATTAGGTGTCAAAATTTGATTATAGCAGGTGTAATCAACCAGTGTAAGAAACATATGGACCTGCCTGAGCAGGTCCAGAACAGGGTCACAAAGATGATTTGGGGGCTGGAGCACTTCTCCTACAAGGACAGGCTGAAAGAGCTGGGGCTGTTCTCCCTGGAGAAGAGAAGGCTACAGGGAGACATTATAAGCAGCCTTCCAGTACTTAAAGGGGACCTACAGGAAAGATGGGGAGAGATTTTTTATCAGGGTGTATAGTAACAGGACAAAGGGTAACGATTTCAAACTGAAAGAGAGTAGATTTAGATTACACAATAGGAAGAAATTCTTTGCTGTGGAGGTGGTAAGGCACTGGCACAGGTTGCCCAGAGAAGCTGTGGATGCCTTATCCCCAGAAGTGTCCAAGGCCAGGTCGGACGAGGCTTTGTGCGGCCTGGTCTAATGGGAGGTGTCCCTGCCCATGGCAGGGGGGTTGGAACTGGATAATCTTTAAGGTCCCTTCCAACTCAAACTATTCCACGATTCTATGATACATGCCCTCACTGAGATACATCCTCCTGCAGCCTCTCACCTTGCAAGAATCTCTGAATCGTCAACATTTCCACCAACATTCAGAATCAGCGTTCTAAGATAAAAAAAACCAACAACATTCTTTCCTGCATGCCATGTTTCTCAGTTCTTCTTTGTTAATAAAAGACTCAGGAAATTCTTGCCAGATTTGTCATACCCTGATCAACAAGTGAATGTTGTGGCATTAACTGCTAAATAAACCTGCAGTCTGAAAGTAACTGGAAACCCAAAAGAAAAAGCATGTGCAATACACTTACCAGATGCACCGAAAAATGGCAAGAAAATATGCCTAGCAAAAGGTCTGATCAGGATATCATAGAAAAATACAGATATTAACTAGATTTTTTATATCATTTTCACTGAAATTAACAGATACAGCTCAGTGTATGTCAGAAAAGATTCTTTGCAAAGTGTTTAAAACATAAATTGTAAAACACTTTGGGTAGTAAATTAACAGCAATTTTTTAGCAGCTCCAATGCCTGTCTACAGTAAAAATAAAATAAAATAAAGTAAAGTAAAGTAAAATAAAATTAAATAAACTGAGCATCCCTTGGCCACTAATAACATGCTCTCTTCCCCTTCTGTAGCCTTATTTCTCTGTGGCTTCTTACCCACTACAATACTATCCTACTAACTTAGAAAGAAGCAGGTTCATGTGGTTACGTATCAGTGCCCTGACAGATAAAGCACAATATGGGACACTAATGCTCAAAGGAGGAAATGAACCTTTCATTTGAAGCTAGAAGGAATCTGGTTTCACGTGTTTTTGCAGAGCAGTGCTGTGCTGCTCCCAAAGCCCAGCGGTGCAAACCCAGAAAGAGGCACAGCACCATAACCTTTTTTGGTCTGGGATCCTATGGGGCAATAAATTACTACTGCTTCTGCTGACTTCCAGAGAGCATTATGCACCTGAATGCTTGCTGTGCTTCTGAAAAATCTCCCTTTAAGTGTTTTTAAATCATAGTAAGGCATTCAGCAGGGTTACAGAATTTATAAAGAGAAAGATTTAGTGAGCAACATTGTTAAAGCAACTTGTATCAACTACATAGAAAAGGGGACACAGATATTCTCTGAAGTTTCTGAGTTACTGTTAAAAGAAAGGGAGTTTTCTCGTTTTCCTCTTACCAAGAAATAAACGTGTCTGCACCGCATCACAGATGCAGCCTTAAGGAGTGTCAGCATTTCCAGGCTTTGAAAGCACATGCACTCTCCCACCTTCACTGCATTTCCTAAAGCCATTAACTTCCATATTCCTTTCACCTTTTGAATTCTCCAAACAACCACCCACACATCTTTATTTTGACTTACCAAGGTAAAAACTCATTCAACCATACCTGACCTAGCGAATTTATCAGCTGGTGAAAGGCTGCAATTCAAGACATAAAAACATAGCAATATTTTACCTGACACCTTTTCCAGCAATCTATGCAAATATATGCATTGCTCCTTGGGTTGTGGGGTGTTTTTTGTTTGTTTTTTTTGTTGATTTTTTTTTAAAAAAAAATTTATTGCAACAGGACACAGGAAACTATTAGAGTGGCATCAATGGCTTGAAAAGACACAATCTAATAAAAGTGCTGGATCAGAATTGTTCTGACAAAATATAGTGTAATAAATACATAATGAAAACAACACCTTGTTAATCACCAAAACATTCCCTACAGACACCAAGGCTTGAACTGGCTTATGGGCAGCATGTCAGGCTTTGACAAAGCATTGAAAAAAGAGATCATTTGTTTGCCAGAACCATAAATCTAACTTGTCCAATTTTCAAACCACTGAAAAATCATCTCCATAGAGTGACTAAATTTTTTCAGACAGTATAATCTCCCAAGGTCTAGTAGTAAAACTGCAAGAATCATAAGACAACTCCCAAAATGCCAGTTTATTTTATGATTTATAACATAACTTGTAACAAAATTATCTTCCTGTACAAAAAGACTGTATATCTGAACATGCTGCCAGGAAGAAAATGAATACTATCAACTACTAAATCAAACCAACAGGTTAGAGATCCCATGGAAAGGGAATTTAACATGGCATGTGCAGGGCACACATCTCTCCCAGTGATGTCCCTGTGAATGTATCCACCAGCTTCAGTGGAACTAGGATGAATGCCAATAACTGGCTCTAACAACAGGTAAAGACAGAAGAGCCAACACGCCACAGACAGTAAGTGAGGTGGGAAAGGAATGACACTGAGATCTGCTCAAGTGACTGTCAAGCATCTTGAGACCAAACCCTCATGAGGGACTGAATGATGAAACGGCTGACAGGAGCCCAAAGTAAACACATGTAAAGTGATGCACAAAGGAGAAACAATCCTAAAGCTTACAGTGATGGGTTTTGAGAAATTAGGACCCGAGGAGAGCTTGAGTTATAATAAACAGATGTAGGAAAATGTCAGCTTAGTGATCAGGAGTATTCAAATCAAATGCTGAGAATTATTAGAAAAGAATTTGGGAACAAAGCAAAAAACCAAACAAAACATACTACTGTATAAATCTACAGGACATCCTCATCCTGAAGTCAGTATGCAGCTCCCTACCCCTAGAATGACGTAATTGAAATGGACCAGATATAGAAAAGGGCAAGAGGGATGACTGAAGACAGAGACGGGCTTCCACACGAGGAACAGCTCTATAAAAATTCAGACTCCAGCCTAGAAAGGGACCAGAGAGTAGGGGTCTAGATAAGCAGCTGTGGAATGGAGAAGGTGAGCAGGGAATGCTTGTTTATTCTATCCTCCAGTATAATAAATATGAAACAACACATAAAATGGCCTAGAAGATTACATGGATCCAAAAGGTATTGGACAAGCACATAGAAGAAAAATTCATTTAGGACTACTAAACATACCGAGAGCTCTGGCTCATTAAATGGCTGAAAGTTATGAATATCCAAGAGTATGTTCCTGAATCCTGAAAATCTATGAATTTTAAGTTGTTTAGTTATTTAAACAATCAAACCAGAAAAGGCTACGTTGGTTTACAGTATCCTTTTTAAAATTTATTAGTTATTCAGCCACAGAACAGGAAAAAGTGTGACCATAATTTGCAGAGGATCTAGATGCTGAAATGTGTTTTGTACTCAACTAGCAAAGACAAATACACGGGAGACAAGGCTGATCTGCAAATAGCTTGAGAATAGATGAAAGAGACAAGTTAATTGGATAAATTTATTTTAATTGCTCATTGATCCAGCTCTAGTGATACCATTCAGTAAAACACTCTCTATTTCCTCTTACTTTGATGTGTAAACTCAAACAGCCTGACATACTGTCTTGATCATCCAAGAAATGAGTTGCTGGTAAGGATGATTTTTTTTCTTCAGGGGAAAAGAAAATGTTTGCTAGCTACATTCTCATGGCCTTAGCCCTTTGCATGCTTAATACTAGCGTTTCAGATTGCCACAGCAACAGATAATCCAGAACTCCTCCATCAAAGTAATCAAAACATGCATGACATATCAGTGCACTTTTTAAAATGTCAGTTTGCTCTGTTAAATCACGCTTAAGCTGTAACAACCTCCCTTCTCAGCAGAAAGCATTAAGAGGCACTCATGTTTTGCATTACAACCTTGGGAAGTATTGCCAGACTTAGAAATCCAAGAATATTCAAGTTACTAGCAGCACCCTCATTTACTTATTTTCATTTAAGGATTTTGCTAGATACTGACTCACAAAAAAAAAAAAAAAATCCTTAGCCTGCTACAAAAGAGTTATAGATCTTCTCCTAGAATTGGCTGGGCAGATGACAACTCTTGATCTCTGATTTTCTTTGCTGGAATCCATAAGGAAAACATTTTCTGTTTAGCTCTTGCTCTGCTAGCCAAGCAGTAAAATGGGACCTTTTCCAGAAAAGTAATCAGAGCTTCTATCCCCAAAGCTTTCTCTAACTCAACCTCTTACTCATGTGTCCTCCACCTCAACACAAACCACAGAGAAATATCCTCATTTTAGTCAAAAGCCAGGAATGCTCTAAAAGAATGAACATACCTGCAAGCAAATGTGTCTGAAGGTAATTTTGGGGTAGGGGTAGGTTGTTATTTGTTGGTAGAGGATAGTGTCAAATAATGTAGGATCAACCACTTGCACCATTTAAAGAACAGGAATTCTTCAAAAACGGACATTTATAAACTCATGTTTTGTCAGTAAAATGTTCATCTGCAGGAGTTATAGGAATGCCTCTTTGGCACTTAATCCAAAAGAAAGAAACAGAATTACTTTTCTGTTTATGAGAAACAGTCATGACAGCTAAGGATGTTACTTCACTGTGACTGACTCCATGGGACCTTATTCGTAGCACGTACATCAGTCTTGTTTCTGCATATCTTTTCTATGTTACCACAAAACTCCTCTGAAGCTCACAACAATAATCCTTTTTTTTTATTATTTTCATAGCACATAGCGTGTACTTTCCATAACAATAAAATCTACAGTAAGACACTGCTGAAGAAAGCCCAGGAGAATTTTCAGTCTCTTCCAGCACAGCTTCCCAAGTACCACTGACAGATGTTTGTCTTCTCTGTTCTGAATCTTTCTCTTCACAAAAAAGTACTCCATAATCTTTCCTAAAGTCATGTACTATTGTAAAGTTTCTCCTAAAATCTAACCAAAATCTCATTGTTGCAAAATTAAGATTACTCAGAAGAAATCTTTACTACAAAAAAAAAGAAGTCTTTGCACAGCTAAGACTGCTAAAATAGTTTACTTTTTTTTCAGCTAAACAAATATGGTTTTTCAAACTTCTGTCATGTTACTCAACCCCTCTGAGTTCATCTTGACTTCTTCCAGTTTCCCTAATTTTCCTCCAAGCCTTAGGCCCAGTACTCAATTTCAGACTTCTTCAGTACCACATAGAGCTGAATAATTACATCCCATAACTTAAATACAACATATCTGTCAATATATCCTGGAACGAGCATTGCGACTTCTGCAACTGCATGAATCTTGAATCTATATTTAACTTGTCATCCCCTATATATACAAGCCACAAAACCCCTTTTCTGCAGAGAACTGCTTAGCCAATTATTCCTCATTTTGTCCTGGTGTCATATGACTTTCCTTCCTAACTGTAACATCTATCATTTGTTTTTATTGACTTTTATCTTATTGATTTCACACTGTCACTCGAATTTATCAGGATCATCTGAGATTCTATGCCAACAGTGCTTGCAATTACCAATTTTGCAAACTTTTAATTGTACTCCTTCCATTATCCAAAATGCTTATGGTGCAAACATGTAGCTATAGTGCACATTCTTTCTCAAAATATCAGCCTTTGTAAAAGACTGCAAGCACATGGAAATCTATAGTAAGATATAACCACTGTAAGCAAGACTTTTCTATTAAAAGAAACACCAAAAATTTCCTCAGTTCAGAGTTTGATCAATTCAAAGCCACTCTTCCCTAGTACCTCCTTCCAGGAGTACTTGTAAAAGAAACAGCCCAACGTAACCCTTTGTAGGGGTCTTACGGTACTCTATATGCCGACAGGGAAAACAGGCAATTAAAAAGGGCACTTTCAAACTCATCACTTCCAGATTGACACTAACATTAAGCTGGAGTCCTGTTCTGCTTTGCAGTCAAACATCCGCATCAATGCGGATGAAAACAAGCTATCCAGCACAAGAGAACTGCCCATATAGAATGAATCATGAGCTTATATCTAAATCATTCAAATCTCCTTAAAGAAGTGGTAGCCTATTACTGATGTGCCTACTTCATTATTTAACATAGGAATGTAACTCCTTACTCTTCTAACAGATACTGCCAGCTATCTATAAAGAAAATTTGCCAAGCTCAATGTACACTTGCTAAATTAGTTTAGAAACAATGGGCTTCCACTTCAAAGAAGAGTCAGGAAACATGGCGTGACTTTGCAAAACATTCATCTTCCACTTCAAAACATTATCATCAGATAAATGTAGAGAACATTTCTTCTCAAGTTGAGTGGACTTGAATTCTTCTTCAACTTCTCTAACCTGAGACACAGATCACTTCATAGGGTTCAAAACGCTATTTCAGGCATGAAATGAACATAATCACCCATTTAAGGCCCTCTGATGTAGCTGCAGTCCCACAGTACCTGGAAGATTCATGAAGTATTTATCCTCACTCCAATCCCAGGAGGTAAGAAATGCTATTATCCCCCTTTCACAGTGAAAGCCCAATAGATGAGCAACTGCCCATCCATACAGTAGAGCTCAGGATAGCAAGTCTCTATGTTGGTGCATCCTGACTCTGCCCAGCAGCCACACGAGACGTGTATTTTTGGGTGAATCATCACTCAAAGACAATATCCTGCTTTGGCCACGAGGTCTTGCATCACCACAATTAAATGCAGTGACTCCCATTCACTGTACTTCTCCTGCACTCGCAGGCTTACCTGTTAGCATAGGATACTGTGTGCTCTCAGCTATTATCTCCTGCATGCTGTCTCTGGATTAGAATTACTGGAAAAGTGCAGCAGGTTCTGATAGTGCTAATGCAGCAGATTTTTTAAGGAGTTATTCAAACAGCAGCAAAATTTGGCTCACATTCCCAATGTGGTCAAAGAAATAACTCATGTCAAAATATGCCCATCAGTTAAAAAAAAAAACAGTTCAAATAATCAGCATCTATTTAACATTATTTTCCACCTTGAAAATCACAGTTTGTACAGTTACATCTCAGGCAACCCAGATCAATGCTAAACTCTCCAAATACTACAGCATGAGTATGTGGTGGAAAGAGAAAAGTAGAACGGGTAATTTCTGCAGTTGTCATTTCTTTTAATGAAGAAAATGCTCCTGAAATGAGGTTTGGCCTAAAGGACCTGTAACATTAACAAGTCACCTGCTACACTACATGCTTTTGGTCAAAGTCTATGGCACTAATCAGCTCCAAATTTCTTCCTCATGCAACAATCACTATAATTAATTTTGTCCAAGGGTACTGCTTGCCTGGAAATACCGATATCTAAGGCATGGCTAAAGCAAGAGGGTTAGCAGAGGTGTAAATAGCTAAACAGTAAAAAACACAGATAAGCAAAAAAAAAAACAAACATAGAAAGAAAATGTTGCATGTCAATATAAGGCAGTAGGGCCAAACCTGATACTGATGTAACATGCACTGCAACGCTCTCATCAGTTTTCCATCTCCAACACAATATGAAATGGAGAAATTGGAGAACCAATAATGACACCCATCTGACCCATCTGAGCAGGGAACAGCAAAACACCCGTCGCACCCAGGCCTGCACAGAAAACCTCCAAACCCACACCTCTCCTTCCCTTCTCCTGCAAGACTTTAAAGCTTCTCTGCTCAGCATCATTCCTGCTGAATTCCCTCTTTCCTGGAGGGAAAGAGACAATTCAGCTCACAGCAACACCTGCCCTGTGAGCACAGAGGTTTCTGGTCACCTGGAGAAGTTTTTAACCTTCTCCTGGCAGACACTAGGGCATCTTCACCCAGCTTTAGATGCTGCTCTCAGCTACACCTGGTGTGTCTCAATAGATCCTTAGCAGGTAGCAAGAGCTTGTAAGCTGGTTGGAGCCTAGGTCCGTTGGCTTTAAATATTTCTGGTTGTCACGGCATGCTCAGGGCACTGAGTGCCCACCCCAGCCTGCCTACCTGTTCCACTGGAGCTGCCTCCTCTACAAAGAAGTCTTCCATTGCTGCAGCTGCTCACGTCTGTGCGAGGAACCGGGGCGAGGGGCGGGGATGGGGGTGGAGGGGAATCCTGGAAACTGGCACAACCTAGATACACAGACTGGCAGAGCAACCAACGTGTAAAAAAATCTTAATTAATTACACAGAATCCAGAAAAATTCTGAACCACTGAGCTGACTCTCGGGTTGTTTCATTTCTTTTTTTTTTTTAAGCGCTTATTACTCCGATGAGGCATAAGGTATTTTCAAAGGCTTTTTGCTCTCTGCAGAGAAGCAAGGATGGAAGTCATACTTTGAAGAAGAGACACCACCAGCAGCTAGTGATGTACCTTGGCATGAAGCTAAAACAAGAGCAGAAAGTGCTTCTTATCAGTAGTGGTACCTAAAAATGGGCAGTTACTTAACCATATCAGTGCTACGGCGGGGTTTAGAAGAGTTACCAGGAGTACAAATGTGTCTCTGGAGCAACATCAGATGGAAAAAACAAGACAGAGGCATTCTTCAAGGGTACACCGAACAGTGACAGGCTTTGCAAAGGCTGATCTTGAGCCATCAGTTTTGGCCCCACACTTGTCTATGACTTTGAGTGGCTCCAAAGGGATGAAATTCCTACCAGGACAACAGCTCAGGCACTGCCTTGCCTTCATCTGAAAAAAACAGAGCGGGCTGTGCCAGTGTTCCTGGAATATTTCTCCATGGGACTACCAGCAAAATTCCCTACTGATTCATAGCGGTCAGGATCATGCCTGCAGGTAGGGGTTAGAACAATTCCCTGGTGAACACTGAGTCTTGCCGTAGTAGCTAGAAGTTTTCATAATTCACAAGGAAAGTATTTAAAATTATCCAAACAGTTTTAAAAAGCAGCAGAGGATTCCTGAAGTAATAAAAATATGTTCCCCAAAGAGTATGGAATTGGAAAAAATTATTAATTGAAAAGTAAGTGATGTGGGATGGAGAGTCATATAACCGATGAAAGGGAAATTACTTCAGATCTTTATAGAAACAAAATGAGTCGGAATCTTCTTCAGCTTTTCACATCACAGCTTTCTTCCTAGCAATCATATAAGACTTTTTCTTATGTAAGTAGAGAAAATAGATTTTCAAAGTTCAAGAAACTGCAATGAACTCTACAGAAAAATAAAATTGCTCAGAAACTTGTTCTTAAAACTACTACAGTAAAACCAAGACACCAAAAAAGAACCCTACTGGGTTCATTACTAATGAAATTACCTTAAAAATCTACATGTCATTAAATGTGCTATGCACTAAAATGCCACATAATTTTATTTAGTAATATCAAAAGCTGTCATTTTATGCAAAAACCTGGGGCTACAGAAAAGTATATTCCCATGAATAATTAGAATTTGGCATTAAGAAGTATTTTATCAGGAAAGCTGCCACAGCTTTAAGTAGAACAACTAAAAATGTTGGATAGTATTAATGAAAGGTTAAGGTGACTGTTGGTCTTACCTATTAATTTGTCATTGTGGAGATAAAATGAGAACCTTTTCATTACTGACAAATTTTCTTTTAATACTAATGAAACTAAAGCCATATGAAAAGATCTGTACAAGGGAGAAGAGAAACAGATGGAAAATATCAGCAAGAAAAACAATTACTTGCAATATTCTAACTTGAAAATGGCACCTTTCCCTGTAAATAAATAGCCCAGTTCAGGAAATCACATTTAAAAAATTCTTAATTTCAAGGATACAAGCCTACTGGTATCACACTTGATGCTTTAGAATCTAAGCTGCCATCTACATTTTAAAGGGCAGACTTCACTACATTTTCCTATGTCTAAGAATTTTTGCTGCAAAATAATATTTCATGATTTTTATGGCTTCTTTTCACCTGTTAGCAATTAATAAACAGTTCCATTTTATTTTTGAAAGCCAGGAACAGGAAAAAAAAAAAAAAAAAAAAGAACACAGTTTATAGTCCATTACCTGCTGGCATTTCTAAAGGATTTGAGCACAGGAAATTACTAGATACCAGTTTCTCTGCGAACTATGCACATATCCACTTTTATGACCTGGCACTCCAAGGTAATTTTAAGGTAAGCTGAGTTAATCAAGCTTGGACCAATTGAAATATATCTTGAGTAAAAGGGGGACAAGCTAACTCAAGAAGTTGATGGTGGAGGAAGACAGATGTATATCAACAGGCAGTTGTCCTGAAGCAATTCCTGTAGCGCAATAACAGGTCCACATGGCAAAGCTTTCACAAATCAGAGAGATTACTACATTCATCAAGTATAAAGGAGATTTATAATAATTTATCCAGAAATCCTGATGGCTGCAGGTATCCTCTGAATTTGAATTTTCTTTGAATGAGACAATTCATTAGTCCCGACTAAAAAACTTCCCAAGATGAAGTTCATTGTAAGAAACTCCTGGCAAGTTTTTCAACTGGCAGCTTCCTTTACTACGCTCTGTTTACCTCTTTTTCAAGCAGGTCAGAGAGATACAATAGAGATCTGAACTTTCACTTCAACAAACTAAATGCTTCAAGCTCACTCAACTCAGCAAGGCCTGTTTTTCCTTCTCTTATTCAGCACCAGAGCTTCTCTGGACCCTCTTCATTGTATTTGACACTCTTTTTGAAACAGATACTCTTGTAATTTTTAATTAAGGATCCCACTAGGGTCAGTCAAAGTTCTACTGTAATTTCCTTCTTTCTATTGAAGGGCCAAATATACACAAACATTTCTGGACACACTAATGCATTTTGGGTGCACTAATTCACTTACAGTCCTCAATGACTCCAAGTCTTTTTTCACAGACATTACTTCCCTCACCCTTCAAATATAACCCATATTTTTTGTTGTCATATGTGAATTCCTTGGTTTTTGTGTTCTTTCAGCTTACCAGCAGATCCCAGCTGCTGTGGATCCGTCCCACAATCTTTATTATTGACACAAAAATCACTATAACATAATCAGAAAACTTGGTTTGCCATTGCTTCATGCACTCTTATGGGTGATTTGCGCAGTTTGAGATGGTGGATCAAGAACTAACCCTTGAAGGACCGAGAAGCACATTTGCTCTGTGATGATTCTCCATGCCATCATCTTTGTCCTTCTCTAAGAAAGGTCTAGAAAGTCAATCTCCTGATTTATGACATGATTACTACTAATAATTTTTTCTTTGCTCCCATCCTGATTTAGTATTTTTATATTTATAACAGCTTCCCTCTGCATTTAAAAATCTTTTTGCTTTATCTCTAAAATAGATAGGTTAGAAAACAATTTTTTATTTTTTTTTTCTTTCTAGTCTGTGGGGTAAGGTCACTTAGAGGACTATTCCTGAGCAGAATGCACAGTGAGAGATCCTTCTGTCTAAGTTAGGGTATCTGAAACTTTCTGACCTTCAGTTCTCTGAAACTTTGTTTGGAATTCTGGATTCAAACTGGCATGTAAAAATCACAGCAAACTTCTGTCAAAGTTGTCAGCTGTTGGTTTGACATCCTCTTTTGAGATTATGTAATTTGTACTTAATTTCTCTGTGAAACTATAAAGGAATCCAGCCTTGCTTGAAGAAATCTCAACCCTTAGTCAACCTTCAGAGGAACCTAACATTAATTTTGAGAACTTAAGAGCCAGGAGAGTTTGTCTTTCCCTTGGTCTTTCTCACAAACGTTCTGCACAGGTCAAATGATGTGCAACGCTTGTGTATCACACATTGTCAAACACCTTGACGTGCATTCAGGAGATAACAGTGGTAGCCTCCCCATGATACTAAACCCAACTAGGGATACAGGGCCATGAGAAGATGGTGATAACTTGAAATACTCTTAGCTTTGTTCAAGCCATGGTACTGACACAAAGAAATCCTAATCTTTTCCAGTCTTCTTTCCAGCAAGATTTCTCACTTTGCTTCCTTTTTCCAAGTATTTGCATGAAAGTTGTAATAATTGCTTTCTCTGAAAAAAATCCTCTGTGATTTACTGATCTTTGCAGTGTAAACAGTGTTTAGGATGGAGGAATATTTTTAAAAATCCAAGTAGCACAGCTTGGTTTTATTCCTTCTTTGATACTGTTCTTTTTTATGTTGCTACGGTATGTGTGTGCCATGTGAAAGTGAGGTTGCTATGGAAACTACTCATTATTTTTCAATAGTAGGCTAGCTACTTAAAAAAAATCCTACATCTTTTTAATCCCTAGAGAGTCCTAATTTATCCCGTACACAGACTTTCCTTCTTGACAGTTCCTTTAATATTCTCTGCACTGCAGTGCACATTAATCTGAACATGTCTAACAGATCCACAACTTACTTCTGAAATCAACTTTCCAGCAAAGTTTGGTTCTAAAAAAATATTTTTTAGCTCAGCTTTTACCTGCTTATATTTCTCTGAAAGATTGTAAGTATGAACAGCAAAGCCAAGAGCAGAGTTCCATTGCTTAGAGAGCCAGACATAGTAAAAAAAGTAATTAATATCCTTTATATATAATAAATGGTAAAAGCTGCAGGAAGGGAGGATGGACCATAGTCAGAACTGTTAGCCTGGAATTCGGGGCTAGTTCCTACCAGTCCCACAGGCTTCCCTGGCCAGCACAGGCAATGTTCTCAGTCTCTTCTTCCCTCAGTTAATCACCTGTAAAATGGTATTTGGTGCTCTCCCTATTTGACAGATTAAATTCACAAGTGATCGTCTCAGGTATTAAGGTAACAAACCACATCAGCGCAGTCGGTTGGGTGGGAGTTGTGGCACTTTCCCAAACTCCAGACTGTCACCATGTGGCACTTATTCACTTAGAGTATTCCTCCTGGTTTTGTTTTTTTATAAAAAAAGGAAATGAAATAACTATTAATAATGAACCAATTAACTCCTTCCTACTCAAATCCTTCTATACTATTGGGTTAACTGAGAGAATGTAGTTGGTTGAAGGTCTCAATTTCAGAACTGGCACCGGAAAGAGGCTCTGCAAGAGAACTAACCTCTCCCAGAAAAAAACATTCATTCCCCCCTGAGGATGTAACTATTCCAAAATATTCATTCCCCTCCAAGGATCTGACTATTCCCACATTTCTTACTGTTTATTTGAAGCAGAGCAGTGGCATCTCAGTGGAGCAGCTCTCACCAGAATAAGAAAGAAATGTAAAAGAGCCACAGTAGCTAATTCTCTAATCCCTTCTGTATTAGGCATGCCTGAAGCATCCATAGTTCTTCTTTAGCTTACTTCAGAATTTAACTGCTTTGACAAATGACAAAACTCATCTAATAATATACACTGAAGAGCAACAGGAACTCCAGAACTTAATGAAAGTAGAACTAGCCTAACACAACAATAAACAAGTATTTCAAACGTTACAATTTTATGGTTGTCACTGTGCCTCTTTTTTTCCCAGTGACATTTTCCTCTAAATAACCTTGAACACATTTTATATGTGCAATCACATGTAAAGCTGGTCGAAATTCAGCCACAGATGAGAGCAGCTAAAGGGAAACTTTTAAAGCTTGGAGGTCGAGATCTAAGTCTTCTTATATATAATCAGCTTTTCCTTCTGGGATTTTAAAAAAGAATCACTCTTCATATTCACGACCTATAAGTCCTTGCACTCTGCCATTTATTCTAATTTTAATAAAGAAGGTAAAACATTGGAACTTTTATGTAGTTCAACAAACTTTCCTACTAGCACACTGCTCACAGGTATTATGTATCAATGTAGGATAACAAACATAGCTCAATAATTTGCCACACGCCCTCTGAAAGGTTTAAAGCCTCAAATGTCTTTATCACCGATTCAGGTAAAAGACTGCCAACTACTTAATATTCTCCACCATCTTTTTGTCTGGTACTTATTACTGTGCTAGGAAAAGAAACTCCAGGATTTATACTTGTTCACTGTAATTGAAACTCCTTCCTGTGAGAGTTTTTTTGCTTTTTCCTGACCTCAGCTCAGAAAAAGCTCCCTGTGACTCTTTCTCTATTGCAACTTTACTTTTTAACACTTTCCAAAAGAGAGAATATGCACAGCAATGATTTTCATAACTATAATTCTGAAAATTAAAATACAGATCTTAAACCTACAAGGCTCATAAATATATCCTAAATAGCTTAATTGAACCCAAGAATCAGTGGTGTGTTGTAGGTGGAAACACGAGCAGATCTAAGTAAGAAAGATGAATCTGAAACCGAGAAGAGCTGAATTAAAGTGAGGAGGATTGGGAGTGCGGTGGGCGGGAAACAGAGTAGTGCTAGTGTAAGTATCGATGCAACAACATCTTCAAAATTCCTCCTTCGGGGGCTCTGTAGCTCTTTCCAGAGCTTTATTTCACACCAGAAAGAATTTCTACTCAGCAAACCCTGCCCTCTGCTGACTAAATGCCATTAGTGCCATACACATACGCACATTCGGGGTTTTTGCCTATTTGCACATAGATTACAATGAATAACGCAAGAAAAAAAAAGCCATTCAGTGGCATGCTTTGGATTTTATTTATCTTTACAGAAGTCTTAATAAAAAAAATTCTTTTTCGTTACTTTTGTTTCAGAGAAATGTTCATGTTACCTACCCTAAGGACCACTAAGCATGATGTGCATAAACAATTCATGTCGTATTCACCCCTTTTCTCTTCTATGAAAACAACCACTCTTTCCAGACTGATCACACTGTACTACAGAATTATTGTCCAGCCTCATCCCTCTACCATTGAAAAAGCAAACATCTCACCCCATTAGGTTCTCTGCCCCCACATCTGTAAAGCTCAGATGCCCATTTTACACATTGGTCACTGCTACTTCGAAGTCACTGTGACACCAGGCAATACTGACAAAGAAAATTATGGAGACAAAAAATGATTGGCATAATCAGAGTCCTAAACTTAGCACATTTGTACAATCAGAAATGGAAGCCTTTCACAGAAAATGAGAGAATTGTGAAATCCATATATGTATACAATCTTTGGCAAAAGCCTTTTTTTCAGACTTCATATTCAACAGCTATATTTCAGGCCATTTGCTAAATTATTTTTCCAAATAGGCATCAGGTTAGCACAAAAATACGTCTCTATCTGAACCATATAAACAGTGTACGCCTCCCTCACACTCTGTAAAAATTTACATGGCTATAGCATATATACCTTTATGATTGTTATAAACCAAAATCCAAGCATCCATCAAAACCAAAATAGCACTTGAGGGGCAGAGATCAGCAGGCCACTGGATTTTTTAGAGCAATGGCCAGAGTTTGATGGTGCACTGGTAACACTGCTGAGAGCTGCCAGGTGCACGCCCTGTGTTTCTCTTTCAAAATTGGAATTTTCAGTGGGTTGGTTTGTTTTGTTTTTTTCTTTTTTCCCCTGCAGATTGCTAGGCAGCAGCAAGGCCTGGCACAAAGCTTGTCATGCTGAGACACATCTGGACAGGCAGGTAGAAAGGTGGGGGAGAGGTCCATAAACCACTTCTTCCCTGCCCAATGGCTCTATGCCACAACCTGCCAGTCCCAGGCTGAGAGCTGCCCCGTGGGGGAAGAATCAGGTGCCAAGCTGCAGAGAAGCCTTGGACACGGGATCCAGGTGACCCACAGAGCCCTTAGCTGGGACTGGACGATAGCTGAAACACTACCAACAGCTGGGAAAACCAGTTAACACTACTTCTATTGCTCTCATTACAGCAGGATTTACCCCACGATGCTAATATTGTAGATATAAAGATGGTTTGAGAAATTATTTAGCTGACACCACAGCCAAAAGACATCCTGCCTTCTCCGTTCTCTGTCAGTGACACGAATGTCTGTGGGGTACATGACGACACACACTGGAGAAGCCAGAAATAGCCCCAGCGAAGGGATGAAAGACAAGTTCTACCTTGCCCTAGGACTCACTCTCTGCTCTCAGCCCAGTACCAGAGTTGTTCATTTTGTTTACCCATCAGTGGCCATGAGAGGCCCAAAAAATGAAAAAGGCTCTTAACCTTCATCCAGTGGATGGGCTAGGGAGAGAAAGGTGCTATTTTTCATTGCAAAGCAATGAAAGCTTCCTGCTCACTCCTCAGGCCTATCATGCAAGTGAGCAAGGTTGTTCCTCTGCCCTCAAGAGGATTCACTGGGAAAATGAGAAACCTGCAGAGACTCAACTCTGCAAGAGCAGTGTGAGCCCTCCTGCTGCTGCTGCTCCGGGGATGTGCCCTTCTGCACAGAGCAAGGCAAGAGCAAGGCCATCTTGCTAAGGTATGAGGCAAAGGCAAAGCAGGCACAAAAAACCCAAATAAAGCAGTAAGAATAAGAGAGCTGAAAGCACAACCAAGAGAACAATTATCAACCCAAGAGGAGAGACATTTTAGGCCCTGCTACTTTCTCTCAGCTACTGCTAATTACAACAAATAACATTTTCAGGCAGAGTGTGATTTTCAAGTTGACGGTGTCCTTAAAAATCTTTTCTGGCTTTCATTGTTATTCATAACACAGCAGTTTGCTCTCACCCTGACTCAGGAAAG
Source organism: Trogon surrucura (assembly GCA_020746105.1). Lineage (NCBI taxonomy): Eukaryota > Metazoa > Chordata > Aves > Trogoniformes > Trogonidae > Trogon > Trogon surrucura. The sequence continues at coordinate 52,470,141 of CM036622.1, forward strand.
CTCTTACATGTACTCGGTTTTAAGCACATGCTTAAACCAGTATGTTGTGAGAACATGAGTGTTCTGCTGAGCCAAGAATCCCATGAAGGATGACTGGAGCTCCTACCCTCAGCCTGGGAGGCAGCATGTGCCAGCTGACTTCCAGCAGCTACACAAGGGTCATCAGGCAGGTCTCTGAGGAAACGGGAAGACCTGGGAGTCCTGTTGGACAACAGGATGACCATGAGCCATTGCCCTTGTGACCAAGAAGGCCAATGGCATGCTGGGCTGCATCAAGAAGAGTGTGGCCAGTGGGTCGCGGGAGGTTATCCCTCCTGGTGAGGTCACTGGAGTACTGTGTCCAGTTTTGGGCTTTCTGGCTCAAGAAGGACAGGAAGCTGCTGGAGAGGGGAAGCTGCATAGCAAAGGGCTATGAGGATGATTGAAGGACTAGAACATCTCTCTTATCAAGAAAGGTTGAAGGACTTAAGGCTTCTTAGCCTGGAGAAGACAGGGAATCTTATCAATGCTTATAAATACGTAAAGGGCGGGTGTCAGGAAGATGGTGCCAGTCTTTTTTCAGTGGTGTCCAGTGACAGGACAAGAGGTAACAGGCACAAATTTGACCATAGGAAGTTCCACCTAAACATGAGGAGGAATTTTACTTTGGAGGTGGCAGAGCACTGGAGCAGGCTGCCCAGAGAGGTGGTGGAGTCTCCATTTCTGGTGACATTCAAAACTCATCTGGACACCATCCCATGAAAGCTGCTCTAGGGGTACCTCCTCTGGCAGGGGGGTTGGACTAGATGATCTTCAGAGATTCCTTCCAATTCCTACCATTCTGTGACTCCGTAATGCATGTTTATGGTGCGGGCACAGACCCAAAATAAGTCAATGTGATGCTGAAGAGCCTCAGATCTGATGCGGAGCTGAAGAAATGTCATCAGCTAACAGATGCCAGAGAACTAGCAAATGTGGGGCACAACTTAACACTTTGAGCAGCAGGAGAAGGCAGAGCACCCTGCCATCTATGCAGCTATTACTACGAGCTTGGGCAATTGAGTTCGGGAGAGTTTTCCACAAAAAGATCCTATAGCAGGAAGATAAATCACCTCACTAGCCAGCGAGTTGGTCTCTGTCACTGTCAAATGCCTTGAGGATGATGAAACATGAAGAGGCAACCGAAAAAACTATGATCTTCTAAAATCTTTTATTTGTGGCGCCAGTCTCCTAACAATTAAGACTGAAAATATACAACAAAAGGGCCAAAACAGCCAATGTAGACAGTAGCTTAGGCCCTAAATTTGCAGTCAGAGTACACGCAGTGTGGCTTCATCAGCTCATATAATCTCCTATTGTGGACTGCAGTGCCAGTGCAAAGGAAGGCTTTTGCTGCTGCAATCATCGTCAAATTCCTGATTTACTGAAGACAAGCTGAATGGGTTGGAGACACAGAACATTTCTTTACTGCTGATAATGCTGAGCCTCGTCCTTAGTATTAAAGTACTGGAAGAGGACAGAGAAAAAAGGGGAGACAGTTTACTTGTAATTGTCTTGTCTCCAGTTCTGTCACACACTTTATATCCTTGTTTTTGTCTCCTCATCTACTCCTGCCATAAATTTCTGGCTGTGCTTGCAAGGCCTTTTACCTGTACATCAGCACCCAAGGCATAGGGCTTGCCTTCTGTGGCAGGGTCTCTGGAGGGCACAGTCAGAGGGTTTGAGGGAACACTGTGATCTTCATTTCAGGGACACATCCTGTTCATGCTATTTTAATTGTGGTTTAGTGGCTTCCAGCCAAAGGAATGAGTGAATTTCAGGGCAGAAGGCAGACAGCTTTTTGCTTTCATTCCAGTCTCTCATACCAGACATGTCTTCAAATCACCATATAGCTTGAAAAATGCATTACAATGCACAAGCATGCCAGACTGGTGGCAAAGCCACTTGGATGGAAAGCAATGAAACACAATCATTCATTTCCCCTCTCTCAGTTTGTCTTCCTTTTCTTTTAGCTTCTCTTCATTTTCTGGAAATTTGGAGAGCTTCTGTAGCAGCTTTAAATTCATGCGAGTTTCACACAATTCTCACCTGCAAGCTAAAAATCAAAGTCAAGTCTGGATCACACTGCTGAGGAGAGACTGGTGCTCTCTCTTTCCACTCCAGCACAAACTCACAGCGTGAAGGCAAGAGAGGCAACAAAGCCAGGCTCACACACACCTTCTCACGAAGCAGCACGCTAACTTCACAGCAATCTCATCCACCCTCCCTATATCTACTCCCCATGGCATGTATTTCAAACATACTGCTAATGCAATTCAGAAACTTCCAGAATATCCAGACCTTTGCTGCTCACCCTCTCTTGGAGAAATTGATCAAGTTCTTCACCTTACTCACAATTAATTATACACTTCTGGCTTAGAATAGTTTGACAAATTTTTTGTGTTGTGCCCACGGATTGCTCTGACTGGACACAAGGTCAGCCCCTGTCAGTGCCAGTTCCTCTCCCTTTGCTAGGCAGTAAATTTCAACTGGGGAGGGGAATCCTATTTCCTGATATAGGACATAAGGGAAACTAGTCCACCGTGTCCCCAGAAAAGGATTACCCCACTGACGTCTCAGAAAGAAAGGGGACAGCAGCTGACCAGGTCCTATCTGGAAATACAGAACTGCAGGAATAAGGCAAGCAGTGAAAGGACATGTCAGGGCTCAGACATGCAGGAACTATTATTTTCTCCTCCTCTTAAAACAGACCTCTTTATTTCTTTCTTCTCCCTTCCCAACGGCAGACAGCTAAACTGTGAAGCTCATTGCCCCAAGATGCTGTGTATGCCAGAAGTTTATATGTGTTTGTATGAATAAACCAGTGACACAACCTTGGGCACAGAAACATCCTCAGCCACGGGCTGTTGGGAGGAAACGCTGGGGGAGCCACATAATCTGCTTACACTGGTCTAATATTCTTTGTCAATTGTGGAGTCTTGAGTTTACTGATGCTGGGAATCAGCAATATTGATGCTGCACATCTTCCATTTCAATACTTACTTGCTTCATTTCTCCAGGACACTGCATTACACAACTCATAAAAATGTTTTCTCCTGCTGTGTCAGGAAGAATCTGGGAGGCAGCAGCAACAGGGTTAGGCTATGCACTGCTCTGGGTGCTCCTCTCAGCCTATGTGTTCATGATGTGTATGTGTATGTCATGAACAGCACGTGCATGTCCTGCCATGCGACACACTACCTGGTCTTCTGATACAACAGGGATCATGACGTGAATCTTCCCAGTGCCTCCATGTCCTGTGCACCTTTCCAGCAGCAACATGGAAGCAGAAAAGTAAAGATTTGGCAAAGCTCAGCCACACTTGATGTTCACTCCCAGAAGGGCAAAAAAGCTGTGGGGGCCTTTTCCAGATGGCAAACCAGACATGCACAGTTGAAGCTGCAAAACAAACAAGCCCTGCTGACCTGCTACCACCAACTGACCAGTGTCAATTCCAGTTTTTCTTCGAGGATTTCCATTGACTTAGCTCTTAAAAGAAAGGAATTGACTGTACATTGACCTGGAAACTGGCAGTTTCCAGGAGCGGCAGAGTAATGCCAAATGACAGATCACGCATAATCCCATTAATAGTGTCAATAACAGCAGCTATAACCTATGCTCCACTGAAACTAATTTCCCCTGTGGCCCTCACAGAATGGTACTTCAAAACACCTACAGGGAGAGATGAATGCACACGTGGTCAGCTGAGATCCACAGCTTCGATCACAGGGTCGTGCTCAACCCCTGTGGCTGGCCATGAACAATTTGTATTCTATGGTCCACAGCCCATCCCAAATCAGTGCACACAGCTCTTGAAGGCATGTAGCAAAGTTTGTTCTGTGAACTGGGGGGGCTCACTGAGATTCTACTTCTAAAACAGGCTACTTCAGGGATGCCCATTTTTTGAATAATTTAAAAGTCAAACTGGACAAACACAAGAATGTATTATGGAGAAAAGTCAGCTCTGGGAGGATAGGAGATAACCTCCTTGGTCTCATCTCTCTTCTCATCACTTCAGCTGTGTTAAGAACTTGAGCTGGAAAACGTCTTGCCCAGTGGAGTAACGTTAGTAGTGTCCTGTGAAGTGTCTGTTTAAAAAAACAGACCTACGCACACCAGGAAAACCAGTGCTAGCTGCAGCGCTGAGGACCCACAGATATATCTGGTCAAGCATCAGATCTCTGCAAATCAGCTTCTCCAGAACCACAGACAAAGTTATCCAGGTTAGTTTGGCATCTACGCTCATACTCTCTCAACAGGAAAGAGAAATTAACCTCCCCTTCAGCATCACCAGTGGCTCCTGTCAAAATCTTTTCTGCTCATATTCCCAGTTTATTCTCTTAGTCCTTTTGCCACCATTATTGTAATTTTGCTTCTGCTTTTTCTCTCATTAGGCTGTTGCATTTCATCACATCCCTATAATATATTTTGTTCCCCTCCTTACTCATTCTTCTCCCCCTTTTTCTTTCTTTTATCCTTGAATTTTGTTTGGGGTCTGCACACAGAAGCCATAAATCGTTTTGGTGCTCCAGGTGCAGTATTCTAGGCCACCTCCACAGAGATACTTAAATGCCAAAGCCCTGCAGAGTTCGGTTATTGCATAACCAGACTCTTAATTTTCAAGCAAATTTTTATTGTTTTATCACGATTTAAAGAGCAGTACGTTCTAAACTTTGTTTTCTGTTAAAACTGTGATAGACAGATGCTACCAGAAGTGAGTTTGTTTATTCAAACTTCAGTAATAGCATTCCACAGAATTTCCATTCTGATCAGTCCCATAGACAATAAACAGGCAATTTGCCGACTCCTAAGTGGTAAGAATTAATTTGAATTTCATGAAAAGAGATAGGGATCAAGGAGAAATAAATTAAGAAACACAGTATATCTTCATATTCAGTGATAGGAGACTGCAGCTCACATTTGCTTTGTTCTATCAAGTTCAGGTCTCTGGAGCAGTTAAGTCCCAGCAGCAAGTTCAGCAAGGTCAGCCATGCAGACACAAACTTGGTGTCTCTGGCAGCCATGAAGAGCCCACAGTGAGGTCTGTGCTGCCAGGACTAAACTCCTAATGGTACCCAGTCAAAATAGCCTTTTATCAGACATGGCTACACCTACAGGAGTTGCAGTTCTACTTCCATAGCTGCAGAAATTCCATTCCAAACCTTCACAGAAGCAAGTCAAGGATATTTTTATCCTGACACTAGATGTCAAAGGTAGGAAAAGAAGTGAAAAAAAAGAAGTGACATAAGTACAGACATGCATTTATCAAGCACTGGTTTCTTCCCCTACCATATATTTTGAATGATAGAAAGTTTTTCAGCCTCCCGGCAGAGATCAATGCTTGAAATCTAAAGCCAGACAAATTCAGACAAATTCAGGTGAAAAATGAGGCACACAGTTAAGAGCAAAGTGATTAACGACTGCATGACTTGAACTCCTTGATGGATTGTCTGTCACCAGGGCATGCTCAGTTCACACCAAGTATTTTTCTCTGATTACTCTCTATCTCAAACAGTTCCTCAGCTCAAAGCAGGCATAACTCATGGAAGCTCATGACCTGCAGAAGGAAGGCGTGAGTCAGACAACTTCAGAACAATTCAACCTCATGTGGCACTTTGCAGTTTTGAAGACACCTTTCAGCCACAACCAGCACCAATACTCCATGCATTGCTGGACCATGCCTAGACAGGATAAGACACGGTTCTGGCCACATGTCCCTGGCAGCAGCAGCATCCCTTATTCCATAAGAAAAGGAAGGAGCAGCTCCTGAGCAAGCAGTTTCCTATTGTCTTCACTATGCTAAAAGAGATGGACGGATCGAAGTATCCCATGGACCACATCTGACCTGTGAGCTACCAAAAGGACCACTAAAGACTAGATGAGTGAAAAAAATTTAACTTTCTAGCAGACAAATGCATCTGTATTAAGTGCAGCATTTCTTAACTTATTACAGTCCAGTCTAGACTGACATGATGAATTGCCACAGCAGTAAAGTACCTGTATGAGATTTGGGTGAAGGAGAAATCTTGCAGTTATAATGAGCACATGGGTATCCAGATATTTGTTCTGGCAAGGTGTAGAAAGAGTACAAGCTGGTTATCTGCAGAGGAGATGACAGACTCCTACCAGTCTCAGGAAAAAAATGAAATACAGTGGTATATTAATGCAATACTTCATTAATAGTTAGGAAGCATGGAATATCATTAATAGGATAGGGACAGTGATACTGATGCTTTATGCACTAAGAATTCAAATGAAATTACAAGTTTAGTCCGAGACAAGAAGCAGCACAGCACATACCTCTTGCCCACACTATCAGTCCATCACTATCTTGTCATAATGCCACTCGCAGATCAAGACTCCACTGGGCAAGGCCCAAACAGACTCTCTCCAAAGTATGGCTTGTTCCTTAGGGCTTAGGTACACGAACTACAGCAAGCTTTGGGCATACTCTTAGCCCATGGCAAATGTAAGGTAATTTGGATTAGTTTAGCAGTCACAGTGCACTTACTACCTGAGAACTGCCACTTAACAGCTCATGTGTCTACACTCTGCGATTTCATCTTTATCAGGCAGGCGCAAGCTCATTGCATACATCAGGGAGTGTAGTGATAGAACAAGGGGCAACAGTTTCAAACTGAAAGAGAGTAGATTTAGATTAGATATTAGGAAGAAATTCTTTGCTGTGAGGCTGGTGAGACACTGGAACAGGTTGATCAGAGAAGCTACAGAAGACCCCTCCCTGGAGGAGTTCAGGTTGGACGGGGCTTTGAGCAACCTGGTCTAGCAGGAGGTGTCCCTGCCCATGCTAAGGAACCTTTAAGGTTCTTTCCAACCTAAACCATTCTATGATTCTGTGATCAGGCATACAAGATACCTTTGTTTACATTAAACAAGCCAGCACTTTTTCAGCAATGCAGCCAACTCCTGTTCCTTCTGACAGAGGAGCTCAGGGTGACTGGAGAATACTAAATAGTGTCTGATGCTCTCAGAGCTACAAGTTCTTTGCTGCCTTGGCATCTACACCCAAATCCCCAATTCTAATGCAGCAGAATTTTGGGGTCTGAGAATCAGATAAACTGAATGTAATTATGGAAAACATTAAATAGATCTACTTTATTTCTTCAGGCAGTGCAGAACTACACCTTTTGGCACAGGATATAGCAACAAGTGCTGCTCCGTTTAATCTTAAATGCATAATTTATTGCTCCTGAATGAAAACTACTAAATATTTACAAGCCACAACCTAAAATTGAATTTTCTTTCCAGAAAGAATTCGTAACGGTCTCAGGAACCACATTCTTATTAAGCTTTCTTCCAAACACATTCCACTCTAAACTTGTTTTCCTCTTTGTAGTCAACTCTATGCAAATCTTCTTCCTAAAAGACATTTATGTCTTCAGAACAAACACAGAAATAATTTCTTCTGCATTCATTCATAAACCTGCATTTGTTACTTTTAATTTTACTCCTCAATTTTAGTCCTTTGAGCTACCTAAGGCACAGTAAAATTTCTATTTTCCAGGTAAATGAAGTTTCTCCAGCCAGATCTTCTGTCATACAAAGCTATTTAAAAAGAATTAAATAAATATCCTGCAGTGTTGCATTTTTTTCTCTTAGCAGGAGGACTTTTGTTTTCCATTAAGCAATGATGAACATTTCCTATTGACTCCTCCAGGAACTGTTCTAAAACCCTAAGGATGTTCTGTTTTATTAAAAGTAGAAAAATCCCCTGCGTATGTTACATCAGCTCTGAAGTTCTGCCTAAACTCAACTCAGATGTGATATCCCACAGAGAAGGAAGATGAATGGGAGACAGATTTCAATTAGTCTTTCTTAGGAACAAAAACACCGAAGATACAAAAAGATAAACGTCTCTTGAAATGCTTCAGTAGAAATAAACTGTGTGCAGTAACAATTAGAACAACATAAAATTCCAGAAAGTTGTACTTATATTTCTGTGGACACTGCTTCTTTCAGCTTAGCTGGTTTTGTTCTACTGCTGGACCTCCTAGAATTTCATTCTTGTATATCCCAGGCTAAAGATTTTGGCAATATGCTGGGAGAGGACACTATCATTATTTTCTACATCAGCTGATCCACTTTGCGTGGAATACTTAAATTATAACATAGATCAGAGAACAATAACAATTCTCTACCACGTTGTCTAATACACTCTCTTGGGAAGTCAGATACCTGGATTCAAAATTTTGCTATCTCTCAAGGTCATATGGCTTCTATAAGGCAGGCCAATAAAATCCTGTGTGTTATTGATTAGATAACTTATTGAAAGACTACTTCATCCATCTGGACAAATCGCTAAACTCCTTTTCCTTTTTTAATTTAGCCTGAATTAAATTTTCATTGCCAAACCTGTCTATAAAGTTAAGAAAACCTCATCAGTTTCAGTTTGAAAAAACAAATAAATTACAGTTTATTTGGAAAACAGCTTAGCTAAGTTTAACTACCCCAGCATGAACTACATTCTCTTTGTGTTAGGAACTGTAGGAATATCAACAGAAAAGTAAGTTCTACCAAATATAATTTATTGTTAAAGCATAATACAAAAGACAGGCAGATGCATATAAAAAGGGGAATAGATAGTGAAAATGTGTCAGGGAGTTGATCTAATTTCCTAATGTGTCATGTGGAAATTACCCAGAGATGCTCTTTCCTATCAGTGCCCAAATCACTACATATTTCCAGTGTCCTGAGAGCTATGAAACTACAGAGAAAAGCTGAACCACTTCCCCACAGCAGTTGATTCTTAAGAGCGTATGAGAACAAAACTATTCTCTGTTACGCCATTAACTCAACAGTCTAGGGTCACACTCTCCTACTTCTAACCTACTGATGAATCATTGAGGATTCCATTTGCTGTCATGTAATGTCATTTCTTGTTATCCTGCTTGCTTTTTTAAGATGGGGCTGCTTCTGCAGATTCGGTGGTCTGAGAACATAAAGGAGATGGAGTTTGTAGAAAGAAGTGTCAATTGATGTAAGAAGAAAGGCTTCAAATCTGAACAGCTCATGCATTTGAAAGTTTGTTTACCTGCAAGACCAGTTGCCCTGGTAAAAGATAATATTTCTCCCTATAAGTCTTTAAAACTAAGTACGGCACAGTATCGCAGGTCTACCTAGAATTGATCTTGTCTAATATAATCTTAACTTAGCCTTGTCTTCAAGCATACAGGGATTTCAACTAGAAAGGCCTGGTGAGGGAATGAGTAGGGCCCATGGTGACATGAATGGCTAGAAAGAACCACTATGCAGCGTATGAAGCACCGAGATGGAAAAAAACAGGAAGGACAGTTTCAAGACTAAGCAAGTGGACTGACATTCTGAAGACACAAATGATTTCCCTGTCTCTCTTAAAACCAGATTCTGTGATGTTGGGCAGAACATTTAAGCTCAATTCTGCTAAGTGAGCACTACAGTGTTACTTCACAAACATTCATACTCTTTGTAGAAATGCTGAAGGTCACTGAAGTCTCAGACTTATGTTTTGGACTCCCATAAAATAGTCCCCACATCATTCTTGATGCATTAACAATTGTTCCGCAATTCACTGTCAATGGAATGGAAGTAAACACTTCATGCTCAGCAGCTGTCCTGTGAAAACAAATTCACTAGTTCTGAGACACATTCAAATACTGTGGCAGTAAATGCTAGAAAAGAGCCCAGGAGAAAATTGAACAGCATCTGAACAGAGTGAAGATTAAGGCCTAGGGCCATGCATTAGACACTGGGGGAAACCAAATGTTGAAGAACTTTTCATTTAATCACTGTGAGCGTGAAAAGAAGGTTCTGTGCAGGGAAAAAAAAAATCAACAAAAAAACCCACCGCAAAACAAAGACATGCAATCACTTAATTAAAGACTAACGTAAAACACACAATAAAACTACAGTAAAGAATAGAAGAAAAAGTTGAATGAAGGGGTTCACCAGCAACTTTAAGTCCAGCACTGTCTTATATTTTGAGTGTCTGCGATGGTGATGATTTCTCTGACGTATATTGTAATACCATGCAGAGATATCTATAGGAACCCTGAACAACCTCTATCAGCATCTGAAAGTTTAGAGCCATGTGAGTAATCAGTAGATAAATCAGTTCTGACTAATATGAATGAGCAGCAGCTGAAAGCTGGCACTGCATCAGTGCAAGACAGTGCTTGCGGTACCCTCAGCTCTTCCAGGAGTACCACATGGGGCCACGCGCACATTGCCTTGGTGCGAGGGAAGCTCATTCCCTGGGCAGACATGGCCCTGGGGAGGTACCAATTTAGATCAACTGTGCATTTGGTGGCATGTAAAACTCTGGCTCAAATATCCATGAAAATCCTGAGTTTTCAACACATATTAGCACTTTCAAGCAGTGTAAGCTGCACAGCTTGATCTTTGCTGTCTTGAGAAGGAGAAGAAAAGGCAGGAGTTTCAGTGCTTCACAGATTGGACGTTGTGTTCCATCACAATGCCTTTTAGCCCAGGGCTTAGAAAAACCATCAGGAATAGAAAGCACAAGTAAAATCATAGATATAATATGAATGCTTCATCTTAACAGCCATATAGAAACAATATCAGATGGTTTTTATTGCACAACCAAAATCTTCTGGAAAACCTGCCTAAGACTCACACAGGGATTTAGAAACTCATGAAAAATTAAACAGCATATAGGAATTGAAGCCAGCTTTCTAACTCACAGTCACATGCTACAGGATGGCGTTTCCTGACTTACTGCTCACTCACAGCATGATTTCCTTCTGTTGGTGGGAGACAACTGGAGATTAATTTGCACAGGACCCACTGTCCTGTGCACCCAAACCACTTTCTCACACTTGTGAGAAATTGTCGTCTGCACCCCCTGCCTCTAACCACACTGATAGAGCATCACCACCTCTCCCTCAACACCCATTTCAGAAAGCAGCACTTCTGCCATTCCCTTCCTGCATTGTCCAAAAAGGAAGAGGGCCCTTCTCCTCTGCCAATGTTGGAATAATTGGAAAGAAATTTGCTGCCTTAGAGTAGTCTTGCTACATTAAATATCATCATATGTACGTCTCTCATTGCTTTATTTGAAGAAGTGGCTGCACTAGTTTTAAACAAGTTTGTGTCATAGATCACATTTTCAAAAAGTGCTCAGGGCCAGACACAACATAAGATACAGCTGCTTACAGGGCAGGCACTGCCATTCCTACATTGTCAACATTTTGAGCTCACTGTCAGCTTGAAAAATGAGCATTAGTGGTACTGGGGGGAAAAAACTAACAGGAACTGCCTGTGTGTTGGGTTTACCTGGCCAGATTTCAGTGGCAGTGGTGGGCTATAGGGGCAGCTCCTGCAAGAAGCTGCTAGAAGCTTCCCCAAGTCTGATAGAGCCAATGCCAGCTGGATTCAAAGACGGCCAAGGCTGAGCCTATCAGTAAATGATAGGATAGGAACGCCTCTGTGAAAACATATTTAAGAAATGGGGAAAAAAGAACTGCGTCACACAGAAACTGGCAGAGACAGAGGAGTGAGGATATGTGAAGACATCAAGATCAGTGAAGGGATGGGAGAAGGATGTGCTCCAGGCATTGGAACAGAGAGTCCCTCAGATCGTGGTGAAGACTATGGTGAATCAGGCTGTCCCCCTGCAGCCCATGGAGGTGATGGGATGTAGATGTCCACCTATGGCCCATGGAGGATGTCACATTGGAGCAGGTGGATGCCTGAAGGGGGCTGTGACCCCATGGGAAGCCTGTGCTGGAGCAGGTTGGCTGGCAGGACTCTTGTGACGCTGCTGGGGACTTGCACTGGAGAAGTTTCCCCTGAAGGACTGCACCTTATGGAGAGACTCACATTGGGGCAGTTTGTGATGAACCGTCTCTCATGAGAGGACTCATGTTAGAAAAAACATGTGAAGATTGTCTCCCATGAGAGGGACCCCACCATGGCACAGGGGAAGAGTGAGGAATCCTTCCTCAGGGGAAGAAGCAGTGGTGGAAACGACATTGGATGAACTGAACGTAACCCCCATTCCCTGTCCCCCTGCACTGCTCAGGGGGAGGAGGTGGATAGGTTGGGATTGATGTTAAGCGCAGGAAGAAGGGAGTAGTAGGGAGAAGGTGTTATTTTTAAGATCTGCTTTTATTTCTCATTACTCTTCTCTGATTTGTTTTTTAATCAATTTAACTAATTTCCCTAAAATCGAGACTGTTTTGCCCAGAACAGTAGATGTGGGTGGTCTTCCTGTCCTTATCGCAAACCATAGGCCCTTTGTTAAATCACCTTCTCCCATCTAACTGAGAAGGGAAGGTGATAGAGCAGCTGTGTGGGCACCTAGCTGCCAGTCAGGGTCAAACCACTACCTATTTAGAACCTCTGCTTGGGCATTTTTTACACTCATCATCTGCTGAGAAGCAGAGCCTGACATCTTGGAGCTCCTCCCACCGTCACACAGCCCTGTTTGCTTTCCCTGTTTCCTCTCCAACTCACTCATTTTCTCATGCTTAGAAAGGACAAGAGTGAGGAGAGCCCTTCTGAGTTTGCAGCAACAGCCAAGAGCTCAACCTGGGAGATGGAGTTTTGAACAAGGCTGAGAACCAAAGCCAGGCTTCTCACTGGATGCTGCAACTGCTATAGCATCATGAAGCAAAGAGGCAGTTTTGCCTCCTCCAGGCAGTTTCTAAAATAATTGGTGTTTTATAATGGACTGAAACTTTCAAACACACAATAAACGCACTTTGAACCCAAATAATGCAAAGAGCCATTGAAAGGCACCAGGTGTGTTCTTAAACGAACTACTGCTCTGCCTATTTCTGATTCACAGAGAGACTTTGACAGACTTGGGTGCTTACAGCTGGGCAATTCTGTCACAAAAATAGCACTGCTCTTGTGGCCTATGGATCATTTATATTGAAAATAGAAAATATCCAGTAAAGTTTTTCAAACTTTGAGCTAGTTTTCTCAATCATTTGGATGTATTGAGCTAATATATTCTCTTTAGATACCCAAATCTGCAACTCACGTAATCTGAAGATAATTTGCATTTAGTTTACACTAAAGAAGTCCTATAACACAAAACAAACTGTCCCATGTTCTTCCAATAGATTCTCAGCCACAGGCTTTCCTTCGCAATCTGTCTTTGTTACAGAGATAGGCAAAGGTACTGTCTGTAAAGAACCTTGGGACTCTGTAGGAACACTAGAGCAAAGCTCTTTGGTCAAACAAGAACATACACTTCTACAACAGAAGGGAAAACAAATTGCTCTGAGTTAGATTTGTCCACACAGACCATTTGCAACTTAAATGCCTATAGATGCTGTTGCCCCTTGTATTGACAGACCTCTTAATATCTTGCCTCTTAAAATGGAAAAGTGCTTGGTCCACAGGAGAGGTAGCTAGAAGTCCTTAGAGAAATATGATATAGCTAGTATACTTGACACAATTTGTTTGAAATGCAGGAATCTAGGGATTCTTGAATAAACCTGACTGAACAATCTTAAAAATAGGTGCAAAGGATGGATTCAGCCCTGTATAATCCATTTTACTACTTTTTTTTTCTTTTTTTATGAACACTGAGTATAGGCTTTACTCCTTCAGGAGATACTTCAAAAAGATGTTTAGCCTGAATAATTAAAACCGAAGCTCCTCTTACTTAGCTGGAGGCAGAGACCTCTTCACCAGCTGAATGCAAAATTTCAATAGATTTAGTTGTAAAAGGGGACTTTATGTTTTCTCTGCTTGCAAGTGCAGGTATATAATCCCGGAAAAAAAATAAGTTACTGAGATCTATCTTAAAGTCAGATATGACTTTCATCTTTGACCATTCTTACTAGAAGACCCTTCCAATACTCAAGATTTTAGAAAACTTATTTCCAGCCTAAACTAATTTATGGCCAGATTGCAGCCATCTATTCACATTTCAACAATATCATTCATCTTAAGCTTTACTGTTCCCTAGAGAAGGGCCCATTGACATGAATACATGAGAAACAATAATTACTCACGCTGACAAAGAACAATGCTGGGAATGCCTGGGTCTGACAATGAAAATTTCTCCTAGATCGATATCCTGAGAACGGGCAGATTCCCCATTTCCATCATTACCAGCAAAGGGGAAAGACCAAGTCACGGGAATTTTAATCTCCTACTTCAATAAGAGATAAGGTCCGTTAGGTATAAAAAAAAAGCCTCTTTGCCTCTCAGTGAGCACAAAAATTTGCATTTAGAAACTGAAGATCACGTCACCATGAAGTAAAGAACAGATTTTAGCACTACATCTTGCCGGAATGCTCTAAGCTCCAGCAGAAGAAAAGTAAGCACTAGTCTTAATCAGCAAGTTTAGAAATGTCAACAGACAAACTCTCAAATAACCCATTTGACTAACAGCAGTCACCAGATTTCCTCACCCAATCCTAGAAATGTTAACCAATGTTAAGAGGCTCAATTTCCAGGTATCTGGCTGCCCATTTACCCCTTAGTAAGCCTCTGCCTGGCATTCAAAAATAAAATAGAAATAGCCACGTTCTCTTGTCTGTTTGGAAAGTCACAGCCAGTGTGAATCAAAGGGGGGAGAGGAAAGGCAGTACCTAACACCCAACATGTATTTTGCAATGAGTCAATCAATCACTCCTCTTCTGTTTGTAGAAATGCCTTGAGCAGAACAATCCTGAAACGGTTCATCACTCTCAAACATTTTATGAAAGTGGATTTGGTTTTTGGTTTATGATACAGCATGCTGGAGGAGATGAGTTTTCTAGATGAGATACAGAGAGTACACATAAAACCAATCTACTTCTTTCTGATTTCCAGTGCTGTCCTGGGTTAAAGAAAAACAAAGGAGTGGGCTGTTGCCAAAGTCACCTGCACAGAGCTCACTTATCACTGCTAGAGACATTGATCCTTGTACAATTCATTCACACAGCACTGTTGCAAACCATAAAAACTTTGTCACAGACATGCACTGTATCATTTGTTCTTTAAGTTACTTTAAGCACAAAGCCTTGAATTTTATTAGTTTTCTCCTCAATTAGTATCTATTTTGGCAATCTGTCATTCAGCATCTCAATGTCCACATAGAAATCAATGACAAGTGGTGTCCCTCAGGGATCTGTATTAGGACCAGTGCTGTTTATCTTCATCAGTGACATAGGCAATGGGATCAAGTGCATCCTCATCAAAGTCTGCAGAACACACCAAGTTGAGCGATGTGGTTGACATGTCTGAGGGGTGGGATGCCATCCAGAGGGATCTAGCCAAGCTTAAGAAGTGGGCCTGTGTGAACATCATGAGGTTCAACAAGGTCAAGTGCAGGGTCCTATACTTGGATCAGGGCAATCTCCAGTATTGATATAGGCTGGAAGCTGGAAGGATTGGAGAGCAGCCCTGCCGAGAAGGGCTTGTGGGTACTGGTGGAAAAAAGCTGGACATAAGCCAGCAATGTGCACTCACAGCCAAGGTGGCCAGCTGTATCCCTGGCTGCATCAAAAGCAGCATAGCCAGCAGATAAAGGGAGGTGATTCCATCCCTCTACTTCGCTGTCATGAGACCCCATCTGCAGTACTGTGTTCAGCTCAGGAGTCCTCAGTACAAGAAAAACACGGACCTGTTGGAGTGGGTCCAGGAAGGCCACAAACATGATCAGAGGGATGGAACACCTCTCTTATGAAAAAAAAAGCCTGAGAGAGTTGGTGTTCAGCTTGGAGAAGAGAAGGCTCTGGAGAGACCTTATTGCAGCCTTTCAATACTTAAAGGGGGCATATGAGAAAGATGGAAACAATCTTTTTAGCAGGGCATGTTACAATGGGACAACGGGTTACGGTTTCAAAATGAAAGAATAGATTTGAACTAGATATATGGAAGAATTTTTCCATAATGAGGGTGGTGAAACACTGGAACAGGTTGCCCAGGGAGGTGGTAAAGCCCCACCCCTGGAAACATTCAAGGTCAGGTTGAACAGGTCTTGAGCAACCTGATTTAGTTGACAATGTCCATGTTCACTGAAGGGAGGTTGAACTAGATGACCTTTAAAGGGCCCTTCCAAGTCAAACTATTCTGTGATTCTACAATTCAAACAATGCTCACCAGAAGTTTCATAAAGGCACCTGAAGTCTGCTGATTGAGTCGTCTCACAGAAGCCTTGCTGATAATATACATTTGAAGTGCTTTTAATCATTTTATGAAGTTAGGAAATTCTCATCTATTGAACTCCAGTGGACCACAGAGAAATTTTATGGCTCATCACCAATCGAGATCAAGTGAAAGGAATGCAGAACAGTGCTTTCAAATTAAATTACAGTTTTTCAGGTTGGACTGGCACAATCTGTCTTTAGCAAAAGAGAAGCCTTTTGTGGAACTTTGAGCAAATTCAATCCTCTGATTCACACTGCTGCTCCCTACATTTTATACTGATTTGCACAGTTAAAAAGCTGACTATGGTATTCTCACATATCTTTCCAATCCAATAGCATTGTGCTACCTGCCAAAAGCCCTCTTCCAGAAGAGCTTCAGCTTAGCACAGACAAGAAGAAACAGTGATGGTACATGCTTGTAATTTGAGGGATTTCACAGGCAGATTTATACAGTAGGATTAAACTGGCTTTAACCTTGCTCTTAACCTTCACCTTCTCTCTCTAGTGCCATGAGGCCCTTCTTTCTCATTCGTTCAACGAGGAGAGAGCCGTTACAGAGCTATGCGGTTCATAGGAGTATCCTTGAATCTGTGAGAGAAACACAGTGTTCTCTCATGACCCAACATGAGAAAAGACAGCTGGTTTCCTCTAGTCTCTCTCTCCTCTAATACAAGGCTAACTTGCTCAATGCCTGCAGAAGAACAGCTTTCTGAGGAGCATGTAATTTGCTCTTGACTGAACTGCAAAAACAAAACCAAAAACAACCACAAAAGTAACCTTTTGGCCATGTTTACACATACTCTGAATTTGCATACTATGAATGCAGTAAGTGACCTCCCCCGGACACTCACAGGAAGAGAATTTCAACCCACCTTGAAGTTAAATGCTCACAGACAATGTTTCGGTGATGATTTCTGAAAGCTGTCTTACCAGAACCTGATACAAGCCCATGTCGCAAGCTCCATCATTGCAATCCCACATTGATAGACCTGGACAAAAGTCTCCCACAATGACTGAATGCAAGAAGAAATGGGTATGGAAAATGTACTTTTCAGTCACACATGTCCCTGGCTAAGCAGTCATGCATTATGGTCAAGGATCGTGAAAGGTGAAGACTCAGCCTAAAAAGCCACGTAACTGCAACAATGTCGCACAATATAGAAATGTGGACTGCACTGGATACATCTGTATGCAAAGGCCTGAGGATATAAGGAGATTCTCTCTGACACCTTTCCAAATACAGGAATCAAATGTGCTTCTACACAACCCTGTAATACAATCACTGTTAATCTAGGCTGAAGCCACACTAAAAAGGGATATATTCTGTTATAAATTGAAATGGAAAGAGACGATGTTTTGTAAGTGCAAAATATACCTTGAATTTATTACCCACGATGCAAGCATTTCATAAGAATAAATATTTTTGAGATTGTAGTTGTACCTCTACCTAACTGGTCACTAATAGAATATTACTTATGTTACAGAATACTTATAGAATATCTTTCCAAAGACATTACAGAAGAGGAAGGGATGAAAGTTATACACAAAGAGCTCTTCTGTCACATATTTTATAAAGATATTTAATATTTGGTGCATTCTAAAGAGAAAAATATTGGTAAAAATTATCACAGAACCAGAATATAGGCAAAATGGTTTCCAAGCTCTCCCTTTGGAGGACATCAGAATACTTCAACAAAAGTGGGATAAGGGTGGGAAAATCATTTCAGGAATGAGACGAGACAAAAAAATTCTCTTCTCCCAAGTTAGGAAGAACCTGCCCTCCTGCCCAAAGATAGTTCCTGGATTAGGTTAACGTCTGGGTTTGAGCTAAATGGAACCAACTCTGTGCAGTGATTTTACTTGCCAGCTCAGTCTCTTCTAAGAGGCGGCACTTTGAAGTTAACAGCATGATTTTACAGACAGTGTCTGCTACTAGAAGTGATAACACCTGATGTTTACAGATACCACCATGGGCTGGTATGCAGAAAGGCTCTTGCGTTTACTTGCTCCTGTAGTGACCAAGGTCCCTGCTGGATTTCTTGGGACAAGTTGGGGGTGCCAGGAAGTAAAAAGGGTCCTGCAGGTAAGAATGGACATGACAGAGGTGGCCAACAAGAGTATTCTATTCCATATACATCATATTCAGAACAAAACTGAGGGATCATAGGGGATAAGCTCTCTCTTCTTCCGTGGCTGACATCCAAGGAGGACTCTGTCCAATCTTATGTCTTTGATCCCAATCTTGAGTTTCTGCATCCAGTTCCTGTGTCCAGTTACCCTCTGCCACAGAGCCTGGGGCATCTCTGGTGGCACTTTATCTGCAGCATTAGCGGGAATTGCTACAGGGCAGGGAGTCAAGTCCAATACTAGTTTTGTACATACTTCATTAATTTCATTATTTCCTTATTAGAACTATTACTGTTTTATTAAAGCTGTTTAAGTTTTTCTTTTCCAAACTGTAATTCTTTCTGCCTTACTCCCTTTTGGGGAAGGGAGAGGGGTTAGAGAATATCTGTCATTTAGTGGCCTTGCCAGCCCTAACCCTCAACAGCTAAGGAGGAGGGATGGGCAAATATAAAATATTCTGTCTCAGACAGAAGAAATATTTTGCTGTATAGCAAAAAATATTTCAGGAGCAAAATTCCTTGGTCTCCAGCATCAGAGCTGGCATTCAGTTTTGTGCATCAGGGCTTTCTTCTTTCCTCCTTCCCTTCACTGTCCCTTGCTGTTTCATATCCTCTTGCTGTTTTCTCCGTCTTCTCTCATTTTTGGTGTCTGTCTCATTCTTTCCCAAGTGGCAAATTAAACTGAGGACACTGCTTGAAAATTCACATTCAGCCTCTTAATCAGTGCTTTACGGTTGCATCTGATGTTGGTCAAAAAAGTTCTCAGAAAGGTTTTAAGACACTAAAGCAGTCAGAATAGCCCAGACATCACACACACAAGACAGAATCTTTGACAAAAAAAGAATAAAGAAGCCTTAGAGACAGCAACCACAAATTACTTCATTCTGCCCATTTTCCTTTCCACATTTGCTTCCTTTTTATTTCTCAGT
This sequence comes from Trogon surrucura, assembly GCA_020746105.1. NCBI lineage: Eukaryota > Metazoa > Chordata > Aves > Trogoniformes > Trogonidae > Trogon > Trogon surrucura. The sequence continues at coordinate 52,489,326 of CM036622.1, forward strand.
GGCCTTTCCCACCTTCTAAGTACATGACTTTTAACCCAGACAACTCTTCCATCTATAAAGAGGCTGACACACATGTTTATACTCCCCCAAGACTAACCTTGCTACTTCATCAGATTAGCTCATGTTTCCATCTCTGACAACTCATGGCATGTTTTCCCTCAACCAACAACCATTTTCTTTCATATGACACATAGCACTTTAGCAGCCAAAGCACAATAGTCTGTTCACCCAGTATCATGTATCTTCTTATTATCTGCTACATTATCCTTATCTAATTGCATGCACTTTGGCTCAATCTGACATTTTCAAAACTACAGATGCTTATTAGCTTTCCTTAGCTAAAAGAAAAGTGTGCATTATAGTGATTATTAGCTCCTGGCACCGCCTGTGAGACATTGTAATGAGAGAGACCTTTAGCCCACTATAAACAAGCACAATCAGGCCTGTTTTGATTATTAGCAGTGCTTCCACAAATGTTGCCACTGACAGAATTAATGACCACACTACTAATTATTAGTAATCTCATGTTTCTGTGGGTTCTTTTAGCTCAAAGCTTTAGGCCAAAAGTAGAAATCAATTAATGCACCACCACAGCAAACCCACAAATGAAGTCATGGCCTTGATTCCTTTATGGTATCCAGTGGATGCAGGTCCTTCTCCACAGGGATAACTAACTAGCTGAAGGTCACACAGGGGGCCAGCAGCAGATCCAGGAATAGCAAGACATTTCTAATGGTCATTCCAATGCTCTATCACAGATCCACACCACCTCAAAAAAAGAGGTACAGAAATATCCCCAAAAATCAGTGAGAATTACCCATTTGCAACGAACCACTATAGGTGCTTTGACAAGTGTTTGTGCTGCAGTTCACAACAGAACAAAGCTGCTTCAATAGCACCCACTTTCCTACAGACAGGTATGTGAAGCACTATACCACCATTAGTGTTTTTTCCAAGTACTTCCTCTTGTACTGCAGATTACAAACACTCAGATTATTTTTTTTTTAAGTTAATATAGGACAGACAGAGGAGCTGTATCAATAAAGTGCTTGCATTCAGTATGACAAGTAAAAGTGGAAATCTTTGGTTCACTATAAACCATTTGTGTCTCTATGGCAACATTGCCGTTGATTTCTACAGCTTCCCTATCAACAATATAATAGATGCTTGGTCTTTTTAATATTACCTCCCTTTTCTGAAACCTAAAGGAAACAGAAAAAAAACAAAACCAAAGACAAACCATATTTAATATAGATTATCCAGAAACACGAGGAGGGATTTAACAATAAATGACAAACAAATTAAGACAGGATTCCACAATCACATGAAGCATAATCCCATGAGCAATCTGTGCAAACCTCAGAGCTGTATATGCAATAAACTTATCTTAGGACAATCAGTCTCTTATGCAAGAGGTCAAGCACTATTTAAAGCAGATGCTAACATCCTTCTTCCTCTCTGCAACTTGTGTTCCTCTGGAATACAAGATAATCTGACCTGTCTGTCCTGTGAAAGGAGACAGGCAGCAATTGAAACTTGCATTTTGCAATGCCAGAGGGTATGTCACTGTGAAGCCATTGGAGAGGAGCTATCTGAGGTTTTTGCTGGGAGATGCATCTGTAGGCGCCAGGGCACAGAGAGATAAGGCTGCCAGCAGCCACCTGTTAGACCGGGAGGAAGAACTGACTCATGGCTTCCCAGCAGTGCAAACCAAAATGAGTTTTTCTCCCATGAGGTAGGGCTGGGGAAATGCAGAGAGGTAGAACTGAGCTGTGCTTGCAGTTTCTATTGCTCTTAAGGTACTGGGAGGTCTTGGGAGCAAATTGGAAAAGCCATCCACCCCAGAGCCACATCCCATACCAACTAGCACCAGATTTCTCTTCTATGACCTGGCACAAGCATAACTGTCTGTTACGCTACTGCCAACAGTTCATACTTCTCCATTTGCCAAAGGTTGTCCTTATAAATACAAGTTCTCTTTTAGTCCACCTTAGCAAGAGACACTGCAGGACACTTGTGTTCATCTTCTCAGACACGAACTCAACAAGACTGGGCTCTGCAAACCACTGCTTATACCCTTGAGAATGGACAACAGACAGTAAAAAGCCTGCTACTGCTGCCCAGATGCTGGATATTATTCTCCTTCTGCCTCTGTCAGAATGAGAGGGAAACAGCAGGCACAGGGATCCTGTGTAAACCTGCTGCTGGCTCTGCTCACCAAGTGTCTTCAGATCTGTGACCTGGAGACTGCAGTAACATTTGTAATTGCTCAGTCTCTATTGGCTTCATTTCTCCTCTGACCAAAATAACACAGCTACTTTCTTTCATAGAGACTTGGAGTTAATTTTAATGGAAAATAAAGAACACATGCATACTTTTGTTATAAACACTTTAAAATTAATGACTTCGGTATAACTAGAACTGAGGTAACCAGGCATTTCCCACTGCTGCTTTTCCATTTCGTGTAGCTCTGTACATCCAAGATAGCAAACCTGGGGACAAATTTACATTCGCTTTTGAGGTCTGACTAGAGCAAAATCTATCTGAAATGTTAGAGCAGATATTATTGACAAATACAGGAAAGAAAAAAAACAAACCACAATCCCCACTACCAGCTCCCCCTCTCCATAATATTATATAATGAAAGTATTAAGATACTTCTTCCTTTTGGATACTTTAAATCTCCCTTCTCTCAAAGCAAGCTCTGAATGATTGAACAGCTAGAGGAAAACATCAGACATTTGAAATGTCACATAAAAAGCATCAGCAGAGACTTAAATGTGCCAGACTTCACAATTAGTTTTACACCTGTAAGAATATTCTTGGTGATAAGTAGAACAATTTTTAGTCTTACAGCCCTGTGGTCCAGGACCAGAAATTTCAATAGCTCACAGGGCTAAGTCATCACTGCTGCAGAGCTAAGATGTAGTCTATGAGACAATATGTCAATTTAGCTCTGATTTTCCACCTGCCAAGTGAAGATAATTATGTTAAATGCAGCTTTAAGAGGAACAGAGACAGCAACTTGTGGAAGAATCTATATAATAGAGTTCTACTAACAAGTACATTTTCAGAGGAAAATAATTTACACTATGCAAGTAATAAGCAATTAAAAACATACTCAACAGAAAGCTGGGGAGATTTCATGACCAGAGATTCACAACATCAGCCTTTTTCACATGATCTCACACACTCCATTAGCTTTGCTTAAACTTACTGCTTGCAATGGGGGTAAGTATCAGACCCCACTCTTCCCCTCTCCCTGGTTCCACACTACAAGTTCCCTGAGGCTTAAAATCTATGTTAATCTTTGCTGTAATCTTCAGGAAGACTTTCAGGTGCTATTTTAACAAATCAAAGTCTTAAAGATCTCTAAATTAAGGTGCTTAAAATCTAAGAAGCAACTAAAACTCAAGACAAGTGTGGGAAATTAAGGTTTCCAAACACACTACAGGTGGAAAAGTTGTGAAGGACTTGTGTGTCCACTGCACAAAAAACACAGCCCATTCACCCTTCAAAACACCTTACCGGATAGTACCACTACACTCTCTCTCTGTTCCCTTCTACACCGCTCTGTGCTGCAAAACAGACAGGTGCCCAATGCCCATGTCTTACTCTCACTTTCAGTTACATTTTGTCAGTAAAGACTACGGTACACATGATCTCTTCACACAGACTAATAACCAGATTCAAAACATGTTTTAACTCTGTTAACTCATTCACACTGAATCTCATAGTTACCAAACACTTGCAATTTAATGAATACAGATTACATTTTCAAAGGCACGTAAGTAAGAAACTGATCCAAAATGAGTATTTATGCACGTAACTAGAAAATAGATGCAAATACATATTTTTGGATTTGACCATAACTCTCTTGAAAAAACCCAAAACGAAACGAAACATAACCCTAAACTTAAAAACCTAAATTATCTGTGTGCACTTTTGAAAATCTACACTGTATCACAATCCAGTATGAGTGCAAGAGGCTTTTGGGAAAAGACTGGTGGTTTTATTTTCCTTTGGGAGAAAAAAGAAAAGCATTCCCTTAGAAGAAATATCCATTTCTCCCTCATTCCCCTATACTTGAATATGAGACCATTTAAAACTGCTGTTGAACCATCTTTTGACAAGCTTTGAAAACGAATATTTCCCCCCGATCGTGAAAACAACAGTGACAAAACTGTCATCAAGTCACTCAAACCTAAAGAACACAATCAGGAATTGAATATAACCCTCACATGTAGGTACGTCTACATAAAAAAAAAAGGAGTGGTTGGTGATTTGTAACAAAAGCAACGAAACGCCAAGCGTTCTACGGGAACAATGTAATCAAGACATGCTGCCACCCCTTGGTCACACGATGAACACACACGTGCATCACGGCAACGTGCTAGAAATTATCCAGTACATCAGGTAAAAATCTCCATAAAAATCAACTTACAGTTAATGAATTTTAATGGAGGATTATGCTAGATCATCACAAGCCTAAATATATTATCCCAAATTAATTTAAATGTTTTTATTTTGAGGGATAAAATCTTCTGACTCCAAAAGAGCATTATCAAAGCTGTGATGGACACCCTAAAAACTGTCTTCTTTTTGGCCTGTTCCAAAACAAAAATACACAGAGGACTGGAGAGTAGCACATACTCACTTTTTTTGTTTTACACACACACACACATTCTATGTCTCTGAAAGCCCCTGGGAAAGCAAGACAAGCTGTTGTGACCCTGTGTTCGGTGTCTTCTTTCTGCACTGGAGCCACTAGTTACTAGCTCAAGAGAAACAATGTGAGCTGAGTACTCTACATGAGGTATCCCAACTTATTGCACAGTTCACTACTATTACAGAGATGATTCAGCCTCTTCACACAGTTATTCCTGAATACTTAAAAATACATTTGCTCTGGCAGATTTTTTTTGGTGCGTTCATCATCATCATAGCTCTGCAGAAACACAGGCTGATTTTAAACCGGCAGCAAATGTCATAAGGTACTTTAATTCTAAATATAGCTACAAAGCAAAGTGTAAAAAACATAGCATCTCCAGATCAGAGTGTTTATTATTCAGCACTCACAAAATATATGATGGGCTTTCATGCAAATAAAATTCATGATTTTTATAATGTTTATAACTATTTCTTTTGAAGAAAGTAAGTTATGGTTTTAATTAATTTCAAAACATGAATCAGTAGGGCCTAACTATTTCCATCAAAAGAACTAGTCCTAGTCCCAGCTCTCTACATATTAATGGCTGTAGGATAACCAAGTTCAGTATCCAAGAACTCACCAAGAACATGCAGAATTGATTCTTACAGGCTTAAAGAGTAGTTTGTGTCAATAAGCACTGTAGTTCAGATCTGTAGACAGATTTCTGGATACAATTCAGATTACTATATCTTACAACAATGATTCTTGCAGTCCTACAAACCCTTCTAAACAATCAAATCACTCATCTCTTTGGGAAAACACCACACCACTTCTGAAATGCCTGTTGTCTGCAGCTCAAGCCTCAACCTTGCTGAAACACTGCCCTTGACATACATTTTGAGGAGGCAATATCTCTTCCCATTAGACAAATAATGAACTGAAAATTAACACTTTCAATTACATGCAACAGCAAATCTAACATATCAAATTACAATTTGATTCTTGCTTTCTCAGACTCACTCAATAAATTATATTTGATTTACTTAATCCTTAATTTATTCAAGCAGGAAACACAGTTTTACTACAGCATTTCAAAATTATTGTTATTTATATCTGAATGCAAATTTTCTCAGAATGTAAATCAGTGTGAATAATCAACTGCAAAATTAATAAAGTATAATATATAATCAAAAGTAGTTTTAAGCAAATGCAGAAAAGAGAAATATTCAGAATTCAGTTATGGAAAGAATATCACAGCAATGAAGCCTTTTGTACTTTGGGTCTGGCCGTTTTTATATGGTTAAATCTTCTTTTAAAGATAAGTTCAGTTTTGGCTAAGTAATGAAGCTCTAAGAATGCAGTGTACAGCTTTAAAAACATTTTATGATGTTTCACTTGAAGGTTTAATATTTTTAACACATAACTTACACAAAATTTAATTTAAAAAGAACTTCTGTGATCATCATTTTATGGTCAGAGCCTTATAAAATAGATCAATATTCCATGTTAGAGAAAAAGTGCTGAATTTCTTGTGCACCTGATTAATGCTTTGTTATCATCCCAGTAATTAAAAGAAACAGGGTTATACACAATCAGCATGATACATCTTACTCAGCACCTCCTGGCAATTGCCTGCAAAAATTAAACTCATTAATCACTGTGATGCCAAAGAAGAAAAGCTTGAAAAAGATGAAGAAGCTCTATTTTATGGGAGAAAATTCTCAAGGCAATATCTATGAGAAAAATCCCTTCCACAGTACACTATGGAAAGTATTAATGTCACCAGTCTAAGTAGGAGAACGATGTTACAGAAATTCCTCATAATCTGCTATGCCACTATACTAGAATTCATTAAGAATCTTCACAGGTATTTCCTCATATCTAAAAGAACGTAGTGGAAAGGTAATCCTATAACAAAGCAAATTCCATCAGAATTGTGCTTACAGCTGTTGCACTAATTGACTTCAGTATGAATACTTCCACAGGGCCACCTGGAAAGGGGTTTTCTTGGGTCATTTATACAGGACCTAATTTCCTCATTACTGCTCCCACAAATTACCTGATTGTCTCATCAGGCTAATAAATAACACAAAAAAATTTGCATTAACACAAGGTTTGTTCACAAGTTAGGTATATGAAAAAATACATATAACAGCTTTACCATGACTTGAAATATAGTAAAAACTTGTAAAAATAAGAAAGAATGTTGTGATTTCTGCTTTGCTACACTTTCATGTTACAAAAACAATGATGTCAAGTCCATCTCAATAATGGCTGTAAAGGCAAATAAGGAACTGTCATATTAAGTAACACTTTGTTTTATATTCTGTTTTTATAAAGTTACTTTTTCCTCTTTAGCTTCATCTAGGTTTCATCTAGTATTTTTCCACCAGTAGTACATTCAGAGAACAAAATGCTTACTAATAATACTGTGACCTTCAAAGACAAGATCCTGTCTTTCCCTGTGTTTCATACTGCATTGAGGTCTGTACTGGTGCTTAAAAATATGGCACTGAATGCAGTATACAAATTTCAACAGGAAAAGTCATCATCAGTAACCTCTAAAAAAAATTAAAAAAAAAAAAGAAAAGAAAAACCAAACCACAGTTCACTGAGTTATTATTAATCGTGTGACAAAGTCAGGAACAGAACAGTCTTATTCTCAGGTTTGTTTTGGTAATTCCAAGTGTGGCCAGGCAACAAAACTTTGTTTCTGTATTTTTAAGTTTTGGCTCTTTCTACTAGATTGGTGTTGAAGGAGGAAGGACATTGTGAATGTCCTATTACAATACTTGGGTAAAACAGAAAACAGAAGTCTAATCATCTTAGAAATTAGTTTCTGATGCACCTTCATTAAGCCCTTCCCCACAATAAACCACAGCACATGTTCCTGGCACCCTGAATAAACAGACCACCCTCCCTGCACTTTTCCCCTAGCCTTTGCCTACTATCTGCCTCGCTTTTCCATTTGCCTCGGTGATTTCATGCACGGGCCTGGGAGAGCATGCCTGCTGCTGCCGGGAGCTGATAACAGAGAAAACCCCTCTCTCCACCCCGATCTGTGCCAAGGCCAAGGGCAAAAGGTCGCGCGACCAGCTCGCCTCGGCGACGGTCCAGGGTGGATTCAGCACCGCGGACAGCTCCCCTGTACTGGGATTGTGGTTCAGCACCACGGACAGCTCCCTCCAACTACGACTGAGGTTCGGCACCGCGGACAGCCCCTCCCGCCCTGGGAGCCGATTTCAGCACCGCGGACAGCTCCAGCTGCGCCGTCTCCGCCCTCTGTCTCCCCTCCGCCTCGCGTGCAGGACCCCTTCGTCCTGCAACACTCTCTTCAAAGGGCATTTTCACCGCTTTCGCCACCACTTCACTTTCCCGACTTGAACCTCTCCACCGGAGACCCCTAGAGCAGGGTATCCAATCGCGTGGGACCGACTCCGTCCACCGCACTTTTTCAGACATGTTGTCCCCTTTAAAATACTTCACACTAAGTGGCCACGTGTGTTTAGAAGTCGCCCCAACTCTGTTTCTGGCATGCTTTTTGCACTTCGTGACAGGAGACACCTAGGTAGGCACCTTGACCTCCACAGATGGCACTGCTCAGAAATGCTCCCCACCTACCCACAACCCCTGAGGGAATTAAAAACAAAGAAACAAAATAACCACAACAAAACAAAAAAAAAACTCAACTCTTCTTTTAGTACTTTCATACTGTTCTTATTTTGAATCCTATCAGCACAAATCAATCGCACATGTTAAACTGTGTCCTTTGCTTCCGGTCTCAGTGCTTCTGGTGATCAGAGAAGCGGCTCCAGACATCTGCCGTCTCCAAATCCAGAAAAGCGAAATTAAAAGTCAAATAATAAGGGAAATCTGCCCGAGCTCAGCCCCGGTGGCGGCGCTCCGCTGGCTCGCAGCGACACCTAGAGCCCAAACATCGACGTGAAAGACTCCATGTGCCCAGCCACGCTGGGGAAGGGTCACGGGTCGGGGAAGCAGTCGCCAATGCACTGGGATGGGACTCCTCCCGCAGCTGGCCAGGGCCAAGGAGCGGCAGCACCAAGACCGTTGTCCATGAGCAGGTCATAAGGAAGAGTTAATTCAGGGTCTTATCACCGCTAGTCCATGAGTGCTATCAGCATGGCAATCATCTCTAGGAGCCTTCGGTCCATTTGCAACATGGCTGGCAAAACTGCAATTGCTCTACGGACCGCGAAAATGTTTGCAAAGGGATGGGAAAAGGGACAAGGAATTAAAAGACAAGTCGAGAAAGTTGCCCTGTGAACACAACTCTCTCCGAGTGAGGCAGACGGGCTGCCTCGACTTGAAGCGCTGCCTTTCCTGGGAAGGCTGCCACAGCCAGAGCTGAACGCTGCCGCAAAGCTAACGTGTCCCACCCGGGCTAGAAGTATTGTAAACATACACAAACATTCCAAACTGCAGCCATTTCCTTCCCCTTGTGTCTGCTTTCATAGAGACAAAACACAGCGAAATCCCTCTGCAATCCGAACACCACACCGCGATGGGGACCCACCCGGTTTGATCTATAACCAGTCCATCTCTGCCTCCTCTCTTTCCAAATCTCCTCTCCCCCCACTCCCGCCCCGAAGGAACAAGGCTCGATTGACTCAAGCTAGTTTAACTCCATCAGGCACAGCAGCGAGCCGGCAGCCTGGATGAGTCACTCGTTACTAAGGTGATATGCAGATGCACCCTTTGAAGGCTCCACTCTCGGAGGCAGCGCGGGAGCGGAAGGTGCGCGACGAAGTTTGCGCCTTCTCCGTGGGGCCTCCCCGGGGGTGGCGGGGCGGGAAGAGCGAGAAAACATCAGAAACGGTTGCTCAGGGGTTAAAAAGTTTCTCCGCTGCCAGGTTGGGGGCAGGCTGACGGGAAAGCAAGGAGGGAGGGATAAGGTGAAGATTTCTGCCCCCGGTGAGTGTTAAAGGGAAAATATGAAATAACAATTTAAAAATAAAAAATAAAAATCGGGGGGAGCCTTGTCTTCTCGCCTGGAGGGAGACGGCCGGAGCTCGCACTTCCCGTTTCCAAACGCGCTGACCCCGCACCTCCCAGCCCTGCTCCGCGGCAGCGGAGACCCGCGCAAGGAGCCCGGTAACGGGGAGAGGAGCTGGGGTAGCCCGGACGCGGGCGAGCCTCGGCTCGGCTCCGTCCCGTACTATCCCCGGCACTTGGAGGGAAGAAGAGGAGCGCAAAGATCCGCTTGGAAGAGCAGACAAACCGCAAGAAAACGCCGCCAGCCGCGAGGGACACACAGACAGGACGGGGAAAGCGGAGAAGGGGGACACCCAAAACCCAACCCGACCTAACGCGAACGGCACCGGCGCTTACATCCTCCTCCTCGCAGTCACTTCGCGACTGGTACTGGAAGCGGGGCCGGCTGCTTTCTGGTTGCAATGGACGCGAGGTCTTGCCGGCTGCGCCGTCCTCCTCGCTGCTCTGGGCGCCCAGGAGGTGACTCGCTTCGGGAGGAACCGGGAAAGAGCGGGAGGTGTTGATCTTCCCGCTGAACCGCTGGTACAGCGAAGCCATGAAGTCAATCCGCGGGAAATGAGGGGGAGGGAGGGAAAGAGAGACGTTTCTCCCTCTCTCTTTTTTTGCTTCTCCCCCTCCTCTCTTCTTTTTTGGCTACAGCATGCTACACGCGAGCGAGGCTCAGTCTCACATCAGGGTAAAGGAGAGCGAGGGATCCTGCTTCCCCGGTCCTCTGCACTGCCACCCGGAGAGAAGCAGGGGGGATAGAAAGAACAGAGAGGGGGGAAGCGTTGAAGGGGGAGAAGAGAGAAGATAAATAAATAACAAAACGCAATCGAGCCGTAACACCACAGGCCCTGGGAACGCTGCACCATCCAGTGTCGGGGAAGAAAAAAAAAATTTAAAAAACCCAAAACACTCCACGAAGACGTACCCCCGATAATGGCGCCTGAGTGGATCAGCATTAAATGTGCTTTGGGGGTGTGCGTGTGTGTTTGCAAGAGGAGGAAAAAAAAAATAAAAAATGGAAGGGGGGCTGGCTCAGTCGCTGGCTGTCAGCGGCTCCCCAGGCAGAGGTGGCGGAGCAGTCGCCTCCGAGGTCGCATACCAACAGTGTGCACAAGCGAGAGGCAGAGTGACAGTGTGTGAGACGGAGTGCAAGAGGCTGGGAAGCCTCATTCAAAGCACGTTGCTCTTCTGGGGAGGGAGGGCTCTTCTACAATCATCCCCTTTTCGGCACCTGCTTTTTCTTCCCTATTTTTTTTTCCCGGGGAAATAACTTGAGGGGAAAAAAAAAAAAATCGAAAAAAAGAGCAACAGACACCTGATCGCCAGCCGTGAGAGAGAAAGAGCTGAGGAGGGGAAAGGCAAGGCGGGTAGGAAGGAGGCGGGACCGGCAGCTGCAGGGGGGGGTGCCGGGAGGCCGGTGTGCCCGGAGCGGCTCGGCCCCGGGGAAGGGGCAAAGGGAAGGAGGGCGAAGCCTCTCCGCTGCCCTGCCCCATCCGGCCGCGGGCACGGCTCTGCCCGGCAAATCAAGCAAGTGCCCGGTCCCCGTCCCCTCCTTCCCCCGCCTCCCCACGGCTGGGGAGAGGAGGGAAAGGCGCGGGGGACGGAGGTCCGGGTTTCTGGAGGTTGTTGTTGTCGCTTTTCAAAAGATTCCGTTAAAATTGTGTCTCTTACTATTTTTGTATTAATTCATTTTTTTGCTGCATTAAAACGTGCTTCAGCGCCCCTCAGTGGAAATCCGCCCGAAGTGGCTCCCGGCAGCACCGGCCGGGGATAAACAAGCCCGGTGCCGGGGGCGGGCGGGCCGGGTTGGGTCGGGGCCGGGGTCGCATCCGGATCGGGACCGCCAGCCGCTGCGGATCATTGCGCCGCCTTGGAGAGGCTCCACGGGGGGCCGGACCTCGCTCACTCGTCCCGAAGAACCGCGGCCACTAATTAACGCTTTCGGAAGAGAAAAGGGGCGTGTGTTCAGATGGGCACCGGGGGAACTGGCAGCGGTTGTCCCACTGCTCTCAGCACGGCTGCATCGGGACAGAGGGTCACAATTCTTGTTACTCCAGCATCAAGCTCAGGGGTTTCCATAGCAACAGATGTTTAGGTTTAAAGGAAAAGTGGCAGAGTTGCTGCCCCCTCCTATCCTCCCCGAAATTATCCGCCCCTTCGACCTCTAAGATTGCCAGAGACAGTGGAAACACACAAAGCATAAACGAGTTTGCCCATTCCCACTGAAAGACTTGCTGCAGAAGAGCCCACAAACTTGATTATGCTTTAGCAAGTGGATTTGATGGGGTGAGATGTTTCTAAACACAGTTGTTACTTAAAGTTTTAGCTGTTAAGATGCCATCTTTGATATATATATGTAACTTCAGTCTTTGAAAACAACAAATAAAAACACCGCAGTAGCGCATGCATACAATATTCTAAAGCGCAGCTATCTCCCCCACTATGATTTCAACAACTGCCTGATCAAAAATCTCTCTACATCTGAATAGTTTCATCAGCTGCTTTTTATTTCTGTCTTCAAAGTCAGCGATGAAAAGTCTTAACATTTAGATGAAAAGGGAACCTTATCTCATCAAGAGAGAAAACAAAAACAAACACTCTGCCTCCTTCCCGACAGAACATGAAAGAAGGAATCATTTTGATCTTCACAACTGAGATCCTGACATTTAATTAAAAAACGAGATGAGCACACAATGCTCTGAAGCAAAGGTCTAGCTTCTAAGTCATAACAACATACATCATAACAGAGGTAACTTTCCAGAAGCCACCTGGACCCCTCATAAGTTATATTTCAGACACAAAGTCACACACACTATCAAAAATCTGGACAGTTGGCTCAGCTAAATTTCATCTTGAATTGCATTAAGAGTGACTTTATGACTATTTGGAATGGGTGACAACTAGCACTGAAAAACATAAAGGAGTAAGAGTAACAAATTAAAAGAAATAATACATTTTTAACTTCTAAGGAAAACTAGGACACAAAGGAATAATCAAAGTAAGCCACAAAAAGGCGAGACAAAACCACCAAGCAGAAAAAAAAAAAAAAAAAAAGATTAAATGTCTGAATTAAGAAGTCTCAAAGAAAATACAGAAAAAGAAAACATTTTGCCTCACAGCTCAGTTCAAAACTGAAAGAGCCATTAAGGACCAACTCAGTTCCAATACATTGTTTATGGTTTTATTTCCTAAGAACCAGGATTTCACATAATTGAGTTTGTCTAGTCATGCACACACATATTGTGCATGTATGTGTGTACACAATTCATAGAAAAATTATATAAAGAGAACATAAAATTGCAATGTCAAATACTTTAAAAGCTCAGTGAAAAACAACCAGCCAAGTGGTCCTCATCCACCAAAAAATCCTGATCATGCAGCTTGGGTCTGCGATTCATTTGCCCTGAAATAAATAATTACAGCTATTTAAAGGCCTTCCTGACTCCAGCTCTGTATTCCATGACAGACCAGAGACAGCAGAAGCCAAGTCTTGTCATATTTGGGGTATCACAGTGGGTGAAGGAAGATGATTTGCACCACTTGGGAATTGCAAGACAAGTTTCTGTAGCTACAGTGAGAGTGGCCTTGTGTACAAGGTCTGAACAGGCAGCTGGAGGCAGAAATATCTTGAATAACCACCCGCAATAAGATCCACCAGAATCAGTCTGTCGATGCCATTATTGAAAGCAGGAGGATTTTTCTGAGTCATAGGGGACCCAGATGATTTCGTTAGGGACTCCAGGACCCAGATGATTTCGTTAGGGACTCCAGAGAGCACTTCAGTCTGTTGGCATACAACTTATCTCAGGATGTAGCTTGTCCCCTGTAAGCATGTATTATGTCCTGTCCATGTCTCTGGGAGAGACACAACCCAGCACTCGAGTCACAGATCAGTGCTGGAAAGTCCTCTACTCTCTGCGGGCAATTCCATGGTTAATTTGCTATTCACCTCTGCATGACTTGGAGCCCAGAGTCCTATTCTATATCCCAGTTACATGATCAGATATTGTCACAGAGTGTGCACACTAACAGGGCACAGAAAACATGACAGAAAAAAAAAAAAAGACAAACCCCAAAACACAACAAAAAAAACCCCAAGGGAATCAGTGAGACACAACAGTAAAATGGCAAAAAACTAACACCTTATCAGTAACCAGGGTTTCACTACAGCAAAAGACCTTTTCAGCGTATATAGGTGAGACTTGAAGATATCAAAGTAACTTGCATACTGAAATGTGTTTGAAGAGGCCAAGCATTTCAGAAATACAAACAAGATTCTTGTCTTAAACACACATCTTATATGTAAAAAAGATCTTTTCTCTAAATCTTGCAAACAGATCCCAAGATAAAAATCGAGGCATTTCAAGATAAACAGTGTCGTGAAGCATCTCTTAGTTGTATATTTAATTCAGTATCCCAAGTTTTGGAAGGAGGTGACATTTCCATCAAAATAAAGCCTGTTAGCTTAAGATATTTTCCCTGTGGCAGCAAAGTAATTATATTTTACTGACATTTTTAAAGCATACAGATAAAAATGACACTTGGTTTTTCCATACTGTATAAATAAACAGCATCCCCACATTTCAGTACTATTAACGTAACACCACCAGAAGCAGGTCAAACCTAAGCCCTACTGCCTTTAAAACTATACATAAAAGATTTCTTTTTGGACAAGGCTTCTCAGAATAACACTAGCATAGAAACAATCCAGCAATATTTCTCGTAGACACTTTGTAAAAAATATTCCTTCTGTCTGTCAGGGCATTCAAGCATTGTTATTCATGTTCCATTCTTCTGTTCTGACTAAGCAATTTATGTTTGCTTAAACTTTAAACTTGTCATCTAAATTACACAGTTTGTTGCATACAGAGCTAAACATGTTTCTAGTTTTCATGTAGTTGATAGGTACAAGCACCTGATCAGTGAATTTTATTTTTAACAAAAATAGTTTTTCAATAGTTCAAGTATACTGTTTATTATTTTAAAATATTATACTTTTCCAACAAGCTTTTAAAGGAATTTTAGAATTTCCTGGTTAACTTTTTGTATCAGTCCAGAAAAACCCAAATTGATATTTGCTGCTAAAATGACTGTATTTATTACTAGAATCTCTCTTATTTTTTATAATAGCAACTCCACAGGCACTAAAGAAACAGAGATACACTGTTTTAACTCTTATTACTATTGTTAGCCAAGACAAAGTTCAGCTTGTGAATCTCTAATGGCCCGAGGCTTATGCCATTTATACATCTGCTGTCTGGTGACATCTAAAAACCCAACCAAACCAAAACAGAACAGAAATTCACTTTCCTATGTCAAATGCACCGATTCAGCAGTCCCTGAGGATACACTTCATCATTCACTTTGATCTAACATCTCTGCTGGGGGGAGCTTACCATTGTGTCAAGACAAGTGACACTAGGGCTGCTGAAGACTGAAGGATATTATACACTGTAAAATTAGTATGCTGATCTGTTCGCTTTCATACGTCATTATTTGTGCTAGTAGCATCTCAGAAATGAGCACTGAAAAGTGAGTGAGCTTGGGCTATAGGGAGTCATAATTCTATCTGGCATAACACAGATTATTAAAGAAATACTAATCTTATAGACCTTACAGTGATTCAGAAAAACCTATGCAATTCCAAACTCCTAAACAAACAAGCTAGCTTTCCAGGGTGGACTAAGAAAAACATCGGAAAAATCAGTTTTCTGGAATAATAATTCAATCTTCCACAAGTGGTTGAATGAAGGCTTTTTGTGCGTAGAAGTAAACACTGATACTCAAGTACTGGGAACAGTAGGCAAAGGTGGCTTTACAGGATACAAGGTCTGGGGGAATAAAAAAGAAAGCAGGCTGAAAGAAAAGGCTCTTCAGGCGAAGAGAGGGACCCAGAGGGAGCAGTGAAGAAAAAAAAAAACAAAAGCACACAGAAGAGGCAGGGACAGTGAAGTACCAGGAAGGTTGAGAGAGAAAGGAGATGAAGGCAAGCAAGTTCAAAAAGGCAGAGAAGAAATGGACCAAAACTGGCAGAGATGGAAAGCGCCAACACACCTGGAGAATGGAAAGACAGGCTAGAGTGGTATAAGGTTAATTGGAGCCACACAGTGGGAGAATTTTCAAAGCCAGGGAGATTCAGAGCTCTAGAAGATACTTCTGATACCTGGTGGATAAGTGTTCACTCAGTGGTCAGTGGACAGGTGATTTTATCCATCAGGAGTCTTGATACACACCTAGGCCTAATTAAACAAAATCAGGAATGCATTGCTGAATTTCAGCAAGTACTTCCCAATAGTGTGAGCAGGACTGTTTCCAAAGGAAATGTGTGAAAGTCCTAATGCTGAGGACATTTATAAATAGCCTGTATGAGGCACTAGAAAATGTACTGTAAGGCATAATCCTGCCAACTGGCAAAAGGATAGACCACATGAACAAGAAGGTCTTTCCCATATGATTTTTTGTGATTTTTGCAACTGGTCCAGGGGTGATGAAAGGCATTAAAAAAAAAACCCAAAACCAAACCCACAGAAGAGAACACTTAGGAATAACGGTCATGAGAGTTTTCTGCTAGAAAAGGTAACTGCAAAGGCCAAGTAAAAGGAGACACAGGTGCATATGTGTTTATACAGCTGTACACCACATTGGGGTCCTGGCCTATCACTCTACCTAGTACTGTCACCCATGAAATTAAGAATTTACACAGAAGACTGCCTTTCTTGCCTGAATTAATATTCTGTCTTTGGAAGCTTTATCTGTGAGAATTTAAGATGAGATCCCAATTCCATACCTTCAAGAGAAACCAGGAAGTTAAGCATTAAAGGTACAGCTAAATAGATTTTTCTTTGGATGCCAAGAGCTGTTGGCAGCCATGCAAGACTTGGCTAATGTTGCTGAACTAGTCTCCGCTACGCATATTCTTCTCTGCTTTGTAGCTTGCCAGTATTTGATGCTCAAGTCAGATATGCCATGACAACAACTAGTTTGCCTGATTAATATGATCTCTCAAGGGGGTTTTCAGTAAGAAAAGGAAATATGCTTTTCTTCAGAAAGGCAAAATAGGCTGTTGCAGGTCTATCAAAGAACTAACCACCTTGCAGCAGTATCCACTCGTACTTTAGTCAGCTACTTCAGATGCACTCTGTCTTGAGGCAAGAGATAATGCTCAGCTCTGTACGTGAAATGGATGCACAAGGTTCCTGCTCCATCTTAAATGCCTGTGCCATACCTGCCCATCCTTAAATGCCCATGTTGGGCGAAGGTGATGCGATTCCTCCCTAATTCAGCACTATAAAATTGGTAGCATGCAGTGCATACACACCTTGGAGAAATTCTGAATTTTCACTTGCTGAAAAGCACTTGTGCATGCAGAATCTTAGAGAAATAGAAGGGACTTAAGTCAGCATTCCAAATGCATACCACAGATTTCAAAGGAAGCAGAAAAGACAAAACACTTTCATTTAAAGCATTCTTTATAACACAGAGATTTTTCTTTAAACTGATCTATGAGTCCTTGGACTAGCTGTCACTGAAGTGACAGCTTTCTTGTTGCTTAGAAGAGAAGCAAAACCTAGATTTTTAGAAAAGACCCAGGGGATATAATGACACAATTTTAGGTTTTGGAACCCCACAGCTGAAGGAAAACCCTAGAGAAAAAATATGAATATGCAGAGAGAAAAAGTATATATATATATATATATATGAGATGGACATCTCAAAAACGCTAGCTACCATTACTCTAACAAAATGCCCTTTTCTACTCCTTGGTTCTCATTATGGCCCTGTCAGACATGCATTTCTCCCTCCAGTTTGGCACAGCTTCAGCGTGCCCCAAATATTCTTCTCTTGCAGCCTTCTACAAAGAAAGGAGCGATGATGGAGGTTTGTAAAAAACTCACCCTGTAAGACAGAATGTTGGATATTCTCTAGCAATAAATACTGGATCGGGGAATCTCAAAGGCTGCAGGTACACTTCAGTCCAGTTTGTTTCCCATCAGGATTACATACAAGTGAGTAGCTCTCTTGAGATGTCTTCTTGGGGCAGTTTGGAACATACAGAACTGCCACTCTAGGTACCTCGGAACACTTTCAGAGTGAAGAGAAAAACATCTGAGTTCCAATCATCTAGAGTTAAGTGGGCTGTAAGCAGGGACTTGATGGAATACAGTTCTAGATTAGCTCTCTGAAGTTCCCTGAAATCAACTAAAAGTAAAATAATTTCTTTTTTGGATTTGGCACTGATTTGAATCGATAGGTGTTTGTGCTACTTACTACTAGTTCTGGTGCATGTTCTATCTTCTCCACTTGTCTTCATAAATAGATTAGGAAAAAAGCTTACCAGTTCACTTATAGTTTTCCCAGTATAAATTACCCCATTCATCTGTCTTTGTAACATGAAGTCTAAAATGACTGAGGCTTTCAGAAGCTATTTTAAAGGTTTGTTAACGCTTTCGGTCAACTGCCACTATGTAAAAGCAAATATATAGGATTATAAATGGCTGTCCAAACAGTGTATTCATTTTCCAAGAGGTGGGAGACACAAGGACAGGAGTGGAATAAGGACAGAAGATTAATAAATTATATCCTTATTGATTTAACAGAGGTTTATGAGCACACTTATTTAGGATCAACAAACAAGACAACCAAAGAGATTTTAAATTTAAATACCTCTTAGGATGTGCCTTGATTTAACTCTGTGCTTCCTTTTAGCCTTTCTGCACTCTTTTAAAGTATGTCAAACAGAGGCACTAAGGTCAGCTTTGCAGAAGTATTTAGCAATGAAAGGTACTGGAATACACACTGGCATTATCAAAATCAGATCAGTGACGGCATAATCAATATGAGCTACTGTTCTGGAAAACTCCAGTGGATACTCTCATGCATCTTGACATCTTCACTGTACGTACCTAAATTTAGGGGCATTTGATTTCTAGTTGCTAGTTAAGCTGATATAGATCGTATAAGCTTGCTAAGTAATATCCTTAAAAAAAAATAATAAACAAACTCAAAGCTTTGTGAAAAAAGCTACTCATATGTTTCTAGTCCCTCCTGACTTAGAGGTAGATCTATGTGTATATTTATTTGCATATGCCAAGTGAGCCAAACTAAAGTGTGAAAACTAACTTTATGGATTTTCAGTAATTTCACTGCAAAGATTAAAGCAGTCCAGGACTCCGCTAAGCAGGAAAACACAAACTGCTTCATTGTGATCTGAATACAATTGTGACAAAGGCAATCCTGTGAAATTTTGACTGCAACCGATAATTTCAAACCTCTGAAAGAAGTCTGATTTGCTCTCCCAGAGAAAAATCCTCTAACTCCCTCCAAGTTATGCAAGCACACAGCAGTATTCAGATCCTCTTGCTTCTCTCCACAAAGCAGGCAAGCAGCAATTAAGCAGCTAAAAATGTCACAACAGGGCTCTAAGAACCAACCTTTGAGTCCATCACAGTTTCTGCAACAACATCAACAAGACTTCAGCAACACAGCCAGAGCTGCATTTCGTGAAAGCACCAACACAGAAAGCAATTGCTGAAAAAAAATTGAAGCCACTATGACCTAAGGCAGCTGCGATTCCTGATGAAGCACTACTTGCTACACTAGCTGATGCCTCCCCTCCAGGCACACTAACAGCAATGAGTAGACAGGAAGAGCACCACTATTTAACTGGAATTTAAGGTTCTTGATAATCATTAAATTGTTTCTCAACACTACATCTTCAATGATTTCATATAAATAATCACACTTAAACCTCCTTTGAGTTCATGAGACTGATCAAAATTTACCATTTTTCTGTAATAATTGTTTATTCCAGCCATTATTCACCAATTTAAATGTCTTTGCCTAACCAGTTAAATGGTAAAACAGAACTCACTACTGTTCCTGGGGACAATAAATTCCTTGAAAATATCCTTTATTGAGAAAAGAGTATCCCCAAAGGAACATATCCTTGCATTGGTGTTGCTTGGTATTTTTGAAAGTGGATAATGCCTCCAAAACAATTTAGCATGGCCTGGTTGTGTCATCTAGAAACACAGGGGTCCATCAAGACAAAGCACAAGCCATACTGGCCTTTCCAGCACATTATGACAAATGCAGGCTACAAGTTGTCAGAGGTGGAAACATTTGCTGGATAACAGATGACATAACCAGAAAGTGGGACAGTCACCCCAAAGAGCGGCAAAACTGGGTTTTGGCTAGAATTTGAGATGTCACATCGGACTTCAAGAAATTAAATGACCTGGGATTTTCCTACTGAAGGAACCTGCCTCATCTTGAGACACACAGAGCTTTCTTTGTATTAAAGAATTTGCAACAAAATATCGCAATCTGGCCTGTATCAGACATAGTGTGGCTGCTTTATAGGTTGGACTCAATGATCTTAAAGGTCTTTGCCAATGTAAATGATTCTACAGAAAAGGAAAGAAAACATTTGCAAATAGCAAATTTCCAAATAGCGTTACTTTCAGAACACTCAGCAAGGCCTAAATAAATACATTAGCAATGATTTCATCTTTGGTCTGTTGGTTTTTTTTTTCTTTCCCCAGGGAGCTGTAGAGAAGTATTGCTTTATCTGTAGTGTATCTATGTGTTGAGGTTACGATCCAGGGCTGAGAGGTTCCCTCTTCTCATGGCTGACTCTTGACTGGGATTCTCATGCTGAGCTTCAACTCCCTTCTCCAGCACCAGCAATTCTCTAGCCAGGCCACCTAATTTAAGAGACAGCAGAAGCCACATGTCCTGACGCCTCCCAAGCCCCACATGTGCCCCAAAATGTTTTAAAGTAGGTTTGTGGGTCAGCTGCAGCGTGGGCTGCTGACATATCCCAGCTTAGTACCGCAGCCATGATAGGAAAAGTCTGATTGCATCTTTCTACTTATTTTAGGAGCAGCCTAAGGCAAGTCTATAAAAGTAATCTCTCTCTTTTGTGTTACCAGTAGTGTCTTTCTATAGAAAAAATAAAATAAAAAAGATATGGCTATGTTCACAGTGTGATTTCTAAGCTGACAGCAGGCTTTTAAGATATTATATTAAATCTGCTCCATCACACATGATTTCTGTCTATTATCTAGTTCATATTAGAAAACAGTTGTCATTTCTTTATCAGATCCCTTTGGAAACTCACTACTGTTGGACCCTGCCCTCTACTGACACGCTTCTCTTGTGAACACAATGCAGTCTTTTATATACTTGCCAACCTAGATGGCACACTTTAAATGAGATGAGTCTTTTAAGGAAAGAGAGGGAAAAAAAAAAAAAAAGAATTACTTGAGGACAAAGCCTAAAATGCTAGTGATTTCTACTTTCTATGTCAAATAACTGGGAGAGACGACAAAAAAAGTCTTAATTAATTTTTGGTAATAAATTGAAGATAATTCATTGAGATCAATACAATATTATAAGCAAGAGCCTGCATCACCTTCTACTCTTCAGAAATAAAATTATTTTGTTTATAGTTCTTATCAAGCCTGTTCTTTGTTTGATACATAAAATACACTGGACCTGGTAGAAGTCACAGTGGCAAACAAGCAGCTGTGCCATTCTGCTAACCTGCGGCATTAGCACATACGGCACAAAGCAGTGCTGGTGGCGAGGGAGCACTTCCACTCCCACCAGCCTGTGCCCTCTGCCCAGCACACGCTATTGTAAGCGACAAGAGAGCAAGCATTTTGTTACCTGTTTTCATTCAAGGTTCCTAAAGTGGAGGCAACATCCATTACGACTTGCAATAAACTCTTGAAATAAAACTCCTTAGGCCAGCGGCGCTAAGTGATTTGCTCATGCAAGTCCATCCTGGGGGCAGAAGAGTGCACAGTCTTCATCCTATGACCATTTATTCTATGGTGTAACGACTCTCTTTACAGTGAGTACTGGAAAAGCTCAGCAGAATTAGAAGGAGGTGGAGCATCAGGACAGATGCCACTTGCTAATTTTGGAAGCAACAGGCCCCAAACTAGGGACATTCATCTGGTCCAGTACACAGCTGCTTGCTTAAAATAGGCAGCTAACAGAAAAAGAGCTGAAGTCAGAGAATTACACCACACAGATAGTAAAACTTCCCTGAGAAATAGGATTCTTCCTAAGTCATCACTATAGATGTCACCGGGTATGTGTGCGTGCTCAAGCACTTGCATTTCTTATGCCACACTTGTTCTATGCTTGCAGCAGCAGTCCTGAGAAAAACCCTAATGTACTGGTTTCCCTTTCTGTAGGCTTCTCAAGTTATTTATTCCAGCCCAGCTGACAGAAAAGTCTGAGTTACTGTGGGCTCAGAGAATGCTTTATGCCCTCCATAAAATCATTTGACAATACAAGGAAAACTTTCCCAAGTCGGTTGTTCAGATTCCAGTGTGATTCATTGTAACCAGCGAAAGCTTCACTTGAGTAAGGGCTGCAGGCTCTGACAGAGTCTCAGCAGGTCAACCCAAAACATTAAAATTATTCATAACCTTAGAAATAAACATTTGGAAAAAAAACAAACCTGTAAATACAGATCAGCATCACCACTTGAGGGTGCTGCAGTAGTTCTTAAATATTAACTCAAAGATGTGCTACCAGGCAGGTACTGTACACAGAGCTACACGACAATGATTCACCTAATTACTTCCATGGAGGCACTCGGAACGTTTGGAGCTAAATTCACACAAGATACAGCTGAACAGGAGATCTTCTTCCTAAATAGATGTTTAAATCCTAAAACCTTTCTAGCTAAAGTGAGACAATAGGATTCTCCCTAAAAAGAGGGGAAAAAAGAAAAAGCAGAACAAAAGAGGACCCTCAATTACGGAGGTGCATGCACTTCCACCTTCAGGAAATTCATTACAAATTCTCAGCTCTGCACACACATTTCCTTTAACTGTAGCAGAAGCAAATGTTTTCCAAGGCATATCAAATTGATTTTGCTATAAGCTATTACAGGATTATAGTCCATTTGAATAGTCTTCACTACAGGAAACACACAGAACTAGTCTCCGTGGGGAATATATTGAATAGTCAGTAAAACACAAAGCAATACTAAAATACAATAGCAAATGATTCAAAAAAGCCACAGAAACCTAAATGGAGAGTCTGAGTCAAAAGTTATCTAGGATATTCCCATTTTGTAGAACCTCACGTTTATCATAAAAAATATTTGCTCATGAGGATATAAAAGCACCAAAACCAAAATAGATGATAATGAAGTTAAACTTATGAAATGATTATGCACGTGAAAGCACAGTGAATACACATAAAATGAGCTCTCATTTGGAAAGCCTGTCCAATTCTGGTTCTTTTAACTGACTCTTATCAGAGACTCAAAAGAACTACTCAGGAATTATTTGATGATACTCTTGAAAAATGCTGATCCATCAGAGTTAAAATTGCCAGTGGAAAAAGGGTTTGTTGAAAAGAAAGTTCTCAGTTCAAAGACATTTGTGGAGGGGGATTTGTTGCTTAAGGTTAGAAGATATAAATGGCCCACTTTCAGACTGAAAATACAAATTTACTTCCAAAACTGAAATTATTTTGAACTTCTAATAAAAAAAAAATCTGAAATGAAAAAAAATAATTTCAGTTGACCCAAACTAATTTGACATCTTTGGCTTGCCACAGAGCAGACATTTCCAAGATAGATTATGCATGCCAAATGTAAACAGCAAAGTTTTTGAAGCCTTGAAACCAGAGTCCTTCTCAGTTCTAATCTTTTTGCTATGTGCCTACTAGAACACAGTAGGTTGAAAGGCTTCCTACAACTGTTGAAAAAGATTATGATTACCTGGACCTTGGTCTTGAAGTCAAAGTAAGACTGCCCTGACACAAGGGTAAATATCATCTGTGAACAGACAAGTACTAGGAATAGTCCTTTCTCAGTGAGAGGTGAAGAGTTTTTCCTTCCTTCCACATCCTCTCCGTGAGGTTCAACAATATGCAAATGCTGGAGTTGATCTCACCCATGATCCACAACACGTGCTTCCCAGGGCTGTTATGCATAGATAAGGAACAAGAAGATTGATTTCACCCCAGTGAACACCTTTACACAGTACGTATGCACAGCTCAACAAATGCTTGTGCCTCACTTTCCTAGCAAAAGATGACAAAGGGAATGCAACGAGATGAGGGTGAATGTATCAAGGAGAGGTGTGCAAGAGCCAGAAATTCATTCTGCAAATGATATGCTTAACTATACACTTTGGCCTCAGCTCTCTAACAGACTGGAGTCATTTGGCCCCTATATTGCAACAGTCAGCATCAGAAAGAGAGAGCAAAAAGCTACTGTAGATGCTTTACAGAGACAGGAGTAATCCCCGAACCTACGCAGCAAGACGTTGTTTTACTAGGACATCAGAAATTAGAGCCACTATGTTGACATTGTCTTTCTATTTATAAAGCATGTTAGAAATAGGCAGACAATCTTACATTATGTGGGTTTTTCTACAGCCTATTCATTTCTACACTGCATTGTTCAACTAGTTATTTTAAAATTTTCATTACTTTGCAGACAGTGCCCTGATTATTCCTCTGAGAAAACTAACCTTTTAAATACTTTTATAAATGCCTTTACACATGATCAACATTAGCACAAGACCTACCCAATTCCTTACACCAAGGTTACAAATACCAGATGAACGTTTCCAATGAGCAGAATAGAAGATATGTGGAGTTTTTAAAAGTCAAAGAACTGGTGTGAGGACTTTTTTTTTTAAAGACAAAAAATACCAGAAAGCAAAATACCATCTTGGTTTCATTTAAAAGCTGAGTCCATCTCATACAGGTTTATGTCAAGCTCCAGCTTGGCCTACATGTACAGGAGGAGTCAGCAAACAGGCCACCACCAAGTGATTTGGCTGCTGGATGCACAGACAGGAGCACGGACTGACTGGGATCATCACTATGTGGGAAATTATGCCTCCAGCAAAGTGATGCATTTACCTCCTATTAAGTTCAGTTAGACCAGGACTTAATTTGGGGCAAGCTGCTCTGATTCTGTTTAAATTACCCCAGGAGTAAAACATATGCATGATAACCTCCACCTACCTCAGAGGGGGCTATGAAGATTAATGGTAGGAAAGCACCTGGATGCCAAGGACAGACATTTGTTCTAGTTACGTCTACATATGAAAAATGATCAGACCCTTTTGTCTCTCAGAAAATGGTCGCCATTACTTTAAAATGTACTCAGGCTAAAAGTTGTGAAATCAAAGACCAGAATAGTTGAAATTATTAGCAAGTGACATGTAACACTGTAAATGTATTTCACTGGAAAAAGGTCAGCACTAGAGATGTGAGACAGCCTTTTACATTAGAATAACTAATATCACCTCTCTTCATCAGCCATGTATTTCCATAACTCTGGGCTTCCTTTCAGTCATCTTATTTAGCAAGAAGGATTTATGTTTTGTGGAAAACAACATTACAGAAAAAGAATATTTATTAAGTCTGCCATCAAGAAATCTTTTGTATTAGGCAAGTGTTAGCAGCACTTAATTTTTTTCAATAAATAATTTTATTATTTATTGCACACTCCTGCCCTATATTTCATTCTGTTTAATTATACCAGTAACATGTTGGGTAACATTCCTAATTTTCCTTCTGTAAATAACTGGTATCTTAGGAAATGCCTGTAAGCAGTCATTACAAATGAGAAATGCCTGTCACTCAAACCACTGTGGTTTGCTCTGCACAAATGTTCTTAAAATATTCAAATCTTTCGGCTGAAATATTTCATTCAAAGGAGCATGTGGTTGCTTTGTGTCAGTGTACACAGGAGAGAATGACAGCTGTGTAAACACTGAATTATAGCATACCGCAAAACACTCCAAACTTCTCTACAGAAATATTTCAAAACACCTGCCCTCCCACAAAGCAGGTCTTGAGCACTGCATTTTGTGCAGGGTCAAGATCTACCATGATTTTACTCCTGTGCAGCATGCATAGAAGGGGGACAACAAAGTGATTTCATTATTCATGTTTCACATTCTCCCTTCATGGTTTCACTAGATGAGCAGGGATACTGCTGCTGTTGAGATAATTAGCACAGGCAATTAGTAAGAGAGTGTTAATGTTTCACTGAAACACAAATAGCAAAAGATAAATAATTCCTCCCTTAAGATCTAAACCAGAAGAATAATTAACAGCTGGAGGGGAGGGGAAGCAAAAAAAAAGCTAGAACGCACTCCAGAACTCCAATCTGCTATCCAATTTTTGCAGTAAAATGTGTGTGTTTGTGCATTATATCCTTTACCTGAGCATCTATGCTGCATCAGCAAAGCACGTCCAAAGTTGTCCACTGTGTGGAGTGATAGCAGGATTACACTGAAACTGGAAATGCTCATCCTTAGAAATGGGTGATCCTAGTAAGAACATTATCATATGGCCCAGTCCTGTAAGAAATATTGTTCAGACTGCACAGAAATCTTTAAGATGAGGGCTACAGCTTTATATTATGGTGGCAACACTCTGGACAATCACCTCATAAACCAGCACCCTCACCTTGGCTCTATGAAGAGCTACAATCTTTCTTTCATCTCTTGATTCCTCCAGCTCTTTCATTCTCTTTCCTGTTAAGGATAAAGCTTGACTACTTCTCAATATTCAGTAACTTCTTTTGCTCCCCAACGGGAGTGAAAAAACATGCAAAATAGAATTAAGACTTAACAAGCCTGAGTTTTAATTCAGGACTCCTAGAAAAAGCAGCTGAAACTAACTCATCCTTCCTTTCTGGCTGCCCCAGGTAGTGCCCTACCTCATTTCTCTTTAGAGGACATCTTCCCATGCTCTGGAGGGATTTTGCCCAAGCTCCACTGTTTAGACAAGAGTGCTTAGTTATGTTCTGATTTGAGACAGTTTGGTTTTGAGCTTTTTTGGGTATGTCAGAGAAAGCTGTTTGCTGGGCAAAGAGCCACACACTGATGATTCTGTGTGTAAAGAAAACACTGCCCATCATTGTCTGCCATTTACAGATCTCTTCCAGAGCTCTGCCAAGCTTCAGGAGATAGCAGAGGAAGAGACATATACTCCATCATTATAGCAATTCTGATTTACCGTGTATCAGCACAAGGACAGAGGAGATGTAGGTTTCCCCTTCCTTCGCTCAGTGACTCTGGTCTTCAGGCAGCAAATGAGCAAGTTATGGAGCTAATAGCATGCAGCATACCTCTCTCACCTCTTTTGTACAAGAAGTAACATATGTTCTTGCTTCCACACTGACTCTCTGCACAGGACGGCCAGAGGGCTCTACAAACCAGTGCAGCATAGCACAGGAAGGCAGGAGTACAGAAGCAGTATTCCTTTGCCCAGCTACTTGCCTGTTTCTAGGATTACTGGTGAGCTGAGGAAGTATGGAATGATTCACATCCATTTTTTAAAATCATCAAATCAATGAGATGTTTTCTGTCTGCAGCACTGAGCAAAAGCGAGTTCTGGAAGAAAACGTAATTTATAAAGAACAGAATGGAAACACTGCATGTGCTATGACAACTTATTTGTTTATTTAGACTTAAAACGATTAACAAATTTGCCTCTCCATGTGTCTCAGTGCCCTAACATCATTAACCACTCAATAAAATTTCAAGAGCTTTAATCAGTTTTACAGAAATCCAGTCAGCCAGCCACTTTCACAGATATCAATTGCTTCAGTGAAGAAGTAAAAAACCTAAAGTCCTCTCTGCCTTTTACAATATACTCTAATTCTTTTGATGTGGGCTATTTCAGATCTGTGATTAGAAATGCATTCCAGAGTCCTGGAGAACATTCTGCTAATTGCCTTAGCTTTTAATGGGCTTACAGATCAGGCACCCTTCTGATCTCAGCTCAGTGATGCAAGTACTATCCTTGTGCTGGACCAACTTCAAGAACAACTGGCATCTTATGCACCATCCATGACCTAAAAATGGCCAACAGAGATCCTGGTCTGGCCATGCCAAGCAAAATACTTCCCTCAGAAGGAAAATCTTTGCGTCCTCATAGCTGGCCTATGATGGTGTGACAACAATCTGGCCATAGATGACCAGGCATAGACAAGACAACTAGGAAGAAAGGTCAGCAGGTATTGTCCAAAGGAGGTTAGATGTAACTCCCTCTTGCTAAGTCACAGATAATACCTCCTTCCTCATCCTACCGTCAAGACTTCCATATTGCTGTAGATGAAGTTCAGGCAGCTTACCTTTATCTGCACCTAGACATGACCGGGGAGAGAAGCTAACTCCCAGCACTCCAGATTCACTTTTAAAAATGCTAGCAAACTCATCAGTACTTTATATACATATATACATATATATATATATACACACACACATATATACATATGTCCCTTCCAGCCCAGGCCATTCTATGATTCTATATGAATGGACACACACACAAAGCTCTAGCATGGCAAAGTTTGGAACCTCAGTCCAGACAGTAGACATGCAGGGCTTCCAAACACCTGACTGTCTAAAGCTGGAACTCAAGCTTAATCCAAAGTCCACCAAATGCAATAACTGTCTTTTCAGTCTCCAGACATTAGGAGTCCAGAATAGTGAAAGCAGAAATTAATTTTCCCAAAACTGACAAAGTAACCCCAGGCAGGTACTGGCTATGGCAATAGAATATTTGAGACACTGTGTTAATCGCTAGGATTATTCATGTGTGAGAAACCAGGTTTCTTGTTTATTTGTACAGAAAGTATAGTCACAGCATGCTGTTTAAATGAGCAGTCTTTTGATATTTCAGTAAGCTTTTTTATTTATACAATGGGGCAATATTTCACTCTCCTCCTGTACTCTGAATTCTACCTGTGATGCCCTTGTTTGTACACATCTTTCACAACTCTGGCACAAATGAGTACTCCAGACATTTCAAAGTTCCACCAGTCATTTCACTAGTGTACTACAATGCAGTAATATATAAAGAATATTGCGACTACAAAATACATTTTAATCTTTCAAAAACCTGCTTGCTGTTGATGACCCATAAAATGTAGAAGTTCAGAATACTATTCCATTGCTTGGCTTCCCTGGCCAAGCTCCTACACTACAAGCCAAGAAATGCTGTAAGTATAAATGAACTGACCATCTGCAATAACCAAATTTCTTCCAACTATTTGAAAAGCAAATATACATAGGAAAAGCAATAACCTTCTATATATGTCAAAAAGGCAGAAAAATCTATATGTTCAGTGGTCTCTTCATTTAATATCAACGACACAAACTTGTATTAAAGCAGGCACCTCTTTTTCAGCTGGAATTACATTGGTTTCCTTTCAGCAAAGCAATAAAAAAAAACCTAATGCAGCACAAAAAGGGTTGTATCAAAGCAATGTTTTTACACCACTCGTTCTGCCCATTTCCTTACTGCAGATTCCCTTCCTATTTCTTACTGCCTCAAAGCAGAGCAGCCACCTTTGCTTTCTTAGATTAGCACAATGACTTAATGCAGACATTTTATATCCACCATAATTAATGGAAATAGATTTCTCCCTGCTGCTTAATGTTAAGCAGCTAAGGTCAGGCTATATGCTAATTTAAACTTCAGGCAATCCTACTGGCATCAACGGGATCATGTATGGAGGAAAATGTTGCTCCAGTTGCATTTCTGTCACCTGAAACCTTCCACTGTATCTTAACATACATCTTTGATGATGTTCTAATGAGTAAATAGCAGTGAGGGTCATCCAGAGCAGATGGTATTTTGCACTGTTGCTTACAGATTGCAATTGCAGTACTCGGATTTGCCAGTCACATAACAAACAATTAGCCTAAAAGCTGAGAACAAAAGTAGGAGATAAATCAACATATATTTTTTGGGAGCAGCAGAACTAGTGAAGCAAGCTTTTCTATCAGGGCATAGCTAATGGTTGGATTCTCTAATACCAGTCTAAGGAGGTATCATCTCTGACTGAGATTTGTCCTGCAGGTGGGACACCTCACAACAGCTCTTCCTTTATAAGGCTTCTAATGCTTGATAAGGACAAAAATTACACTGCAATCTCTTTTCAAGGGTCTACAAATCACGTCTTTTCTCAACAGACATTCATTTTCAAATAAAATCGTAGCAAAATAGGCTTCTACCCTAAAATAGTTCTGCCAGAGTTGACTACAGAATTACAGAAACAGGGAAAATAAGACAGAAACACATAAGCACGTGACTGTGACTAGCAATTAGGGGAAAAAAAAAAGTCCAAAAGAAAGCATTAGAAAATTTACTTACTATCTACAGTTGGGGTCTTGAGCCAATAAAATTAAGCATTGTCTTGATTTGAGAGCACCAGAATAAAAATCTTCTGTGGCTGTATTAGCCTGGAGCCATAGGTCCTGCCAGCTTGTTTATATGGCAGTTTCAATAGGGGAGGGGAACAGCTCTTCCCATGAGGAGGAGAAGATGGATCAGATGACTTAAATGTACCAACCATGGTGTTCTTTCCTATGTGCTCAGTATAAAAAGTCTCCTAAGAGGCTTGGAGGAGAGTTTGGTGGCAGGATTAGTTCTGTCTGTTGGTTATCTCTCCCTGTGTTGCTGGTGTTCCAGCACCACAGAGAATATTGTGCATTGAGACAGGTTGCACTCCCCTGTCTCCCTGAGTAGGACTGGCATGGTTGTTCCAAGCTGTTGGGTTTTTTTGTTTGCTTTTTTTTGCGGACTATCATCAGAACCCTGGACTCAGGCATCCCCATCTGCTGCCAAGTCCAGTTTGGGACTTTTCAGGTCAGGGCCCAGCTGCTATGCAAAGGTGTAGGTTCCATATTTGCATATTTATTTACATATTTGAATATATTTGCATATTGGTATATATTTGTATATAGTTTATCATCTTCATTATTATTAGTGGCAGTATTTTCTATTTCATTAAACCTAATTTTTTTCCCAATTTTAAAGTCTCACTCCCTATTCCCCTGTTATTGTCCCCTGGCAGGCGGAAGGGTTGCAGAGAGCATCTGTGACCTGGTTATTGGCTAAAGCTGTGATAAGCATGCTTAAAACTCATGTGCTCTGAAATCACAGCTTGGAGTGGCATCCTCTTCTCCACAGGACATAGAGAGCCCAGGTTCCTCCCTAAGGCACCTGAACTGAATGCCTAGAATGAATATCCCTTAAGTTGGCAATTTTGGACAGAAGAACTCTGGGCCTAGTGGGTCCCCAAAAATATTCCCCTCCATGGGGCCAGGGAGTTTGCTTTGAAGAATGATTGCCAAGTTTTAATGGTCTCTGGATATCAGACAGTCTATGAGCAGCACCACAAGCACTATGTGGCGAAGCTTGCTCTGAAGGACATCTAGGTAAAGAAGCAACTGTATCATTTATGCTGAAGCACAGCTGGCACAAAACCAAGGAGGGGCAAGATTTCAAAGGTATAGATGGAGCCTTTGGGGGACTGTTCTGGCATAGATATGACACATCCTCTTGGATATTTGTGAATATTAAGATGTGGTGTGATGTCCTGTTTCAGCAAGAGAAGGGTGCTTCATTTGGCCAAAACAATTGCTCCTAACATCAGTTCGATAGGCACAAAACAAACTGCATCACATGTACAGAAAAGTCATCACCATTTCTGCACCTGTCAGTACCGGAAGGACATTTGGGACCACATCTTCAACTTTATTTCAGGTAATGCTCCATTCCAAGCTCAGCTACAGTCACTGGGGTTCTGTTCTGACATCAGAAGGATAAGTGGTAAGTAAGCACTATGTGCATTTCCTTTTCCTGAAATGTCTCAGCAATTTTGTCAAATAACTGAGCGCAACTAAGGACGTATCAAGGGATGTTGAGTTAGAATTAGTGGAAGAAGAAGGCTTATTATTTATATCCCAGCAGCATGTAGAAATGCCAACTGTGATCTGAGTCTCAGTGTGCCAGACAACATATAAACATACCCTGGAAGCCAATTTTTGGCTCTGAAGAGCTTACAGTCTTCAGAGGCAAGACAGACAGAAGGTGAGAAAAGAAACATTGAGAGCTAACATACACACAGCAAAATTAGTCGCAAAGCTAAGAGTAAAACTCAGTCTCCCTTCAAATACGAAAGTCTCTTCTCTCTTCAGTCTGTCATACTGCTTGCTAATCAAAACAGTTTGACATCTTGAATGCATTCACTCTCCATAGGATCTCTGCAAGCTAAGCTATGAGGGGCCCCTAGCAGAAAGCAAGCTGAATCACGCCTTCAGAAACCAAAATGATCAGTTTATTCTGCTATAATTCTTCATGAATCCACACTAGGTTATTGCTCCTTTGTCCTTTATTTCTCTTTTGCCATCTTCTTTTTTTTCCCTAAATAGGTCACCTCATCCTCCTGAAGTATGAAGCTGTAAGACTATGAAAGCATAAAGGAGATTTATTTCTCTCTGTGTGCATGATCTTCTCCACTGAAAGAAGTATGGGAATGACTACAAGGTTCATCATTGGCTTCCAGGAATAGACAAATGCCTTTGTTATGCTTCTGTGGCATATCTCAAACACAGGCAGGATGAAACCTACAGTGAAGACAGAAGAACTCTTGCCATTAAGTTGTGCACTAAAACAGTTGATCATGGTCCAAAGGTGGTGAAAAGTCAGAGACTAATTTCATTTGAGAACTTTAATTTGCTAGACTTCACATAAGGGCATTAATTATTATTTTTTTTAAATCTCTGTCTCAGACCTCTCTCTGCTCCTAGATACACATATTAAATTTATGATTTAAAAACATCATGATAGACTGCCCTTTGCCAACCTCTTAAAGGGCTCTCAGTCACAGTGATTCTTCACATATGATGCCTAATTATATTTTTAGAAGTTGTTCTTGAGAAAATAAAATCCCTAACAAGTGAAGCTGACAGGAATTTAAACCTTGCACGCGCTTAAAATGCCAAGTTTTCGCAGGATAAAATCAAGCACTTTTTTCCCCACTTCTTACTTTGCACAATTTTTTACTGATTTCTCTTCGCACTAATTCCAGAGGTCTCATTTCACACCACCAAACAATTATATCATTTGCAATAGGTGCTTGGTCTCAGGAAATTTTTCACATAACACCAGGCAAGATTGAAGAAACCCAGAGTAAATGTGGGTTGCTTGCATTTGAGCTGTCTGTAGTGAAGGAAAAGCTTGCGGCTATTTTATCAATGCTAATGCTATAATTACTGATTTTTTATGAATGTACTAGACAGCACACATATTCTCACATATGCAGATAAATACAGTGTTCAACAGAGTCAGGAAGAACCTTGACTCACAAGCAGCCGTTTAAATAAATATACTGTAATGCTGGCATTACAATCTTAGGAAAAATGCTGTTAACAATAGACTCATAATGTACATCCTTTTGAAATTAATCTTGTAATTCCATATTCCAAACTTCTCTGAAACAAGCAGACTCTTTTTGGTGTCTAAGAAATAAAATCATGGGAATACGAAGATTTTCTGAGAAAGTTAAAGCAGAAAACACATTGAGAATCTGTATCTTTTAAGACGTTCCTAACTAAAATTTTCACTTAGACAAAAAGCCTACAGATTCCCCAAGGACCAACATTTGTTAGGATCCAATACTCTTCCTAGGAATTAACTACAAGTCCGTGGGCTCCACCATCACCAGAAACATCACCTGCATTCCTCTCCATATATCCACTCCCTCAGGTGGATCCATTTTTCAACTAAAAGTAATCCTGGGTATTCTGCTTTCTGGGCATTCTTTATCAATGTTTCCGTACTTTTGACAAAACAGAGAGAACAAAACAGTCATAGCAAGAAAGCTTTTATGTGCAAATAAATCAATGAACTTTACAAGACGAATTAGGTATCTAGCTATGCTAAGATCTGATTCCAATGAAATCAAAGGCAACTATATTAGTGCAGGGTCTGCTGACCTGGAGTTTTCATCAGAGGCACAGGAAATTTTAAGCTCTTAAAGACACTTGTTAATAATGCCAGATGACACAGTTACACAATTATCTGACCCATTAGTTTTGCAGTTTACAGCCACTAGCAAACACTTTCCCCACACTCTAAAAATTTTGATGAAAAACAGTACTTAAAATAGAGTAGCTGATATGCTGATACCAGACACTCTGCTCAAATCTCTACTTTGACTATACCCAGGACTGGAATACCGATCTCTTCTCGGAGTTAGAAGAAGAGATTAAAATCCATCTCAGTGTATGTGAGAGCTCCTAATGCCTCCAGTAACTGTCAGATCAGGTTCCTCATGTGTCTAGAGTCTTTGAAGCCACATTATTTGAGGAACCAGATTTTTATGCAATTTGGTTGTTGCAACATGCTCCAGGAAAGGATCACTGACAAAGAAAGGACACACTGAACATCTACTAAATTTTGAGGCTTCATTTGACCTACAAGAGCAGGGAGTTTAATAGAGCTCCATCCATTAGTATTACTGGCCAAGGCTGCTCAATAAAGGCTTTACGATGAAAGCATAACAACCACAGCAGGAGTAATTCTTAGTGTTCTTGTGGACAATGACTAAATCAATACTAAGTACCAGCCTCAGAGTTTCCAGATAGCAACACGGTAAGTCTTCCTTCTTCATATAACTTCACTAACAGCATGCAATAAACCATTCAGCAGGCACAAAATTCCTGCATTTCAATACAACAGCACAAATTTTCCCTTTCTACATTGTTCTCTGTTGTGGAAACTAGAGAAAGTCCAGCAAAAAGTATGCTACCTAGACATGCATTCACATCTATGGATTCACTCCTGCACGGCAAAACTTCTCTTCATGATATTTAGATGAGCACACAGTTATACAGCTCCAATGCACTACAATTGCCCATTTTCAACCTACCTCCTCAAACCATCTGCAAGGTCACACAACAACAATACAAGAACAGAGAGGTAGCTCAAGCCAACAATGTATCACACTTAACCTAGAAACCAGGTTTGCAGGCAACAGTTAACTCACTGTTTTCTTACCACCTGAGCTGTTGGTCATGCTATACCCTCACTGTATGACCTAAGCTTACTTTCACACCTTTAAGCACTATGATTTAAATACTTACAGCTAAGCTCTAGTTACACAGAACCACAGAATCACAGAATCACAGAATGTTAGGGGTTGGAACGGACCTCAAAAGATCATCTAGTCCAATTCCCCTGCCAGAGCAGGATCACCTGGAGTAGGTCACACAGGAACGTGTCCAGGCGGGTTTTGAATGTCTCCAGAGGAGACTCCACAACCTCCCTGGGCAGCCTGTTCCAGTGCTCTGTCACCCTCACAGTGAAAAAGTTTTTTCTCATATTTTTGTGGAACCTTCTATGTTCCAGCTTGTATCCATTGCCCCCTGTCTTGTCATTAGACATCAATGAAAAGAGCCTAGAACCATCCTCCTGACATTCCCCCTTGACATATTTATAAACATTAATGAGGACATGCCTCAGCTTCCTCTTCTCCAAGCTAAAGAGACCCAGCTCCTTCAGCCTTTCCTCATAAGGGAGATGTTCCACTTCCTTCATCATCTTTGTGGCTCTGCGCTGGACTCTCTCAAGCAGCTCCCTGTCTCTCTTGAGCTGAGGGGCCCAGAACTGGACACAATATTCCAGATGTGGCCTCACCAGGGCAGAGTAGAGGGGCAGGAGGACCTCTCTCAACCTACTTGCTACTCCCCTTCTAATACACCCCAGGATGCCATTGGCCTTCTTGGCCACAAGGGCACATTGCTGGCTCATGGTCATCCTGCTGTCCACCAGAACCCCCAGGTCCCTTTCTCCTATGCTGCTCTCTAGCAGTTCAGTCTTCAACCTATACTGGCACATGGGGTTACTCTTTCCCAGGTACAAAACTCTACACTTGCCCTTGTTGAACTGCATAAGATTTCTCCCCACCCAGCACTCCAGTCTGTCTAGGTCTCTCTGAATGGCTGCACAGCCTTCTGGTGTGTCAGCCACTCCTCCCAGTTTCATGTCATCAGCAAATTTCCTGACAGTGCTCTCTCTAATCCCTTGTCCAGGTCATTGATGTATATGTTGAAAAGCACTGGCCCCAGTACTGACCCCTGAGGGACTCCACTAGACACAGGCCTCCAGTTAGACTCTGCCCCATTGACTACAACTCTCTGACTTCTTCCCTTCAATCAATTAGCAATCCACCTCACTACTCGGTCATCCAGACCATACTTCCTCAGTTTACCTATGAGGACACTGTGGGAGACGGTGTCAAAGGCCTTGCTGATATCCAGATAGACCATATCCACTGCACGGCCACCCTCCATCCACCTGGTTATGTCTTCACAAAAGGCTGCCAGGTTGGTCAAACATGACTTCCCCTTGGCAAAGCCATGCTGACTGCTCCTGACAATTTTCTTATCCTTGATATGCCTAGAGACAGTGCTAAGGATAGGTTGTTCCATCACCTTTCCAGGGATGGAGGTGAGGCTGATCGGTTTATAGTTACCCAGGTCCTCCTTCCTGCCCTTCTTGAAGACTGGAGTGACTTTCCTCCAGTCTTCAGACATTTCACCTGTTCTCCATGACTTACCAAAGATGATGGAGAGTGGCCTAGCAATGACCTCCACCAGTTCCCTCAGCACCTGCGGGTGCATCCCATCAGGGTCCATGGATTTATGGATGTTCAAATGTCCTAATTCATCCCTAACCAAGTCCTCCTCAACCAGAGCAAACTTCTCCTTTATCCTGACTTCCTCTGGGGCCTCAGAGGACTGAGGCTCCTGAGGACAGTCTCCAACAGTGTAGACAGAGGCAAAGAAAGCATTCAGTAAGTCTGCCTTCTTTCTATCCTCTGTCTCCAGGGCACCCACCTCATTCACCAGAGGGCCTACATTGCCTCTAATGTTAGTTTTGGTTTAGTTACATAAGCTCCCTTTATAAGTAATAACCACTTCAGGCTAGGAGTCATTTGATCTATCTCAGCATCTATTTCGTGAGTTTTGTGCAAGTCTTAGTAAGAAGCAAATCTCTTCTCATAACAACATTCTTTTCTGTGAGAGAGGTGAGGCACTAGTACAGGTTGCTCATAGAAGTTGTGGAAGCCCCCTCCCTGGAAGTGTTCAAGGTCTGAGCAACCTGGTCTAGTGGAAGGTGTCCCTACCCATGGCAGCAGTTTTGGAAATAATAAATTATCTTTAAGGTCCCTTCTGACCCAAACCATTCTATGACTCTATGATTCTATGATTCTCTAAGTACACTCACTAGACACTCACAAAATTCAGCAGGAAACTGGGATGACCAGCTGAGATATAACACCTCTACCCCACATATGTCTACATTTAATCAGGAATCCTGAATCAATCATTAATTAATCCTGCCCCGTGTCTGTCATTCTCCTAAGTGGATCATAACACTGTCCTTTCATGAAAATACTGTGAAGAAAAAGGTATTAGACTGTTATCTGTGAATATTGTGGCACTGTGGCCACAAAGGACAAGGCAGAGCCGAGACTGAGTGGCCTCTGACACTTTCTTGGGGACAGTTTATATAAAAAAGGGGAGCTTTCCAGCCTTAGGACACAGCACAAGAAACACCACAGCTGTTAAACAAGGGCTATGCTTGGGGTCTAACATGATTTGAATCTAGTCAGCATCATCTGTGCAACATTTCTATGTGTATTATATCATTTTCAAATATGCCAAGATCAAAATAAACCAAGTACGGTTTCTTAATTGCATGTATAAACACTTTGGCAGAATATATGTCAATACCATAAATAAAGACACTGCAAACACATAAGAATGTCTGAAAAATTCCAAGCTACCTAGGATGTCTAGCCTCAGTTCCATATCTGACATGAGAGCACAAATACTTTTGATTTTCAACCATTAACTCACTTCTGAAGACAGGATGCACAGGACAATTGACTTCAGGGTGGTGAAAACTGCAAGGATACTTAAAGAATACCTGTG
Organism: Trogon surrucura; assembly: GCA_020746105.1. Taxonomy (NCBI): domain Eukaryota; kingdom Metazoa; phylum Chordata; class Aves; order Trogoniformes; family Trogonidae; genus Trogon; species Trogon surrucura. Next base: position 52,526,775 of record CM036622.1, read on the forward strand.
ACTTTACTTCTCTGTGAACTCCCTCAGCAATGAATGCAAAAAGCCAAACAGAACTGGCTCCAGCCGCAAAGATGGTGCAGAGGACAGGGTAATACCACAATTGACTTCTTTCAAAGGAACATACTGTTTTCTGGTTTAATCCTCTTTCACAGTGGACTTAGCTAATACGGAAAAGGCAATGAAGAACACTGTTCATATACCTATCCCTTGACTCCTCCATGCACAGGCAAGCATCAATGCACTTAAACTCTCACTAGTAGACCACTGAAGAACCAGTATTTGGCAGTGTCTGCTATACTCAGAATCAAGTGCATGGAGAAGCCAAGATTAAATCTATAGAGATATTCAGACGTGGAGTCTCTCTTCTGTCAGATGTGGATATGTCCCCAAACACCACAGCCTGATGAAAGAAGAGAATCATGAAGCCAAGCTGCTGTTGGAGAGCAGGTACCCCACAGGGTCACAGCACACGGAGAAACCGTGAGTACTTCATATACAAGACGCACAAGCCAAGGGACTTGCAAGTGAGAGGTAGAAGCCACATTCATGATCTCATCCTTCATGTGTGAGGCTTCTTAGGCCTGCCTACAGCCTTCAAAAAAAGCTCCCAAATCAATGCTCAGCCAGCTGGTTTGTGTTTTCATTATATTTCCTGAAGGCAGAAAACAGAGTCTGCCCATAAACTGCATTCACATTCTCCTTGTGTAAATTTTATTTTTCAGCACAGCCATGATGGGTTTAATTTCACCTTGATTTCTTTGGAAGGTAAAAGCATTGCAGAAAAAATACATTTCTTCTGCTTTGCCTTCATCCTGATAATGACAGCAACATTCTCCCTGTGAAGGGACTGGTAATGCTGCAGTGATTTTTATCACTAGCACTTGTATCTCCTGGATATTAATAGATGTTTGGAAAACACTGTACTTTCTCATTATTTATAAAATATAACTGGGTGTAATTCTGCAAAGCGATGAATACTTCTGTATCAGGAGCTGAGCAGATTGCTTGTCTTACTCTGCAGTTTATGTTAATGACCCACTAAGGTTTGCTTTCCAAAGGTGATGTTAACATCACAGAGCAGACAGATCTACAGTTGTTATGCAATCAGCATCTACTTTGTCAAGACAAGGGTGCAGCTGTGCTCCTCCTACCCACTGCTAAATCAACAAATGCGAGTGCATCACCTCTCTCCAGCAAACCACAGTGCACACGTATGCCTTATTTTGGAATAAGCCCAGGTGGTTTGGCCCTGACCTGGCCACACAAACCCAATACATAAGTGGACCAGCACGCTATTGTATTAGTCCATAACAGAGTGTCAGAATTCAGACAGATTTTAAAATGGAAAAATAAATAAAATGCAATAAGGACGAGAAACTATACTTCAGTGAGAATAATGAAGTCCACAAACATGGGTCGGGGAGTTTCCAGAAAGATGGAAGTTCTGAGGGAAAAGATCTTGTATTAAAATAAATCTTAAACTTAGTATGAGACAATAACATCACAGTTTTGGGAAGTGCAAATACTGTGCTGGGACCAGCGAAGGAGAGAAAAGCTTTTAATACTCTTCCAATAAGATTTTTACCTGACTCAACATTCAGGGTTCTATGACCATTTTGAGATACAAAATGTAGATCAGTTTGAAGAAAGCATGAAGAAAAACAAGAAGAAACACTAACATAGAAAGAAAAGTAACTGCTTAATTGAAACGGCTATAAAAAAGCCCAAGAGCTATTTAAAAGCCTGTTATAAAGGAAGTGGCAAAAATTGCCATGTCTGTTGTGGACAGAACAGACAGTACAAAGTCAGTAAGAGAGGGCAAACCTTTGTAAGGATAGAAAACCTTTCTAAGGATGCTGTAGTATCACTCAGGAACATTACAAAACCTACCCCATTATAATTTTCAAATAAACAGGCACATCCCAAGAGCAGTCAAGGCAGAGATGATCTCGGCTTGCAGCTGGGAAATGAACTGAGTAAAACCTAATGTTCCCTTTTAGCCTTACGTTTCTTTTTCATTGTTGGTGGTGGGAGCTTTGTTTCTTGTTTGTCTATTTTTTTTTCCTGGAGATGAACAAGATGGAATGTCCACAGTGTAGCTTTCAGGCCCTCATGGGAGATTGCAGGGCTTAAAGTTAGAGAGAAAAACCTTTCTATTCTACGGAAACTTGGCACATTTAAAATGATACAATTCCGCAAAAAACTGTCAGAGCCTTCAAACCATCATGTGCCAGGGTAGATATTTTTAAGACGATTTTCATTATACTACACATCTCTCACTTGATTATACTCTGATTCTATTCTCACTCTGGCAGGCATCACTCCTGCTGACTTCAGTAGCATTATTCCTCCTGCTTTTACACTACACTGAATGTGAATAGACCCAGCCCTCAAGTAGTAAAATGGATTTGGGATTACAAGGTCTTAATGTTCTGTGGCTTTTTTTTTTGCAGTTTGCTACTGTCCTTCCAGGTTTCACTTGTGCCTATAAATTGTTCCTTTGATGGCAGTGGCATGAATGTATTTGTTTAAGACACTGCTTGCTTCCATAAGCACAAAAAGACAGATGAACCCCTGCAGAATCCTGCAGCTGGGGCTAGATTGATCTGTAACTCAATCCAGCAGTTCTTAAATACAGGTAACATGAAAAGCTCTTCAGCAAGCTGCTGAATACAGCAGGCTGTTTAAAAACAATAGAAGAAGTGACTGAGTATATTCATCTCTTTGTAAGAAAATGCTCACAGAATAAGACAAGCTTCCTCAAAAGGCTGGTTTTCCAGTTAGTTGCTGTGACTGCATCCCCTGGTGAGTTGCATTTCTGAGTTCATGAATATAGCAGCACAAAGTAAGGAATGTTGAGAATCTAGGGCTCTTTTTAGATCTCAGTTCACTTCTAGACAAAAGCCTTAATGATCCTCAATATTTTACACATGCGCTGGATCTAAGGAAATGCTTATAGAAGAATTACACTAAGTCTAACAACCTGCAAGTTGAACTAAACTGAAAATACTGAGACTATGTTCTCCAAAGTATTCCAAAATTACATTCAATATATTAAATTATCAGAGATTCACAGCAGTGACACATCATTGCTCAAGTGGGCGTCTTCCACACACAAATTTCATTTTTCCAGCCATAAAGCTTCTCCAGCGTCAAAATGTTAAACTGGAACTCCTAAGACTTGACCAGAAAACTCACGAATGAGAACTTGCCTCTGCATACCTTGGAGAACTCTCTGAAGAACTCTGTGCCCAAACAGGGGCAATATCAAGAACACTGGACTGTCAAAGACAGCATTGCTGAGACTATCCTACCTGGAGCCCCTCGAAGAGTAATAGTCCTGACGTCCAAGAAGATACTCCACCTCCAAAGGCTCTAGGAAAAGTCACAGTGGATTTTTTTTTTCCTCTGGACACAGACGGCCTTTAAAGAATCAGAAGGGTAAAGGGTCTAATTCTCAATCAAGTAAAGCACAGTTTAAGTCCCATTCCAAAATATTATTTTACCCTGGAGGATAACTGGCACTGGCCAATTGTATATTTTCAAGAAGCCGAGGGACATCAAGTTATACATCATGACCCTTTTTTGGTTGCTAAACTTTCATGAAGGTTGAAGCTGAGAAAATCCACAATGCTGACAACCATCAAGATTATCTTTCCTTGCAAGCATAAATACATACGTTAGAAGTGTTTTTCATGTGGAAAAGAGTTTCGTTATTTTCACAGCAAAGGAACTGTGCTGCCTAACCACATCTCTAATGCCTTTCTCGTAAGAGAAGTCATTATGGTGACTTCAATAAAGGAGAATTTCTGATTTCTGCACACAACTTAAGCAGAAGATCCTGGAATCCTATATGAGAATTAAAAGGGAAGTGCCTAAAATGCAGGTAAGCCTATAAACCACAGCATTCGGAAACCAATCTCAGCTCCAGAGCTGAGGTTAACTGAGGACGCCATGAACACTTCTGGGGATCATCAATCAAGATAAGCACTCGAAAGGAAATGCTTCACCTCTTCTCCCTATAAAAGAGCTCCTGCTGTTCCTCACATAGTGCACCACTGATGGGAAGCCGTTTCAAGAGAGAACTGTTCCCCTGATTGTGCAGACTGTCAACAGCTGAGAGGATCTCTAATCAGCTAGTCACAGAAGACATCTTGAGCACTGTCTTGTCTCATATCTATGATAATTCTCCAGGCCAGGGGTCAAATCCTCTGGAAATTAGCAGAATAAATTAGTTTGTTAATCACCTTGAGGGAATAAGTATGTAATTAATGGGGAGGTGTTGCCCATGCATGACTGAAGATATTCACAGAATCACATAGCTAGAATGACCTGGTTTTGAATGACATATCCTACCCAAAATAGCCTGAAGCAAGAGAAGTGCTGTTGACAAATGGTAGTTGAGTAAAGCTGTTTGGGTATGCAAGAACGGTATGTTGCCTTAAGCAGTATAAGTGGATCTGTGTGTACAGAAAACTACATATTTGAAACTATTTCAAAGTTGAGAGTTGCGAGAAGCTATTCAGAAAATAATGTAAAAAATAGGTCTGATAGCATCGATCAGAAGTTCATAAGCCTTCCACTGCGTGGAAAATTGGGAAAAATTGCACAGAACTGAAATTGGGAGAGCAAAGCCATGGAGAAATCAACTGACAAAATAAAATTGCCCATTGGCTACATCTGGGAACTAGACTTCTTAATACTACTGTACGCTTTGCTTTAGGTAGGTGTTCACAATTTACTAGCATTAATAAAATTGTGTCCTGAATGCAGGTATCAGGGTTTGATCAAAACTTTCCAAACAGCAGACCTTGCTCCTATTTTAAGATGAAAGTTTACAATTCATACAGCATTTGAGCTGAATCTTACTCTCACACAACCTTTAGTAACTCTGATGTCATCCAAAAGGACCATGACAGGCTTGAGGAGTGGGCCTGTGCAAATCTCATGAAGCTCAACGAGGCCAAGTGCAGGGTCCTGTACCTGGATCAGGGCAATCCCTGGTATCAATACAGGCTGGAAGATGAGGGGTTTGAGAGCTGCCCTACTGACAAGGACCTGGGGACACTGGTGGATGAAAAAATGGACATGAGCCAGCAATGTGCACTTGCAGCCCAGAAAGCCAACCATATTCTGGGCTGCATCACAAGAAGCCTGTCAAAGGAGGTGATTTTCCATATCTACTCTGCTCTGGTGAGACTCCCACCTACTCAGCTCTGGGGTCAGCACTACATGAAAGACACAACCCGTTTGAGCAGGTCCAGAGGGAAGCCACAAAAATGGTCAGAGGGCTGGAACACCTCTCATACAAAGAAAGGCTGAAAGAGTTGGGGTTCTTCAGCTTGCAGAAGTAGAGGCTCCAGGGAGACCTTATGAAGGCCTTTCAATACTTAAAGAAAGGGGGCTTATAAGTAAGAGGGAGAGAGACTTTCTACCAAGGTCTGCAGTGGCAGGACAAGGGACAATGGTTTCCTACTCATAGAGTGTAGGTTTAGACTGGAGATAAGGAAGAAATTCTGTATGATGAGAGTGGTAAGGCACTGAAACATGTTGCCTAGGGAAGTTGTAGATCCCCCATTACTGGAAGTGTTCAATGTCGGGTTGGATGGGGCCTTGAACAACCTGATCTAGTGAAAGATGTCCCTGCTCATGGAAGAGATTTTGGACTAGATGATCTTTAAAGGTCCCTACCAACCCAAAACAGTCTACCACTCCATGAACTTTCCATGCTTCCTAAGCAGGCCTTAATGCATTCAGTTCTGGACAAGTATTTTCCTTTGAGATCCACAGAAAGACACAGTAATTCTTGGCAGTTTCTGTGAGGCAAAACACTTACCCAAGGAAACTATGGGCTATTATAAGGATTATATGCACTCTCTCTTACCAAGAGTTTTAAAGAGAACCCAATGTCTTCTTCTAAGTGTCCCAATTATAAAAAGCCAAGGTTTCCACCTGTTTTAATTTCCCCCTCCCTATGGAGACTGTTCTTTCTACCATTTCCAAATTAGTTACTGAAAGTTTCCTAAATGATTTATCTCAGTCCAGACTTCAATCCCTTGGTTAAAGTTTTGTCTAGTCAAGACTTTGATAAAATTTCAAGGTCTTTATGTGCATTGTTTATCTGTCTTAGTGTTCTCTATGGTTATCGACTTCTTGTAGGAGGTCAAAACAACTCCCCAGTGTAACGAACAAACAGGCACAACCTCATGCAAAAATAAAAGAAAGAACTCTTCCACATCTTTTCTTCCTCATCAGATTCTTTGAGTCACTGACATTGAAAAGAAGCCTGTAATATATCAGAGCCCAGTACAATTATAGAGCAGAAAAATGTTCAGAAAGCATTCCAGTCTTATATAAGCGACAACAACGTCTGCAAGTAAAGCCTGCTAGCCGAACTAGCGCAGAAGCTCTACTTGGTCCCCTGTGGACTTGTGTCACAGAGAAGCTCTGATTAGGTTATCATAATGATCCCCTTTAGGCCGCAAAATCTATGATTCTTTCCATTATCTGAACTAGCACATTATCAGAGATAATTTTGTAAACTGATGTCAGCAGTAGAGAAACTCAGATTACTATTCAATCAATACTCTGAACATTAAAATAAATTCCTAAGAGTCCTTATGTGTACCTACTACATCGGTAACAGACTGCAGTATTTGCAGAACACAAGGAAACTATCAAGTCAAACAACGTGAGTCCTGTGAATTCCTGGTAGGTTTCGCTGGCTTAATCGGCATTAGCTAACAATTGCACTTAAAAATCTTACAGCTTTTATTAACGAATCCAAGGGAAAAAAATCCAGAATGTATCAATAGGACCAACTTTCCTTAACCTCCTCCTATGCAAGAACAGATTTTTCAATAGCTTTTCAAAGAATTAGAAAGCTGGCAAGACACCAACTTTCCCTGACACCTTCCTGTTATCAGTTAATTTAATGACATATGTTAATCTTCATCTCAGTTTTGTTCTTAGAGATCTTAGATGTACACATTCATCTACAAGGACCCTTACCATGGACAAACATCTTAGATAATCTCTTTTGACTCACCCCATTGCATCGGGCTTGAAAGTGAGATAAGGGTGAGGCATCGTGTAGTGCTGTGATTTTGGCTGAAGCAAGAGGATTGTCTTGCCCAAAACCACACAACTGAGACATAGAAGATTAGTGCATAAGGATCTTCTAATTCTGAACTGGTATCTATAGCTCCTCGGCCACACTAAGCAGCAAAGCAGAAAATGCATCAGAGTCAGACTACTACTTACTTGTCAGACATGGTTAACTCTCTCACTGATGTTTACATTGGAGAAAAACGCTCTGCAAAACAATTGCACCATTTGAAATGGTTTAATGCACACCAATTTTCCAGCACAAAACTTCAAAGAGGTCAGAGGTTTTTTGAGATTTTTCCACAGAAAAGAACAAGACTGGAAAATGAGCATACCAAGATCATGCCTTCTTCTCGTTCCACATCAGTACTTGCAAGTTTTTTCACTGATTCTTTTGAAGTTCATCCTGTCTGCTGGAAATTTATGTGTATAAGAAAAAACAATGTCTTAGAAAGGTCCAATTAGTTTGGTTTTTTTGGAATTAGAAGACAAACGAAGGTGAGAGAGAACATGAAGAGACTTCTTTTACTCCTCAGCATAGCTTCCAAAATATATGGATGAGTTCTTTTAAGATATATATGTAGTTTTTGTTGGTTTTTTTTCCATTGACAGACTATAAAACACAGGTTTTTAACCCCATCTGACAGAGACATCGGTTCTAAGGCCACGTGGGAGACAAACCAGAAATAACTCCTTAAAATTGTACCTCTAAGCAGCAGCAACTGGTATGAGGGATACAGCCAACAAAAGGCAAGATGCATAGCTACTGCATTTGAAGTTGGGTATTGTGTCAGAAAATAGTCTAGAATTTCCTAAAATAAGTCTCAGAATATAAAGGACAGCACTAGACTCCGGCAATAGGAAGTCTGCCCAATCCCTTTAAAACTAACAAAGTGTTAAGTGAAAGGAAGTGGATGGTTAGGCAGTTTTGGTTTTCTAGCCTCACACATTCATTAAAAGACTCATTTTTGTCTGCATATAAACATATATACATATTCCTGGGAAAAGCCTGAGGTGAGCTACATATTACACATTTTAAGACTGCTGTATGCTGCCAATATTTCTCATATTTTCTAAAATCATATCAACATCTCTTAAAAAGGCTGTAAAATGGGTAAAGCAACTTAAAGCCTAAAGCTAGGAATAAAATCCAATCAAGATATGCCACAAAAGTGTTAATTAGGAAACCTTAGGAAGGACAGAGGAAATTATATTATTTAATAATGTCGTAGTACATGTGACGTCCCAGTGCCAAATCACAAGTAACAAAGGAGTGAGGTCTTGTAAAGGGATAAATGATCAAGGCTAGGTCATTCTATTCTATGTTTAAAAGAAAGCAGGTTCTTTTTTAAAAATAGAAGGCAAGAGGAAGATGTAGCTGTAAGAAGTGTCCAGGGCACATGGGGTGTGATGGGTTGTACAAGCTAATTAGCTGGCTTACTTGGAGCAGATAAGGAAAATCCCCTATTGCTAAGCATAATGTTAGGGACATGTTTTGGTCTGGTATCTTCTGGGTTTATTTCTTTACTACACATTTGTTTGGGTTTTTTTAATTATTAAATCTTGTCTAGTGATAAAGTAGATTCCCAACAACCAGACAGCTGTCTACTACATGGATCCATCATTCAAGTACAGACCAGCAGAATCAAGACAGGGTTTACTACTCGGTGTCAAAAGCCTACTCAAGTTGTCAGGCTAAAAAAGGGCACGTTTCTTAGCATATATTAGTCTTTGCTACTTTGACAAGCAGTGTCAACCCAGGGTATTACCATCATTCTTGGTGCTTATTAAAAAAAAAAAAGAGTTTAGCAAGAGGTCTGACCTAAACTACTTCAATCAAGTGAAATGCTTTGTGAAAGTCAAACGTGGAGTAGATCTCAAAGCCTTAAGAAAACAACTGTTTATCCTCTGTACGTGTTCTTAACACACTGTGATCAATCTCCTAGAAAACATAGTAAGTGAAGTCTTAGCAGCTTCTGAAGTGTGAAGACAATACTGACAGTGTGAGCAGTGGGATTTAGGGAGTGCACTGCATTCAGGGGTCCACCTGCCATTGGCATCTGTAGCAAACTACAAATGTTTTATATGTAACTTATTTTATGAAAAACACAAACCAGACTTATTAAGTTTCAAACCTTGTTTTATTAAAATTCCTCTTGCAACAAAAACTGCACAAGGGTTTCCTTGCCATCCAACTGTTCACATGCAGAGCTAAGAAGTAAATTTCCAAACCACATCTTGTTAAGACCATAGCTCAGCAGCCCTGAGGAGAAGGACTTGGGTGTGTTAGTTGACAAGAGGCTCAACATGAGCCAGCAGTGAACACTCGCAGCTCAAAAAGCCAACGTGTCCTGGGCTGCATCAAAAGGAGTGTGACCAGCAGGTCGAGGGAGGTGATTCTCCCCCTCTACTCTGTTGAGGCCCCACCCGGAGTACTGCATCCAGTTCTGGAGCCCACAGTACAAAAAGGACATGGATCTGCTGAAGCAGGTCCAGAGGAGGGCCACAAAGATGATCAGAAGGCTGGAGAACCCCTGCTATGACAGGCTGAGGGAGCTGGAGTTATTCAGCTTGGAGAAGAGAAGGCCACCTAATAGTGGCCTTCCAATACTTGAAAGGGGCCTACAGGAAAGCTGGAGAAGGGCTTTTTACAAGGGCTTGTAGTGATAGGACAAGGAGCAATGGCCTGAAACTGCAAGAGGGTAGGTTTAGATTAGATATTAGGAAGAAATTCTTCACCATGAGAGTAGCGAAGCACTGGAATAGGTTGCCCGAGGACTTTGTGGACGTTGTGAACACCCCATCCCCAGAGGTGTTCAAGGCCAGGTTGGATGGGGCTAGAAACCTGGTCTAGCGAGAGAGAGGTGTCCCTGCCCACAGCAGGGGGGTTGGAACTAGACAATCTTCAAGATCCCTTCCAACTTTAACCATTCTATGATTCTATGAATACAGGAAACCTGGCTCTAAGGTTCACAGGACTAGATCAAAACTCTCATAGCTATACGACACAAAACATTGCTCAATGGAAACTCTGCTGGTCTCAATTCATTACAGAAGTACGGACAAGTTGAGGTTGTACCAGCAGGTTTTTGGTGAGATGGGGTACGGTCTTGTCTTCCACAGCAGCCCTGAAACTCAGCATGGATGCTAGGGAAGCTGACAGAAATGTGGGCATATGACAAAACCCAAATTAGGTCCAGTTCATCTTGTTGGGTGATCTGGTAGTCCAGAGATGAGTACAAATGATTTTGAAGTCATAGCTTCTGTCTTCTCCAGGGAACACTGGTAGGCCTGTATATTCCCACAGCCCTCAAGCTTTAATATAGTTTGAAAAGCAACAGTACAGGACAAGAGGAAGTCTGGACCAGAGCACTGAATCACAAAACCATCTCTGTTTACAGTACTTCAATAATTCTAACAGAAGCTCAGAAATACAAATCAGAAGGTGACAAGCCAAAATAATATACCCACCTTACCATTTCAGGGGCTTTCAAATGACTGAGCTCTTGGTTAGTTTTCTAAGATGCTGAAGGTCTAAAAAGTCTAAGAGTACAGACATAAAACAACTGTTTCTGCTGAGGGTACTACCTGTTAAAAATCTTGGGAGTCTGGTTTTTCAATGGAGCCAAAAAAGTTTCCTAACTGTAAGAATGATGAAAAATTGAAAAATCAAAGTGCTTCTTGGCAGTACATACAAAAAACACTGGTGCAAGACAATCTAATAGCAAGGCCTCTTCTGGAAGGCAGGCCTAACAGAACTTCTCCATTAACAAGACACCAATGAGACATGGCTTGGGCTACTTCTGTTCACTTTTGCAAGATGCTCTGAAAGTGCATGAAGTATAGAGAGAGTTAAAAAAATCACTGGGGCTAAATACAGACTTGAACTAAGCTTGCCATAGTCTGGATCAGATCAGAATGTTATCGGCCACACTTCAAACATTCCTACCTTGCCAATGATGTGTGGCAATAAATGCTGGTCAGCTGCATTCTTTTTTTGAGGTGAAGTAAAGTACTTCATAATAAAGTATTTCGTAACTTGGTCATCAGCAGAAGACATGTAAACACACACCATACAATGCTCACACTTAGACCAATTTGTTGTAATGGAAATGTCCTTAACTTGACATGATTTGTTAGCAGGATTGTGGTTTTTTCCCTACGGTATTTTCACAAGCAGGAGACCAAGGAACATTTGTAGCTCTTTACTCTGTTTTAAGGGGCTTTGATGTCTGAAGTGACATAAAATGCAGTTTCTGCAATATTTGAGGCTTGGCAGTTAGCTAAAACTAAAATTGATCCTCAATCCTATATTGTGCTGGATTTTGGAACAAATATCACATCTTTCTAGCACAAGCAGACAGCCAGGTACTCCAGTACTTTTAAAATACTGTTCCTTATGACAGTGGTAGTTTTTAAAACGAGCTGCAATGAAGAATGTATTTTAAGAGGTTAAAGTCAAACACCAATTGGTATCTGACAACCAGGGAGACATTGGAGAAGAACCACACCTGTTAAAGCTGGTCTCAGCATACAATTATACCCCCAATATTTTCAGTATCTCCATCAAGGCTCATTCCTTGATAAAAGAACTTGTTTCACTATATGGCTTTTCCTCGACATGTGGTTATTCTAGCAGAGAAGGAAATCACTGTACATACTTCTAAGCGGATTAAGACTTTGTGCAGTATTTGCATAGCACCAAAGTCAGAGTTCTGGTTTATGAATGGGATTCATAGGTGCTACTCAACCTGAATATTAAGCTGGGTGAACATTTCCTTGTAAATTGGGGAAAATGTAGACAAACTATCACTTTCTGCCAAACTGTGCTTTTCAAAATTCTGCTAATGCTGTGCCATATGTCCAGTACAGTATGCAATAACCTGAGAAGACATTTGAGGATCTATTATATTTTTGGTAGCACCTTTGCTGGTTTTGGCACCTGATGTAGTTAAGTTTTAGAACTCTACTGAAGATTTAATATATTTCTATAAAGTGTGGGCTTTATATGGGGATTTTCATTGTAAAAGAGTGTTTTCTTCTTCCTGTGTGTGCATGCTTGTATATTCTTTATACTTTACTTTGTTCAATTTATTAAGTTATTATTATTCATTATACTTCCAAGTAGTACGTCACTGACTATGTGATAAAAACATACACCAAAAAGTCAGCACTGCAAGTTTCAAACATGTGTGAATTAATTTCACTGTTATACTTCCCCAAATACTGCAACTAGCCTAAGAATAACGAGGTATAAAAATTATTCACTCACAGTGTTTTTATTTGGCATTCCCTTTTCACACAACTAAAGATTTCTATTTGCAAGTTCCTTCATAAGCATCATAGACATGGACAGAAAATACCTTTAAAAATACTATAAACACAGGACTGCAAGATTGTGACTGCAAGATAGGGGAAAATCCACTAGAAAATGTTAAGCAACACTGACATATGCCCAAAACCATAAAAACTGGTAATACAAAGGCTATTAACTGCCTTAACATCAGAGTACAATAGCCAAATATAACAAAGATAGGAGAGGAACATATGGTAATAACAACCACAGCGTAAACAGAAAGTACATTTGCATTGTCATAAATATTAATTTCTAATCAATCCAGAATGTGTACATCTATGCATAAACCAGAGAATCAGCTTAGTCTAGTGTTTTTGCAACATATTAATATCAAATGTCAGTAAGAGCACAGAAGTTCTTTCACCTCCCAATAAATTTAATTAAAGCAGAAGTCTGCTGGAAGGCAATCCACATCAGTCTGCCCAAACTGACCAGGCAGCGTGCACACAGTGATGGAGCATCCAGTTCATCAGTGTTATGCTCTGACCTTTCCATCACAGTTCTTGTTGCTAACGCTTGTAGCTGCATGTATACAGGCAACAGACAAACAAGAGGGGTTTTTTAATGCTTGGTAACAATTGATGTTTCTCCTTTGTCTTAAGGGCAAGAGATTGCTGCCTAAGCAACAGGGGAGGAGGCATGTCCGTACTCTATTGCCAAGCTGAGCTGCTACCTGCAAAGTACAGAGCCTAAGCCAGGAGGCCAGCAGCTCAAGGGAGGTGATTCTCCCCTTCTGCTCTGCTCTTGTGAGACCTCAGCTGGAGTACTGCGTCTAGCTATGGAGCCTCCAACACAAGAAGGATGTGGACCTCCTGGAGCAGGTCCAGAGAAGACGATCAGAGGGCTGGAACACCTCTGCTATGAGGACAAACTGAGAGAGTTGGGGCTTCAGCCTGGAGAAGAGAAGGCTCTGGGGAGACCTTATAGCATCCTGCTAGTGTCTGAAGGGGGCCACAGGAAAGCTAAGGAAGCACTTTTTGCAAGGGCCTGTGGTGACAGGACAAGGGGCAATGGTTTTAAAGCAGAGCAGGGTAAATTTAGATAAGATATTAGAAAGAAGTTCTTTACTACGAGAGTGGTGAGACACTGGCATAGGTTGCCCAGAGAAGCTGTGGATGCCCCCTCCCTGGAAGTGTTCAAGGCCAGGTTGGACAGGGCTTTGAGCAACCTGGTCTAGTGGGAGGTGTCCCTGCCCATGGCAGGGGGGTTGGAACCAGATGATCTTTCAGATTCCTTCCAACTCAAGCCATTCTCTGATTCTATGATTCTAAATACAGTTAATCTTGTAAGAGTCCTTCTTAAGTCTGGTTACAGGCCAGTCCTCATATGTATGTCTGGAGGAAGTCCCATTAATCACCAACTAATGCCTATGCCAATGTCTACAAAAAGTATTCACCAGATTTCATGATCCCAGAGGGAGAAGACTTAACAGTGCCTACATATAGGTGATGGTCTGACATAAGCTTGGTGTAGCTACATGAGGACTTCCAAAAAAGTAAAAGGAGGGACAGGCTCTGTTGCTACCCAGATGTATCACCTACTTCAGTTTCTAACTTAGGTATGATATTGAGCCTGGAGTGCCTTTCAGAAATACACAGCACTATGTAACAAAACTAGTAATTGTAGAAAAGTAAAGTATTTCAGTATGTTACTCCGTAGCTCTCAACATCCTTTACAAAGTGGGTTCTTTCTATTTTACAAGTAGCAAGAGACACACAAAGCCTCCAGGATTTGCCCAAGGTCACTCAAATCAGTGCCAATGCAGAAAAATCAAAGCACCTCACTAGAGGTTATTTGCTGTGTTTATAAAATGCTGAATTTGTAATTTCTGTCCAATTTCTATTTGCAACAGGCTAAAGTGACAAATACCTGATTAAGGATTCTTGGTTAGATCAGGTGTGGAGAGAATGCTTTTTAAATATCCGTTGTGGATAAAGGTTAAACAACGGGAGATTTTAGAGAGCCACCGAAAGAAGTAAATTGCTTTTGCACACATTTTTCTGGTATTCATTTTTCTCCTGCATAAAACTCCTCTTTAAGTTGAGGTGCTGATTTTTCCAAGTGTTTTTATTACTGCAAAAATAGCAAGGTAAACTGAGAATTTCCCTGGCCTAGGGGATATTTACATTTATTTAGTTTTTGATCTGACAGACACAGTTTGTCACCTGGCTCTTTAGGACAGGCATGCTATTTAAAAATACAATGAAACCAGCCATCCAATGTCAGTCTGAAGGACTCAGAGCTATGACCAAAAACTGTTTAATTCAAAATACATAAACAGGCCTAGAAGCAAGAATGAGAACCAAAAACTCCTTGTTCAAAGGTAAGTGCTTTAATCAGGTGGCCACTGAGTCTCGTGGTGTCCCTAGTCCCATGAATCTCAAACTGCATGCAACCTAGCATTTTAAAGGATAAAGGCAAAATGCTCTTCTACATCCAGGAATGGACATATGGGTTTGAGTCCACTGAGGTAGAGGAAGGGTCTTGTGCCTTATATAGGTGAAAATTCAAACCACAAGGACCTATGGAAAAAAAGGAAACTATCCCTCCTCTATCCTCCTCCACCACTCTGTCTGAAGCAGCAGCAGTAAGTGTTTTTTTTTCAGTCAGATTTGATGAATGCCTAAGAAGAATGGAGTGGCAGCACCCACTAGAACAGCCTTGTTGAGACTTGGATACTTCCTCCTGGCATGGCACAGGCAGGAGGCTGTTCCACTTTGGAAAACAGAGACAAACTTCAGCATACAAAGAGGGGCTGTCTAGGTGCTTGGCAGACTAAGATTTAAAAGTAGAATATTAAAGCCATGTAGATGTCCCGAGTTTTAGGATGTAGTTACACCAACCTTCCCAGGCTGTAATTCTAGATTTATATGCCTAAATTCTAGACAGCTTCAGCTTTATTGATTAAAGTCTCATTCCCTACAATAAAAATGTCCGTACCACAACTTTATCCATAGTCTGTGCAAAAAAATAAGACTGATGTGGATTGAGGAGAACCAGAGATCCAGAACACTGCAAAATTATTACTCAAGCCATGTGTGAAAAAAAAAGCAAAACAAAAAACAATAAAGACATGGAAGCTTGTGTGATGGTCAATAGCAAAAGACTAGAAAGACGAATACCCAGAAAACACAGACATATAATGGTGGATAACAATCTCAATGAATTAGTTTTCACTCCAGAAATTAAATAGTTTTCCATTGCCTCATATATTGCTGAATCATTGTCTACCACATTGGCCAAACATCATGAAAGTAGAAGAGACTAAAACATCTCTTGAAAAGAGTGTGGTGGAGACATAAGGTAACCAGTACTTTTTCACATGGCTTTTGTATTACATATATGAAATATAATACATATAGTAAATATATGGTATTATATACAGTATTTTTGCAGGTATTTCTCTTAATAAAAAGTGAGTTCAGTTTTAAAAATAGAAATTCTTAGGACTTAGCAATTGATAGAAAGGAACACAGAAATATAGCAAAGAATAGACTGAGAGTAACAGAACAGAAGATCATTTACCAGAAACTGAGGCAGACAGATGGAAAATTCAGGTTTCTGGTCAGCAACCGGAGAAACGCAGTTTTCTACACAAAACCTTTGCACGAACAGGAAGATAGTGAAAGAAAGATCAACCTGTATTAACAGCTAACTATCAGGAATAAAGACAAGATCTTCTACAATATAATTGTGGAAAGAAATTAAAGACCTGTGGGACAAGTTTGCCAAAAATACTGCTTCAAATCTAGTAACAGCTAACAAGACTGTTTAGCCAGTACCAACATTCAAGGTGGTAAAACAACAACAAAACAACAACAACAACAAAAAACCAAACCCAAACCGCACCTGGAAATAAATACCTTTCTTCATATAGCCAGAACCAAGAAATGGAATAGAATGGTTTATCAGTGCTGACCAAGCATTGCTCAGCAGCGTAGTGCTGAGGGGTCATGTCTTGTAGTAAGTAGGAGCTTTCTGCAGTCACCATATAACTCTGTAGGCATCAGAGTCTCCTGATCAGAGAAATGTTTGGGACATTTGATTCTATCATATGGGAGAGAGGCTCGAATTGCATCTGACCTTAGAGAAATGGTTGCAAAAAAGCAAAGGTAAGTGAACTGACAGGAAAAAGTTAAAATAATAACAGTCAGAACAAGTACTGAAGCCCCAGGTAAAAAGAACTGATACCCAGGCATTTGGATCCAGGAGATATGGACGCAGTGGAGAGTGGAGAAGGCAAAAGAAAGACAGGCACATCACATGTTCTGAAAAACACTATCTTTTAAGTTTAAAAACCACAACCAGAGAAGAAAAAAGACAAGGTGTGCAGTGATTGAAGATGTAGAGATTTCCAACTAAATAGAGCTACACAATCTAAATTCAGCAAATCCAAGGGCTATTAATGGGTCCACACCATAGGAAAAAACTGCCAACAATTCAATCATCACATTGGCAGCTATGTTATTAGGTCAATGACCAACTTTGTTCCAGCAGGATTGAGCAGCCAGCTGCAACGTTATCCCTACAACACTGACCAGGTAGCAACAACACACCATGATACCTGTGAGCAAGAGCTGACACTAGACAATAAAGCCATGTTGAGGCCAATGGGCAAATGCAAGCCGTCGGTAAGAGATCCACAAAACCAAGAGCAAGTACTGCAAAAATGTACAGTAGCTGACATGTAGGAGAACTAACCACTACCGGGAAGCACAAGCTATGGATTTAATCGCAGTACAACATCAGGAAATCATAATGCAACACAGGAGGGAGAACTGTCACCAGAGGCTTTAAGCTGCATTGAATTACAAAAAAAAAAAAACCAACATATTTTGAGGTAAGGCATTAAAACATGGCAAGCTAGAGCTAGAAACCACCATCCCATATAGCCCAGGAGACTAGTGAAATCCAGAATTCCTGAGAGTAATTGAAAAAGATCTTGGAATTAAGAGTATTTCTGCACCTGCTGAAATGACCACAGACCTGAGGATCAACAGCAATAAAAAAAAAAATAAATCATTTTTGAGCACTGAGGACAGTCTTTTATTTAAACTCAGCTTCTACAGCATCAAGTGTGGAAGTATCTGCTCACAGGTTACTGCTTCAGTTTCATTGAGAGATCTGGAGATGTTCAAGCATGGAGTGTTGAAACAGGAGGAAAGTTTGCCACAGGTAAAGTAGCGCATCTGTTGTGCTGGGTTCAGACAGGGGACTAAAGCAGACGCAAACAGAAAGTGGTGAAGCACAGAAAAGCATGGACTCCCTACTCAAGACACTGAAATACTGCAATTATCTCCTTCAAGAGGACAGAGAATCAGGATTCTGCTCAGTCTCTTCCAAACAGACAATTGCAGCCTACCAGAAAAATGACCATCAAGCCAAGAAATCAGTTCAAAGAAGTCCAAAGCAGGGAGGCATCCTACTGAAGCAAAGCAGCCAAGAATGTAAAGCCATTGCAAACAGACAATCTGGGCTGCCACCAACTCTGAAACAGCCATGTAAAGGAAACAAGCTAAACTGCAGTAGAAAACACATCGTAGTGAACAGCTGCGGACAGTGTGGTGGGGCAAAGCAGTGCAGAAGATAACTAAGCCATGGAGAAGGTAACTACGGAGTAAATGCAGACAAGTGGACGAAAAGGAGTGATCAGGGCAAGTAAAGAGCAGAACTTGAGGTTAAAGATCACTACAGTGCCAGCCAACAACAAAGTCCTCTACAACATCAATGATAACAGGAAACGGTTGATCAGTGTTCACCAGAACACAAGGTGCAGGTTGCCCAAAAGGTTTGCTATTAACAGACACAACCAAAAATACTCTACAAATTGTCAACCATGTGCTTGTCATGCTGCCATGCAAGACAGACAAATTACAAAGGACACTGCATGGAGCTTGCAGGGTCATGCACAGGTAGAAAAACTTGAGAGGAGCAGCAGAAATTTATAGTCTGTTCATCTATGGAATGAGTATCAGCCAAAATTGTTACATCAGGGTAAAAAAGTTCCCTTAACCTAAGGCTGTTTTATTTTCAGGACTCCCAAGTCCTCTCAGGTTATTTCCCAGCATGTGAAATGATTTCCACTCATGCACATTGCGAGTAAATCACAACAATTCTGTTGTGGCAGAGGGTTATTGCTCCTTGCCCAGGCTGTTAATGATTGCCTCAAGCACAAAGCACTGGAGAGGCAGGCTGGAAATGATAATGAGTTAAGCGATCAGCCAAACATATTAAATGCTACAATGATCCAATTGTACTGAATTAGCATATTTTGATAGACATGTGTATCAATAAATATTAACATAAATTCTTAATATTTGAAATTCTATCAAATTGTTTTGTATGCATTGATTTTCCAGAAATAGGAGAATACCAGCAAGGCTCAGCTAGCAAGTCTCTTCTTGGGGCTTTGTAACCAAGTGCTCAGTTCCCAGGCAAGGGTTGATATTTTTTTCAATATTACCAAAAGCTTTATTTTTAAACTACAACTGCAAGCATGTTTTTCTTGTCTAGAATGAAATTACTTACCATCTCTTCGTATCACCTGGAAACTGCGAGTTTAAACACTTTTTCCTTTGCAGCTCTTGTGTCTTAGGAACCACTCTGTGCTTCCGAAGACTAACTAAACTTCCCCAAGGAGCCGTGACTGGACCTCTTCCACTCCTGCTGCTGCCAAATGTCCATAACATCCACAGAGCTTTATTTTGCCCACAGCTACTCTCCTTAAAACATAACTGGGCATACTTCTCTTGTATTATCCTCTGCTCCATCTGTGTATTTTGCTCACCTTTGGCCTCTTGTTGTCGATCAGGAACATCCTGTACAACCTGTTCCTACCAAACCTGGCCCTTCTTCCATAAGCGAAGCCCACAGGTGCTCCTGGAGTATAAACAATCGCATAAACCATCAATTCTCAAATCTCACCAGGACACATTATTCTGCTCTTGCCTGCAGCTCTTAATTTGCTTCTGCTTTTGCCATTACTTATGATTAAAAGCCCTGACTCTGTTATTTAACTCTGTGAGGCATGCAGCTTGTACGAGATGGTGTATACAACGCAAGCTGAATCTTACAGCTTGAAACACTTCATTACATTAAAAAGAAGAAAGAGCCTTATGATTAATTTTGAATTCAGGCCACAAAATGAAACAGTTTAAAGCCACCTTAAATATATTTCTCACAGCAGGAAACAGAATAAACCAACAAAACAAACTAAACATTATAATCAACCCAATTATTACCTTCTATTAGCCAAGTACTTAAGGGATTAAAAACACTGGCATTTTAACCAGAGTGAAGCATTACTGAGACATTATCTGAGGGAATGGTTTCCCTTTCAGTTTAATCCTCAAAAAAGATTTGGCTTTCTCTTAAGGGTATTCAGGGATCAATCTAACAGGTGTGCACATGATAAATTAAATCTTAGGACTAACTTTTGGTTCAGTGGTCCCCACATCTCTCATGGAGGAGCATCAGCAAGAAATATGAGGGATGCTGCATAATAATTCTTCCTTTAATAATAAAAAACCATGCACATAACACTAATTACGAGGCACTTAACCAAAAATCTGACAACAGCATCACAAGCGTCGTAAGGGAGGGGGATCCAAGCGGAGGATTCATCAAGCCAATAAATAACCAGCCACCCTCACTTCAAGCACCCAGTTTAAGCCCTGCACACAGCTCCAGGTCGCTGTGTCGGAATAAAAAACTCTGCTCCTCACCAGCCTCCCCGGGGTTTGGAGGAGCACGCCGGCCAAGATTTAAGACTTTTTTTTCTCCGAGGGGCCCCGCCATTGACACAGCGTGAGGCCGCTGGCTCAGGACAGCAGTTCCCCCTTTTCCCCTCCCATGGGCTGACTCCGCTTTCACACCCAGGGAGAACTGGAGGAGGGGGGAGTGGATAAATACAATTTCTACAGTAATTTGTAGGTCACTGAAACAGTGGAACTGCATCGTGGAGATTAATTTATCCCTCCACTCTCCTGTATTTAAAAGCCGCTCCAGTTGGCATTGCTCGCTCCCTCCCCCCATCTCGCCTGAGGCGATTCCTCAGAGTGAAGCTGAGCGGCCTCGGCTGCCCTGGGCAGGGAGATGGTGCCGGAGGGGAAAAAAGCTTCTCCATACACAAAGCGCTGGGAGGTTTTCCTCCTGGGTGGGCAAACTAGAAGGATGCTCTGCACATCCTGCCTGGAGAGAGCTGCAGGGAGTTGAAGTGAGAAGCCAAAGGGGCTCATGGCTGGAGCACTGAGGACAGGACACCTACCAGCTTGCTGAGACGGGTCGACACCGAGGAGAAGGAGGAGGTGGTGGTGG
Organism: Trogon surrucura; assembly: GCA_020746105.1. Taxonomy (NCBI): domain Eukaryota; kingdom Metazoa; phylum Chordata; class Aves; order Trogoniformes; family Trogonidae; genus Trogon; species Trogon surrucura. The sequence continues at coordinate 52,547,554 of CM036622.1, forward strand.
TCACCTTCTGCTGAGCTGAAATCATCACCAACATTGTGGCAAAGTTGGTGGGAGAGGGAAGGAAAATCCCCCATCTCAGTCAGGTCAAGGCTTGCCCTGATCCAGGCCCCCTCTCCAGCTGAAACTCCAAGAAATCTTCCCCTCACACCCTTAGGTCTTCTCATCAATTTTCTCCCCAGCCTTCCATCACCTTCCTCAAGGTTTTATCAATCACCAAAATAAAAAGCACCATTTCCCCCATTCAAAGAAACCATCCTACTTGTCCAGCCCTCTGCGGCAGCGGGCAGGGCTGGTCCAGTCACAGCCATGCCAAGGCACGGCTGCCTCCAACCCTCATCCCAGCAGGTGTGACAACAGCTTTCAGCTCTCTTATCTCTCCTCTCCGGTCTTCAAGACCACCCATCTTCCACGAGCCCAAAGTGGTTTACCGTTTGGCTGTGATAATGAAGCGACGATATTTACGCTGGTGTCAAGTCTAGCATAAATTACAGCAGCTCCCAGGAAAATAGCCCCTTTGGCTCAGCAGAGCATGCCGTTTTATTTACGTCGCACTCACACACCTGAATATTGAACTGTGTATTTAAATGGGACAACAAATCAATAGTACATAGTGGATGCATGTGAGGAGAGGAAATCCAAAGAAGTCTTTAGATTTGGTCCCAGAACACAAATTTGGGAGGAAAAGGTGCTCATGGGATGGAATAAAACTAACCTGAACACACTGCTCATTACCTCTGGAAAACAACTACTATTACAGAACTAATTAATTCTTGCAGTATGTTAGAACTAATAAAATAGGAGGATGTTATAGATGGGTTTTTTTCCCAAATTTGAATTTAGTTGTCTGATTTAGGAATAAAAAGTTGATTTAAGCTGTTCTGTTTTCCATATACTAATGCTATCTATTACAATTTACAGTAAGTTGAGTTATTGATTATCAAAAGTTAGGGTTATGGGACTAATTTACACTCACCCTAGAGACACAGAAGAGTTTAAAAGTGACCTAGCATGTATCAGATTTCACTTTTTCTTTGGAGCAATGAAAAAGTTGGATTGAAATATTTGGGACTGTTATACAATAAAATAAGGATTCAGCTGTTGCAAAGCAATAGTAATCACTGCGGGCAATAGCACTCCCTGGCTAGACCCCGGAGCTACTTGTGGTTGCAGTGGGATCTTTGCCTGAAGGAATAGTATAGAATCAGGCCCCTTTATTTTTGTGCTATATAGTAAATCATATCCAAAGCATCACTATTCTGCAAAACTGCATGACTGATTAAAGCAATACTGCTCTGGGTTTTTTTATGACACACTGGTGATGGTGGTGATGTCCAAATTAAAGGCTATCTCCTCAAATCATAAAAATGCACATACTCTCTACAGACTCTTAAGAAGGTATTAAATCACAGGTTGTTACAGGTTAGACAAGAGCAGACAAAATGAATGTGGACAAGCAAAAGCACACCCAAAGTCAGAGAGATGAGAGATCTGATAATAAAAAATGTTTTTAAAAGAAAAAATAAGGACAATTTTTTAAAAACAGAAGCACTTTTATTTTGTTTATATTCTCGTCTTCATTCAACAATTAAAGCGACGGTGACATTTGACTTAAACAATGTGAAACACATCATTAATGACAAGAAGAATCATGTTTTGAGAGTTCAGGAAATGCATCTAGCCACTTCTAAGTTCCACATGCAAAAGTCAGATAAAAGTTTTCAGCATCCATTAAGAGCACCATTTGAAGGATGTTCATCCCTTTAACCTTCCCACTGAGACCTATTTCAAGTTTCAGGAATCACTAACATGAACTCATAACCCTGTTAAAAAAAACACAACAGTTTGTTGCTATTACAATTTACTCCTCCTCTAAGAAGGTAAAATTGAATCTAAAATTGAGGCTAGCCCAGCCACCTTTGAATGGAACCAGAAGTTCTGATGAACTCGAGACAGGTAATCTCTACTTTGCTAAGGCAGACACAAACAGTATATAACCCTGTTTTACTGTTGCCCTTAAGTGTTCTCTACTGACTTTAAAGAGAAGGAGAGGGGGTCACAGGAGGTGTCATGCAGAATAAATCTTGTGTTGTATAAATTCTCGGTTTTTTGCTAGTGGCTGATTAGAGAGAAGTAGAGAGCACGGAGGTGAAGGTTTTAGGCAAAAAGTTTGCTATTGTACCTTCATAAATAAATAAAATAAGAAACATTAGTTTTGTTTTCATTAAACACACATCACCTTTGGGCTTTGGAGAAAGCAAGTACCTGTGTTTCAACTAGTAAGGAAAACACTTTTCTGAGAGGAAGCCAAAATATTTCTTTTGGAAAATCCTAGAAGCAGTGCATTTTGACTTGCCACCCTTCCTTCTCCTTTTCTGGTGTTCAAAGTAATTTGCCAAATTCAGAGCAAATTCAGGCACAACTTTTGGCTGACCTGACAATACACTGTCACATAAGCTCACCACTTGAACAATTTCATCCCACCTAAAACACAACATAATATATAGCACGATACGCAGCGTAAAAGTGCTTCAGCCTTTATGTTGCAGCAGGTGCCCATGGCAGCTTACTGTGCACAGGATCAAGGTATTACAGGAATCTTTCAGGAACAGTTTTACCTGGGACATGGCAAGCATCAAGAATGCTCACACCCCTTCTGAAACAGCACCACTGATAAATAGTAAGTATTCACAACAGAGTCAAGAGGATGCTTTTATGGGTATAACTGAATGTAGGCATTTACTGCCAAAATGTGTTACAAATATTTTCACTGAGTAGATTTCTGTGTTTTATACAAAGGCCATACATCAGTAAATGTGCTCTCAGAATAAACATTTGACACTGGAAGATTAATTCTCCATGAATAAATTCGCTCAGATTTATGGCACTGGCATCACACGTGAGATTAGGTATCCACATAGTGTTGACAGGCTCATCAGAATTGCCTTGACAGTTTTAAGTAATATCTTTTGTCAAAGTTTGCGCCTTTGTTCCTGAGCCTTATTTCCCTAAAGTCAGCAGGAAATTTGTATCATGAATGCAAACATTTTGCTTTGCTGGCGATTTTTCATTTTTTTTTTATTCATATTTGCTTTTATTTATAATTTCTGCTGTTGTTTTGCTTTATAGGACAATTTTCCATTCTGGATTTGGTTTGTCCTAATTACAGAGCAGAACAAAGTTGGGTAGCATGTATATTCTTTTCTATAATCAATATTTATTTTGTTTGCCTCAGTTATCTCCTTTATGATAAGAGTCAAGAAATAGAGCCTATAAAAACTCCATCAAATAATTCTTTTTTCTTTCCAAAAATTATTACAAATATGAGGCTCATACCCCACAGTCCACATTAAAGAATTGTCTCTCTTGAACAAACCATCCAGGTGATCTTGTCCCCTCTGGCACTTAAACTACATAGGAATGTCACCCCAGTCCTACCTAGGAAAAGCTGAGTGATACACAGTTCTCAGGGAAGTAACCTCACAGCTTTAAATCTGTTCCAAACTTTCCAGCAGTTCTTTGCTAGTAGTTACAATATACAGTAAGAGGTATATTGTATACCTCTGAAAACAGAGGAAGTGTAAAGCTGTAAAGCCTTTACAGTCAAGTATAAAGCATGGAGCTTCTCAGACCTTATGTAAAGGATGTTCTGGATATACTTTTCAAAAGTTAAGCATGTATATATGGTTGTACCAGCTATAATTCATTGATTTCCTTATCTGCTTCTAGGAGGCCAGCTGTTTACCAAGCACATTATTTATGTCTTGTGTCACCACTCTTGATCTTTGCCACAGAGTATTTATGTAGACAAATAATTTAGGGACTAACATGTACCGTGGAGAGCCGTTTCTCGAACATCCATTCCCGCTTCTCTGCCAAACTGGTCTATTTTGATTTCCCTTCAAGACAGTTAAAATCAGAGAAATGTAGCTTATTGTTCATGCTATAGAGGGGTTTCCATCGAGAGATCTCAAAATGCCCAAGCATCAACTTACTCGTTTTGTCTCATTTGTTAAACCATGCAATTTACACTAAGTCTATTGTTTTACATTAATAAGTTCCTATCAAGCTGCAGTCTCTCATCTCGTTAATCAATGCAACTCATGCTGACTCTTCACAGGGGTCAACCGTTACCAGAAAGTGGGTTATTATCCGTCAGCAAAGTTCCAGCTCTTGATTACTGACCTAATTATTCCATTCGGCACATGTAACTCAAAGGGACAGGATAACACTGCAGAAACGTTCAGTTCTACAAGTTCAAACCACTTTTATTGTAACACCCCAGGCATGCGAGACCAGTCTGTGTGCTAATAAGCATTGCACTCTGTTTCAGAAACCTTTGCACAATTTTACCCTGTTGGCTATAGCCAATGATCTGCTTACATCAGGAAAAAGATAAATGAGTAGTTCTTACAACCATTCTAATTTCAGGCCATGTAGACAGCTCCTTTTTCCAGCTTGCCTAAGAAAATTCATGGAGTCAAGAGTCACAACTGCTTTTGCATTGGCACAATTATTTTACTGTTGTGGAGGTAAAACCAAGACAATCACAATTTGACCAATATATGATAACTTATAAAAAAACACCAATAAAAATGAAGAATTGGGCTTTATGCAGCCTCCTCAGCACGGACTTTATTTAAGCATACTCCTGGAGTAAAACAGGGATGTAAAAGAAATTTACATATTCAGTTACAATCTCTTCCAAATACACCTAATGTTTATCCAAACCCCAAACTCCATAATTAACAATAAATTTACATGTATATCGTCCCTAGAGAAATTATGTAGTTTAACAAGAGATGTTAAGGTAGTGGTGCAAGACTGTGCTAATCAAATGTTTGCTTCTTTCTCAATATACTCTACTAAAAGATATCCTTCATAATAGCAAAGAGGTTTATCACTGAGCGATCCATTTCATTAAGACTATGCATGTGACCACTGCTGGTTTTTTTCAGATATTGTTTCTCTAATAGAAATGCTGAAATCCAACCCCAGACCAACATAATTCTGAAAAGCATCTGTACAGAGCAACACTGAACATCTCTCCTATATAATACACTCCAGAGAATAACAAAGCCTTCTGCTAGATGCCTATCAGAAGCTGCTTTTAACAGTGAGGTGACACATAAGTAGCAGTGTTATCAACTTGTTCCCTGGTTTGCAATAGGCAGAGAGAATGAAAGGTCTCATCAGTTAAGGTTTGTCTCACATTTCAAAGATTTAAAGTGATATTTGCAGTTTTCTTTATTGCTAAGGGATCCATAATTTCAAAAGAGTATCGCCAAATGAGATGGATCAAAGATGAAACAACTTTGCATTTAAGCTACCAGAGAATCCCTGTTCAATTAAATACACCCTTAATTGTTAGCATTTATAATTTTTACCATGGCCATACCTATGAGGTCTCATCAAGCTCATGATTTCATTGACACCGCACAGAAAAGAATGAGAAACTGTCCCTTTCTCCCAGAACAGAGTTTTCTTATGCACAGCTGTATGGGCACCAATATTGATGTGGATTTTATTAGCTGCATTGATGTGAAGTCCTGAAGCAATAAATACTGCTGCTGCAGAACTGTCTAATAACTTCCATTTTTATTCCTCTGCCATTGAGTGGAAACAGGGATATAGAGGTTAATGATGGTGTCCTGTTTTTTTCCCTGATGATTTAAATTGGGGTGGACCAACCAACCTGTTCAGGGATGGTGACTAAATGTCACGCTTAGGACCCCACCCTTGCAGTACATGAGCTTATTATTTAGAGCTCACAGCAATAAGTGCTATGATCCGTGCAGGGGTTTGGGGCAGCATGTGGCTGCTGGGAGACACACGCTGCCCTAGAATCAAGCAAATGTGGCAGGCCAGAAATTATCCTCCAGGTCACTGGGAATAGCTGTCAGAACTGGAATTCAGGCTTAGTATTTCCTGCCTTGCGATCTCATCCTAGAATCAGCTCTGATCCTGCTGCACGTTTTGTGGCACGTGCTGTCAGCAGGACTGCGGAAGGTGTCCTGTCAGTCTGAATTAAAAAAAGGCGGGGGTTGTCGTTTTTGATTGGGACACCCCAGTGATTGCCTTGATTTCACTTAAGACCTAAAGGTCTATTATCCAACCTCCTTCTTTTGTCAGCTATCACTATAAAGAGGATGCTACCCATGAAATTCCGCAGAACTAACATTGTCAACATTACCAACATCTTTATGTTCCATGAAATCCCTGCAACAACTAGTAAAAGCTGAAATGATAGAACAGCAATCCCATTTTACCATAAGCAAGTAATGATGTTACTTGAGGTTTTCTTACTATTACCAGATGGGGAGGTGGATCAGAGAGAGATAGGGACAGTAGTGTGATGTCCAGTGAGGACAACTTCTCTCTCCTCTGATCCAGAAATTGAGCAGAGGATGGTTTATCCACTGTGTAGTCCTCCCACTGTCTTCTCTCCAGCAGAGAGCAACAGGAAAAGCTGCAGAGAATCTTCCAGACACCTCAGAAAACAGAAAAAACTGTGAAAGCAAATACATGAGGAGCTTTTGACCGTTCACAGAAACACTTGCAGTGCTGCCTAGACCTCCTCTACTGCGTACTAATACAGTATGTGCTCAAGATCTCTCCACCTCTGCCTCTCATATCTTCCGCCCCCAGGCTTCACTTCACACCTGCTCCATTGCTATGCTTTTAGCTGAATCCCAGCTGAACAGGCAGAACCACTGTGAAATGCCCCAGAAGCTATTATGAAAGTGCACTGCCCTGCTCTGTGCTCATAAGACTGTCTTAATGTTTGTATCAAGTCTAAAATGTGGACTCCTGACCTATTCCCCACAAATCTCCAAGGCTGGAACACCTCTCATGAAGAAAGGCTTAGAGTGTAGAGGTTGTCCAGCCTGAAGAAGAAAGGGCTCTGGGGAGACCTTATTGTAGCCTTTCAATACTTAGAGAGGGCCTGTAAGAAAGCTGGGGGCAATCTTTTTAGCAGAGCCTACTGCAATCGAACAAGGGGTAATTGTTTTAAACTAAAAAAAGGTAGATTTAGACAACATATAAGAAAGAATTTTTTTTTACAAAGAGGGTGGTGAAACACTGGAACAGGTTGCCCAGGGAGGTGGTAGAAACCTCATCCCTGGAAACATTCAAGGTCAGGTTGGATGGGGCTCTGAGCAGCCTGATCTGGTTGAAGATGTCTCTGCTTATTGCAGGGGAGTTTGACTAGATGACCTTTAAAGGTTCTTTCAACCCAACACACTCTATGATTCCATGAAATCTCTCATACAGACCAAACACTTCCAGGCTAAGAGCTGTCTATTCTCTGTGTCTAGAGTGTCTAAGATACCACGGTGCTCTCCTTGGTTACTTGGTAATAAATGCAACTTTATTACTTGCTAAGAAATGAAACTGATAATAATAAAGTTCTTCCCCAGAGACAAAATATCTGTTAAATCTACTAGGAAAAAATAAACAACCTCATTTTAATTTCCTTGTATATAGAAAGACCTCCTTAATCAGCATGAAGTTTAAATGAGGTACTTGCTTAGCAGGAACACCTACACAGGAACTGATTTTCAGCAAATTGTTTGAGATGGCCCTCCACTCTGGATAATTTTCAAAGTGATTACTCCATCATGCCTGAGGCTGAGGAATAGGTCATTACAGGTACTAACAGGTACCTATGTCCTCTACATTACAAGCTGTGACATTCAGATCAATTTTCACACTGTATCACATCTCACTTACAGCTGCATTTGGGCTTCAAAGCCAACCTATTTCAGTATTCAGCCACATGGGGAAATTAACTGCTGTGGCTGCAAAGCACAAAAAAAAATATATATAGCTAGATAAATTAATATTGTTCCAGTGCATGCACTCTAATCTGGGATAAAATATTTTTTATTCTGAAATTAAGCCCTATGTAGCAACAGAAGTATAATTAATCTTTTATATTTATATTGCAGAAAATGAAAGTTCTTGCAGCCTTGATCATTACTCTGCATTGCTACAGTGACCAATTAACCAATGATGCGTGTGTCAGCATTTACCCTGGTTGGTTCCAAGACAGCCACACTGCTCACTAATTTGGCAGCTCACGCTTATTTTTACTTCTTCCGCTGAACACCCTTTATGCGAGAAATAGGCAGCAAATGGAGGCACATGCACAGATTAATGCACACACAACTATCCAGGTTGTTGCCACACTGCACTACTCTGCACCGTACCTACAGTGTGAGCTACCATGAACCGAGGCACTTCTGTCTCTTTGTATTAACCACTGCTGATTTTGCCTTCCTAGCACAGCTACTAGTTCATTAATCAAGTGAAAAAAAACCACTAAATGGAGAGACTGTTTATCCAGTCTCTTTGCTGTGTGCTCTGTGTTGGCCCAGATGTCATGCCGTAGCTAAGTGAATCAGATGAGCTTGTTCAACCAGCTAGACCCAGCAAAAGAAAATGAGATTCAGTTTTAGCTGGATCAATGAGCTGATCTCACTGGACATGAGCGCTACGGCTGAGCAAGGAAAGGCAAAGTATGATGCAGCCATGGGGGCAGAGAAGGGAAGCATGGGAGCTAGTTTTAGACTGACTTGGACTGCAAAACTCCATGCTGAGAGTGCAGCCATTCAAACTGCTCCTCGGGAATCAGAACCTTCACATTTACGATAAGGAAGAAGTGATAGGGCCAAAAGTACTTGGATGTGCCACAAATGGAGAACGCAGCTGATCTTTTCAGACAGTTGCTACCAACGCTCCTACTCTTCTCACCATTCCTCGTGTTGTGACAAACACTGAGTCAAACCTTCAGGCAGAGATGTGAAACAAAGATGGTCAGGTTCTTCTACAGGGAGTGGGAACCTCTTAAGAGTATGAAAATGGTAAGTGGTGACTACACATGAAGATGGTAATTGACAAACCAACTACTGTCCAACACTGCTAGTATGTACCCCCTGGTGAAGAGACACCCTGAGGTTCATGTAGAGACCAGCTGTATCACAGTTTCGCCTCTGGGCCTTGAGGAGGGTTGCAAAGAAAACCATTCCCCAGCTTAGAGATACTTGGCAGATATCCATTTACCACGTTTTATTTTCATCCTTCCTTCACATAAGATTTCAATGGGCCTTGGCTAAGTGTTCACGATCCATAACGGAAAACTAAAACACTGCAACAAATCACTCCAGAGAATGAAATACTTAATTAAGGATGGGAATTATTCGATCAAATATAGATACTGTAGACTTCTGAGCTGGCCATCCTCAGCTTCCTTGGCAGCCAACAGCCTGTGAGGCTGGATTCCTCTCTTCCTAATGCAGATATCTAAAATAGGTCAGAAGAATTGTACCCTAAACATGCTAATTTCTCTCCCTTGACTATAAAGGAAGCTCAGAAAAACTAACACAAATGGAGACATTCACACTGTAGATGACTTGTTGGTATGTGCCTTGCTCAGGTCACCTCTTTGGTGACTTAGTTTCCCTGTTAAATAATTGGAATGAAGTTATTTATTCTCATTTGAAAAGCAGTTTTATCTCTGTGGACAAGAATTATCACAGAAGTTAAATGCTTTTAATGAATTATCTTTTCTGTTCTAGCAAATGGGCTAAAATTAATTATATCTAGTTAAAAGAAATTAATTTCTTTAAATCTAAACTGAATTCCTCACAGGAATGATTTAAATGATTTTCATAAATTGGTAGTCTGGCAACCTTTTGCCCACAGCACATTTCAAAGTTGTTTCTAACATGCAATCAGCATACTGTAAGAACCAAGTAAATCCTGTTAAAAAGGAACGAAGTTCAAATAGACATCTGAATTGCCGAGATCACAAAGGGAATTCTGACGACCTTTTAGTCACTTCTGATGTAAAAAGGAAAGTCAGATTTATGTTTTTTTGCCTAAACTCTACAGCTTTTAATGAACAAGGGTACCAGGTTTTAAGAGTCGAGTTCGTAAAAAATATGGAAAAAAGTTGTCACTCACCCTACAGGGGACAGGCTTTTATTAGACAAAGACAGTGTCATGCCCCCAGGAGACCTGTGCCAGAGAGCCCCAGGAATCTTTCTCTAATTTATATCTGAGATGACAGGCTGGGATTTCTGTACCACACTCTGAGCAGAACCACCTGCTTCAACCACGTTGGGATCAGCCACTATCTCTCCGTGTTCCTCCATCTTCCAGCACTCTTAACACAACAAGAGTAACTGCATTTGACATCGCTAAGCTCTTTCACTCAAGGGATATCTGAACAGCGAGTTGATTAAAATGACTCCAGGACTTCAGCACAAAGCGTTATTTAATCAGACCCCAAAAGGAAAAAAGCACACAGAGCAAAAGAGGAAAGTAGTAAAATATTCCTGAGTCTTACTCACATTTATTATCCTTGTTTAGTCTTTTTTCCTTTTTTTTCTTTAAGTTTCCCTTAGTCTCATTCCAGCCTGAAGCAGCAGACTGTCCTGCTTCCAACATGCCCTCTCTACATCATTCTTACATTTTTTGCTGGACTTTTTCACTTAAATCATCCCAGCTCTCTTACCACATTGAAACAACCTCCCTTATTAGGTTAAGAGGACCATGGCCCTACTTTCTAAAACTCACTCAATGACAGTTTAATTATTGAATAGGACTGGCCACACCAAGCCTTAATGCAGAATAATGAGTAAGGTTTGTAACTACCTGTTAGCAATTCTGCAATAACTCCCCTTTGTCAACAAGCTCTGTGTTTTGTCCTTCATTGCCAATTCTCAGCATTGCCTGCACGGCTCCGGTATGCCAGGTTTGGGCCTAAGAAATTACTCCGTTGGGGGGTTAGAAATGGTTGTTTTGTGCTAGGTGTCTCCTTTACACCAACCTCTTTCACAAGTAACTCCTTGTCAATGTATAATTTCAGGAAATTATGAACAATTAGAAGAGATATCTTCAAAGCTACTGCTGGTATGCCAGAATGATCAGATCCTCCTCCTCCCCTTTTTTGTTGGATCTTCAAAGGATCTAAAACAAAGCATTGAATAAAACTAGTATCTAACCTATAAACAAAGCCCAAAGAAAGAAAAAATAAAGCTCTGATAGCCCTGAAAACCACAATGACAGAACGCCACTTAACCTTTAGTTTTGACTGCACCTGGGAAATTTCATCACCTCTAGGCCATTACTGCTGTGCCGATTAGACCCGCTCTCAGCAGGGTTACTCAGGATTGTGGATTAAAACACTAGTGCCAGCTGATAGTTCATCATTTGTAGATGAACGAGTGGGACACTTTTAGATTTCCCAGTGGAGGCTAAGCCCTTAAGGCTTCTTTATACCTTATTAGGAAGGGGAAGGAAAAAAAAAAAAAAACAAAACAAAAACCCCACTCTGCTTTGACATCTACCTTCAATGATACAGCACTCCAGTCCCCAGCAGGAGGCCTAGCCTTGTAAAACAGATTGTACAGGAAAGAAAAATTCAACTGTCAGCTGAAAATGCTGAAAATTAGACATTAACGCTGTGTTAGAGAAATTATGCATTCCTTTAGCATTGTATGTACATCAGACTTAATCTCATCAGTCAGTTGGCTGAGAAATGAAAAGCTAGTTTTGAAATATCACAATGGCTTCATTTTGAGATGTTTTTAAGGACTCAAAAATACATGTAAATACACAAACACATATATATACATACACATTTAGCAATCAATATTTAAACTTCATAGAGGAGAAATTCATTCTCAACATTTTCCATGTATGAAAGTAGATCTTGATACTAACATGCTGGATATAAGTAATTATTACTAATTTTGCTAGTAGTCACAATGACATGATTAAACTGGCAAGATTTTGAAAAATTTGAAAATTGAAATCTGGAAAATAACTTTTAAAAGAAAAAATGTATTTTCAACAAATTAGGATCAGACACAGGGAACATTTAATTGACTACTGTATCAATAAAACGTGCTTTACAAAAATAATTGACATCCAGATGACTACTTTCAAACTGATAAATTTCTTGCTCGACCTAAATTTGCTCAGCTCTCATCTGATAATTCCTAACTGATAATTCCCATTTCCTCATGAATTTCCTTTTTCTGAGACCATAGTAATTTTGGAGATTGATTTTTTGCTAACAGATGGATTATAAATCTTAAATTATGACTTTTTTGGGGCAGTCACCATGTTTTGATTCTGCTCTGAGTGCCACGGGAGTCCTGGTCTGTAACTTAAACCTCACAGGCACTGGAGTGATACACATTCATTCATAATTAAGGGGAATGATTGTATCATGTCCCACGTCTCACAACATCTTTGCTTTAGCTGTTCAGTCATGCTTGCTGGTAAAGAGAATTTTACTGAGCTCAAAACAAGAGCTCTCTTAGCAGAGTCCGTGTTGGACTGGGCAGCTCCTCAGGACTCTGCAGCCCCTGGCACCTTGGGATGTGTGGTGGAGTATGTCTTTCACCATTGTGCTGGAGAACACACCAATCCCTCAAGAACAAGCAGTGGAGGTAAGGGAGGTCTTGTGGCTGAAGAACAGAACAAATCCCACAATCAAAACACAAAAGGGGCAAGTGAGGAACTAGAATGGACTCAAGACCTTTATCCATAACACTGGGAACAGATTGGAGGAAACAGACCAAGGAATTCTTGTGGGCAACCATCAGCGAAGTAAAGATTCACATGGGTTTGGGCTTGGGGAGAATAAGAAATTAGTTTGTACCATCCAGCCACATATCTTTTCGGAGACAACAGTCAGACCCAGGTTTGCTTTTCTTTTAACAGAAGTCGTATGAGGTTCTTGGGATGTCAGACAAGGACAGATTAATTCCACAAGGAACCCTTTCCAAATCTTCATCTTTAAACATCTTTGAGTGCCTCTCCTTATTCCTACTCCTCTCTCTCCTGAAAAAAAACCTTGCCAACATGTAGATATGCACCAACTTCACTTCCTTTCCATCAAAGCTAGTTCTGAATGTAAAAAGCTTGGCGCAAAATTTTCATGTTGAGTAATACTGACATATTTGCTTCATCGTCCAGCCTCAATGTTTTGTTCTTTCATTTGTTACTCTTTGAAAACGATGTGCATTTTTGAACCACTGTGGATGTGTGAACGTGTACTTCAGCCTGACATCTTCTTTCTCTCTCAGAAGACATGCCAGCAGGAAGAAGGTTACGGCAGCCATTGGTGAGCTGGGACATTTGAGGGCCTCACTTAGGTCTGTGCCCTACTGCGCTAGATTCTCTACAGACCATCACCAAACTAGCAAACAAATGCCACTATGAATGGATACTCTGACCCTTTGGGGATGTTCAGCACCAGTCAAGCAATGGAATATCATAGCACATGCCTACTTCATCTCCTCCCAGATGCAGATTATGGAAACTTACCCTAAAAAGTCTTTTTTCTGCCATCAGTACAGATTCATGAAGAGATCATATGACATGGACAGTCTACCATGTGTTCAGAAGATGGTTTCTTTGCTTAGAAGCAAATTAACCAATCATCAAGTTTGAGGGGGTTTTGTCTGGTTTTGGTTTTCTAAGTACAAACAGCTGACAAAACCAGTTCACTTTTTACAAAACCAGCTAGCTTTTATTTCCCAGACCTTACACTTCAATTCACAGAGTCTGACACTGCTTCCCTGAGAAAGTGGAGCTGTGCTGAAAGAGAACTTGGATCCTAGCACAGAAGTCAAATCAGTGCATCAGACTGATAAGACCTAACAGCAGTAAATAAGCTTCTGCAGTGATCTTATAAACCTATCCTGTGGGCAAACTCTGCTCTACTTTCAAAGCTCTATTGTAGTGGTACTGAATGTGGGAATTTGAAAACAAAGCCCAGGAGTTGTGCCCTTGTTTGCATGTTAATCCCTAGAATGCTTTTCCATGTCACAGCTCTTTCACAGCTTCCAGATATTAGTGTCAATCTGACTTCAGGCTGAAAGTTCAACACCTTTGCTTATGTGTGCATGGGCTCTTTCTGACATGCAAATAATGGCACCACTTCTTTCCCCACATTTAACTTCTTTGGCAACACACTTTGAAGTACAGTGCCAAAAATGGGACTGGTTGTAGGTCTCCAACAAATCACATCAATTTCTGTCATGGTGAAATAAAATAAATCAAAAGCACCTTTCTCTGCACAGTGCGCAAACAACATCCAAAACTCAAAAATGCAAATGAAATCACATTTGTTATCAGCTTTCTGATTACGGGCAAAAAGCAAGCATATTTTGTTGCATAACGTACTGAAAGAGGGTAAAATTTTTTGCTTTTTCTTCCCTGGAGAACTTCTCTCAGACTGAATGAGCAGGCAATAACTAGGGGAGGCAATGACAGGGTGCTGTGCTTCACTTCTACTCCTTCTTTTAGCTCTTATTTGCTCCAGGAAACCCAGGCTGGCTATCTTGAGTGCCCTGGCTTCCCACTCACAGTAGCAGCTCCATAATCTTAGGTGAGGGTGATGCTATGCCTTAATAACCTCAGAGGGCCGTGTGCTTCTGTTTTCCAAGTCCCAAGGGTCTCATTAGAGGATCTGCTAAATCAGGCTTGTGTAGTCTGTCATTAACTGCAGAATTTAATTAGTCTAAGTTTGTGCTCATTTGCATTTAGGGAAGACTGCAGCTTGCTGAGTTGTTGCTGCTATCATGCTGCGTTTATCTTTTCCTTTGTTTTCTAAGAGGTCTTTTTTACAGTACACAAAGGTCAGGGGAACAAACATTTGTGCTGCAAAGCTTACTCCTGACGATGCAGTCATACTGGGGACTTAGATAAATGCCTACCAGTAACAGAACAGACTTAGCAGCAGTACTGGAGCATACCCATCCTGCATATCAGAACAGCCATGGTATAATCAAAAGAAATTATGAGAAGGGGAAGAACTCTTGCATTGAGAGGCTTTGAAATGTACCCATGGGACACGCATTTGCAAACTGCTTATTTAAAATATACAAGCTCCCCACACCCGTAATGTCATTGATGAAATGCCCGCTAACTTCAACGAGAGCACTGCTATGCCTGACACTTTTGGTAATCACATCTGTGACACGGAACTGCTGATCAAGCTTTTTGCTGTCTTTTAATGACATCACACCAGATGAAGACTTCATGAAAAAACATCCCAGATTGATCTCCTACTTTTAAAGTTTCAGTGGTCTCACCTGCAGTATTAATATGGTTTATATTCTGAGTATTGACAAAAAGAAATTATTTCCTTCACAGTTCTTGCAATGTCACTGGAGAACAGAAACTCTGCTGCTGTAGCAAAATGTCTCATTTTCTATGTTGCAGGGTCCCTACCATGACAAGTTCCTACTTCAGTTCTTTGCACAACACCACAAATCTGAGAAGCCCTGCAAAAACCTTTTTCTATTCTCATTCTAAACACAGCCAAACATAATCACTCTGTGCCAAAAGGAAAAGACTGCAGCTAGTAAGGAAATTAAATTTACTCCAGATCTTCCAGTAATGCATTATCACATAAATGATGGAGGGATAACAATCAAGACATGCATAAATATGTCTCAGAGAGCACTTTAAGAGTTTAGAGCTTTATCTAGAAGAGCAAAAACCTGCCTAGTAACTACATCTTTTTATTCTGCCTTGCAGATGGACTAATAAGACAAACAATGTATTAACAAGACAAATACAAAGTTTACTCTTCAGTATTCATTTACCACACAGCTCTTTTGAAACTAGTGAACACTAGATCTGCTGCCAATTTCTTTAACGGAAGTTTATGATTCCAAAGACTTTCAAGACAGATCATAACTTTTTCTCCAGTGCAACCCATCACTTGCTGGGCCTTATTTCCCAAAAGTTCCGCCAACAATCTTTAAAACATCCCCTTTAACACTAGAAAAACAAAACCATCCTACAGAAATCACTCATGTAAGTATTGCTTTCACACCATTGTAGTAAAAAGTTCTGTATTAGAATATAAAAAGAATCGTGCCTCACTTTTTTTTTTAAAGTTGAATATATTTTTCAGCATAATTTCTCAACTGAACCTGCATTAAAAAGCTCAATCAGAAATCCAGAATATCAAAATTACTTCACTGTCTTTGCACCCAAATATCTAAATTTATACTCAAAATTATTTTTGATGTTTCCTATTAACTGAATATTAGGTCTCCTGGGGAAACTGACAGAAATTCTAACGTAGGAACGATGTGTGGAAATATTAACACCCTCTCAAAAGTTGCTTTCAAGCACCCGGAATGTATAAAATTCAATTTATATTGGAGAAAAATGCATTTGTGAAGTATTTATATACACAAAGAAGCATAACACTAACTTCACTGTGGAGATGATGTAACTTACAGTCACTGAGTGCCTCTGCTACAAATTAGAGGATAATTAATTTAAAACAGTCCTGTACTAAAATGCAGAATCAAAGTAGTTAAAGGAAAAAGCTGTAATAGTTCCCACGGTAGAGTTTTTTTCATAGGAAGGACATGAATGTTATATCAATTAGCAATGAAATATTGGAACAGGTTGCAGGGTAGACTTGACCTTATACAATACAGGACCTTAAGATTTAGAGGCACAGCTCTACATTAATGCCAAACTTGCCTGTGCCCCACCTTGAGGTCCTGTCTTACCCTCATCTCTACTGCCTTGTTTCCTGCCTCTTGACATGCATAAGTGAAGCGAATAGCTCCTCTTTTACAGGGTTACACGCAATCAAAAATTATTTGAATCATGCTTTGGAGTAAGAGCTTGAACACGAGCAGTTGTGGCAGAGCCACAATCCCTGAAGCTGGATTAAGGGGAAGGTTGGAGCAGTGCAGTTCCGAATGCTCACTGCATCAACGTTGGGTAAATCCTGCTCTGGTGCCCTGCAGATGCTCACCTCTGGGCACATCGCTGCACGGGATGCACTTTCCAGTGAGCTCCAAGTATGAAACGCAGATCCAAGTTGCTCATGCACTGAAGCACTTATAGATTCAAAGCCTTGGCTTTTGCCTAGGCCTCAGATGAGGAAAATTATCTCTGATCAAGGCCAAATTGGTTCAATTGCATGTTCAACTTGTCAGTAAGAAAATTGTTTCTTATGGGCTAGAATTGTTTAATAAAATTCCTTTTTTTGTGTTTAAAAATTTTCTTTATACATCCGTGTAGGAAACCATTGCAAGTTTGCAATTGTATTGAAGAAATAACTTTTTACATGGAAAGATTTTTATTCATTTCAATATTTTAGGAAAATACATTTGGTTTTGTGATTTCGTTTCTTTTCCCCTTGTTTACTGAGATACTAATATACATTTATTTTAAGTTAATAACTTCAGCCTATTTAAGGTTTTTCAACATATTCAAATATATCTGTAACCTCAGTCCACACACTTGGAAAAAAGAATGTATATATTAGTAGTGAATAATATATAAGTATTAAGCAAAATTCTTCCCTCTTAAAGTATACTTCATGTTTCCTGAAGCTCCACTGACAAATCACTCATATCTCAGGTAACTGCTCTTGCAGCTACTTTGCAGTGTTTTGCAGAATTGCTAGGGGCACAAACCAGATATTTTCTGTGCTGTTCCAATGACAAGGAAGAGAAACTCATTCATACAAGAAATTTTCAACTGCCTAAGTAAATTCTTACAGCTATTGATTTCATTATTTTTCTTCTTTAAAGGTATTCTTTTTAATTAAAAAAAACGTTACTTTTAGTTTCAAAACTAAAAAGAGGATTAGTGGGGGGGGGATTTCTTTACAGTGGCAAAAATGTGTGAATTTCATAGCAATTAGAAGGTACTGCATGATTTCCCATAGCCTTCCCCAATGATTATTTTTGTATCATCATTTCCCCAGGAAATGTTAATCTGTGACTGCAATAAAGTTCATCAGCAGTTTTGCACTGCTTCATGATAGTATTGCTATTAATGTTTTTCACCTCCTAATGATGAACAGAGACTTCCTGAAGTAAAAGCTGCACATGTATAAATGTAACTAAATTAAAATTGCTGGAAAGTGCACTCCTGTTTTCCCAGGAAACCTAAAAATATTTGAAAAACAGCCTTAATAAATGACAAACAGCTTCAATTAAAAAAGAGGTTACAGTCCAATGCTCCTGCTGCCTGTAATAAAGCTGTAATTAATTGTTAAGCTACTTCCTACCAACACGTTCTCATACAGCCAGGACTCAAATTTGCAGAATGATTGTATCATCCAGACTGATATTAATTCTGAAGAAAAATCGGGACTTTTGAATTATTAAGGAAGATTGGCACTGAAGTTTTCATTGAACATCCATATCCCAAAGCCATATAAATGTCACAAAAAGCCACAGTGCTTTGGCTCTGATTCAGCACAATTCTTAACCAGTCAATCAAACTACCTCTATATTTAAAGTGAAGCAGGTGCAGAGCATTCCCCACTGAATCAGGCCTCAGATTCCAACTTGATTTTGTGAATCTGTGATTAACGTATTTCCAAGAGAAACTAGGGTCATAAATTCCACAGAAAAATACCTATAGACCTTGACAGAACCTACTTTGTCTATGTAGATGGAAAAGTACTTCAAATTAAACTAGGTTGTGAATTTATTTATTTAGTCCATTTGCTCTTCCACACCAATTCCCCAGGTGAACACTTGGTGCCCTTGTTCATTATAACTTTAAACACTTTCAAAGTATACTGTTTAACAGCAAATAAAAGTTTTCTTGATAAGGAATAAGAACCTGTTTACACTGAGATTCTCAGGAAGATACATGTAAATTTACTTTGCCAATGGATGAGTTATGCCACATTAAACATCTGAGCGTATAGTCCCATATGGAATTAAAATAGCCTTAATTTAATTTAGCTCAATCCACTTCATGAGTAAAATAAACAAAATGAAGGCTATTTTAATTCTGAATGAGAGCTCAGTGTTGCTTAGATAGCCAAGTGACAACTATTTAGTTAATTCAGATGAGCCTTGCTGAGGACACCCAAGTAGATTAGCTCTGACAGTGTCCAAACAGAAATAAGAAGGGGCAGGTGGTCTTGTATAAATGTTCCCCCTCATCTGCAACACACTGATATGGGACAAGGCTGAGAAGAGCAGTGCTGTATTTTCAGACCGGCTCCCAAATGGCTAATCGTGGACGTATTTTAAAAAGATGCCACTCTCACAGTACCTCTGTAGGGAGCCTCTGTATAGTTCTTTGCCTACATGATTCTATTACAATCAGTTGTGAGTTTTTTTAATCAGTCTTTGCTGACCAGCAAAAGAACCAGGGGCTAGAAACTCGGGGAAGAGCAGGCACTGCTCCATCCCTGTGTTGAGGAGAACAATCCTCAGCCCTCAGCCTCAGCAACATGCACAGTGAACCCCCTCCCTGACATCCACCACCACCTCAGCTGCAGCTTCATCTTTTATAATTTTTAAACTTTGCAAAAGCCCCATCCAAAGAAATGTCTTTGAATTGAGATCCAGAGGGTAAAGCAAAAAAAAAAAAAAAAAAAAACAAACCTAAAAAAAATTGCACAGGTCATTCTGAATGTTCAGGCTACTTGGAGGATTATTCTGTTTCCAGAGAACTGGGCATTCAAATTTTATCAAGGCTTTTGGAAAATGTCCGACTAAGCAGAAACTTCTATCCTTTAAGAAGGTAAGAAGGATGCTCATAACATCTCTCAAAGCTCATTTAAGTAACTAGTTGATTCTGTGATTCCAAATGACCAGGCCTGAAGGAAAAAGCAAATGAAGTACAGACTTGTGTTTTCTTGCTTGCTTCTGTAACTAAAGCCTGCTGAAGAATTCTGGCAGCATTCAGCCTGAATGTGGAAGTACCTTCCTGGTGTGCCCTGCTGTGAGTTAAATCTACTCGGAATTAGGTGGCTTTACTCTAATTTCTAAAGGCAGTATGTGTGCAGGCATGATGAATACAAATAACACTTCTCAACAAAAACACTGAGCAAACCTGCTTTTGCACAGGAGCAGAGTGCTGACATTTTGGTGCAAGAGCTGAGCCTGACTTAAAATGGAAAAGAAGAGCAGTAAAATATTGTGCAGAATCAGTGCTCTTCTACAGTGTCTGTCACTGAAGGATCCCCAAATGCTTTAAAAGTCACTCTTCATCAAGCCGCACAATACTCCCATGTGGCAAACGAATGTTAAGTTGCCCACTTTACAAATGGGTAAACACAGACGCAATGAGGTTCATTAGAGCTGGCTAAAATAGAGATTTTTGCACCAAACTAGCTGTATCAATGCAAATGCCTGGCACAAATAATGTCACAAAGGAGCAGTATGCCTTATTCCTTGCAACAGGATCATACCACATCAGCAACAAGCTGCATACTCAACTAAGCGACCACATCTACTCTCACTGTTGCTCCAGAATACTCCAGTCTCCAAAACAGGCAGAATAGGTACCCCCTCCGCACTTGTCTCAGGCAAGCAGTCAGCTTTGATATATGTGAAAAGAAAAAGAGAACAGACGTAGTAAAGTCAGCTCAGAGTTAGACAGAAAATGCAGACATGCTAAGAGGAAAAAAAATGAAAGAATAGAAAACCTTAAATTACCCTCTACCCCCTTTGCTATCTTACAAAATGGGGACCCAACATTAAATTTGTTCAGGTTTGCAAGTCTGTAACAGTAAGACCGGCAGCAGATGTTTTGGCATTAGTATTAATACTTCACCTTCAGACAGATTTGAAAGATCAATATCCTGTGAGCTTCCACTAGAGATAGTAATTAAGCAAAACAACACAACAAAAACACACCCCAGAACCAAAACCCCAAAACACCCAAACTCTCAAATTAAGTAATTCTTTGATATAATCTACTCAATGGCTGCTTGAATTTTAGTTGCTTTAGCTTTTAGCAATGAATAATAGCCATGTATACAACAATCTGATTAGAGAGCACAGATTCCATTTGTTATAATTAAAAATCTTGTTCAATGTCTTTTGCTTCATTGGTCATTTGGTTAGAAAATGCAGAGTCATTTATGAAAGTGATAATCAGGGTCATTTATAGGATCACTCCATCCTGCTCAGAGCTCCACAAGTCTCTGCTGTTTAATGCTGGGGTTACCCAAGTGGAAAGAGAACAAAAACACGCTTTGCAGCAAAAATATCCTTTAGTCTGTTTAGTCCAGTTTGCTAATAGCCACGAATTTTTGTCATTAGAACAAAGAAGACTGCAAACAGCATGGCTAGAAAGAAAGACATGGTCCTTATGCACTGCAACTTTGAGACCAAGTATTGGTTTTGCTTTAAAAAAGCCACGTGACCATATTCTCAATAGCAGTTGTCATCCAAACTCCATGACAGCTTTGTGTACAGAAATATGAAACTACCTTACTAGCAGCTAAATCCAGTGCTTTGGGATTCAATATTTATCAATTACACTTTGGGACAAATACATATAGAAATGCTCCTTGCTACATTGCTGAGTGAAAATATACTAGTAAATGGAAACACCACAGTGTAACATCCAAATTCTCTCCCGATAAAGTTCAAAGACTGCCTCTCGTGCGTCACAGAAAAAAACATGACCTAGATACACGCCACAACCCTGTATAGGTACAGGGACATAAACCACGAGAAGGACATGACTTTCATTCCACAGCACACTTCCAACCGCAGGAAAGGCCTAAAGCAAGGAGAGAGGGTGGAAGCCAGATCTTCCATGCTGGAAAGAAAATCAATCACGTTAGGACCGCAGTTAAAAAACTTTGTTCCTGATCCCTTCACAAAGTTATTTTAGAAAAGTATCCAGAAAAACACAGTCCGTAACAACACTGTAAGAACTGAAACAGTATTTAAACGAATAATCCTTTGCAAATGAGCTCCAAAGAACTTGAGTGCTATGCTTTACCACTTCTTTGCTTTTACTTCCTTCTAAAACAGCTTATATGACTTACAGTGTAAACTTTGAGGTATCTGCTTTAGGAAGAAACCAACAAACCACGAGCCAGCTTTTGTGCATAACTCTTTTAGCACCATCCTTGCAGATAGCTGTCAGCTATCCTGGGCCACAGGGATCTCTTGCAACAAGCTCATGCTCCTGAGAACACACTCCACACAATGCAAACCTGCTACGTAATAGAGATTACCTTAAGCAATTACATTTCTCTAGGAGCTACTTGTCTAAAGCCAACACACAAATCTCAACAAATCTGGCAAGGCAAACAAGAACACATTAAACTGTATTTAGAACAAATGAACAGAGGTGGGATTGCGATCAAGGGCAAGTTTAAATGCAGTTGGGGTGCGCCAGCAGCTCTGATGTATCTATACAAGCAGATCTGGGATGATATTAATCATGGGAACATGGTGCTCAGAGCAGTCGCCTGACCCAGATTCACTGTCAGTGACTGACTACTTAAAAAGAGGATGAACAGTGTATTTATATGCTGTGATTTCACACTGGGCATCATTTGCTTCCTTTGTGCTCCTCTCAAAAGACACAATCGTACTGGTCATGCATGGAGAAGCAACTTCTAAATGGGTGGCACTGAAATCGGAGTGAATACCCAACGTGGGATTTGGATGCCATACGCAGCTAGGCACGTTTGAACGTTTTGCCCATTTGGAGATCTTAGAACGATCTGCTTGAAACCAGCCCGTGGTAAATGACAAGGACTCCAGGGATGCCTTCAATATTCATTGGTGCACTCTCAGTAATGAGTGACTCTGACAGCACATTTTTACAGGAATATTTATGTCTGGAAAGGAGCTATTACATTTGTATTATAAAAGCTGTAATGACCCCTCTGGAAGTATCTCAGATCTAATGCAGCAGCAAGACAAAGCAAGCTATGCACACCCATCAGAGATCTCTAACAGCAGATGTCTTTCCTGATGAAGACAGAGAAACAAGATACCCCTCACTATACCATGTTTCCATCTTGCAGACAGCTCCAGACCCAACTCTGCTCACTTTACCTGTACAAACAACCTAAAAGAAGTCAATGCATGTATGAAATACTATGCCAGATAGAAAAGGAGTTCTGCATGGAGATTGTGGTCTTGCATAAGGAAAGGATGAACTGAGCACTGACTAACAGCTTGTGTCTAAATATGCTTTCTTCAGTCAGTTCGATTTACAATACATTTTTAACGGTATTGATAGGCTGTAGACAGATGAAAAAATTATGTGCTAAAAAGCAAAACCAAGGTGAGGAGAGGAAATTAAATCCCCATTTAGCAGAAATATTATTTCAATATTTGTTTTCCTTTCAAAGCAAGATGAAAACAAGGACTGTTGAAACTTCCTAGTAAACAAAATTTCAGTTCCCCTCAAACAAAATGTCTCATTTTATTAAAACAGAAGTAATTATTATTTATATAACATAAGAGCAAACAGCCGTCAAGGTTTACATTTCCAAGTTTTTTCCAGATGTCAGACTTCAGCAGAGTACTTTAACTCTTTTTCTAAACAAAGCATTATCAAAATCATGACAACCGTTTATGAGGTTAATGGCATAAATTCAGGAAGAAATATTTGATCTGAAAATTTTATACTAGATTCCACTATCTGTCAGAATTTTCTCATCGTCTGAAATTGCCAGTTTATTAATACGTAGGATATTGCCTGATCTAATAAAAACAGTTAATTGCTGTGCACCATCTGTGACAAATACTGCTTAGATTTATTAAAAAAACCCTGATTCAGACACAGACATGGACATGAATAGAAGATATTATCCCCAGTTTTCTTTGTAATTTAGAATAAACCTGTTCTGCAAGGGTAGCTCAATTGCTATTGTACAGATCTACACATTCCTATTGTCTCTTACTGAATGCTGTACTTTCAATAAATCAATGACATTTGTAGCATTTAATATAATGCTAACTAGAGGCAACAAGTACATGAACTTAGCACAGTAAGACACAGTTTATGTACTAAACAAACACAGACAGAGAGTATGGGAGCTTAAAATGCCACAGTCCAAACATACAAAGAAAGAGAATGGAAGCAACTTTTGTCCTTATTTTAAAAACAAAGAACAGAGGTAAAGACCAGTGAGAAGCTCCATGCAGGGTGTGGTCACTGCAGAAGGAAGTGGTAGAGGGGCCCTACTCTGACACAACTGTCCTGTGCATACAGGCATTCTGAGATTTGCCCAAGGTCACGCAGGAGATGAGTATCATATTCCCCCTTAATCCAAATCTGCTGCATGCCCATCCAAGCGTATTCACCACCAGACGATGCTTCTCCTCAGAAATCATGCGACATGTCAAAGCCTGCATGAAGGAGATTAGCTGAGGATACTGCCAACGGCCACACTCAGTATGGGGTCCTGTAAGCATTACACTTACTGGCATTTAAATATGGCTTTTGTTTTAAGTTTCGGGTTTTTTATGATCAGATCAGATGCAATGCCCACTGGTTAGATATCACACTCTCTCAATCACATGCAAAGGCCTTACACTTTCCATGTTAACAAATCACAGTTGTCTTTCATATCCTGGAGTCTCCAGTAGTCAGGAAGCCTTTAAAGCCATTTGGCACCACGCAGCTCCTGCAGGCAAACGAAGTGGCAACAGTGAAATGCCACCACACTCTGCAATCAAAATGGACATCAAGGGCAACATACACTGTGAGAAGAAAACCTTGTAGACTATGGGGCTCAAGTGACATATTCATATAAAAGATTTACTGTTCAGATTAACACACCGAATTTTGATCAGACACTTTGCATTTCATTACCATAGCTTAGTCCTTCCTCTCGTTTATAGTCAAATCTCTAGACTTGCTTTCTCCCCATGGCAGGACACATTTGCATTAACAACTTCGTAAGTTGCTCCATATCATAGCAATGTAGCATAGGCTTTTCAGTCAGATCGTGTGACACACACTTCCACTCCAGCACAGCATACACAGAACTGCATCAGTATTCTTTTCCTTCTCACTCCAGCCTGTCCTTGTTATAGTTGAGAATTGTTAGTGCCTTTCTTCTCATCATAAAGTTGTTTCTCTACAGAATCATCAATATCATTTTTGCCTCTCCTCACACCTTCAGTTTATATTCCTACTGC
The DNA here is from genome assembly GCA_020746105.1 of Trogon surrucura. Lineage (NCBI taxonomy): Eukaryota > Metazoa > Chordata > Aves > Trogoniformes > Trogonidae > Trogon > Trogon surrucura. Next base: position 52,572,492 of record CM036622.1, read on the forward strand.
TTGCAAACAAAATGTATAACAAACACCACCACTACCACATCAATTTGCTCTGCCTCGCACGCTCCTGTCCTCTTACAGACACAAGCACTCTATCATTTTACTGGTGCTGCAGAATCCTGAATGGACCTTCTTGCTTATGGTGCTTTGTCTCACCTTGTATCACAAAGCAAATCCCTGAATCTCCTCTTCACCCTTGCTGATTTTATTCTTATGACTTACAGCATTTACAACCAGACTTTTCAATACTAACACCCAATTTATGCACAGAAATAATATAGCTTGGCTAGTCTCCCTTTAAAATGACTCCTTCTAATAGTAAAGCTGATATGGGGGTCTATTAATAAAGAACTAAAGGATAGGAGTATAATTAATATTAGTCTATGCAGCTTCTGGAAAATGGATCTTGTCAAACACACCTGACTTCATTTCTTGATGACATTACAGATTTGACTGATAAAGGTAATGGAGTAGGTTTAATAGACTTAGATATTTGGAAATGCAAGTGCCTTTGTCATTTGAACACATTCCATCGTTGAACTCTGACAGCCCCCAGCCCCCCTGCTGCCATCTTTTCCAGTCACATCATTCACTGGCGCAGTTGCCACCACATGGTTGGGGAAGTCGGGAGATGTGACCTTCCCCCATTCTCATACCCTGTATGACCTACCACAACATACCGATCTTTGCTGTAAGCATGCAGCGAATGAAAGACGTCGATTCCTGAGCATGCGTGAAATGTTACAAGCCCTGGCGAAAGACCTTATGGAGGAAGATAGTATTTATTAATAAAATCCGAATATGCTGGTTTTATCCACTCACACTCATTCTTAGATTTCATTCATCACACTGTGTCAGGCATCACGATGTGTGTGTTCAGGTGATCTAGGTGAGATGACTTGTGTGTGTCACAGCAGACAGGGCCTATCAACTATTAAGTTCTCACAGTGGCATTTGTTTTTTCTTGACTGGCACTGACATGCTAATATTTTGGCAGGTCTTGAACCTCTTATGAGTCAACAGTTGAGAATGGGTGGTCCTTTGTTTCAGAATCTTGCCTACTTAAGCATTTTTAAGTATTAGCTCATTATCTGGCTTCGCTTGTATGGAGCATGCTTGAAAAAATAAACATCTGTATGGCTACACTGTAGCTCCTTGTTGGCCTAACAGAAGAAGGAATTGTGCCAGTGTGCACCATGTGTAGTATCTTGTGGCTTTTTAGTGTCCTTAGAAACCAGGTCTTGTGCTGGAGAGATGCCTGTAATGTGACTTTGTTATCAGAGAACTGACCTGGGCTTGACAGCACAGCACATTCCTCAGTTTTATTGCTGGGAACAATGTTCTTTATTATCAGCACATGACATTCTTTTCACACTTATTTCACTAGTTTTTCCAGTGTTTACATAATCACATCTACATCTGTATTTCATTCACATCAATGTTAACATTTCTGTTACAAGCCTCTACATGTTTAGTTATGAAAGAGGGAAAAGTGATTTACTCTCCAAAAGGGGAAAGCGCAAGATACTGAATCCAGTGGAGTGGATATGCCAGTCTTACACATTTACAAGGTAGAAGAGAAATAATTGAATTCACTTTTCAGACAGTAAATGTGTTTACTGGGCTCAGCTTATGTGATCCAATGGAGTCTACTAGCCTCAAGCACAATTTCTCCTACGTACACCAATGACAAAAACACAATGTTACGATCGCTTTAGACAGCTGGGAACTAGACTTGCATTCTGCAACACTTTCTGTGCATTGCAAGCTCTTGATGTGTCTGTGCATGAATTCATAAACTGCAGCATTCTTTGACATATGGACTCTATCCATAAGTAAAGACTGCGTGTGTCCTGACTACAAATTTAGCTTGCTCTTTATTTCAGTCTACGAACCAGGACTTGAGCATCCATGCTTCACATATGAAAATTTACCTCTAAACTGCTTTTCAAGCAATGCTGCTAGCTCACTGCAAAAGACACAATTCACAAACACAGTCCACTCCAGAGCCTGTCCCATAGAGACAGTGCACACTTAGGCCACATCTTCTCCTCCTGTGACCCGTTTCCATCCTTGTCTTAGTAGTCCTTGCACACTCAACCCCTGTGTGCAACACACACACGTTTGCACACCACAGAACAAAAAAACAGCATTCAGAAGGACTGAATCACAGAATCCCTTCGAAGAGGGAACACACATACAAATTATTTTAATTCCAATAATAACGAGGCCACTTGGGAACCAAGGAGGTCCCTGCCAAGTGAAGTGCAACGTGGACTTCATCAGTCACCTCCAGAGAGTGCCTGAGCAGTGCGGTCACAAGCTGGTTCACAGCAATTACTCATGCAGCTGGGGCTCCCTTCCTCCTACAGCACGCAAAGATTAGCAAGCAGGCAATGGATTTTAGCAACCATCAATAACTATCCATTTAGGATAGATTCAGACTGTGACTCAAGATTGAAAGCTTCCCCATACCCAAATGCAAATTGTCCAGAGCCTTCCAGTCTTTCTGTTGTTCTGCCTTTCTTTAGTCACATCTGCTCATAACTTGTTTTCTTTCATACAGCAGGAAGCAGAGGAGCTCAGGACAGCACTACAGCCGTTTGTCACCGTTCTGCAGATTAGCCCACTTTGTCTCAATATTTTCTGTGATGTCACTGTTAATATGCAATGTTTCACAAGGCTGTAACTTCTTAAAAACTTAAGAGGTTAGGTTAAAAAAAAAAAAGGTCATAAATAGCAAAAAAAAACCCCAGAATGTGGAAACTAAATACTAGGGAACTCTCTAGAAAACGGAGATTAAGATGTGATGGAACTGTATAAGCAGAGAGAAAAGGGAATCTTTGGAGGAAACCAAGGCACCACCTACCTGAAAATACTGGAAAGTTAAATTCTGTGCCACTGAATTCAGCTTAAATTATCACACTCTGCTTCATCTATTTAATTCCTCCCTAAAAGTGTGTGCTTTTTCTCCTCATTTTAACCCATCACAAAACCAGAATGTCCACTATGATTCTCATTGCTACATTTTTACACCTTGGCAAGTCGCTTCTAGGCACACTATGGGGTCATTTTCCTTTCTTCATTTAGTAAATAATAACCCTCTTATTTCTACAATGGGACTCCATCTCACTTCACTTGCTTTGGTGAACAGATGAATAGATCATCTCTGACTTCATGTAATTTTGCCTTTTCTTGAAAGACTTCAGAGCATCAAGCTTTTTCTTTTTCTTCTTCTTTTCCCCCCCTGTACCGAATCAGCATTCTTTTGATTCCATTTTTTTTATTACTATTGTAGATACCAGCATGATAACTAATATTGTGAAGAAGCCTGCAAGGACATTACATTTTGTGAAAAATATGTGCAATTTATACTTACAGCCAGCTTCAAATCTTAAACACTCCAAATCACGGTCAGGTGAGGTTCAGAACAGATATATGCATAATTCATGAAAGCACAGCCATTACTGGTAGCGCTGTAGAATAAACAGTCCTTGGTAGACACTCTGCATTTGAAGGATGCACCATATTCACGCTAGCAATATGGAGCCAAATTGATATTTATAGTGTACTCACAATCCATTCAATTCTGTTTCCATTTGAACACACTGGTGAAATACAGTGCAATACTCTGTTTCAGTTACCAGCAAAAGATACACAACCTGAAGCAAAGCTCCCAGTAGCCAGAGAGTGCAGAAGAGCTGATGACTGCACAGAGTCCGCAAGGGATCTTGTTATGCCAATCTAATTAACCTGGAAAATGCTCCGCTAGCACCATGCTCTGGGCCTCCACACAGATGGAAAATGGGCTGTTCTACTGTGTGTGCAAGGCAGACTTCTCATAACTCCCAAGTCAGCAGAAACATTTAAGCATATGCTTACCATTAATGTTAAACAGGTGCTTAAGTACACTGTTGAACAGGGAACATAACAAGGAGCACGCCTCTGGAGTACGTGATTTTTGCTTTAATTGCTATTACATACAAACAGGTTTTATTTATTTGTGGTCCTTAAATGTTTTCAATAGCCTATTTTTCCTAACAAGACAACAGTTCTGTTAAAATCTGAATAAGAAAATGGTGAGGGATGATCTCTTCATTAAAAAAAAAAAAAAAAAGTGTATCTATAAAACCCAAGATACTGGAACAAAAAAAAAAGAGGTGAATTTCATACTTCACATTTTTGGAATCTTTTATGGATTTTGATTCCTACAAGAATATCCATATCCAACTGAATAGTACCTTTCTTAATGAAGATTTTAACAAATTATACATGTAAACATGCATGATTAATGCAAATGGCATAAAATGCACAGAGAATAAAATAAAACCAACAGGAAATACAGTATTAACTTCCCTTCCCTGAGAAAAACTCTCAGATAGTGACATCAAGAAATGTTTAGTCATACTGATAGGAACTACAATTAATTTCTGAATTATTGCTCTACCCACAGCATTCTACATATCCTTCATGTGGACTATAGATTCAGTTTTTAACGGAGTCAATAAACGCACAGCTCATGAATAGTAATACCCCTGCATTACAATCATTCGCTTTACAAACTAGAGCTTCATAAGAGGTACTCTCAGTCCCCTCACAGACGGATGAGAAGGCATTAATATGAGCATATTTTTCACATCCTCGTAATTAGACACGAGAAAAGAGCAATACAAGCTTATTTCTATGTTGCTTTGGTTGTATCATATGCTGCAGAAGAACTACTTCGTATTTACAGAAAACACGTCAAGCTATCATTTCAGTTTTTCTCCTTGTTTTTAATAACTTCAGTCCCAAATGATAAACAAATAAAAATGTTTCATTTCCAGCTTGTTTCCCAGTTCATCACCATCAGTGAAAACAAACATAAGCAAAAGTGCAGGCATGCAGCATGCTCTGTGAAACATCTGATGGAGGAGCTGATGAGGTCCTCCATGGGGGACAACGTATAAAACTAGATGATGTAAAAACTTCAGAGCACTTATCCTAACCTGCAGCATTCTCTGGGATAACCACTTCACTCTGCTTTCCTTTTGCTTTCTTTCTTACTCTGCCCTTTTTTTCTACTCCAGTATATCACTGTTGGCTATCATCTTTAAAAAAATATAGAAAATCCTTAGTGACACACAACATGGTGGGGTTTTGTGTTGAGAATCAAGTCTGAAGGCATCCAAGTGCCAGACTAATTTCTTACTCATTTCAGCAGGAGTAGTAAACCCATTAAGTTCAGCAAAAGTTTTGCTTGAGTAAGTGCTGAATAATGACTACAGAATGAGGCCATCTAACGTGTGACTGGAATTCACACCAAGTCTCACTGTCTCTGCACATGCTTGAGTTGACAAAATCTTCTGGCCAGTATTCCCTGTAACTTGAGAGGGATTTTCCATAACATCACCCACTCCGCTTACTGTCCAGTGCTTTACCTGAGCATGTAACCTTCACCACTGCAGATAATCCCACTGCCTTGAATGGTTAGTTTTCTCATATTTGCTTTGACTGGACATTTCAGTGCATCTCAGGGTAGCCTCTAACATCATTATTCTGTAGTAACTAGGGATGAGATGGTGGAAATACTTCATAGTTGATAACAAAGTCATTAAACACTGAGTTACTCCATGAAAGAGGCCTTATCACAAACAAAATCCTATACTGGTTACTGGATGTGCAGAAAGTTTGCAATTTTTCTGCCTTGTAAGCATACAGATTGGGAACCACCTATTTACAATCAAGGGTCGAACTCAGATTCAGCTATACATGCAGTAATTCTTTCTCCTGATCAAATACCACACTTGATTCCACTGCTCCTGTTTCCCTCCTCTCCCTCCTTTACCTGTGTACTAATTAAGAAGATATCACTGAATATACAGAACACACAGGGAACATTTTATGCTTGGAAACCATCTGCAAGACACACTCTTCTTCCCAGTGCACAGCAGAAGCATTACAATACAGATGCTCCAAGAATTCCCACGACCTTACCAATAACACCACAGATGCAGAAAGCCAGTTTTTACAAAAGCAGACTTTTAACATAACTCGGACAATCGACTTCAAGGGCAACCAGGACACTACAAATGTAAACTTTGCTTGTTACAATGTCCTTAAAAGGGTAGAAAACGCACAGCACCTACAGGTGAATGTATGCTACACCTGGGACACAATTATCAATGTATTGTGAATATTCAGGGTCTAATGTCTTAGATTTATGCTGTAAATTAGTAGCCTTGAGTAGCGTGATCCAGTTGAGAGGCATCCCTGGCCATGACAGGGAGGTTGGATTAAATGATCTCTAAGGTCCCTTCCAGCCTGGGCCATTCTATGATTCTATGATTTTATGATTTATTTTTAAAATTTTGTTCCTAACTGTAGCCTTTTCAAAGTGAGCACTATGGGAACGTGCTAAATGTGATGCTCCACTGGGAAGGAATGCCAAGCTTTGCAAGTGACAGCATTATGCATTAGTGGATTATACAAGATTTACAGTACATAAAACAATTTAATAAATGGGCTTTGCTTGTTAATCTCATGAGAGTTGCTGTTTAGTACAATACTGTACAGACAACACACATGCAAACACACAGAGCTAGAAGAATAAATGCATGTATTGCACTTGTGATGCCATTAAACCTTTTGGTTTAAGCCTTTTCAAAGGCAGACATGCATTATAATGTTTTAGGTATATGTGCAAACCGCAGACCAAGCAATTTCTTCAGCAAGATGGCATCCGGAGGAGATGGAGCTCAGCTGAGATGTGGTGCTGGGAGAAACAACCTCCTCCTGCACAAGTGTGCTGAGACCTGAGAACAATAAAGCTCCAAATATGCAGCTCATGTAACCCCACATCCCGCTGCAACATGTGGTTGACAAACCCTGAACAGATGTGCAGAGTAGTACTTGTCTCACATAATGGCAGAGGTCTGATATCATGCTTATAGTATTATCTGAGATGCTCTGGAGTATCTATGACTATGTTTAAGCAATGGACTCAAGACTTTGATATCTGCAGGGTAGATGTTTATGGTTCAGCTAGTACCCCATGTTTCCTAAAGTCAATGAAGAGAAATTGGCATTTAAGATTGCAGGTCTTCTGGCCCATTTTATACATCTACATGAAGATGGGATGAATCACGCCCCAGACTCCACTGACCAAATTATAAAGACAGTCCAGGCTGAGTAACTTCAGTGTAGACGTCTACATTGAATAAGTCAATGCTTAGTCAGAGGAATCCTATCCCCATCTTGTCCTAATGAAGAACTTTAAAAGAGTCAGAGGAACTAATGCATTCCCACAGATTGCTCCAGTAGCTCATCACCTTCAGTGTAAAAACCGGGCACTTTGTCTCCTAGTCTAAAATGCTTCGATTCCAATGTCCAACTTTGAATCTTGTTGTGCCTTTGTCAGCTACATCAAAGAGTCTGTTGCTACTAGAAGTTTTGTATGAACTGCAGGTGTTCTTAGGCATGATTCTATATTGCCTTCCCCTGTATATAGTTAGACCAATACTGAGTGCAAAGCATGCCAAGAAATGTGACTTCTGAGATAATAGGAGTGACACTTGGTGCAAGTGAACATGCTATGAAGTATCTTCTGACAGCTGAAAGACTCATTCCACAGTGCAGAGAGGGGAACTCTCCTAATAAAGCTGCCAAAACTTACATTTTAGGTACTCATCTTCAGAAAGAACAGGCAAATCCAAATTTTACTAATGAACAAAAGTAACCTCTGAAATACGGATGACCACAATACTGTCTTCCCAACTGCACAGATTGTGCTCAGTTGCTGCTCAGGGCTCTGCTGAATAACAGCTGAGTGGGTGGCAGTAAAATCATAACGGCCCCTTCAATTTCTCCTCTCTTACTGTATGGAAAAGCAATGAAGAGATTCACAAAGAAATGGGAAGGGATAGACTATCCTATGAATCGTCAGATAGCTCAGGGGAATGTGGGAGTGATGAACACAAAAGTGTTCCTTTTTCCTTGTAAGCAAGAGGAAGCAGAGGAGCTGGTGGTTAATACCGGAGAGAGGTGCAGGCAGGAAAACCAACATCAGTCAAGATTTTGAACCTTCCCAATTATGAGAATTCAAGTTAGACTACAAGCCCCACTTCATTCTCACACTGCTAAATACCGAGCTAGCAATGTGGGCTATTCCACAAGACTACCAAAGTTGTTCTGAGAGAGCCTGGCCCCATGTATTTCTCATGAGACTTGCAACTTTAGTGGATTCTTTATTTTCCAACTCACTGTGGACAGACTCTGCACTTCCAACCCCCAGGTAAGGGTGTATCTAAAGAGACACTCTACATTAATCACAAAATGCTGAGATCCTTCTGGATATTTCCTTATGGAGGTCTCTGCCATCCCACCCTAAATGTGCAAAGATTCTTGATTTCCATCACTAGCAACATGACATTAGCACAGGCACAGCACACCTTACAGCTTTTCAACTGGACCACAATTCCAGTATTATGTACCCACTAATACATATCTTGTCCTAACACAGGGGAGCACTTGCTCCCCTGTATGTCTGACCCAAAAAAGACACCAGTTTATTATAGCCCTTGAAACACAACTTGCCTCCTACTAAGCAGCAGCAGCAAACCAAAGATCTTCTGCTGCAATTCTTGCTGTAGTTTGGCAAAAGAATTTCTGCCTGGCTTTAAAGTTCAGTTGGAGTCATGATAGCTCATCTGGGAACTGCTCCCATAGTTCCCCTGCTTTCAGCTCTGGAGATCCCTGTTTCAGAGCCAAGGTAGCAGACAGCTAACAAATAGCACACAAAACCTGGACTGCATTTGGCTTCTAAGTCAAGTGGAATCTGAGACAGAGGGAAGGATAATGTAGCAGGGAGTCTGCACTGGATCAGAAACTCCACCATCTACTTCAGTGTGGGAGTTTCAAGAAAGATTAATATCTATGCATCTTCGTTACCCCATGGTAGGACAGCTGCACTCTTGGCTGAGAAGCATTACACCATGCTTCAATGCAAAGTGATTGATCACTGCAAGCAATAAACCTGCAGGTAAAATACGGCAAATAAGGGAAAATACAATGGAACTTCAATCTCTTTTATTTATGTTTTTAATATGAATTTACTGCTCATGAGACGCACAAGAAATACAAAATGGGCAGGACCAAAGCTGGATTTTCTATTTGGCTGCACCAGCATGTCTCCAGGAAGAACAGAAGCACTCCAGGCACAACAGAGTAACTTAGTCTTCATGTTATTTGTATCCTTGAGGTCTCTGAGGCCTCAGAGGTGCCAGCAGACTTCCTAAGGGATAATACTTGACACTGGGCTTATTTTCATTTGTTTTGGGTTTTTTTTTTTATACGTACATCCAAACTGCAGCTATCAGAGTTGGTATTTAAATGGTCTAAATCTCCAGACTTTTCAACAAGTCCTCTCAATGAACCAGAACCGCCTCTTTTGCCCCATTCATAATTTATTAATCAGAGCAAAGCAGAAAAGTGACACATCCATCAGTTTCTCTTGGTACTTTCCAAATATTAGAGCAGCTGCTGGCTAGACTGAAATTCAGAACAAGAGTTTCACAGCCATATCCTTCTAACAGACAAAGCTACAGCAGAGTGGTCCCTCCTTTTACTGACAACTAAATGTGCCAAAATAACAGCAGGCTCATAGACAGCACATTAAGCTTTGCTTTTAATACCCCCTATGGACTCTCGCTAAGCCCATTGTTTCCACTCACTTAACTATCTACAGGCTCCTGTTTACCTTTATTGGACCTCTACCTCTACCAGATTGGGTTCTTAGGATTTACATGGGTGTACAAAAGAGAAGAATCTTGCACTACTCTAAAGGTCCTCTTCAAAACAGCTCTTTTTGATGTATTTGCTTACAAATCTATTTAAAAAAAAAACCCCAAACATGTACACGATAGATCAGTCCCTAGGAAGACACAGGAATAAAAAAAGTGTTATTAGTATTATTGTCCGTGACCTGACAACTGATTATGTAATGGAAAATACAAGAATATTTTAATGAAATAAACTATATAGCTGTATTTAAGGTTAAGATCAAACAAAAGTGAATTAAATTTATCTCCAAACATGATAAACATTTATCTCCACACCCTACCACTGCATATTAACTTGAAAGATACTATGGAACACTCATTGGTTACCTCAGTTCTTACTAGAAGCAACCACTGTATATTAATCACTCCCTAAAGTATTTAAGTAGAATTAAGAGAAATCCCACTGTAAGAACTTGAAGTATTTCTCTAAGTTACATTCCTTCGGCTCAAATGATGAATGGGAAACAGAGCAGTAAAATAAAAATAGGCACCTTTCCAGGTAAACGTTGTTGTTTAAAAAAGCCAAAACAAAGCCCTGGTGAAATACTGTTGCAGGGATAAAAACATTTATCTCAGTGTCACAAGAATGGCTTGGTTTTTGCTGGTCTAATTAGGTAATAAAGAAATCACAGGTGTACTGACTCCATGAGCTATCACCGCACTTAAAAAACACCCACTGCATGGCCAGCGACAAGTGTGCCAGCATTATCACTTGCTGTCACATCATTTTAAGAATGAAATAGCTCAATTTAAGAAAGATTTTTAAGGAGAAGAAAAATCAATATATAGTTAGAAGCTTGTCAAGGTTCTCAGCAACAGCAAAACTGCCAGAAAACAAGCCAAAAAAACCCCCAACAACTAAAAAACAAAAAATAAAAACCTCAAACAAACCATGGTAGCCTTTCAATTTTCAATGACTTTTCAAATTCTGCTAGGCAATTAATGCCATGCACACTGTACTGCACCTCCTAGGATTCCACACACGCCTAACCCTGTATTCTCAGTGACCAGCAGGTATGTGAGAGCATTAGGTTTTGACATGACTAGTTCAGGATTCTAATTGTAATTGTAACAAAACATAAGTAAAAACACTATCTTTTTAAACAACAGATTAAGAAAAAGGGTAAAGAAAGTACTAGTTTCATTAGAACTTCCATTGAAAGTATATACGAGATTTGAGGATTAGGTGCACTAATCATTATCCTGAAAAAAATATAAAATCCATCCAAATATCTTAAAGCTCAAATATTCACCTAAAGATAATTCTTGCTCAAATAAACTTCAGATCCAGTTGCAAACACAGACCAGATTAACACAGAAACCAGCTATGTGTGTTTTAGGTGGCCTATAAAAACACAGTCATTAATTAAAGAAATAATCTGTGTCAGTGTAACAGTTTCCTTGTCTTGAAATTTCAGTGACAGTGTCTCAAATATTAGTTATTCAAAGGAGAACCTTACACTCGGGTCCAGGGAGACTGCCCCGAGTGATACTAAGAAATAACTGTGACTTAGCAGCCTGAGGACCAGATCCTGCTCGTGTTTGAATCAGACGCGAAAAAAAAATATTGTCTCTCGCAGAAGCTTTGAATTGTGGACAGCCCTTGCTACACAGCTCTATGTGCAGATCGATCACTCCAGCCTTTTCTCCTCTCGCAGAGGTGTGGGTATGCGGATCCATTTTGCCATGCTCAGAAGCTCCAGCGAAAAATCCCAGCAGAAGCTCTAACCCTTTGCTGAGTGGCAGTGGGGGAATCCCCGCCCGCTCATCATTCCTTGACTTCAGAGACCAGCAAGGAAAATGCGCGAGAGATTTTCATGAATTCCGTGACATTGCGTATGTAAATTAGGTTAATCCTGCACTTTAGTCGAACAATGTCATCTCAGGCAGTTAATTATTTTTTTCTTATTGATAGAGAACATCCTAATCAAAGACTGTAATGATCTCAAGGATCAGTGGCTCAAGCAAATAATAATCTACATTTCCCCATGTTAAAAAAGTTCCAGTACTAGGTATTTCCCAGGCATTTAAAAAGCATAATGAAAGGAGCACGATGCAATCACATAGGCTGTGCAGTTCTCCTGGAAAAATGTTTGCAGAAGTTCCTGTTCAGTTCCCTTAGTTGAATTCACAGGTCACATAGCATTGCACCGTCCTCTTAAACTACTCTGGGAAAGCAACATTATTGGAGTTGAAAAAGGAGGCATTCCTTAAAAAGCCAGCAAAGCATTTTACTACAGAACTTAATTAAAGGATGGAGAATACTTTGGCTGCTTCTTGAACACGTCAATACAAGGCATGAGAGAAACGTATACTACCTTTGGAGTAAATATTCGCAATTCCCCTCACAGGGGAGGCAAAAGACAGACAGGAGCGCTTTCCTTGAGAGGAGGGAGGGGACAGGAGACCAACAGGTACCTTTTCCAAGCTTCAGGTTATTTGAAATAAGTTGTTTTCACAGTAAAACGCCCCTGAAGCCATCACGTTTCCCACCCTCCGGTGCACACCTGCCCTCCCGCCCCCAGCGCCGAGCCTCCTCCCAGAGCAGCCCGCATGTGGGGCGCCCCGAACCTCCCCCCCCCCCGCCAACCCCGCCAACCCCGCTTCCCCAGCGGGTCACACCAGCAGGCAAAACACACAAATATATTTCCATCAGCACAAGATGGCAACCAGCACTTCTTCCGGGAGAGCAGCTGGCTTTATTTTTCTTCTTTCCCTTAAGTAGATGGGGGGAGATGATTTAAAAGGCATCCCGAGTAGGCTTTTTTTATTATTAAAAAAAAAAAAAAGACATCAAGACGAATGCTTCCACTAGTAACGCTGGACGAAAGGCAAGGTAACCCCCACGCCCCCCGAGCTCACACACACACACAGTGGTCAGCAAGTTGGCGAAGTTGTCCCTGCCGGAGCGGGGTGCCCGGAGCGAGCCCCGGCGCTCTCCAGCTCCCCTGACACGAGGGGATACCCCAGCAGCCTCCGCATCATCAGCGACCCTTTTCATTAAGGGAAGGGGGACACAGACGGCGACAGACACTAAGCAAAGATACACCCTCGCCTGGCTCCCCGGCCAGCTCAGCCCCAGCAAGACGGGAGAGGCTCCGCACCGATCGTGCGGGCGGTGAACGGGGTCTGGGTAGCACCGAGCCCGAGCAGGGAGCCCCGCCACTTACTTACAGTCACTGGAGGCGCCAGCAGCAGCCACTTACCATCATGTTTCCTTGCATTTTAGCCGTTTGAAACATTGCCTTTTCCTTCATTTTTGCCGTGTGTGTGCGTGCGCGTGCTGTTCTCCGAGAGTTACTTAATCCAGCGGCTGGATCACTTTAGTGAAGAACTGGCGTGTACTTGCGATGGCTCTTTTGGTGTGGAGTGGAGGGGACTACGAGCAGCAGCGGGGGAGGGTGCCTGCTTGCCTTTTTTTTTTTTTTCCCCCCTTCCCCACCCTTTCGATATATAGCTTTCCTTTTGCCCCCTTCCAAAATAATAAAAAAAAAAAAAAAAAAGGAAGGGCAATAAAAATAAAACAGCCCCTGTCAAAGGGGAGGGGAGGGAGAAGCGGCGGGGGCTAGCCAAGCTCAGTCACCACCCAGATCCAGCTTTTGCCCTGCGGGATCCTGCGGGGTGAGGTGGGCAGGAGGGAGCCACACACACGCCCCCCGCCCCGGCCATGCCTGGCCGCCGCCCCTGGCCCGGGCGGTCCCGCCGAGCCTGGGGCACCCGGGGAGACCAGTTGCAGAAAAGGAGAGGGTGGGGAGGAACAATAAATAAAAAAAGAGGGACCTGGAGAGGGCGGAGGGGCGACCGCCCCCTCCCCTGGCGGTGCCCGACTCGCTGCTCTCCCAGGGAGGGGGGAAAGGGGGTGCACACGCTTTTTTACAAACAGGAACCAGGGAGGGTGGGGGGAAGAGGAGCCGCCTCTCCCGGCGTTAACTGTTCACCGGCTACAGCCGACGCGGCCCCAGCCAGGCCACGTCTGATGCGGGGAGGGTGTGGAATGGAAATAACGCTGCTGCGGGGGGAGCGGGGGCCGCCCGCCGCGTTTCCATGGCAGCCCCCGGCCCCGCAGCTCCCCCCTCCTGCCTGCAGCCCCCCCCTTCTTGCTCGCAGCTACCCCTTCTGCCCACAGCCTCCCGGCCCCGCAGCCCCGCCGCAGCCCGCAGGATGCACGGGGCGGTGTCGGGGGGAGGGGGCGCTTCCTGGGATCAGCCCCAGCGCCAGGATTCGGGGTGAAGCCCTCTGCACGCCGCAGGAACGGGCAGGTGGATGCCAGCAAAGGCAAGGGCACAGCCCGGGTGTGTCTGCGGCTGAATCCCGGCAGTGCCCTATGTTCCGTTCCAGCGGTGTCCCCACTTTTTTTTTTTCTGTGAGGTTTTCCACCGCCGTGATGTCCAGACCCGCAGCTGAGCTGCCCCACAGGTGGCTGGAGCAGCTGCTGGGAGATAGTCCTCGCCTGCTGCCCTTGGGCGAACGTGGCCCCTCCTCGCCTTGATGCAGCTTTCCAGGGACACAGCCTTGCCACTCATCATAAAGGTTTACACCTCAGCCTACACACATGAAAAAGTCCTTGCAGAGAGCTGTCTCTTTTGTCTCTCCCTGATGCACCAGAAGTAATTACAGCCATCTCCAGGAGAATTAGGTGCCCATCGATTTCATTTGGTGTGAACAAGGCTGCTTCAGATGTTGCCCACTCGAGAGAAGAAACTCTGAGAAGAAAGTGATTTGCTTAACAGCTGAGAAGGGAAACCAAGAAGAAAAACCAGAAACTCTTGTCATCCGAGGTTTAACCAAGCCAACAACTAGAGCAAAAGCTTTCTCTTTTCTTTCTTTCTTTTTTTTTTTTTCCCCATGGCAGAACTGCAGACCCTTCCAAGCCCTTTTGTTATGCCCATCCGTAGCACCTTGAGCTCTGTCCTTCAGAGCTTGCAGTATCTTCATTTCATAGGCTGTTCGCTAGAAATAGGACACAACATGTGCAATCCCATAGCGTTGCTCACACTATTTTTCTGTAAAACATCCTGCTGTTGAGAGATATTAGGATACAAAATCCCTTACCTAAGACATTAAACGTGTATCTTGCAATTGACGGTAATGGGGAGGCAAGACCCCAAGTTACTTTTGAGAAATGGCAACAGCAAATGATGCTGGTGCCCTCGAGGATTATCTCTGGGACCTTTTCTACAAAAACATCACCCCTCACTTGCAGGTCTTGAGAATTTTCTCCATTGTCTTTACTTGGGGACTGCTTCCACCTCATACGTGATGCATCTTGAGCAGGAAGTTCTTCATTATATGCCTCAAATTCTCATCTCTTGCCTTCTTCACTGCAATTTAGATGTTTTACCAGGCACTTCCTGTTGCATCTCAGTAGTTTACCCTCAGGTGTTTTAATTACATGTAAATGCAAAAGATTTGTTATCTACTTCACAGTTAGTAGTCCCATTTGCCTCCTGCATTATTTTTGTACACCAATAGAATTACTTACCATACCTTGAACTCTGGCAATAGCGAGTTTTGGGATATTTTCCCTTCTGCTTTGTCATAATGCAGTTATTGGGTTTGTATGCTTATTTTTAATATTTAATTTATGTGCTATTGGCATAACCGTAGCAATTGCTTTGATTAAAACAGCTTTGTTGAAAGTTGGGACTAATAGCAAAAATGCTTAGTTTTGCCTTTGACAGTATCCAGCTGTCAAGTTTTTTTTATTATTGAACACCAACCAGGGTCCATTTGGCCAGCATTTGTACATTACTGTGTTTCCAGTTCTGCCATGAGCTGTGCTCTCATCATCATCATCCAGATACTTCATGAGAAATAGGAAACAAAAGTCAGTACGTTGCAATGCTGTGAAAAAATATGACATTTGTGATGTTGTGACAATTTCCCATGGAGAGAAATTCTTGATTTACAGCTTTTAGTTTTTTGGTTTGTTTTTTTTTTTTTTTTACTAATTTGACACTTTGAGAAAAGACATAGTGAATGGTTTATCTCTGAAAGTTTTATGATCAGAGTCTGGACTTGGAGGTTTCCAAAAGCTGACTGGATAAAGCTCTGATCGACCTGGTCTGATCTCACCCTGCTCTGAGCAGGAGATTGTGCTAGAGACCTTCTGAGATCTCTTCCAGCCTACCTTATCCTATGACCCCCCAAACCAAATGACCTTTTTTGTTACAGATTAAAACATCTGTTTAAGAAATGACTGTTGCGTCACTTCTTAAGATGATTCCAAAACTGCATCCCTTATGTTCCCAAAGACTTCAGGTTCTGCCATACATTACCATAGCTGCTATTTTTCATGTCTGAACTGCTGTCGTCTGGCTGACGGAACAGCTAAGATTTGCCCTTGGATCCTGAAGTATGAGACTAAGTCATGCTCCTGATTTGTACCCCAAGCTGTGGCCAGGTGATTCCATTGCAAATAGTCAATGAAACTGTCCTTCGAGTTTTGGGCACTTATGACAGTTATAAGTGGTACTACCACATTACTCCCTCAAGTACCTTAACCCCACTGGACTCCTTTCCATCTAGCTTTCAAAAGACTGTTGAGATTTTCTTCTTGATGGATGTCCTCCATGTCATTTTAATGAAATTTCACTACAGCTGCAACAAATACATGCTCCCACTGAACAAGGAATCAGGTTGTTGGTTTTTTTTATGATTAGGGAGTGAAATGGTAAATGCAGGAAGATGATCTGAAATTTCTTTCACATTTTTGTAGGGAACATTTTTAACTTTCTTCAAATGATGTGGAACGATAGCCAATCACCCTGGGACCCAAGAAAGTAGTATGATTTAAGTAGCTAAAAAGCTTGATGGTGGTTATTCTGTATTTAAGGCCAAAGATCTGGCTCAGGAAACCTCAGTAAACCATGAAAATGTCTCTTCATCATGTCAGGCTTTTTATCAGAGGAAAATTGTCAAAATTCATAATTCATTGGTTTAGTCTCAGTGCACCTCCTTTCTCAGTAAAGCTCCTTTTGATATAAACACAGGAAAGTTTAGCCAGGACTTAGCTGCATTTTAAGTGAATCCCCTGTATAAGGAGGGGTTTTCCTGCAATCTGTCCATTTGTACCCAAGGTGTATACCAGGAGGAAAACCCTAGGAACTCAGACAGGCTTTTTTTTTTATAATCTGATCTAGAGATATTTTCCATATATCAGGTACTATGACAAAACCAACATGGCATCTCCATCTGTCAACATTTTTATAGGACATTTTCAGGAAATAGGCTTTTCTCACATCCCTCACAGAATGAGATATATGGGGGGGGGGGGGGGGAAAAAGAAGCCTTCTAGATGTTGTATTCTTTGTGGGTTTCAGTACTCTGAGGCTGACTTTCTTTATCTGAAAAGGAACACAGGCTACAATGCTTACATCCTATTCACAATACTTTATTTAAAGCTATGATGATAAGAGAGTGGGAAAATTTATTTTATCAAATAAAACCCATTCAGTGCATTTGATGCTGGCTCTCCTTCTCACTAGCCGAACAAGCCTGGGAACAGTCCTTCTGAATAGAAGGAAAGAATTAATTTCACACAGTATTAACTGGCTGCACAGCACAGACTTTTATTTATTCACTATTTTTAAAGAAAAATATTTTAAGGATGTAAGATCACAGACAAATACAACAGCTATTGTGCTAAAAGTCAGTTCTAAGAGTATCAGAATTTCACTTCCTGTCCTTAATTTAAGGTTACTTTTTATTCTCCTCAATAAAAGAATTTGTGTTTTCAAAATACAACAAATGGCTTTTTCTTCTCAGTCAGACAGTTTTGCGAACATCCCATCTTTCTGTCTTTTCTCCAGCCTAATTTTGAGACTATACTCTCTAAGATCAGGCCAAGCCAGACTACATGTCACAATTCTCCCTGTTCCTTACATCCCAGCAGACCCAGGTCCACAGCACATTGTTTCATTGTGCTACTCATGTCTTCTTCCCTTCACTGACCCAGTAGGTTGAACTGAGCATCAGGGGAGTCTGACTGGAACTTTCTGTCAAGCAATCTGGGAAGCTACTGCTTTTCAACAGAAATGCTGAGGAGAAACCCAACCCAAGTGCTTGAGATCAGAAGATCATTCAGGCTGCAAGGACCTCAGGAGGTCTCTGGACCAACCACCTGCTCAAGCAAGGTCAGTCCTGATGTCAGACCAAGTTTTTCAGAGCTTTGTCAAGTCATGTCTTGAAATCCTCCAGGAATGAAGACCGCACAGCCTCACAAGGCAACCTGTTTTGATAGTTGACTGTTCTCACAGGGTAAAAGATTCTCCTTATATTCAGTCCAAACTTTTCTTGTTTCAGCTTATGCCTGTTGCCTCTCATTCCTGCCACACCTCATTGTGAAGAGCTTGGCTCCATCTTCCTCATAAACTCCCCAAGAAACTGGAAAGGTGCTGTCGGGTGCCCCAAAACCTGTCTCTTCTCCAGGCTGAACAAGTCCACCACCTGCAGCCTCTCTGTAAGGGCTAAGTGTTCCAGTCCCTGACCATCCGGGTGGCTTTCTGTCGAACTTGCTCCAATTTATATTAGTCTTGTACTGAGGGCCCAAAACAGGACCACAGATGTGGTCCAATGAGTACCAAGAAAAGATAATTGCGGAGGGAGAGATCATCTGCGGTACATGCTTTGCTATTAACTTATATCATTTGAGAGGAATGGGATTGGTGATCTCTCAAATGAAATGGTTGAGTGTTATCTTGTGGAAACCTAATGGAAGTCAGAAACAGCTTTAGTAATCGTAAACATATTCCTTAACAGTATGGAAAACACAGAAAAAAACCCCAGTTACAGCAGCCTACCTTTTTTCACTCTGAAGTGGATCAATTTTGAGATCTCTTTTACTCAAGCCATGATATACGTCTGTTCTGAAAAATCTTTGCTCCTACTATGCTAGAATTCTGTCCATGTATTTACAAGTGTAGTGACTGCTCCTTCTAGTCTTGTCTTCCAAAGAAGAAATTGGAGAGACAGGTAAAATAAATACACTGTTAAATGAACATAAAAGCTACTTCTGAGGATCACTAATTCTTCAAGAAATCAGAATAATAAGAGAGCAGCTGTTAAAAAGTTAATATTCTCTAGTTCTTACTGTGTGAGGGTACTTAAGCCATCTCTGTTAATCCAAATGGGAGAGAAGAGTCTGAAAAAAGGGAAGTGATGTTATCATAGACAACAGCCTCCTGTTTTCTGAGACAAAAAAAAAAAGAATATGATAAGAACCACTGAATCTCTGAATGATTTGTGTTTGGACTATTACTTTTTTTTTTTTTAACCTTCCTATATTTTTGTGGGTTACTGCCAACACTGTCACTGCATGATGACAATCTTCTCTCTGAATGTTCTCCACCTTATTTCTTTGCAAGCATGGCCACCCCTCGCAGCAAGACACAGGACTTAGCAACTTCACATGCTCAAGATATTTGCAACAGCATAGCTGAAATTGTTGCCTTTGAGAAAAGATGTACCAATGTGTTCCTGTTACACCAATAGGAACATATTTCCCCAAAGGTACAACTGGACCATTTATTTGTCAGATACCATCCCCATCCTGGGCGAAAACGTGGAGAGTTCAACACATCTGATTTCTCCTGACACTACTTAGAAACAAAATGCCCATACATGTGCTGTCACATTTAGTTCTTAGAATACGTTTTAATTTGTTAGATTCATCAGGGATTTGACTTGAGACACATCACCTCTGGACAGCGACCTGGAATGCAGTCAACTCCCCACTATCCACAAGTGAATTATTCAGCTGCAAATAGACCGTAAGATTGGTACAGAGATCCTCAGCTTGTTTTCATGTACTCCATGATAACCCTAGGAGCTTACAGGCTGACATGGGGCACTGCCTTCATGTTGTCATGCTGACACCTCAACAAACCTAGACAGAAACCTCCATTGTGCTCTCATAAAAGCTAATCAGAGAGATGGGAGGTCTCTTTACTAAGATGCATAGCACGAAATATGTGCCGTATTTCATTTTGTTAGGTAGAAGTACCAAGTGTATATTTCAAATCCTGGCACTTAAAGAAATCTCTGCTGATACTGAGCATGTAAGTTTTCTTTCTAAGACAGGTAGCATATATACTCCATAGCACAGCCTGGGCATGAGGCAACATTGACAGCTGTAGACTAGGACAGGAGGGCAAAGTCTGGAGGATTTCTATTAGAAGTATAGTTTCCCCCTTAAGGCTTCTTATTTTTTGACATTTCCATTTAGCATTTATTAATTCCATTAATAAAAGCTAAAAATATATAGAATTCAAATAATTACTTTTCCATGAATGAAATTGTTCAAGTTGCTAAGGGATTCAGAGTAGGAGGAAAAGCATTCAGAATTTCATTTCTACATAATGGTTGGGCGTATGAAATTTAAAGATATGCTAGGAAAACCTGGGCAGAATCATTAGACTCACTAGTGGCAACAGGAAAACGTTAATAGGAAACATTGTGAGACTTTGCTTTTCTAGGCAGGTACCACTTCTGGTTAATCAGAACTAGCAATATTTTATATATTAAAACCGATAAGTCCTATAGTAGAAATGACATACACCTCATTAATCTATTTGAACAAGTATCCTCACCCTTAGATATACTTTGGATTTACATCTGGACTTCACCAATTCCAGTGGCTAAGCAATGGATCACTGCTAAAATAAGAGTAACCTGTGCTACCCAGCTTCTCCCAGTAGAAGTTGGTACCGCAGAGTTTTAAAAAACAAACACATAAAAATACACAGAAGCATAACTAAACCGTAGCACAGCTGTTGCTTTTAGTGTGCTAAGTTTTTTTTTTCACTAACACTGAACTGAAAATATATGCAAACTTTTGTTAAACATTTGAAAGTTTATGGAACAGATTTTATCCTCTAGATCAATTTTAATTTAATTTCAACACCATTCTAACAGTTATAATTTTTAATGACAATTAGGTTGAGAAGGCGAAAGGCATCAAACCGCCCTTCACTCAAGTGTTCACTCCTGACACTGATTCCAGCCAACCTGGAAAGATGTCAAAACCACAAGTCCGAGAACCAAGAAGAATCTCACGTATTAGCAAGAAAATGCCAAACATTAAGAGCCAAGCAAGCTCATCCCAGCTTGAAATCAGCAGAAGTTCTGCCACTGGATCCCACAGCTATGCCCAAGGTCTAGCCATAAACTTTCCTTCAAGGTGCAACACTACCAGGAGTCATGCTCACTACTGGTATAAAATAGTAGAGTTCCCACTTTAGCCAAGTAGAAAATCTGGACCCACAAATCAACCTTCTGTTTAGCACATGCCGTAGCAATGGCATATTACGGTCAGACGGCATTCGGCCTTTGGTATACATTATTTCATTATTTCAATGCAGCAGTCTTGCAGATAGCTTATTTTGTGAATATCAATGTATTTCTATTTAATTAATGAAATTGTATAGGATCTTTCAGGTAGATAATTTAATGCTCGCCAACTTTCATTAATTTTTAACTAGACTTTCTAGCCTGGAAGACATACTGAAACATTCTAATTTCAGATCAAGTGGGTCTACGTTTTGATTAAAAAGCCTTTTTTTTTCTTTCATTGTGATATAGATGATTAAATTTCTTTGCTAATTATCTGTATCACCTCAGAGCACCCTGTGCCTGGTAAAAATATTTCAACAAAATAAGACTATATTTAATTGCATTACTCCTTTTTTTTATGATAAGAGGTTGATATAAGCCTGTCAATTTACTGTATGATCTTCTCCACCTTAAGGGCAATGCTAATGCTTCTTTCTTGCTGTTGTATGATGCTCCTACCACATCTGCAAATAATTTTTGCTCTACTTTACAGGGGACTTTCAGTGGAATTGCTTATAGTGGAAGACCAAATCTTGCAACATAGGTAAAACAATTTATTCTTCCTCGGTGTATGTAGTAAATGAAACTGAAATAATTATTTGAGATTAGGTACCTAAGTTCACAGAATCACAGAATCACAGAATGTCAGAGGTTGGAAGGGACCTTAAAGATCATCTAGTCCAACCCCCCTGCCAGAGCAGGATCACCTACACTAGAGTGCACAGGAACGCGTCCAGGCGGGTTTTGAATGTCTCCAAAGAAGGAGATTCCACAACCTCCCTGGGCAGCCTGTTCCAGTGCTCGGTCACCCTCACAGTGAAAAAGTTTTTCCTCATATTTTTCTGGAACCTCCTATGTTCCAGCTTCCACCCATTGCCTCTTGTCCTGTCAGTGGACGCCACTGAAAAGAGCCTGGCTCCATCTTCCTGACATTCCCCCTAGACATATTTATAAACATTAATGAGGTCACCCCTCAGCCTCCTCTTCTCCAAGCTAAAGAGACCCAGCTCCTTCAGCCTTTCCTCATAAGGGAGATGCTCCACTCCCTTCACCATCTTTGTGGCTCTAAGCTGGACTCTCTCAAGCAGCTCCCTGTCCTTCTTGAGCTGAGGGGCCCAGAACTGGACACAATATTCCAGATGCGGCCTCACCAGGGTAGAGTAGAGGGGCAGGAGGACCTCTCTTGACCTACTTGCTACTCCCCTTCTAAGTTCTTTTGAAAAAGTGGATATTAACCAGCTGTTATGGAGCTCACCAAAGTCAAAGATTTAGTTAATCTGTTGTGCCAGTGACTTAATTTTCATTATTTGAGTTTATGAAAGTGTGAACTCTAGAGCAGAGCCTATATTTTATCACATTTATAAAATGCTGCAGCAAACAGGGCCCTGGCTTCCATCCAATAATATAAAATATTACACTAGAATAACTGTTTTTCCAGTGTTAGTAAGATGTGTCCAGACCAAGAGTTCACCCCTGAATGCCTAGAACCTTGAGGAAGAATAGTCAAGGATCTGATTGCTTTGGTCAGATTTTGGCTCTGAATCATGGTATGTAGAAAGCAAAAAATAACTTACATCATAATTTTGCCTCGAATTAAAAACCTAGTGCTACATAACATGGAGACAATATTTTTCCTAGTGGAAGCATAAGGAGCTTTGGAAAAATTTTTCTAGGTATCGGGTTAGGTTGTCAGCCTCAGGGTAGGAAACCAAAAGTTTAAACCTGCCTTGAACTTTATTTTCATTAAAAGCTATGGTCATAAGTTCCATTTTACTTTGATTCATAATATTCTCAGTTTGCTTTCTAATGCCCCCTATTGTGTCCAATTTAGATACAGTCGTTTAAATGCAGGGAAACAGCTAAGTAAGGAAAATGGTGTTCATTACAACAAATGCCTGGAAAGCAGCAAGGAACAAGGCTCTAGAAGTCCCATGAAAGAATAAGGATTATGTCATCCTTCACTTACAAAGACACATAGTCCACTGACTGTAATGGGTTTTAGGAAATTCAGCTATTGGTGCTCATTTTGGGGAGGTGAGTGGCATCTCTGTAGACTCTCAGATAACTTAGGCAAATACAGCATGTTTAAAGAAATAAATAAGAAACTTGTTTTACTCCGATACAGTGATGCAGAGAGTAGTTTGCAGAGGTATTCTACATAAAGATATGAGACAAAAATACCCTTCACTCAAATCTTCGTCCCTCCCTCTCTGTAATTCCCCCAGAAGATCCACAGCTCACCCAATGCCCGAGTGACTACCCTGCATGAAGGAGCACCAAAGCACGAGCCGTCCCTTAGGAGCAGAAGACTTTATACCTGGAGTCTGTGGGGAAAAGGTGGCACATGCCATGATCTGTGTTGTCATTATAGCTCCTTTGCATGTGGCCCATTCAAACAGCCTTTTGGGTGCTACCACCTCTAGCAAGCACATTCCCTGGCTGAACCCAAAATCAAGGGTTTTTAGAGATGTTTTTCCCAAAGCAGCAGTGAGCGAGGGATCCTGGCCAAGGCTGTTGGCAGGAGGAGACTTTGATCTGTAGACTCGGTGGACAAGTGAAGGCCATGGCTGTGATGAAAAGCAGAAGGCTTGTCTGGAATGCAGCGTGGAGCCTCTTTGTGATTTCAGTGGGCTTGCTTTATCTCTTTTGTTTTGTATTTCAGTGTTATTTGTTCTGGTTTTTTCATATTTTTTTTTCGGAGAGGGGTATAGTGTTCAGTGGTTGGTTTGGCAAGAGGATATTTATGTATATTTTTTTTGCATAACAAAATATAATTAGAAAATGTAAATACAACTTAACTCCATTACTGCACTGAACAATAAAATGACCGCAACACAGGCTACTCTGGCTCTCTGATAATTCATCATCCAAATTATACCCCACATCTCCATTAGACAGTCCTTTTCCACAAAATTCATCTTGCCTTGTCATGGCTGAAAAACAAAACCCGTTTGTTAAATATCGGTACAAGTGAAACAATGAAGTTCAGTGTTTAGAATATAGCAAGAAAAAACATTGAGAAATATATCTGATTAAAACCTTCTCTTACAGACAAGAATACATTTTTATGCTGAATTTTTTAAAGGAAAAAAATGCTTGAGTACTCAGTTTTGAAATGCAGCTGGTTTGCTTCATGGGAGTTCGTATGCCATTAACTCTTTCGATAGGCCTAGATACTTTGTTAAATGACATTTGCTTTCAACTACTGTTTTCTTTACCAGGTGTAGAATATGTACCCTGGATATGGACAACGTGATTCGCATGAGGAATCTTAACCAGCAACAAGAAGAAGAGCCGAAGCATGGTTACAAGACAGCAAAAACTCCTTTGCTCACTCAAAATACAACCAAATAAACAAGCAAAAAGAAAATGTGAATATTTCAGTGGAAAGAAAACAGGCTATGAAAACTTTTATTTATAAAAACCTGCAAATTGTATCTCAGAATTGTTCAGTTTGAAAATATTTGATCGAGTATGTATTCAGCCTCTAATTTCCAAAGAGGCTGAGTCCTGTAAGCCTCCAGTAACTGTTGTGTCAAGTGCAACTGTACAGATTGATGAAAAAAAATCAGGCTACCTTTTCTGATAAACTAAGCTAAAATATATTTTAAAGGAAAGATTTTTGTAACCAACACTTGCACATTTTATATAAGAAAAGCAATTGACTTCTGCGACAGCTATCTGCAAGATGTTTTACAAAGTAAAATTGTCATTTATAAAGTCAAGCAAAACACATTACACAAGTGGAATCACTGATTCCAAGGATGAATTAGTGGCAAATTCAAAATGCAAACAGCACATCCTAACAAAGTCATGCTGTAAAAGGAGACAGAGATCAAGCATACAGCAGAATGGGCAGGGCCAGGAAAACATTACCACAGCAGTTCTTCAATAGAAACACATGGAGCAAAAGGAATTAGGGCCAGTGGAAGACTTGGAAGCCTAAATCAAGACATAAATGGAATTTAGATGTTTGGGCCTAAAGCTGAAATCATAAGAATTACTGCTCAGCCCTCACCTTACTCCGGTCTGTCTTCAACTCCATTGGCACTGGGGTTTGTGACCTGCAAAGTTGGCTTGAGCTCATATGCATCTGGGTTCCTAGACACAACTGTCCTCAGCAGCCATGATGCTCCAAAGCTTGCCCATGTGCTTGGGTCGCCTGCAACCAACATTGAGTACCCATTCTACAGCTTTGAGGTAAGATTTCCTTTCCTGAACCCTGCCCACAAGGAAAGAGCTGTGTCCCGAAGCCCTCCAGGGCCGAGAACTAAAAGACACATTCACACACCTGGAGGAGATGAAGAGAAGCAGAGCTTGGAAGCAATCTTCTTTTTTTTGAGTGAATGGCATTATTTCCTGAAACCTTTGCCGAGAGAGAAAATTTATCTTCCTGTGTCTGCGACTGTAGTTAGAAGTGGATTGAGATCCTAAACTTAGGCAGTCACTCACTCTCTCTTTTGTCTCCCATTCAATTCCACACAAACATTTGCTGCCTCCTGAAATTCAAGTGTTCAGTGTTTTTACAGAATGCAAAGAAAAAAACTTCTGAATTGAAACCAGGTCTTACAAATCTGGGCCAAAGCCGGAGTGGATCAACTTGATGTAACTCTAAATGCTGTATGAGATTGGCCATTACAGTTGTTATGCCTTATTCCTTCTTAAAATCACTGCCATATTTTTTTTAATTGAATAAAAAGAAGGCACTTTTTGGTACAAGAGAAGAAGCTGTTGCCTATTCAACTGTAACATAAAGCCTGTTAAAGTAGTTGTTCTGATACTATTTCCTTCTTTGTAAGAGAATTTGAAATCAAAAGTGCTTATGAGACAGGAGTTCAGAGTAGGTATTTTGGTGTTCTCTTTTTCCTGATGTTCCTGGGGCTGCTCTTGCCTACACAATAAATACTCCATCTACTCTGTTTTCAGCTGAGTCTGACTGCTGTGTGAATTTATGCATCTATGAAGTGAATAAATTAGATGTGAGCTGAGATGATGGAACGCAAGAGAAATTATTTTCTTTTCTTTATAACTCCCACAGATTCATTCTAATACCGCAGCTATTGTTTTTTTTAAAAAAATGAAAGACTACTAGTTAACACAATACCTCTGCAATACCTAAAGAGCTGAATTCAGAGCCAAGCTCCTGCACAAGTAAAATGGACATAAGTGTTTCTTCTCCTTTCATGTAAGTGTGGTTCTGAGTCCTGTGGGACAAGTGCTGCACAACCTCTAACCATTTCTGTGCAATGGATCACAAAGCAGGTCTCCTTCTCTTCACTCTCCCAAACCCTTTTAAATGGCTTATCTTTGAAAATGATTGACCTGCCCTTCAGATTTGCTTTAATTTGTCCAAATTATTTTTCATTGCTTGTCTCCATTTTCTCTATCAAAAGTATGTTTTTATTAAAACACCCTGTAGTCTACAGTGGTCAGTTCTCAGACCTGAACTAACAAGAAAGACCTTCATGTCCGTATCTACCAGGTTGATATTATAACAAAGTGGAAATCTGCATGTTGCCCCACAGAATGCAAAGTTCTAGCCTCTGAATGTAAAAGGAACTAGAATGCCATGACATTTTTATGAATACAGAAGCCATTAAATAATGGATGTAATTTTGTAAATCTCATTAATTACTGAGGATCAATGCAGCACAACAGAAAGATGGTTCAGTGAAGACTTCTCATGTCTGCTGATATTGTTCCATGGCCTCAGGCGAGACATGGGCTAGTTCTTGAAATGTCTAGAAATGGCCCACAGACTTCAACTGGGCTGAGTGCCAGGGAGCAGCAAAAGCCGGGCTGCTCCACAAGGGAAAATAAGCCAGGAGCAGCCGAGGGTGACAAGGTGCAAGCCCTCTGCAACATCCCACTGCATCTGAGCAGGGCCACAGTGGCACCAGGTCCATCCACAAGGTGTAATGGTGGGTCAGGTCTAGGTCTATTCAGCAAGACCATCAGGAGACCAGGCTGGAGACAAACTACCAACACTGTAGGTCTGGGATGCATCCAGAGAAGGCAGTCAGTGGCAGGAAAGCAGGAGACAGGGCTGGGCTCAGGGTACCTACAGCATAGTTCAGGCAAGCCCTAGACACCTGAGCCCAAGCTTAAACAGAGCTCCTGGGACATGAGTAGGCAGTAGGCAGAGGTCCAAGTTGAGGCTGCTCAGGGTAATTTAGGCCTGTTAGTGCACTCACACCCCCAGCATGAAGTGCCAAAAACCTTTGAGGACCCAGATCTTAGCTTCTCTGTGCATCAGTCCGTGTTAAAATTAGGACACTTCTAGCTCTGTTCCAGGCTTATCCTTAGAGAACATATACTGGTGTTCAGGATTTGTCCTAATTATTTCACTTAGAGGCCAGAAATAAAGTCATTTCTGTCAAATAAAGAGCTTGCCCAGTAATAATACAACTGTTCAGGTCTTACCTGCATACTCTATTCTTGAATATTTGTTAACGAAGAAGAAAAAAATTATATTAAATGGAAGATTTTGCAGGTCTGCTTGCACCCAGCAGACTCCATTCAGGTTCCATGCAGTGGATGAGTACCCCGTGTGCGGTCTTCCATAACCAGCCTTGCTCACGAAGTTTACAAAGCAGAGCTGTATCGTCATCCCTGCAGATAAGTTTTGTGCCACTCAGAGAGCCCTGAAATCTCAAATTTCAGGAAACATGGGATTCAGGACATCCAGGATGGGATCACCATGCAGTTCTACTTCAGTACAGAGAGGCTGGATGAAAATAACTGAAAAAAAACCAATCCCCTAAATCACAGGAAGCCCTTACTCAGCAGACCTATTCCCTGTGCAGTTACACCTCCTGATTTCAAGAGTTTGGGCTGCTTTCCACCTTCAGGGACATTCTCCAGTGCAACCAGAATTTGTCCAGCCTAATAAACCACAGCACAAGGTTCCCATAGAGACTGAGAGAGTGGCTGGGACCTACAAGACATAAATTACTCAGACAAATGCCAAGCTTTGACTTCTGAGGAAATTTAGAAATCAAAAGCTAATGAGGCTGCCCCCTAGATTCTGAGATAAGCCTCACTGGTCAGAGTAATCTGTAGATTTTCCACTGGTATGGTCGTCCTCTTTTTCCACCTTCCCAGCATCCAAATATTCAAATGCTTTCTTTCTTTTCTGTTCAAAATAGATTTCTTCCCAGAAAACAGCATCTCTGCCTGCTTTGGAGGTGCTGGCCCTGAGATGAACTGTACAGCCATGGGCACATTAATTTATCACACACCTTTCACCACCGATCATTTGTTGCCTACCTATTTTTCCAGGGGCTTACTTTAACTCCAAAATTGATGGTGAAATAAATAGACAAATAAATCAGCCAGCTAGAAATATCTCCCCTTCTATTACCTGATGCTCTAAGATATGTCGGTTTCCTCTTCACCTCCAAATTTAGTTTTGACTGGTGGACAGTTCAGATAATATTCAATCTCCATGCCTCTTTCAGGTTATCCATATATAAAACCATCATGACAAAAAAGCAGTCTGCTGGCTCTGGAAAACTATAGTGCTATTGGAAAGGGCTTTTTTTTTTTGGTTTCTGGGCTTTTCACCATAACCTTCTAGCATACCAGGGAGTGGATACACAACTTCATAGCAAAAATACCCGGGCTTTGCCAGCACAACAGCTCTCAGCATGGCTTTCTGGTTCACACTACTACTCAGGGCTCCTGGAGACTACAGAAGAGCTGTAAAAGAAGCCCTACAAATTGTCATGAGCTGCTCGTAGGGTGTTGACACTGCCACAGACCGTGATAATCATAGAATCATAGAATGTTAGGGATTGGAAGGGACCTCGAAAGATCATCAAGTCCAATCCCCCTGCCAGAGCAGGAATGCCTAGATTATGCTACACAGGAACGTGTCCAGGCAGGTCTTGAATGTCTCCAGAGAAGGAGACTCCACAACCTCTCTGGACAGCCTGTGCCGGTGTTCCGTCAGCCTCACTGAGAAGAAGTTTTTCCTCGAGTTTAAGAGGAACCTCTTATGTTCCAGTTTCAGCCCATTACCCCTTGTCCTATCAGTGGTTGTCACCGAGAAGAGCCTGGCTCCATCCTCATGACACTCCCCCTTTATATATTTGTAAACATTAATGAGGTCACCGCTCAGTCTCCTCTTCTCCAAACTAAAGAGCCCCAGCTCCCTCAGCCTTTTCTCATAAGGGAGATGCTCCACTCCCTTAATCATCCTAGTTGCCCTGTGCTGGACTCTGTCCAGCAGTTCCCTGTCTTTCTTGAACTGAGGGGCCCAGAACTGGACACAATATTCCAGATGGGGTCTCACCAGGGCAGAGTAGAGGGGAAGGAGAACCTCTCTCGACCTACTAACCACCCCCCTTCTAATACACCCCAGGATGCCATTGGCCTTCCTGGCCACAAGGGCACAGTGCTGGCTCGTGGTCATCCTGCTGTCCACCAAGACTCCCAGGTCCCTTTCCCCTACACTACTCTCTAATAAGTCATTCCCCAACTTATACTGGAACCTGGGGTTGTTCCTACCCAGATGCAAGACTCTACATTTACCCTTGTTATATTTCATTAAATTTTTCCCCGCCCAACCCTCCATAATAGTGCCCTACTCTACTGGATGGTGTTTTTTCAGTACCAATAAAATCTGAGCACAGGGTCAGAACAAAGATCTACTGAACAATGTCCAGTCAGCCATTGATTTTCCTTTTGGAACTAATATAAGTTTGACATAGCATTTCTGGTAGTAAAACAGAACCTGGCAGACCAAAAAATGATGAGCAAGAACAGAAATTTGAGGTGGCATGCTAATGCCAATAAACCTTCATTACAAGCCCATCCAACAGAACAGAAAAACAAATGAGAAATGACGTTAAAAATGAGACAAATCTTCAGACAGCACAAGTCAACACCACTCCATTTAGGTCAGAGAACTTACACTGACTTACATTTGATGTGCATCTGGCCTCATACACCTTATGATTCATTAGAGCATAATTAGCTTTCATGGGTATGACCTCATAACTCTGGGATCACTCTTGTAGAGCTGATGTAAAAAATACAGTATGTCACAGATGTATATGTTGCTATTATTAAAAGGAAAAAAAAATAAATGAGCCTCAAAATCCCAGCATATACTTAGAAATAGGGTACAGCATCATCTCATGCCTTGACTACAGGTGGCTGCATCCATGCTAAAAGCATTCAGTAAATCCATGGCAGGCAGCCTGACTGGCAGAGAAAGAGCAGGAGCTGCAGCCCCTCGGGGGCTATTCCCTGGCTGTGAATACAGCTTGCTGGAGACCCCCACCCTTGCTGAAAACAAGCTGTCAGATCTGTTCTTGCAGATGGCTCCTGTCAATCAGCTGTTAGTTATTCCTGATGTTCAGAATTACTCCCACTGAAGAAACTTTTCATCCAAAGGGAAAAAAAGAAACCAACCCTATTCAAAAGTAGCAATATATAGCATTCTTTTTAAAAGGAGTAACTCTAAACAAAATATTTCAGGGAACAGTTCACATAGCAAAGATGACTGACTGGAAAAATGACACAAAAAATTATATAGTCTTGAGGATGAAGGGCGTATGTGTTATATCATGTAATGGAAAACTTCCTTGGGAATAACAAGAACATAACATCTCTAGCTGACCATAAAGTCAGTGATGTGATTCTGCAATCCAGTAGAGGGCAAACTTAGTCTGTAGATTCTCAAAGTGTTCCTAAGACAGTCAACAGCAGATGTTCAGACATGTTTATTTTTCATTTGATAATCTATAAAGATATGTAGCAACCTACAGAACTTATAAGATGAAACAGCATCAATCATACATATCATTCAGTGGCTCTTCAGCCAAATCAATGTTTACTACAAAATCAACAAACTGATAAGGGACAATATACATTCTGAATATTTTTCATCAATGTACTGTTTTATCCAATTAATTCCAATATTTGATTAACCAGTAATTACACACCTATTTTCTAGAGGTTGCCCACATGTATAATAGAAAAACAAAGAACTCGCCTCCCTGCTCTTAATAACACATATCAGCACACCTGCTTCAAGTTCGCTTTTCACTTAGTTGCTGTCTGAAAAATGAAGCATATGCTTGAAATGCAGGGTTCTGGGTTATATGAAGTCACACAAGCAATTTTGGAGAATGGTTTCCTGAAGAACCTCTTGCTTCTAGCAAAAATCACAGTGCTGTTATTGACCATGCACAGTAGTCTCAACCTCCACAGCAATACCTTATGTGATCCTGGCCAAATGTATTGAATGGACCATTATATACTTCTAAAAGTCTGTTTCATGTGTGTGCCCTGCTCCTCTCATAGACTAATGGCTCACGGGCAACAGCTGGAGGTGCAGGAAGTTCAAATTCGTCCAGCTGATGCTCCTCCTAATCTAAATAAGCCATGTGCCATTAAATCACTTCTCGCATCATTGATTTTGTTGGGGACACCAACCTGTCTGTCTGCATCTGCCACCCAATCCTTTGGCACCTTAAACTGACACCACTGAGTTACATCATCTTTCTTCTGCAGAGTCACCAGCAGCTGTCTTGCCTCACGTCTACCACAAAACAGACACTTTCCCCTGAAAACGGTTGGTGTGGGCAGTAAAAAGAAGAAAAGCAGACACAAAGGAAAAAAAAGAGACAAAGAAATGCAAGCAGCACAAATTTTGTGCTGATCTAAGCCTGTTTCCCTTTTCAGAGAAGGAAAACACTGCTGCAGGGCTCAAAATTAGACAAGTTTTCTTTTTTGCCCTTTCAGTATGAAGTTTAGCTGAGAAATGTCTAAAGAGAAAGCTAACCTCCTAGGAGCAAACATGGCCCAATATCTACCATTTTGAAAATGTGTATAATGGAGTCAAAACTCTCCTTCCCAGAAGAAATGCTGCAGCAGAGCAGCAGCTACACAGTAACAGCAGGGTACTTTAGGTTTCAGTTTTACTCTCACAGTGGTATCTACCACCTCTTACAGTCTCTGTTCATACACAGGTTAAGGTTACAATCCACTTCTACATAAAAAAGCCTCAAGTCCAGCCTCTGCTGCCTGCCCCCCTTATAACCACAGACTCTTGAGAGTGACGTAGGCGAGGAGGAAGCCGGCAGCCCGCGAAACTCAAAAGCGGCCAGATCGGCTGACTCCTTCGGACTGCGCGGACAGCGGCAGCGACAGCTGCTGCAGTAAGAGCGGTTTTTTTTCTCCGATTTCTGGGCGGATTGAGGCGAGAGGGGGCTTTGCCGGGGACGGTGAAGCCGAGGAGAGAGAGCGGGACCCGGAACTGAGAGGGAATCTCGCGAGGCGGGAGAGAGTGACGTAGGCGAGGAGGAAGCCGGCAGCCCGCGAAACTCAAAAGCGGCCAGATCGGCTGACTCCTTCGGACTGCGCGGACAGCGGCAGCGACAGCTGCTGCAGTAAGAGCGGTTTTTTTCTCCGATTTCTGGGCGGATTGAGGCGAGAGGGGGCTTTGCCGGGGACGGTGAAGCCGAGGAGAGAGAGCGGGACCCGGAACTGAGAGGGAATCTCGCGAGGCGGGAGAGAGTGACGTAGGCGAGGAGGAAGCCGGCAGCCCGCGAAACTCAAAAGCGGCCAGATCGGCTGACTCCTTCGGACTGCGCGGACAGCGGCAGCGACAGCTGCTGCAGTAAGAGCGGTTTTTTTCTCCGATTTCTGGGCGGATTGAGGCGAGAGGGGGCTTTGCCGGGGACGGTGAAGCCGAGGAGAGAGAGCGGGACCCGGAACTGAGAGGGAATCTCGCGAGGCGGGAGAGAGTGACGTAGGCGAGGAGGAAGCCGGCAGCCCGCGAAACTCAAAAGCGGCCTCAGCCATCTGACTCTTGAGAGCGGCGCGAGCGTGGGGGAGGGGAGGACCTGCTGGACTCTGGTGATCCGCGGGCACAGCGGGTGTTACTGGTGGCTCAGGGAGGGCGAGGATCGCAGACCCTGGGCATAAGAGGTGAAGGGTGGTTATTGGTTAATTCTTTTCTATTTTTTTTTTTTTTTGTTGTTGTTGTTGTTGTTTGGTTTGGTTTGTTTTTTTTTTTTTTTTTTTTTTTTTCTTTGTTTTTTGATCATTTTTCTTTCCTTTTTTTTTCTTCTTCCCCATTATGGTTGCCACCAGACAGAAAGCCACCACGAGGAGGAGTGTGGGGACCCAAACAGTGCTCCAGCACAAGGACGCAGCTGTGCAGGCTGCCGGCTGCAGGGAGTGCCTGAGCCTGTGCCTCCCAGAGGCTGCATCTGACAGTGCCTGTGTGAGGTGCGGTCAGTTGGATGATCTCCTCCATCTTGTGGTAGAGCTAAAAGAAGAAGTGGAGAGGCTGAGGAGCATTAGGGAGTGTGAAAGAGAGATAGATTGGTGGAGCCAGTCCCTGATGCACACACAGCACTCTCCACATGCAACAGGGGATCCACTCCCCTCTGGCCATGAGGTCAAAGGAGGGGACCAAGGTGATGAGGGGGAATGGAAACGAGTCCTGGCTCGGAGAGGAAGGCGGGTCCATGCCCAGCCTCCCTCACCTGCTCAGTTGCCTCCACAGAACAGGTACAGTGCTCTGGAAGAGGAGAGCCATGGAAAAGAAGAGGTGAATGAATGTGGAGACGTAAGGTTGACTTCGCTGACCAAATCAGACCTATGCATCAGGACTAGTTCAATTAAAAAGAAAAGGAGGGTAGTTGTCATTGGTGACTCCATCCTGAGGGGAACAGAGGGTCCCATTTGCCGTCCAGACCCAGTCCACAGGGAAGTCTGTTGCCTCCCTGGAGCTCGGATTAGGGACATTACTAAAAAACTTCCCAGGCTGGTGAGTCCCACTGATTATTACCCATTGTTGATTGTCCAGGCTGGCAGTGACGAGATCAATCATAGAAGTACTCAGAGAATTAAAAAGGACTTTAAGTTGTTGGGCCAGGTGATCAAAGGATCGGGGGCACAGGTAGTTTTCTCATCTATCCCTTTAGCAGGTGACAGGAATAGTGAAAGGAAAAGAAAAGTAGATGCAGTTAATGCATGGCTCAAAGACTGGTGCCTCCAACAACGTTTTGGGTATTATGATCACGGGGAAGTTTATGCAGTACTGGGCATGAGAGATATAGATGGTGTAGACCTGTCTAAGAGAGGGAGGAGAATTCTTGCTGGAGAGTTGGCAGGATTAATAGATAGGGCTTTAAACTAAGTTGGAAGGGGGAAGGGGATAAAACCCGAGTCTCTACACATGAGCCAAGGGGAAGTATCCCAGGGTTAGGCAAAAAATGCACAAGCAACGGTAACAGATGCTCCATTAAATCTCTGAAGTGTCTGTACACCAATGCAAGAAGCATGGGGAATAAGCAGGGAGAATTAGAAGTCTATGTTCGGCTGGAGAACTATGATCTTATTGCAATTACAGAGACGTGGTGGGACAGCTCACATAACTGGAATGTGGGCCTTGATGGTTATGTTCTCTTTAGGAAAGACAGGTTGATGAGGCGAGGTGGGGGAGTTGCTCTGTACGTGAGAGAGCAACTGGAGTGTATTCAGATCCATCGAGCAGCAGATGAGGAGCAAGTAGAGAGTTTATGGGTGAGAATTAAGGGGCAGGCTAGCTTAGGTGACACTGTGGTGGGTGTCTACTATAGACCACCTGATCAGGAGGTGGAAGTTGATGAGGCCTTTTACAGGCAGATGACAGCAGCCTCTCAGTCCCAGGCCCTGGTTCTCATGGGGGATTTCAACTACCCAGACGTTTGCTGGAAGTCCCACACAGCCAGCCATCCTCAGTCCAGGAGGTTCCTCCAGTGCATCGATGATAACTTTTTGATGCAAATGGTAGATGAGCCAACCAGGAGAGGAGCGCTGCTGGACCTTGTGTTCACCAACAAGGAAGGACTGGTTGAAGCAGTGAAGGTTGAGGGCAACCTTGGCTGCAGCGACCATGAGATGGTGGAGTTCAGGATCCTGTGCGGTAAAAACAGAATAGCAAGCAGGATCGCAACTCTGGACTTCAGAAGGGCCAACTTTGGCATCTTCAAGCAATTACTGGGGGATACCCCTTGGGACAGGGAGCTGAAAGGTAAAGGGGCCCAAGACAGTTGGTTGGCATTCAAAGACCACTTCTTTGAAGCTCAGGATCAGTGCATCCCATCAGGTAGGAAATCAAGAAAGAGATCCAGGAGACCTGCTTGGTTAACCAGGGATCTGCTAGGCAGACTCAGGTGGAAGGGGAGGGTGTTTAAATTGTGGAAGGAAGGGCTGACCACTTGGGTGGAGTACAGGGCAGCTGTCAGGGAGTGCAGGGAGGCAATCAGAAAAGCTAAGGCCTCCTTGGAGTTAAAACTTGCAAGGGAGGTCAAAGACAACAGAAAGGGCTTCTTCAAATACATTGCTGACAAAACTAACACTAGAGGCAATGTAGGCCCTCTGTTGAATGAGGTGGGTGCCCTGGAGACAGAGGACAGAAAGAAGGCAGAGTTGCTGAATGCCTTCTTTGCCTCTGTCTACACTGTTGGAGACCGTCCTCAGGAGCCTCAGTCCCCTAAGGCCCCAGAGGAAGTCATGACAAAGGAGGAGTCTGCCCTGATTGATGAGGAGTGGGTTAAGGATCAGTTTGAACACTTGGACATTCATAAATCCATGGGCCCTGATGGGATGCACCCACGGGTGCTGAGGGAGCTGGCGGGAGTCATTGCTAGGCCACTCTCCATCATCTTTGGTAAGTCGTGGGTAACAGGTGAGGTGCCTGAAGACTGGAGGAAAGCGAATGTCACTCCAGTCTATAAGAAGGGCAGGAAGGATGACCCGGGTAACTACAGACCGGTCAGCCTCACCTCCATCCCTGGAAAGGTGATGGAACATCTTATCCTTGACACTGTCTCTAGGCATATCAAGGATAAGAAGGTTATTAGGGGCAGTCAGCATGGCTTTGCCAAGGGGAAGTCATGTTTGACCAACCTGATAGCCTTTTACGAAGACATAACCAGGTGGATGGATGGTGGCCATGCAGTGGACGTGGTCTACCTGGACATCAGCAAGGCCTTTGACACCGTCTCCCACAGCATCCTCATAGGTAAACTGAGGAAGTGTGGTCTGGATGACCAAGTAGTGAGGTGGGTCGAGAACTGGTTGAAGGGAAGAAGCCAGAGGGTTGTGGTCAATGGGGCCGAGTCTGGCTGGATGCCTGTGTCTAGTGGGGTCCCTCAGGGGTCAGTGCTTGGGCCGGTGCTGTTTAATATATTCATCAATGATCTGGATGAGGGTTTAGAGAATGTTGTCAGCAAGTTTGCTGATGATACGAAGTTGGGGGGAGTGGTTGACACACCAGAAGGCTGTGCAGCCATTCAGAGAGACCTGGACAGGCTGGAGGGCTGGGCGGGGAGAAACCTTATGAAGTTTAACAAGGGCAAGTGTAGAGTTTTGCACTTGGGAAAAAATAACCCCATGTGCCAATATAGGTTGGGGACTGCCCTGCTGGAGAGCAGTGCAGGGGAAAGGGACCTGGGGGTTCTAGTGGACAGCAGGATGACCATGAGCCAGCAGTGTGCCCTCGTGGCCAAGAAGGCCAATGGCATCCTGGGGTGTATTAGAAGGGGAGTAGCAAGTAGGTCAAGAGAGGTCCTCCTGCCCCTCTACTCTGCCCTGGTGAGGCCGCATCTGGAATATTGTGTCCAGTTCTGGGCCCCTCAGTTCAAGAAGGACAGGGAGCTGCTTGAGAGAGTCCAGCGTAGAGCCACAAAGATGGTGAAGGGAGTGGAGCATCTCCCTTATGAGGAAAGGCTGAAGGAGCTGGATCTCTTTAGCTTGGAGAAGAGGAGGCTGAGGGGTGACCTCATCAATGTTTATAAATATGTCAAGGGGGAATGTCAGGAGGATGGAGCCAGGCTCTTTTCAGCGGCGTCCACTGACAGGACAAGGGGCAATGGGTGGAAGCTGGAACACAGGAGGTTCCAGAAAAATATGAGGAAAAACTTTTTCACTGTGAGGGTGACTGAGCACTGGAACAGGCTGCCTAGGGAGGTTGTGGAATCTCCATCTCTTGAGACATTCAAAACCCGCCTGGACGCGTTCCTGTGCGCTCTAGTGTAGGTGGTCCTGCTCTGGCAGGGGGGTTGGACTGGATGATCTTTGAGGTCCCTTCCAACCTTTAACATTCTGTGATTCTGTGATTCTGTGATTCTTCCCTGCATTCTGGATTTTCCAGTACCTCCCTTCACCATGGGTGAGTTTTCTGCAGAATGAAGAACCACAAAACCTCATGTTTTTTACACATTTTACACATAGAAATAAAAAGAAGTAAGGCTTCACTCTTATTTCACTGCGTGTAGGCAGATTATAAGAGACATGGCTCTAAGAAAGATATTTCATCGAGTACTGAGACACTGGTGAATGCAGGTCCCATCATAAGAGGAAAGTACCAGGAAAAGGTCGTACACAAGCAGAGCAGAAGAAATGACCAGGCAAACAACCTGCTGGGTCTGCTAAAGGCTGTGCCATTCCTGCAGGATGTGGTAACACTGGGCAGGAGCAAAAGTCCTCATAGCCAGAAACTGGATCAATGGTGATATCCAGTACAGCCAACAGTATGTTTCTCATCAAGAAAACTGAATTCCTCTAGTGATATGAATTCCTAGAGATGCTAGCTGTTAAATACTGCTAGTGGCCGAGATTTATGCAACATAAAAGAGAATAATATTTCTGGTTTCATATACATACTGAAAGAAACAACAAGTTAGATGAGGTTTGCACAACTTAACATAGTTTCTTATGAAGCAGGTCAGCCTTTTTCTTTTCTAAATTGAGTCTGCTTAATCCTTCCTGTGCCTCAAACCATTCTAGACAACCACCCCAACACTCTTTTTTGCACTTGGGAAAGAATAACCTCATGTGCCAATATAGGTTGGGGACTGCCCTGCTGGAGAGCAGAGCAGGAGAAAGGGACCTGGGGGTTCTAGTGGACAGCAGGATGACCATGAGCCAGCAATGTGCCCTCGTGGCCAAGAAGGCCAATGGCATCCTGGGGTGTATCAGAAGAGGAGTAGCAAGTAGGTCGAAAGAGGTCCTTCTGCCCCTCTACTCTGCCCTGATGAGGCTGCATCTGGGCCCCTCAGTTCAAGAAGAACTGCTGGAGAGAGTCCAGCACAGAGCCACAAAGATGGTTAAGGGAGTGGAGCATCTCCCTTATGAGGAAAGGCTGAAGGAGCTGGGTCTCTTTAGCTTGGAGAAGAGGAGGCTGAGGGGTGACCTCATAAATGTTTATAAATATGTCAAGGGGGAGTGTCAGGAGGATGGAGCCAGGCTCTTTTCAGTGGTGTCCACTGACAAGACAAAGGGCAATGGGTGGAAGCTGGAACAGAGGAAGTTCCATAAAAATATGAGGAAAAACTTTTTCACTGTGAGGGTGACAGAGCACTGGAACAGGCTGCCCAGGAAGGTTGTGGAATCTCCTTCTTTGGAGACATTCGAAACCCACCTGGACACGTTCCTGTGCGCTCTGCTATAGGTGATCCTGCTCTGGCAGAGGGGTTGGACTAGGTGATCTTTGAGGTCCCTTCCAACCTCTAACATTCTGTGATTCTGTGCTTCTTGTATTTTGCTGCATTATTTTGCATACAGAAGTAATTTTTGTTGTTGTAAAAACTATGGTCAAGGGAGATAATACTGAGGAATTAGAAACTCCATATTAGACTGAGTTAGCAAAGATCCCAGTTTAGTAACATCAGAGGACTTCTCAGGGGGGCCTGTGGAAGCCCTCCATGAAGACCACCACCCACATAAATCACTGCAGACTTCTCTGTCAGTCTCAGCAGAAAAGTTAATCTATCCACTGGCTCATCACTGGTGAAGAGGGCTCCACATCAGGCACCACGCACCAAAGAACTTCCAACTGCTCCATCACATCTCCTCATGGTTTCACTGGTGAACCCAAGAACACTGCTTCTTCTAGAGATGTCTGCTGTACTTCTGATACTGGGTGAGATGAAATGGTCATCACAGGATCAACTCCTCAAGCTGAAAGTACAGTGCCAGAAACTAAGAAAACTACAGCTTGAGGATGGAGAGATGATGGAAGTCTCTCCCTTAGGAGCCGAGACACAGAGTCCTAACACGGTGTTTTTACAGTCACTTTTCAAAGGTGACTTTTCTGGCATTAAGAGGCTGGGGATATTTCACTGTCAAGGATCTTAACAGTTTAATACCTTTATTTCATTTATGTACTTCAGAGACACACATGACAGCGTGATGCTTTCCAAGAGGGCAAGCACAAGATGAATAAGACAGCTATTACAGTGAACTCTGGCTGTGAATTTAATTCTTCTGTTTGACACAGGCACACTTCCTGAAGAGTCTGTGCCAGAGATGCATGTATAAGCAGGGCACTAAATCAATATTTACCATGATTTTGAAAGATGTCTGAGCACAGCTT
The DNA here is from genome assembly GCA_020746105.1 of Trogon surrucura. Taxonomy (NCBI): domain Eukaryota; kingdom Metazoa; phylum Chordata; class Aves; order Trogoniformes; family Trogonidae; genus Trogon; species Trogon surrucura. The sequence continues at coordinate 52,612,023 of CM036622.1, forward strand.
GGGAACCAAGGCAATACTTGATGCATAACCATCAGTGAAATACAGGGCTCTAAAACTTTCCAGATAATAAACCGCTCACAGAGCACTGGATGGCAAAGACAGCTAAATCCATATTATAAATTCCCAGACCTGGATATTGCCATTCCAGCCTTCCATGTTGTGGTCTCAGCTACAAAACTTGTGTGCCACAATAATTCACATTTTTTGTTGTTATTTGTTAAATGCACTGTCTCATAGCCCATGACTCATCTAAGCTCCTTCAGCACACCTTCCCCCAGTCTTTGCACCCTTGCTTCTTAGAGAGTTTTTTGCAGCGCCTTTTCTAAAATCCTCTGCTGTCCTCCACACAGTGAAGCATCTCCTGGAGAAAGGCATATCTGTAACTGCCAAGCAAATTTTTGGTACTCAGTGAAATCTGGACGAACCAGATAATAAAATCAAAATCAGGGGAAGCTGTATTCCCCACGCAGCACAAGAAAGGGCTCACTGCAAGTTTATTGCTTGAAGCAAGCAATTTTGAATTTGAAAGGAAAATTGACCATCTAAATTTCTCACCATCACAAAACTCTAGAGGAAGAAGAAAAAGCCCATCATAATGCAGGAAAGTTCCAAGTCCAAAGCATTTTAATTAAATATTAAACATAAACAGATACACGATGAACAGCAATATGAAGAGTGTTTTGACTGACAGTATGACAGTTAAAATAAAATGAATCAAAACAGTAAAGCAAAAATGAACTATTTCATATATTTAAATGTAACAAAGCTGACATGATTCATTTACATGGATTCTCCATTTAAAATTGTATCAAAACTGAAATCAGTTTATTCCTGTGAAATGTGTCTACTTTGGTTAAGTTGCATTTCTGATAGCTGTTAAATTTGAAATGCTTTTGATCATCTCTAATTGAGAGACCTTTTAAAGTCCAGAAACTGCTCAACCCCCCAAAAAAGTATTTTAGATGAAAAACAGATATATGACTGGATGCTGGGTATGCGAAATGGCCAGTTGATGATGGCATGTGTCAGGAATATGAAGAGAGAAAGGAATAATAACACATGATTTCAGAAATTTTTGTAAAATATTGTATATGCCTTTTCACTGGCTCCTACACACTAAATGATTTCCCATACCTGGAGTACCACATTTTAGATCCCTTCTAGACTCCTTCTTCACCAGTGAGGCCCATAAATGTAACATTTCTTAGTATAAAAAGAAGAGCATGTGGAAAGTTTGTGTAACTGAATTAATAAATCTGTGTTAACACCCTTTCTTGCATCTCAGCTCTGTGCATCTTTTAGGCTCTGACTCTTCAAAGGCATTCACATTTGCTTAACCTGAAGCAGATGAAAATATATTTCTGAATATTACATGTATTTTTAAAATACATTTTTTTAAGGTGAAATAGATATCTAAATCTATGCAGTACTGAAACATCAGAATATAAACTCCCTGAAACTATTTTCCTATCTATCTCATACACTATTGTCAACATCTTTGATTCTTGTCCTAAAACAAACACAGTGTGATAACTACGATAATAATAAAGTTTTCAGGACATGCTTTTGGGAGCATGCAAAATCATGAAAGAGACTGTATCTGTTTGCAGAGGATGAAGCCAGTCTCCAGGCTTGGATTTACTCAAGCAACCAAAGTGACCTCCATGCCTCATGTGACCTTTTGCTAGATGCTACATGTCCCAAGCCACGACACATCCTTTTCACAGCTTCTCAACCCTTTCTGAGCAGAGAGAAGTACTCAGGCCACCAACCTGTGCACCCAGAGAGGAGGAAACCCATGACATTAGCTGTAATGAGACGGTGTGCTGCAAAACTACATTGCAGCTCCTTCTCCAGCATACAATTGCACATGAAGTAGAGGCAGAAAGGGAAAAAGACCTTTTAAAGTCTACTGAAGAGACATGGCTACACAGATGGACTAATTCCCCCACTCTCCCCTTTGAGTCTAACCCAGACACTAAAAAGAAACCAGTGGCCTGAAAAAGTACCTGGGAGGAAAAAAAACATCACACACTGGTGGCAAAAAAAACCCCTCCTAACTATTGGGTGCAGACAGGGGAGAAAAGTAACGTGTAAAATTTCTAGAGCGTGGAATGGAATTTCTCATGTTTGAAGTAAGCTCAGAATTTTATAAATGCTAACGAAAATAAGAAATATTGCCACCTTGTCTTCTGCAGGTGTTATGTCCTATTTTTGATGCATATTAAACTAAGAGATGGTACATTTAACTAGATATAGGGAAGATTTTTTTTATGATGGGGGTGGTGAAACACCGGAACAGTGTTGCCCAGGGAGGAAGAACAAGCCCTGGAAACATTCAAAGTCAGGTTGGAAGGGGTTCTGAGCATCTAGTTAAAGGTGCCCCTGCTCACTTCAGGGGGTTGGACTAGATATCCTGTAAAGTTTTCTTCCAACCCAATGCGTTCTATGATTTTATGATTATTTCTCCTTTATTGAACCTTGAATAGAACTTTTTATCAATTATTTGTATTTGTCACCATACACACCATACACATAGAGGTGAAACAAATTCACATAAGACCAGGTGCTAAGGAGAACGCTGAGGATGATCACACCAAGACAGAATCTGAGTTATGAGGAGAGACAAGCTTGTCTTGTTCAGCCTAGCAACACAAAAGCTCAGAGGGAATATGAATGTTGTCTATAAATACATCAAGGAATACAACAAGAGAGGAAAGAGAGCTATTTAAGCTAAAGGACAACATTGGCACAAGAACAAATGGTTATAAACTGGCCATGAATAAATTGAGGCTGAAAATTAGAAGAATGTTTCAAAGCAACAAAGAAGTGAGGCTCTTGAACAATTTCCCAGTGGGAGTAATGGTAGCAAATGACCTAATTTGTTCTAAGATGGATCAGTTAGGTAGTTTATTACAGAGTTTATCTGACAGAGGCTGGCTATGACAGAGTCTGGCCTGAGCCCCAGATATCCTTTACAGTCCCACATTTCTAGGTAGTTTGAAGTGTTAATTCAGTTCCTTTTTGAATGATCTGTCATGATGGCTGCAAAATCCAAAATTATTTTTTTTCTGAGTGATTGCATTATGCAGTACCACTAACATGCAGGTTACTCTCCAAACACCAAGAAAAGGTGCCTGCATAGAGGAGTTATATTTTAAGGCACAAACGACAGAGTTCATTAACATAAACAAAGTGGTGTGGTGTCAAGACTCTTGGGAGTATAAGTAATGCAGATCATAAACAAAGGTAAAACAAGGCAAGAGTACCAGCCTTGTGAAAGTGTACAGTGTTTTTTTGAGAGAAACAAACTATAACATTTCCTTACAACTTTTAATAACTTACTTCATATTTTTATACACCGAGTGTTAAGTGTTTCAATAAGATTTAAGGAAAACTGGGAAGCAAGGTGGTTCATAAATTTTAGAGTGAAGGAGATGGAAATAATTTGCACTCTGAAGGACAGGAGTTGTTTTTGATTACTCATTTCTGGCTGTTCATCATCTCCAGTTACCTGAGAAGGCAGTCCTCCTTCTGCCTCTCATTTTAGTGACATCTATTCTTGGTACCCCATTATACACCGTGGTGGCACTGGCCTGTCTCTCTGTAAGTGCTGACACCTTTGTAGTTCTACACAGAAGATCACAACGACATCTATTCCATGAACTTCTCATCACATCTATTAATAGATTTTCTTAGATTTCTATATCGTTATTTAAAGGAATAAAAATGCAATTTGGCCACTTGAATGACTACTTTACAAAAACGTTAGCCTGGTGAACTGAAATGTCTTATTTGCCCAGACTGTTTTCCAATAGAAAGCATTTTATGAGGCAGGCAGGTTTGCTGAGAAATCTTGGGGAGGACATACTTTCACATACTTTCACATACTCTGAAATGCCCGATACAGTCTTTCAGTCAGGGTGTGGCTTCTCTCTGTTTTCAAGGTTTGGGGTAAGGAAACCGAGGGTTTTTCACTGAGTTTTTGGTTTATTGGCTTATGGTGGGGAGGGAGTGGGTTTGGATTTTAAAAGGTGAATCCCTCTGGGAGAGAATTGAAAATGTACATTGTGTGATGTGACTACCAAAAGCAGTATTGAACATCCTGCACAGATTTGGAGGATGACTGCATCATGATCTCAGCCCGGGACATTTTGTGCCTAGTGAGTAAGATAAGAGGGCAAAGACTGAAAACAGGACATCAAAACTCATTTCCACTTTGTTCTGTGCCGGTTAGTATCTAGGAGTCAGTGGCAATCCTGCCAACCTTTCCTCGGGCACTCAACTACTTGGCATCCAGTTCCTTCATCAAGTGCAACATTGTCTTCTGCACCAACCCACTGTGATACACAAAATACACAGCTTAGAATTGCTTGTTTTGTTACCAGTTTGCATAGCTATGCCTCTGAAAAAGATAAAATAACCCACTGAATGGTCTCCTGTCCAGAGGCCAAGCAGTCTAGTTCCATCCATCCAGACGAAGTCCCTTGCTCCTCCAAAACAGGGAGCATCTGCTGACAGCTCGCTGGGAAAGGCCTTTAGCCTCTGCTACAGCTGGAGCTGTGCCCAAACACTGCTGGGGAGAGCGACAGATGAAAACTGTGTCAGCAACTCTGTTAACAGACTAACAGCACAGACAGCCACGAGCAGCAGCCAGGCCCTACCCAGACCCCGCGTAGTTCACGAGCGCAAATACACTCAATACATCAGGAGTTTCAGAGGGACAAAGTGAGACATCAGTAGTCATACAGCACTTTTGTAATGGAATGGATAAGACTAACAATGATATAATAGCCAATCTTTGGTTATGTATTTTTCTTTTTTAGAAAATCCCTCAGAAGACACTATGGGGAAAACGTTGGTTTTAATCCAAAGCCCTCTGAAGACAGCAGAAAGAGACTCACAGCAACTTCAGTGGGCTTGTGCTAGGCTCTGCAGACTCATAGGCTGTGAGAGAAGACAATGCCATGGATTAGAAACTGGATAAAAATAAACCAGTAAGAATACATGGCAGTAGTCAATATAGTGAGGATAGGAAGAGGTTTTGCCCAGGATCTCTCTTCACAGATTTTGGGGGTAATATGTTCTCAGAAGTGGCAACAACTGCAAGTGAAAGCAAGTTATTTAGCTGCAGTCAGGCTAGGAAGCACTGAAAGAAACTGTATTTACATGTTAACAAGGCAAATGACAGGATGATTAGATTAAATCTAGTATTTTGTCAAATTACCAATATGTACGAGGCAAAAATCTAACTAAATTATAGAACTTTACCTATTTCAATCTGGGTGACAAGCTAATACAGCAAGTAAAAATAAGAACGTACAAAAAGCATCAAATATTAAGGACAGGTCATCAATTATTGTAAATTGCTCCTAAAGTCAGTAGACCTAAATTAATTTAGGTTACTTTGGCTACAATATTGTGACAGTAATCATGCCAAAAAAACTGAAAGCAACCATGGATGAATTAAAATTCCTGTAGCATGAAAGGGCACTTTCAAAACAGGATTACTCCATAGCAAGAATTACCAATAGAAAAACCATACAATATCAGTATATTCAACCCCCCTGAAAAAAAATGAACTAGTGGATTAGCACTGTATGTAGAAAGTTCTACAGATATATTAAGCTCCTGAATCTGCATGGCTATGGACATTATGCTATTAGAATACAAAAAACCTGATATGGTTCTACTCTCTCACCGTAAGGCGAGGACAAGTTAGACTGAGGACACAACTTTTGAAATGGACAAACGAACTGAAGAGACCAGTTTTCTGAATAGGGCAACAACTACTTCAACTATATGCACATAAATTGATCAAATAGTAAAAAAGGCAGAAGAATTAATTCCTGATACTGTTGATGAATGCATTCTAAACCATCTACATTCATATAATGCAAAAAGCATGAGGGTTTTTTCCACTCATTTTCAAGTAACACAGTGATTGGTGCATGGAATGAATGGAGTAGAGATGATAAGCAGGAGTTATCACCTGATTTACAGGTTCAACAATACTGGAGTCAAAAGACAGCAATACCGAAGATGAAAATTTAGATAACTAATAAAAGCATCAGAAATCAATTATATAAGTTTTAAGGTCAAAACCAAAGAAATTAAATGTTCTTTTTGATCTTAGTTTTCAGACAATCTTTGATGTTTTGTTTTGGTGGGTGACAGTCAGATATTTCTCTGATAAAACTCTGCTTATTCACAGAAAAATATTTTAAAACTTGTTCTTTTCCCCCCCCTGAAGCACAGTGGGAAGGCCATATCCTGAAGTACAACACAAGGGAAGAGTTTTCTGCTCACAATACTGAACCTCCCTTTTTAGCAAGAAACTTTCTTGAAAGAACCTGGAGTTTTTGCTTTTCATTAGTGTCACGCTGTAGATTTTTCTCCTAATTTGTTCTGCCTTCTGCACTCTGGGCAGGCACTGCACCAGCACCTATGCCCAGATTCCTGCAACTGTGTTCAGTCTGTCTGCCTGACTCCTTCCACCTTTTCAGCCCTTGCTAAGTCAGGATCCCAGTTTGGCCAGCTTGGCTGCAAGGCAGGCAGCTCATACATTGGCTGTAACTCAAACAGATCGTTCAGATGAGGTCCTCCACCACCAGAATAGCAGTACAGTAACATCCAAAACAGGAAGAAGGGAGCAGAAAGGTGTGAGAAAAGCTCGTGAGGGATTCCTGGCAAGGTTCACTATGTTAGTTTAGCCAGTGTCCTTGCAAAAAACAAACAAACTTGGCTTGAATAAAGTTCACAGAAAACACCATAAACTACAGCCTGATGTCCATAATAGTAACATTGTGATGCCTAAGATTAAATACGAAAGCTGATGTCAACATTCATCTCATTTCTCCGACACTCTCACCTCAGGCATCAATGTTGGATATTGCCAATGGAAAGAAATGGGCATGTCCAGCAGTTTTCATCTAAATGTGTCAGCTGGTGATAAGCAGCCCTTGAAAGGTATCTCTTTCTTCCTGAATATCATTCCTTCGGTAACTAGTTCGCCTGCAGGAGTTAACTCTAAGCCCTCAGAAGAAACAAGCTGCACGCCAAACAAGGAAGAAATGGGAAAAACCAAGATGAGTGTGGTATTTCATGTATTAACAGTGGCTATTTGTGTTAGCCCCATAAAGAGCTAATGGCAGTTTTAAGCTCAACTAGTTCCACTTATCTATTTTAGCATTTCCTAGTTCCACAGTATAGGAGCATGGCTTTAAAAAAAATGGCAATGACAGCAAAATTCTTAATGGACTCTGTGGCCTTTTACTCACTTTTCTCTTTGCTGATAAAATGCCTTTTTGATGCAGGAATTAGCATTTTTTTTTTAAGATGGCATTGATTTTCTTTTTCTTTTTTGCAGTTACAGGGTGCTCTTTGAAAAAACTGCCAAGATGTATGAGATGGCCTTGTTACATATTCCCTGAGATAATCTAGGTTCCACAGACTCTATATATGATACTGCAAAAATAATACAAATAGACAGTTCTTCTAAAATGTTCTCCTATAAAGTAAAAATTTTCAGTGATTAAGTCTGCCAAAAAAGCATGATTATCTTCACTACCTTTACACAAATCCTGTGTTCTTTTTTTCCACCCTATGCAAGTCAATGTATTTCTGTCATTGTAAACTGATTTAGAAGTCAAGGGTTGCAGCACTTTGTGTAAAAAGGACTTTTTTTCCCTGCATTATTTATCTGCAGCTGTTGTCACATCAATCTTTCTTCAAATTTTTAGTATCCCCTTCTGTGCTTTTTTTTTTAGTCTGATGCAGTTTTGTGATACCCACTATTTCCTCCATCTCTTGCAAATTTTATGCCTCTCATTCAGGTCTCTTCACATTCAATTCTTTCACTTTTGACATAAATGAATTTTCTTTAAGCTGTCTTATTAAAAAGTATACTATCACGGCACAAAACTCACTCATAATTCTAATGCCAGTGTCTCCTGTCTTCCCCCATATTTTTACATTTTCTTCTTCCTCCACAAAACACCCTGTTTCAAAGTAATAAAGTAATGGAAAGTACACAATAGCAGGGCTTTCTTGGAGACAGAGGCTAAAGGTGCCCAGTTCCACAGGAAAACATGCTGATTCCCAATCATGTTAACAGGGTTCAGTGCATTAAATATAGCCCCATGTCAGTATTTTACAGATCTGCTGTGCACAATAGACAGTAATGGCTCTATAGAAGCTCTTAGGGCCTTTTATGAGAACTCTCAACATGAGAGAGTTTTTTATTCTTTTTGACAAGTTGATCCTTTAAACTACTCTAGTGAAGGGAAGAATGGAACAAGGCAAAGCTAAAATGTTAGCTTTTGCTCAGCATGTCCAGATCAATGCTAATTAAGGCAAACTATAAAAGAGAGACTGCTAGGGATTTCAAGTCTAAATGTAATTACGTGTAATATAACTATTAAAAACAGTTCAGAAAGCTTAATATTGAGTTTTAATGACTCTCTGTCTTTCTCAGACTGTGACACCTGGAGTTATATACAGCACTATCTGAAATATACTCACAACAACCCAAATTTAGACCGAACTCACCTGATTTGGGGTCTTGTTATGACAGCAAATCTATTAGAGAGTTGCATAATCCTTTTGCTGCTCTATATAGGCAGTCAGTGGAATGAGCAGAGGTGATGTGATTTCAGTAATCCATGTTGCTGAGGAAGCTTACAGCTCCATTCTGAGCTAGATGATTTTTTTTTTTTTTTTCATGGGCATAAAAGCATAATTCTTTCCAAGGTCAGATAAAATATATTGCAATAATAGAGGTGGGAAGTACTAAAGGCATTTAGTGTAGGATCAAGCCATCAACCCTGCATTATTTCCGGCAAAGATGGCACATAGCTCATCAGATATGGGAAAGTATGTTGTCTTTTTCTTTTTTTGCTGGTGTGTCAGAAATTGCTATGTACCATTCAAAGTTGGTGAAATGTTTAGGAAGGAAAACTCAAAATTGCAGACTCTGTTGACAGTTACAGTTTGCCATGGGCAGAAGACTACCTTATGTTTATGAGCCTCCCTCCCCCAGCCCCAAAGTTTTATTTCTGCCTCTTTCTTTGTAGAGAGGATATATTTTAGTAGACCGATTGATAAAATTGGGAAAAAAAGTCAAGTTTTTGGACACGCAAAGACCTTCTCCAGGTCTGACACAGAAACACCAACCCTCAGAAAGGGATCTTTATCACAGTGCAGCCGTGAAGCAAAAGGGGATGTTTTGCAGAGCTCAGGGGAATAAGGTGGCTTCTCCTGTAGGAAATGGAGAGGGAGACAGGCAATTCCTTGGTGATGTGCAATGGAAGAGTCCTCAAGGGAAACAGAAACTTTCTTACAGATATAATTTTTTAACCACACTGGCATCTGGGTTCAGCTAGCTCTCAAACTGAGGGAACGGAGAGAGAGATCAGAGGTGATGTCAGGGCTGCCACGGACGGGGCCAAGTGGACTGAGTTATGCCAGGAGAGGGTGAGGCTATGGCACTGTGGAAATTCAGAGTGGGCTGGGGGACTCTGCATGGTCCTCAAAGAAAAGCATCAATCATTACAAAAGGTTTTGCTGGAGTGCTGCCACCATCCTTCGGCAGGACAGCGGAACAGCATTGTCAGCTATGCTGAGCATTGCAGACGGTTCAGAACTGGAAATAAGTCAGCTCTTTTCCAGAGAAGTAGCGAGCCTACATCCATCGCTGCTCCTTCTGCCTTCTGGCTTGAAGTTAGACTGAGAAATTTATAAAATCAAAGTGGTCAAACCCAAATTTTCTTGAAACTCTGCAGTTCCAGTCACCAAGCATAACTCTCACAAACATTTCAAATTTAGTGAAACCATCCAAATATCAAAATTATAAAGATGAAAATGAAAAGCACATTCTAAAACAGATTATCAGTGGTTTATAATAGTCAAGAAATTTGTTTTATATGCTTAAAACAGTTACACCTGAAGACTATGTCTGGTACAGAGGATGAGATTTTCAGAAGTATCACTGACATGATCTGGCTCCTGCCAAAAGCAAACTCACTTCAGTTAACTAATAGCCACTGCCTTACAAATATATCACCTTGAATTATCATCTTTCCACTATACCAGGACATAGCATGAGTTAAAAAGCCCTGAAGACTTCTGAGCCTTGAAAGACATGCAATTACCCTGGAGATAAGTAGAGAAACTAAATGCTTTACAAATCCATATTTTTTTCCTGCTGATTGAATAAAAGGACAGCAGGAATGGCAGAGTGGGTGAAAGATGGAAAAGTATCTTTGCACCTGAACATCTGATATTCCTTTTCTTTCTGGTTTTTTTCATTCTTTCTAATCCGAGTTGTGAATTTCAGGGTCAGTACTTCAGTAAAACAATCAAGATAGTTGCGTACATGTTTGTTCAGGAGTCCACAGGTATTGAAGCAATGCTAGGTCTTATTCTGTACCTATGTTGAAATTGCAAGGGTTGAAAGAAGCCAGTGACCAGCCAGCAAGACCAAGTCAAGTGTGAGTTCCTGCAATACACAGAATCACCCACTGCAAAGTATGTCTCCACGGAAATATATAAAGGGTGAGTGTCATGAGGATGGAGCCAGGCTCTTCTCAGTGACAACCACTGATAGGACAAGGGGTAATGGGCTGAAACTGGAACATAAGAGGTTCCTCTTAAACTCGAGAAGAAACTTCTTCTCAGTGAGGGTGATGGAACACTGGAACGGGCTGCCCAGGGAGGTTGTGGAGTCTCCTTCTCTGGAAACATTCAAGACCTGCCTGGACACATTCCTGTGTAGCATAATCTAGGCGTTCCTGCTCTGGCAGGGGGATTGGACTTGATGATCTTTCGGGGTCCCTTCCAATCCCTGACATTCTGTGATTCTGTGAAATGATCTACCACTTAAAGCTGTGACATTTTCAGGACCGTTCACTCTGTCAGGTTGTTGCACTGTTTCTCAAAGACCTTGCTACTGCTGGTTACTACAAATTTGTAGCACCTGATGCAAAGGTTTTCTGTAACATGGTTTCTGGACAGAAGCACTGGAAATATTTCCAAATAAATTTCCAATGCATCTGAGATTTCTTCTCTAAGTTTATTAGCTGGGATGTACAGCACTATCACTGGGGTAGAAACTTTCACATGCCCATCTTTCACAAATACATTCTCTGCTAATACATTTTACATTAAGAAATAATTTAGTATTAAGCCAAAGATTGCTCATTTTTTTTTATACAGGTTTCATTTTCTTTCCTTGTTACATAAATCAGAAAACTCTCCCCATAATTATTTTGCTTGAACAAAGATGATGAGAGAAAATGTCCTGGGGCACTATCTGATATGCCAAGGTCACAGGAAAAAAAACGTATTCCCATGAACAATAAAGGTGATGGTTGGTCTTTTAGATTTAGTGTAATGTAGATCCAATTTTAACTGAAATTCAGCACAATTACTGCAAAATTTCTCTTATTCCTGACAGTGCAAATGCCACCAATTATAAAGAGTTGCACAGTATGAAAAATAAATAGTTTGTTTTGGAGATATGCAAAGAGGGGGGAACTGGGATCAGTCTGCCCAGCCCACTTATAACCCACATGTCACATATCCATGTGGTGGTACACTTCAGAAACTATTAGTTTTATTATATTGCACAGATGTTTTTAAGCGTTTTCCTATTACAGCTTTAACACTATATTCTGCCTGTTGATTTCCTTGTTTTCTTGTATCTTGTATTTGAATCCATCTAAAACACTTGCAAAAGTTCAAAATAGACACAGTCTGAAACATGCAGAGTAAGAGAACATACTCCAAAATCTTGGGCTAAGGTTACATAAGTTTGTGGGGTTTTTTTTTTACTATTCTTAGAAAACAAACAAACAAACAAACAAAAAAAGCCAAGGGACATGCCCTACTAATGTCATAGTAAAGCGATAAATCTGACTCCTCAAAAGTCCCTCAGATGCAAAAAAGTTCTCCACTTCAGTGACTGGAAACTGTAAAAATACCCAGTTCTACCCATGTGCTTCATTCTCTGCTGCTTTTCACATTTAACATGAATTTTCAAAAGGAGTTAATTTCATGTTTGTTTGTAACCTTCTCAAGATGACAGAATCACAATAGTTTGGGATAGATCATGAAACAAACAAAAAAAAATCATTTCCCATATTCCCACTTTCCAACACATGCCTCTGGTCAGCACTACTGATGCTCAAATCTGCCACCTGAACCAAGGCTACTGCCTGCTCTGATGCTGAAATAGGCTCAAAGAGTCCAGCTCCCACCAGATAAAGAGAGCCCCGAGTTCTTGATTAGTATATGTTTACGAGAGGATCCCAGGCTGGCCTCTCCACTACATGGGATTAGATTTTTAAAGATGATGCAAAGATAAAGTTCAGGTTTAACTTGCACACTGATTCTTGCTCTTGTTGCTTTCCTAACACTTCTGTAGGGCTAGCACCTGCCCAAAATGCTGTCATGATGGAGCCTTAGAGTTTGAGCCCTTGGACATTAACTATGGCATGAAGAGGTTGGGAGGTTGGGACTAGGAGAAATGCCTTTGGAGCAATTCACGTGAGAAAAGTGTTCCCACAATAGCACCTGCATCTCAACACCCACTGAGTCGTGCCTCTGGCTGCCCCCACCTGTCCTTGCACTTACTACGGACTGAGTGAGAACAGTCTTCCAGAAACAGAAATAAAGAAATTAAATTAGAATCAGTCCTCTACAGATGGCTCTGCCACTATAAAAGCCACCTGCTCTCAAATGAACATTTGTTTATACATAAATTTAGAACACCATAATAAATTAACACCCACCCAACAGAAATGAACTCTTCTGAGTGGTTCTTCTTTTCTCCGTGGACAGTAGGAGGGGAAAATTGCTATTTTCCCTTGAAGGCATTCACAGCAGAGATTCAACAGCAGCACAGACAGTTGAAGCATTGGGGATGGAGTAAATGTTTTCCAGATGCCAGCATTCACTCTGCACAAAAGACTTGGATAGGGTGGGTAAGTTTACAAATACTAACTTGGAGCAGACACAGAGTACCTATATCAACCTCTTAGTTACAAAAAAAAAAAACCATACAGCCAGGTACTAAATCAGTAAAGCAGTCAACCTTAAAGCTTATGCAAAAATGAAGACAGTAACAGGTGTGAGGAGGGGGATGGGGGCAAAACAGTAGTAATGATAATAAAAAAGAAAAACATGAGAAAAATGAGAAGTTTTAGCACACTGGCCAGGAAAGTGATTTGGGGTTAAGAGATTAAGAGTTTTTACTGTGAGAAAAAAAAAAAAATCATCCCAGAGCTGTTAGTCCAATATGCAGCTGAAATGAAGGCAGCAAACAAAATGTGTGGTTGCTAGGGGAATATAATATAAATCAAAAGTACTACTATAATTGCTATACACTGAAAAGAAGTGATAAGACTTCTCTGGGTATATTATACCTAGTCTTGGTTATCAAATCAAGGAAAGCTCCCATGCTCTTTCAAAGAAAGCAGTGCAGAGCAAAATGAACAGCAAGCCTGCAAAATTTAAATTATTGACTACAAAAAGAGTTTGGATGAGAATCTCACAAACAGCAAAAGACAAAAGTTGACAGACATGAGTGAACATTGGCTATTATTCACAAAAAATAAAATTCTATTGAGGTCTGTGACACCCAGAGCTTGGTTATCTATTAAATTCTTGCTCCTTCTTGAAATCAGTGAACTACACAAACAGCTCCTAATCATCCCTATGTCCACTATCTCTCTGAGATTACAACAGAAGCTGCTTCAGAGTCCTGAGTCTGTCCTGGGTAACCTTTGTAATCATTCCTAATCCATCAGGAAAGATCCCAAGTGAGATCTCATCTTACAAAAATTCAGAAGTCAGCCTTGGACCTCAATCCAAGCCTCCTTCCAGCTGAGATTTCCTGAAATACCTTGGACAAAGAATTTCATCATGACACAGTTTCCAGTTGCAGAAAGGGGCAAAGAGGACTTCCCTGTTTTCCAGGAATAATGTGACAATGAATGTTTTAAGCAACAATGGAACAACTTAAACGAAATATTACTTCACTTGAAAAATTGCCAAATTCTGTCTCCCGTGCACCCCAGACATACTCTGATAGGTTTTAGAAATAAGGAAGGCAAAATATAGAATGGGTGCCTCATGGAAAAGTCATAGGACACAGCTCTTAGTTTTCCACAGATGTACAAAAAGATAAAGAATGATCCAGAGCCATCCCACCTGACTTTTGGCCCTTGACTCAAGGCACTAGGTTGAGAACGCAGATACCTCTAACTACAGTCTATGCCCAGGAACAGTTTAGCTCAATGAGTTCAGCGATGGCCTCTCCAAAAGAGAGCTACAGTCCAGCTGCCAAGGGAGAGTTTCAACGCAACACCGTCATCACCTTACTTCATCATCAGTGCCTTGTATCAATTAGCAAGCTTCTACCCTGGGTGATCAACTCTCACAAGCTTCCTTTTCCACTGCACTTTAGGTGACCCCAAAGATCTTGGTTTGCGCTTCTTCATTTGTAACTCATATATCCTCATTAATGATATATTTGTTCATGTACTGACCTTGAGTTTAAGTATACAGTTAGTCATATAAAATGCAGCAATGTAGTTGCAAAACACAACCAATACATAAGAAAAAATCATTACTAAATGCCTTATTTCTTATTATAATAGAAATCAAACCAGAAAAAGATGTCAGTAGTCTATTTTCCTAACACCAGAGTCTTCTGCAACCTCTTTCAGCACAAGGAATGCAATGGCAAAACACTGACACTGCCTAGGCCAAGGCTGGAAGTTCTGGCACAGATGCTTGTGGAAAATGCTTCATATATTAGGTGGGAAAAGTTACTTTCCGGCAAGCCCATCAAGCCCCACTGACTACAAAAAGAGCCTGCAGGAAACTAGTCTTCTCACTTAAATTTATCAGTAAGGTTGGATGAACCTCAGCATGCAATTCTCTGCGGCAAAGAAAATCAGGTCTGTGCATCAAGTATAAAATGCTGCTTCAATCATCCAAGCTACATGTGGCAAATGGGAGAGGATCCTACTGTATGGATACGGTGGGGATGGAATTGGGCCTCTTACTACCAAAAATGATACAAATGCTAAAAAAGATCCAAGGAATAAGGCAGGAACAGGACCCAGGATCTGATAAAGTGATAGACAAACCCACACCAAGCCCAAGGAAAGAGACACACTGTGAAATTCTTGATAAAAATTCCTTGTAGTTGGTGAAAAAAAGCTCATAAAATTAACCAAAAACCCACAAGCAACTCTACCTGGAAAATGCTTTATCAAAATGCCAAAGAGTTCACATTTCTGTTTTTATTTCCAAAAAAAAAAAAAAAAAAAAAGGAGTAAATATCTCTCTGTGTGTGTGTAAAGCATGACTATTATCAAAGTAATACCATATCTTCATCAAGTATGGTAGGTACAACATGCTTACAAATCAGAACAGAAAGAGAGCTTGTGCACCAGAAACCTCAAGCCAAATTCCAGAGAGGAGACAGTGCACAGATATAGACAGGCAGACAGGAGACAAACAGGGAAAGGAATGACGGGTGGTAAAGACCAATAGTTTGAGGGATGATAAAGGATGATAGCAGGACAGTTTCATGAATGCTTACCCAGAGCACCACTCATGCAAAGGCTGAGAAGCATGGAAGTCCTTATTTGAAGATGTATCTAGGTAAACAGCTCTCAAATGTACAATCACATCTTGTGAGCATGGCTCAAACTGCTTGTTATCTGGTTTTATTCTCTTTCCTCTTTTAATTCCTGCACACATAACCACACTATTGAAAGGTATCTAAGGACACTAAGTCCAGACACGATTTTTTTTTTTCTGCCCAATAGCTCCTACAGAAACTGCTTTCCTTCTGTTTCCACTTGTGCTGTAACTGGAGTCATTTAGCAGGTATTAGTTCAGCCTGCTGAGTCACCACAAGCCCCATAGACCTGGGGCTTCGTACTAGGGTCAGTTGCCCAAGGAATCCCACCCCTCATAGCAGCTCATTAGACATTACAAATAACCCACTCACTCAAAGAATGAGCACAATCTTCTAAAAATTACACAATCCCGCTTTATCTGCCAGTCTTGAGGACACAAGTCACAAGCGATGTCACAAGAGGTCAATAACCCTGTCATGGCACAGCCAGTCCTCACAGCAATAGCTGCTCCTCACCCACAGAGGGCCAAACCTTTCCTTACAGCAGGAATGCCCACATGTTCAAAGGAAGATTTAGATACCCGATGCTTTACTATTACATTTTTGCCTCAGGAAGGCAGCATGTTCTACACGGCAGTTTCTTTACTAGTAATTTCTTTGTTATGCTGCTTTCCAGAAGTATTAAGCAGGATGCCGTATCTTCTTTATTTGCTAGTGAGCCATAGCCCTTAAAATAGTATTATATTGCTGTCTGGAAGAGCAGAAAGAAAAACAAGAGGAAAAAAAAAAAAAGTTAGCTCCGTGGGCAATAGAACTACTGAAGTCTGGTTTTCCATGACTCTATGGCTCATAACTAGATTCTCTGATGTCTAACAAGGTATTGACTCCCACTGATGCTTCTCCCTCAGCTGGAGCATTCCTGTTAATTCTCCTTTGTACGGTGCCTCCAGTTTACCAGTGAGTAAATCCACACTGCAGCATTTATACAGTGGAGGCACAAAAAGAGTATCTCTCCTCTATGAAGTCACTGATTTTCATAAAGCTTATGAGGCTTTTCATCAGATCTGGTTGATATTGGCCAGTTGAGTCAAAAAACTACTGGGGAGGAGCAGAAGAATCAAATGTGCATTCACACACACATTGTGATCATGGAACATCTCACTTCCACAGGAAACCAGACTAAAGACCTTATTCTTTTTGCATGCCATTGAACAACCATTTCCACCAGAATGAAATTATTCAGACTATATCACAGATGCAAGTTTTCAACACGCACGCTCTGCTAACTATGCTCAGTCAATGCAGAATCCACAAACTCCAGGCTCTGAATTAACATGCAGACCAGCAATACAAAAACCCAGTCTTTTTTTTTTCTGTTTCAATTCATCAGTTCAAGCAGGGATGAGCATGCTTTATTTTTCTCCCCAGATGGTTGGAAGCTGCAAAGTAATTTACCAGCCTATGTTCTTCTAAAAAATTATCATGTTTTTTCTTTCCTGGGTGACTTCTACATCCCCCGCTGACTGGTTTAATGGTACAAAGAGTTATGGAATTATATTGTTTTTATTATGTGCCTTTTTTATTTTTAAATTGCATTTTGATGCATAGTCTATCCATTCATGGGTCTTTAAAGAAGCTGTGCCCAAGTGCCTCCAATATCTAAGCAACAGAATGGTTACCTTAAAAAGACAGTAAAACAATCCAAGGTGCCTTTGGGATGCCAGTGTTCATTTCCAGTTCCTTCATTTTGTCATTCTCTAAAGATACCATGAAACTACTTCTGACTTGTGAGAGTAAATGAAGCACTTCAGCAGAGGTTTTCCTCTGGATTTTAGCCCTAGCTTGAAGCCATGCAGAGAAATCAGGAAACTGCATGATTAAGAAAAAAATTCTTTTCACTAAGGCCTCACAATATTGGCATCATCCTGCCCCTTGTCCACTAGGCATGACTGTGGGACTGAAAGAAAAGAAAAGGAAAGGGCCATGTCTTTGCACTAAAACCTAACCAGTGTTGAGGACCATTCGTGGGTTTTAGTAGAGGCCTTTAAAAAGTTAAATTGTTAACCCAGTCACAGGAGTAGTTTTGGCCCTTGTCACTTAGTTCTCCCCTAGGCAACTCCTGAGTGCGGTTTGGGAATTAACATGGGTGCTGGCCCATTGCTGAAAAGCGATCAGCATCCTTTTCGGGAGACTCCAAGAGGTTAGCAGTAGAGATGCAGCAGGCAGTTTATGCCAGATGGCCTCAGAGTCTGAAAACTGTCCCAGGCACATTTAGTCTACTGGAGTCAAGGCAGACCATCAGTCTAAGGCAACAGAAATGTGCAGGGTGTTCTGCACAGGAACATCATGTACCCTTCTGCTCCCTCTCCATAAGGACCAGGCACTACAGAAGAGACCACGTAGGGAAGCAGCAGCAGAGAAAGGAGCACTGTGCCTGGGATATCAGGGACAATTAAATCAATCCCACTAACACTCAATCCAAAAGCTACTGCCAGCAGATCGCAGAACAGCAATCTGAAGAGTGTTCTAACACGAGGAACACAGTAAGGAAAGGAACAAGTGATACCGCAGAAACACTGACTTCCAGTCAGCTGTTGGCACCCAGGTTTCAGGCCAGACTAGATAATTCAGTCTTCTGTTGACAGAGGACCAACAAACTTGGCCCAGAAGAGATCAAAACTCATTTAAGGTGATGTTCACCATCTTACCTAACACTGGAGACCTGAAGCAGGATCCTTCACCTTCACCCTTGCCAGAGTCCTCACTTGCACCAGGACCAAGAGCAGCACCCACGTTTCTCCAGAGCTCAGCTGAAATCTGTTCTGCACACTTAGGTGGACATTTCCCCCTGCAGTTCATGGTCAGCTGGGGACAGACCACTCCTGGCACAGAAAACCTCCTACCACAATTAGCAGTCAGATGTATAAGACCTCCCCTAACAAGCTGCTTCAAGCTTGTACTTCAGAGCACAAAGCACATGTGCATCCCTCAAAACAGACAGCTTGAATGCTCCAAGCTATATTTTCCTGCCATTTCTGAGCTCAGCAGCAGCAGCCAGAGGCACCCAGGTCATCCCTGCTATTCATGGCCAAGAGTTCTCAAGATCAAAACCACCCCAGGATAGCCAGCTGGGGCTCTGACGGCCCCCTCCCAGGCAGCAGTTACTGAGAAGAGCCAGTAATGTCTAAATAGTGGGAACTGGGGATCTACAAGACTCCACACTCACCTTCTGCCTGCAATGAGAGCAAGGAAAACACTTTGCCTCTGAGATTCCACATTTCATATTATTTGTTGTTTGTTTTGGGAGATGATGAACAGTAGCGATATTCTCCTAGAACAGTTGAAAAAACAACCAGCACACATCTGTAATGAAAGGCTCACACTTTAAATGTAAAGTGATCCTGTGATAGACGTCTTAAAAGATGTTTGATTTTTGCCCCTTTCTCACCAGTCTCACTTTTTGCTTTGTTTCATCTCTAGTTCTGTTCATTTGCCTTAACCACAGAGGCCAGTATAAGATGAGCTTTGGGAAACATGCCAACATTATTTAAAGATTTATCCCTGCTGCAACAAAATCCTTTCATGCTTCTGATTGCTAATTACAAGCAAACACTTTGATAGCTGTGGAAATCAGTTAACCATTCTTCCACCTTTCAAAGCACTGCATCAAACTGGTCACTACATACGAATGCATGTCTTAATCCAGTTTGATCACAACCTGGAATGAATAAACTAAGAATAGGCTGATGCAACTGAGCACACGAAAGTTGAAAACATTTGCTTACTATTTGGGACTCCATTTGTATTTGGATTAATGTGTGTGGTGCTATAAATAGCTAATTTCCATGAATTTCAAATAATGTGGGAAGCACATCTGGGATGTCAGTGTTGGGAAAGAAACATCTTTGATTCTTTACTGCAGCAAACCATTGACATTTCCATTTTAACTCGAGGCCCTAGCAGGAACTGAAACTTCTTCCTGTCAACACTTGACCCTTCCTGGAGGATTTTTTAGCCAGGGACCACTTGTGCTGGAAGAAATGCTACAGAAGCTGGCAAAACCCCACAAACTCTAACTTCTTTTTTTAACTGCATTAGAAATACTATTCACATGAACAAGTAAAACTAATAGAGTTGAGCTGATACGCCAAATTCAGCATTGCTGTTAGAAGATATATATATATTCATTGTGAGAAATACACATTGGGGATTTAATTTGGCACATGCAATTCAAGGATATATGTTAGGGTGCTTCTCTTATCTGGAATGTATTATCTCTCAGAATGTTTACTATGGATGTGCTGCCTTCTACATTGTTTTTTGTTTATCCGACAGTACATTCACATTTAGCTTCCTGATATCAGGCTTCTCATCTTGAGTTTGAATATGCCTGTGTCACACACGTACAGCTTTCCATCACAGGCAGTAAGCGTATTTATTTTATTAAATTTTACTTTGTCTTTAATCTAGCTTTCTGTAATGCTTTTTTTGCTCCAGAGACGTGTATAGCTACATACGTGCTAAAACTGTCTTATCAGAAATGGATGTCAGTGCTCAAAAAATTCTGCTTAGACTAAGAGGTGAAACTGGAGATAGATGAAGAGATATGAAGTCTCAAAACCACATTTCCTCTTCTTGTTGTGGATTTTTTTTTTTAATGTACAAACAGACAACTGCCTCATTCCTCAGTCACAGCAGTTGAAGGATCCATATGTTCTTCAACAAGAACTGGCAGAAAATTTCTACTGAAACAGATTTCCATCAGGAGAGGGCCAGGTTGAGAAAACCAGCTCTGTTTATGCAATTATGCCAGTTTTGACAAAGTTTTGGAGGAAAGATGAATTCTACTTTTCACATCAGCTCCAGTCTCAGCAGTTGGCTTATGCATACACACACAAAAATATGCATGACAGAAACAGCATCCTTTATAAATTAGGTATTCTTAAATCCTGGCTTCTTGTGTAAAAAAAAAAATTCAATGAGCAGAAAAAAAAGGGCTGGATCCAGTTATATCATTAATCACTTCTGCAGTTTTCTGGTATGAGACTTGAAGTGGGCCTCTTGATATTATGAGGGCAAAAAAAGTAAATCTCTATGTTAGATTTATGTGCATGGCAGAGTCAGGGGTTGCTTGCATGCATATCGGTGTGTTTAGAACAAGAGCAGTGCTGTAAGAAGACACAGGACTGGTCAGCAGAGCTTTGCCTTCAAATATTTCAAGCAAAACTATGCCAGCTTAGTCAACACTGAATCTACAAGCTAATGCACTGCATCACTACCAAAAGATACAGTTTCTCTGTTCTTCCCTTCACCACATCAATGCATGGACAGTCTGTATCACAGGTTCAAATGCTACAATGCTTGACTTTACTCTTCAGCTTTCAAACAGGCATTGAAGTTTTCCTGGTATGAGCGACATCTACCTAAATCCCTGAACAAAACACTAGAAACTAGAGAAGCTCCTATAAAAGGTGGCGTTGAACCCACAGTCTTAGTTCCCAAAGCACTAACCTCATCTCTAGAAACAAAGAGGACAGGTTCGGTTATTAGTAGAAGTCCTTGGAATCACCAGACCTGACCCTATCAGGTCCACACTTCCTTACTAAAAGCTAAAATGGATCTGTTAAAAAAAAAGAAAAAAAAAAAAAAAAAAGCAGCACTCAGACTCTATCAATTAAGTAACGTCTTTGGGTCAACAACCACTGAGCAAGCAACCTGAATAATTAACAACCATAAATCTCCGTAATTAACTTGAAAAGCCATACTAATTAGGAAAGTGAGAAAAGAAAGTATTTGGAACACCAGATATTTATTTTCAAAAGAGGATATACACCAGGACAAATGACAGAGGAGCACAAAACCGAGGCAAGCTAAGGAGCCCAATGTCCTCCAATTGCCCATCAGTATTTGAACCTGCCAGCTCCAAGGGTATCATTAGCCCCCGAAAAACATCAGATAGAAAAACCCAAGAATGCAAAGATGAATTCATAGAATATCATATTGGAAGTGACCTCAAGGAATACCTGGTCCTACCTTTCTTGGCTAAAGCAAAGTCTAGACAACATGGCTGAGCCATCTAAATCCTTTGTCTTAGTACTGATGTTTAGCATGCTCAGCAGGATCCAAAACTCTACAATATTGTGATCACTGTAGCCAAGGTTGTCACTAACCAAGATATTACAAAGTAGGGTTTCTTCATTTGTGAGTAGTAGGTCCAGCAGTACCTCATTCCTGGTGGGCACGTCTAACATTTGTATGAGGAAGCAGTCCTCTGGGCATTCTACGAATTTGATGGCTGGCACGTGAACTACAGCGATGGTGTTCCAACAAATGCCTGCGTAGTGGAAGTCACCCATAAGAACCATGTTCTGTTCACCCAAAGCTTGCTCAAGTGACTCAAATATTGCTTCAGGGGCCTTACCATCTTAGTCTGGAGGTCAGTAGCAGATACCTACTGTAAGTTTCTCCTTAGAGATAACGCCTCTGGTCATGACCCAGAGGCATTCACCAGGACTTCCACAATTGCTATAGTTGGCTTTTATACATACAAAAGTTAACATAGAGCATGACTCCTTCAACTTCTCCTTCTCTTCTTCCCTCCCCATCTTTACAAAATAACCAATAGCCATCCATCGTGATCTTCCAGGCTGCTTGCATTGGTGTAGATAAACCTGAGGTAGTTAGTCTTCTGTTTCTTACCTTAGGAGGCAGCTAAGGAACACTTTTTACTGCTCTCGTTGGTCTGGTTTATTCCCCAGCTGGTTGCAATAGTGGGAGCACTGTCACTTTGGACCCCGCCCCTTGAGTCCTTCAGCTTAAAGGAGTTTTACAACCTGAACTAATCCCTAATTTTTAACATATGGTAGCAGGCTGAATTATTTGATATATTAAACAAAGGACACACAACTCCTCTCACAGTGAAAAATTGCACTGATGGAAGTAAATCACCTCTTGCCTTATATACCTGCCAGTCTGCAAGCTATGTCAAACTTGCATGACAGCCCCAAGCTTCTGAGTTTACATTTGGGTTTGAGTCTGGAAAAGAGGATGTTTGAAAAATCACATGTAGATAGAGACCTCCCAACTCCTGTCTGAGAAGGTATCTGCGAATCTTCCATCTTGGCTTTCCTAGCAGTATTTCATATACATAAAATATGCCCCAAAACCATCATGTTTCAGGATGAACCAGGAAAAAAAATCTGTTGTGTAGAGCACGAACCTGATTTTTACTGGACTGCTGCCCAGGTGCTCAAAAATGACTTCACTGTGACACAGAGGCCTAAATCAAAGTACCCTTGGTACTCCTGGAGTAGAAAACCTTTCTAGTATTTTAATCTGCAGAGGCATCACTAGCTGTTTCTCTGCATCTTACCATTTCATTTGTTGAGTGACTAGACTCTGGAGTAGATCCAACCTGTCTTTCAACCCCCATGGATGTTCTCCCTCTTGGTGCCATGCAGTTGCAGCTCTCGGCACATGCATGAGCCCTCTTTGGGAGTGCCTGTTTACAAAAAAAGCACATTTCCACTAACCCCAGCAGCACAAACACCAGCAGAGAATTTGGCCACATGCAATTCTTGCACAAATAGAGACAATACAGGCAGCAGAGGATTGCTGTTTGGCAGCATTTCTCATCAGCTTTGCACAACTGTAATGAGCAAAAGCATTCAGGGACCCTCAAGATAGCTTAGAGAACTGGTTTCATTATGATGGGAAGCATTTGTGGTTTTTTTTTTAATAAATATCACCAAAATAGTTCAGTAGGTAGTGGTATAGGGAGAAAAAAAAGACAAGAAAAAAATAAAATTACAGACTACCTGAATGTAAGACACTTCTGGGATGCCTCCATCCAGTATGGAGCAAAATTACCTCATACCTGTCAATCTGAACATGGAAGGATCCAGGGTCCACACCTTGGTTTGCAGTAAGGAAACTGATTAGGACCCAGGATCAAACTACCATGCCCTCAGCCCCGTCTGCTGCAGCCAGAGTCTTTCAAGCTCTGCCTGTTAACCACATTTTCAAAGACTGATTTTTAGTTCGCATCTCCCGATTTTCTTGTATGAGCTGTACAAGGCCAGTTAATTGCCTCTGTCTGAAGTAGTCTCCTTAGCATATAAAATATCTCCGTCTCTTTTTTTTTTTTCCTGCAGTGCACCATGAAAAGAACTTTAAAAGAAAAATACAGAAATAAGTAAAAACCAAACAGGTTGTAGCTTGAGCCTTTTGAGACAGAAAGGGGCAAGATGAACTAGATGTAATGGAAAATGCTTTCCTCTTATTGAAAGGGAGACATATCTTTTAAATATCTAAATAGATGAATTCCACAGTGGAAGAAGTGTATGTACTTTGATTAGGATTTTTAAAGACTGATATGCAGCTATCTAACTTTGCTGAATAAATTACCTCAGTCTTATCTCGTGAGAGGCTAAAACCCTCCTGGAAACAGGCCCTTTACATGAGGAATCTCAGGTTGGGAACCCAAACCCATCAGGTGCCAAGACAGCAGTCAGCAGGTGCAAATATTGGCCATTCAACCTAACAAAGAGAGACCAAGATCTGAGTGCAAAAGCTGAAGAGAATAAAAAAAGGACAGTCTGACATTAGTTCTTGTCGTGAAAATCCACAAGCCCACCACAAGTGCTAAATGTATCAGCACAAACTGAACTGAAACTACAGCACAGCCTACAAATCAAGGGACAGGCAAAAATGGAACAGTCAGGACCAACAATATTTGTTTTCCCTAGGGAAAAAAAAAATCATGTAGCTTCTCCATAACACAACAAAAATTAAGGAAGTTAAAGAAAAAGGCACAGAATTCCATATGCAAATTACTATTATACCTGGAGTTTATTAGAAAATAAAACCAAATTAGACAGAACAGTCCTGATTCTCAGCCAGGCTTGAGTTCTGCTCAGAAAATGAGCTTTAATAGTAGCACAAGTGGAAAGAGTGCTAAGTATTGCAGGTCATGCAATCGCTTCTACTTGCCACTGGCACATAAAGACTTCTTGACTTGTGACCCTAGACATCAGGAACTCCACCCCTGAAGAGCTGTGAAGGGCAGATAGCACAGGGAGCTTGCAAAGTTGGCAATGTGTGGACATGCATTGTGTGATACACTGTGGCAGGAAGCGGTTGCAATGCTTGGCAGCCACCCAGAGTGTAAGAAAGGCCCTGCTGAGAAGAGCCGTACTGGCTGCAAAAATACAGCACTGCAACTCATCTTTGGCCTCAAGGTTTCACATGCAAAGGTCACCCCAAGAGGGGAGAAGAAAGGGTAGCTTTCTGCTAGCAATGGCATGCAAGAGCTAGATACCCCGTGTTCCAACCTAACTCAAACATTCCAGCGTCCTGACAATGCTGAGGCTCAACCGATCCACTAGTACTGATCTCTGGCTGTTGCAGTAGTTTCTTGGGATGCTGGAAGCTGGTGCCTACTTGAGCATCCTTAGAGCCATCTCTGGTCCCTGTGCTTTGGTTATACCCCAAAATCAAGATTAAAATTACATGTCGTAAGTTTCAGGAAAGCACCCCTGGGATGCTAAAAAAAAAAAAGAAATAAACAAAAACCCTACAGAAAAATTACAAAGAGCTCCCACCTCCCATGCAATGGCAGACACTTGTGCAGAAACCACAAAAGGTCATGTTTTAATACGTGATTAAGTATCTTTCAAAATCTGGTCCCTGCTGTCCTTGTTTCTCAGTGTCACTAACTGTGTAACTGGAATAACTCTAACTTAATGCAACGCAATCTAACAGCAATCAGTAGTTATCTGAAGAAAACCTCATTAGAGGTTTTGAGAAGCTGAAACACTACAGCAATGGAGTCCACAGAAATACGCTAAGTGATGACTGCCTCTTGCTTCACTACTAATCTTTTGCCCTCTGAGGATAATGGCTCTAAAACACAGTCTACTGAATTCTGGCAGAGTTTGAAAATAACTTTCAAATGTGTCCACATTTTCCCATAGGGGCTGATGTTCTCCCCACTGATTTTTACAAATTATTCTGTCACTTAGCCATGGAGTTATTTCTAAATGGAAAAATATATAATTTCAAAAAACCACAACTAAATTAAAACACACTCTAAATGTAACAAGCCAAGGAAAAAAAAAGACTAAAACTAGCTGTATTCCCCTAAAAATAACCTTCTAAACATTTGCTCATTTCAAAGATCTAAATAATTTAGATTTGATTTCCTCAGTATGAAAGAACCAGGGTAGAATGCTAAGACTGTTAATATTACAAGAGCTGTTAGCAATACTGACACAGCCTGATTTCTCTTTGCCATCAGCCATGCGCTGGATTAAGTCCACTGAGGTTATGACAACAAGACTAAGGGAAATGCCACCATGCTGGCATCAAAACCACATTAAGGAAGTGAAGAACAAGCCTTGGCCCTGTCTTTGAACACTTAACTAAATACCACACCTTTAATTCTTAGAGCAGTAAGGGAAGGAGAATCTGCTCTGCCAAAAAATATATGGTATCAACAGAAAGCAGTGTATTTTTCAATACAAGATCTCATTATTGATTAAATTTATTTAGAGCAACATTTACCAAATAAGGCACAGCCGGAGTAGTAGCTGACCAGCTACTACAGTTTGTACCCTGCCCTACATGGCTCCCAAAGGACCTTGCAGTCAAAGACACCAATGTGGATATCATGCTCAAAGTTACAGGCAAAGCATGATTTAACCTTTCCTGCTTTATCTACACCTGCCTTCTACTCCACACAGAGATTCATAAATCTTCTGTGCACCAATATCAGCGTCTTTGCAACCCTTATTCACCTGGACTGGCTTGGCTAGATTAACTTTTTAATTTTTTTTTTTAAAAAAAAGGTATCTCAATTCACACAAGCATCCTTTTTCTCTTGGTCCATACAACATGCTGCCTCTCCAAGGATTTCTCCATATTAAAATGCAGACATCAGCCTAAGCCTGTTGCCCGAAATACCCTGATCAGAATAAATCAAGCTTTTCTGAAACTTGAATTTTAGGAAAATACAACCGGTCATTTTTCCCCAGGCTCTGACTGCCATGCCTTGTATTATTATAGATAAATCAATCTCAGGTATGCTGATTACATGCTAGTATACAGCCATCCATCCCGACCCACAAGAAATGTCCTGGCTCTTGGGAAATGGCAGGCATAAATTTAATGCCATAACCCTTCCCAGCTTTTCTTAGCCGCACTGACAACTAATAACACAGTAGACAATGCTGATGCTACAAGAGGGATGAAATTTGACATTAGGATGCCTATATTCAGGTGCTTATATAAGCACCAGGTATCTAAACTCCTGTTATAATCCACAGAGATCTAGTCAAAAAGGGTCAATGGAATATAAGAAGCAAGTCAGGGAGTAGCCAGCCCACAGTGACCTTACAGCAAGCTTCATCGTTCTCTAAGCTCTACTGACTGTGTACTGTTGACTGTAATGGGAGCTTAGGTATTACCTCTCCAGTTCCATTGCCTAATGAAGATGCCCACCATCATTTGAGATGCCCTGACATCTCCAAGACATACTGCTGGAGCTAGCAGACACAACACAAGACCTGTGGGAAATTCATATCCCTGTGGTACAACAGTTGAAAGAATGTCTGGCACATCTCACACAGCACTAATCCAGAATAATCCTGCCCCTAGGTTATATGCAAACAGAAATTGTATGCCTAAATATTGGTGAGTTTCAGTCGGAGGACTCAACACCTCCACATCATTTTGATGGTATATTTTCACCTCTGCAGTAATGTTGGCTATAAAGCTGAGCTTTTTTTTTTTTCTTCTTTTTTTTTGTTTCATTAGATTGGAAACCTTGGAAAAAGACACAAAATTTCATGCTTAGGAATGCTGTTATATAATGGTGCTTAGGAATGCTGTTACAGCATGTGTAAACATGTAGCCAAAATGTGAAGACTCCTTTATGTTTACATATCAGAAAGAAAGAAGGTATCTTTTCAGTGATGCTCCAGTACACCCTCTACACTCACCAAAGCAACCCCTCTTTTGGCCTAGCACTAGCACTAGCACTGTCACTTGGACTCTGTGGTGCTGCTGCTGAGATCACACATGTTGGCTTTCAAACAACTCATGGGACAGTCGGTAGCTTTTCTAAAACAGAATGTAGACATACACCTTTGTTTCAATAACCCCTACATTTTATCATCTTATTTTAGTATTTGGGTGCATCCATGTGCTTCAGCCTCTGCAAAGAACAGCCGTTTCTCAGTTGGATACAATCATCATTCATATGAATTATGTTACAGTCTTAGTTAAATTACTCAGTCTGGGAATAACAGTGGTAGGACCACACTGTAATTTGCTAGCTTTCTCCTCTTTCCAATTTCTGTTTCCAAAGCATGAGAGTATGTAAGTGATAGCTTCTACTAAATAAAATATTGATTAATTTTTTTTTTCTTCTGGATGATCTCCATATCAAAAACCAAATCTAACAAATGCTCACAGGGAAGTAAGAGAGGAATAAATTATCTGTGTCGATGTCTCTACAAACTGTAATTTAAAGTGCTGGAGGTCTCATTTTTTGTACAATCACTAAAATTTTAAGCACCAGGAACCATATTTCTTCATTACTGGGTTCTTCAATAAATTTTATGCTTTACACTGAAAAGGCTTTAGAGACAATTCTTCCATCAGCACACATGAGATTTAGGCATGTTGCTTCTGCTGACATTACTGGAAGTTAGTTGTGGACATCCCTCCTGTGATTAGAACAAAACCAGAATAATGTCCCTCTCTTTCAGCTAGTTCATATCGCCTGCCAATCACAATTTTTCTGGTGCAAAATACATGCTATAAAATATAATTAAGCTACAGGAAGAAAGTACCTGAGGAAGAATAACCATTCGAGGTCACTTACAATATTTTGCTGTCAAAGACAGTTTTAATTGAGTTATTTTTATCATAACACTGATGGTGTGCAGCATTGATTACTTTCCATTAAAGTCATAAAAAAACACTGACGGTTTCTACTGTTCTGCAAAGAAAAGGGGACAAAAGAGAAGAAAAAACAACCACAAAATATTTGAATTACCACCATAAATAAAGAGGTTGAGCATCCATAAAAAAATCTCTTTCCTCCCTCCATCCTTTGCTAATATTTTCATCACCTCCATTATGATCACACACAGCTAGATGCCGTTTGAGTGGCAGCCTGAAATACATTTGTAAAAGCCCAAGTTGCAGTTATCAAGAGCCATCATCACCTTTTCATTGACACATGTGATGACATTTTGTTTCAGTCTAAATCAGTCTTCCAATTGTCTGTAAATTGGATAAACCAGCAGGAGAGTTTATTTTTTAATCCCATAAATATAAATGCCCTTTATGGGCAACAATTCACACAGATTAACAAAAAGCACAAGCAAATTTCCCTTACTACTGAATGAAAAGGAAAACTAACTGGTTTTATTTACTAGAAGCAAGTTAGCTTCTTTATGAAGTGGAATATTCAATGTCCTCCCCTGACATAAAAAAAAAAAACCCACACCAGGAGCACTGCAGGTACAAGAACGAAGCATGAATAAACCCTAAATAACAACCGGAGTGAAAGACACAAGCCAAGTGCAAATATGATCTATGATAAAGCTGTGGCCTTAGGTAATTTTAGCGGTATTAAGATAACTCAAGTGACTAAAGTCGGAAGAAATCAGAAAATATGGAGGTACAGAGCATGCAGACAGCTGGACTTAAGAAATTGAAGGATGGTCCTGACCTGCTGGGGAAGAGATCTGCAACAAGAGTGGCTTAACTTGAAGTACGTGACTGAAAAACTTCAGTGGCCTCTCTGCTGGCAGATTAATTGTGCAATGGGTGGTCAGACAAGAGGTCTGGCAGTGAAGTAATACAGTGTGTCAGGAAAATGTATTACCCCGTGGGCTTTCGTTGGGCCCCAGATGCAGCCCTGATTCATGTTAAGCAGTGGAAGAGAAGCCCTGTGAAAATCAATGCATCACACACAGAAATCAATGCTAAGCAGCAAGAATATAGAGTGGAGAATAAAGTCCTTAGTTTGAAGAATGACCATAAACCAGTGAATTAATATAAAATGTAAGTTATTTGATGTAGGGTGTAGTATTATGCTCTCTGGCTGGAAAGCCTCGTATTCAATTGAATCCTAATATGCAACTAGCATTCCTATGGCGTGCCACAATAGGGATAACACTGAAGTGAGTCCCTGCTGCTGGACCTTTCCTGGACTCGTTATTCACGAAAAAACGAACCTCCACTTAGGAGATCAGTGTTAAAGCAGTGGCAAAGTCTCTGTGTGAGGTCATTATTGAGCAAAATCTGACTTGAATAAAAAAACTTCACTAAAAATCTGCAAATACTAGGATGTTGGAATGCTATAGGGAGGTCCCAAGAAAATTCAAAAGCCTAGAAGCATAAACTAATATATCATACACAAAAAAAAAACCAAAAAACATTTGGTGCATCTGCTGCCCTAAGTAACAGTAAATTACCAGCAGCACACATCTGTCTGCCATAATTTCAGCCTCTTCCTAGCATTCCAATTTTAGGTGCTATCTGCAAATAACCAAGTTATCTGACCTCAAAACATTGATGTCCTGCTCCTTTTCAACTTGCTAACAGATCTGAGAGGAGCCCAGCACCCACCGCTTTTCTCAGTCCCCAATCCTCTTCCTGGGGCTCACTGAGGACAAACCTTGGCTTTGCTCCAGAGTATTTGATTCTGCTTACTTGAAGGCACAACACCTAGAACTGTTAGTGTTTAGTGTTATGGTGGTGTAGGGCTGTCGGCTGGACTTGATGATCTTAAGGTCTTTTCCAACCTTTATGATTCTATGACTCTATTCTATGTTCTGCGTAATCTCTTTTTTAAATTAACAAAGTTTTAATAATTTTAACAATCTTTCTTTCAAGTGAGCTGAAACACAGATGTGCTCCTCTCTTCTCCAGGTGCTCTGTGCTTGCAGCATGACTCGCTCCTTTGGGTATGCTTCCCTCCAAGGTCATTTTCTGGAGCAAAGTTTGCAAGTCACAGTATAGGGACTGTACAATTTCTTATATCTCTGTCCCACCTACTTCTTTTTTCCTTCATTCCAAAGGAGAACATGTTCTTAATGACACTGAAGTTTGCTAAACTCTCAGATTTTAAGCACAATCACGCAAGGTCAACAGTAAGAAAGGGAACCTCACTTAGTAGGTTGCCAACTTATTATCTTTCACCAAAGAGCTCACAGACCATGCAAGGGAAGTTCTCATCCTTATTTTTACTAAGAGAAAAAAAAACAACAAACAAACCACAAAACAAAAAAACAAACCTAAAGCATAGGCAGAGGTGCAACTATCACTGACTGCTGTAAGGTCACATTAGGTCCCCAAGATCATGCTTATGCTGGGAGGTTAAAAGCAGACTGGAGAAGGTTTTCTTAAAGGCAGTAATGTCTGGCTTTGAAAATCAGCTAGGTTCCACAAAAATGTGACAATATGAAGATGTAAAGCCTAAACCATTTGGCCAGTGTAACCCAGCGTATCTCAGGGCTTAATACAGGAATCTGGACATTCCCCTCAAGCGTGAGCACAAGTCCTCTAGCCAAACTTTTTTTCTGGCAATGCCAAAAAATGCAAATCAGCACTGTCTATATCTCGGTAAATATGTGGTAAAATCAGTGCTAATTGATAATCAAACAATTTCATTCACACGCACAAAAAATTAAATAGATAAAAACCCAGCATGTCAATCTCTTTTTCTGTTCCGGAACCAGCATAAAAATCTCCAGCATAATGTAAAGATCAAAAATATCAAACTCTATACAGACTAGCCATGGGAAAACTGCATGAGAATAAATAAAACACTAGATAAGTAAATGAATTAATAAAAGTAAAATGACTTTCCTATGTTTACTTGACTGCACTAATACAGAAATAAGCCAAATGTGTTCTAATGAACAAGAAATTGAATCTGAAGCTAAACTTTTCTTTTTTTTTTTCTATAGCCTAGAGATCCTTTGTACTTTCACTGAAGTTATGGCCTCAAGTGATCCATACAGCATTCACAGTATCATATATCTACTTTATTGGGAAATATAATAATTGAAATGCTAAAATAAATCTTCTTCCTGTTATCTGACATAAGTGTTAGAATATTGAAATGGCTAAGTTAATTTATTTTGATTATCAGCCCAATGGTCTTGGGATTATAAATTAACCTTACAATTTTGACAGGGCTTCTGTCTATCTAACGCCTGAAAACATGGTTTATTTAAGCACATATTGTGCTAAGATTTTTTAGGGTTTTTTTAAATTCTAATCAATCAGTTCTGGTCAATAAAAAGCTAATATAAAATGGCTTACTGTTAAACGACATCAGCACTCACACATTTGCTCTGTCCTGCACCAGTTAAAAAGCCATTGCAGGCTCCAGTTATGGCACTCAGAGCTCCGTCTGCATTTTTAAAGCACCAACTGCTAGTTAATTTTGTTAGCGTAAACACACAATAAAATTTTATGGTGTGTTCAGCTCTCATTAAAGATGACAGACAGTAGCAGAGAGCAGCACCCACAAATTAACAGGGAGCAGGACAGCTCTGGCATCACTGATCCCCAGAGATCATTCAGACTCGGAGCTTGGGGTACTACTGAGATACAGAGAACAAAACCCACGCAGCCCTACCATAATGATCCTAAAAAATACTTAGTAGGGGCAGAATGGTCCTTCTCCAGCCCCTTTCCCACACATCCAAAACTTTACAATAACAGCTGTTCTAGGCAAAGTACACCCCTGCTGGTGCGTCGCTGGCACAAACCTCACAGGTCCTCTTCCTCCCCATCACCCAAAATAGCCTGGACAAGATGTTCCATCACCAGGGCTAGAGGAGCCTGCTCTTCCCTAGGTTGCATCTTGCAGTTGGATTCCCTCCATCTGAGGAGGAGGTGACCTGCCAGGATGTTTTTGATCACTCAGGGCACTTACAAAGTCAGCCTGGCAATCTTCCTTTGTCTTCAGTGGGGTATTTGAGCCCTTTACTGAAATTTCTAGTCTTAAACCTGCCATCATTCTCCTTGCAAAGTTTCCTGTTAATGGGAAATTTACAGGACAGCTGACACTTCGACACTCCCAGGAAGCACACAAGGGCCCTAACTGCCAAAAAACATCGGGTAGAATTATAGGGAAAGTAGATTTAATTGCCTGAAATCATACAATATCTGGTCAAGAACTTCTCCCAGTCATTACTCCTAAAATCCTTGAGGCTGGATTGCTTAAGGTCTTAGAAATTTCTAAAAATATTTCCATTTACATCAACAGAAGCAAAACTTCTCTCACTAATTCAGCACTTTCACCAGATAACGTCAACTGAAAGCTTACAGTCTACAAGAGAGAGAATGTGATTAAAAAACCCAGTTTCAAACACTTTCTCTGAAGTTCCCTGGCATTTCGTCTTGATTTAGGAGTTCACTGTTCCTAGTTTTGACAGGTTTTGCCTTCCTCTGCTGCTCTGTGAAAGATTCTCCACAAAGGAGAAAGAAGATACAGGATCTATAAAAAACAGTATAGGGTAAAGAGTTAAATCAACACTGCGCGGTTCCACTCCATGTGCAAAATAAAACCTTGCTCCTTAAGGCACTAAACTAACACCTGGGTTCCTAATGGACACTTTTCTCCCCCTTCTTTGCCCACAGTTTTTTCCTGCTGATGCCTACACTAGGCAAGGAGGCAAGGGGTACGCTGGTGGGATGTTGGGAGTGCATGGTGGTGAGACAGCTGGCTGTTAAACAGCCAATGGCTAGTATTGCCTTCATTTTCCATGGTAGAGAAGCTCAGCTGCAATCTATTCTCTCTATCTAGCCTGCAACTTTCACAGAATTTAAGATCATTATTATTCTGTTAAACTTGACACTCACACCTTACTTCACTGTCTGTAAATCTAGAGTAATTCTCCCCCTCTGCCAGTTTTTTGCCTCTTACTGTCAAACCATAAACACTCTAAAGGCAAAGCCATTTCTGTCTGTATGGGCTTACAGCATCCAGCAGTACTGGCCTTGATCTCCTCTAGGTCGCTCACACAGCACTGCATTAGACTACTCTGAAAGGTTAATGTTTTGAGATGGAAGTCTAATTTCTAAGGGACTGCCCTCTGAGCTGGGCTGGATTTTGAAGACAGTTGACTGATCATGTTTTAAAGCCCTGACAGCTACAACAAGTCCTACTTTAATACTTATTAGGTGTGGAAGTCAACCTTGCCTTCCCACTAGAGTATTAAAGTTAGACAACTTGAAAACATACTTTGCTGTGTCCATACATGGTAACTTACCATACACAATAAAATGCAATGCGCAAGTAAAAATGAATTCGTTTCTGCTTCAGTGGTAATACAGAGGAGCTACTATAGCTTTCTTATCTTCATTTTCTGCATCCAGGAGTACTAGAAATGCAGTGGCTCTATTGCTTCAATAACTTCAGAGGTATTGAATATGTCTGCAATTAAACCAACTTAAATAAGTAGTAATTCAACTGAAATCAGTGGAATTTGCATGAAGGGAATAGTTCATGTGAGAGAGAAGAAAATTGGATTTACCCAGTGTAGATGCAACAATACCTTATTAATTGTTTAAAGAATAAGCCATTATAAAAAACAAGCTCTCTTATATCCTGATAAAAGCACATTATTGACTTGTCGACCATGACTGTACGAGTGCTGCACTACCCCTTTAGATCAAGGCAACTTCCTGCAAAGATTCAGTTCTAGAGGAACACCCCACATCAGTGATTTGCTTTTTTATTGATTAATTTTGCTCTTTTCAAAACAATGGAAGAGCAACCAAGGGTACAATCAAAACTGTAATTCCAATTCAGCTTAACTGAGTGCACTTTACTTTAACAGAGACTTTAAATGACTCAAGTTGTTTTCACATCCACTTTCTTACATGCCAATATAGTTAATTAGTAGAATTGTCTCTCGTTTAAAAGAAAATCCCCCCAAAACTGTCCAAATGATTTGCTGTTATCCACAAGCAGTTATTATTGCTGATCAGGTTACAGTTAATCGGCCAGATGTCCTAATCTCAAGACTTTGACTCAACAAACATTTCTTAGTGGTTATATACTTGAAACTGAGAGAGGAGGGCTAGTTAGTACCTACTATAGTCCAAAACATGTCCTGTCAGCCACATCGAGAAAATCCATGACAGAAAACCATACCATTTGCTCAGGTTTAACTCAAAGTTGTTTCATTTTACCATACAGTCTGACTGACTCTCATCGCTCCTGTTGGGACAGGAAAACACTTATCTCCCGCCCACACATTAGGATTGGAATCGGGACAAGGTTAAAGCCTAAATCCACAAAAAGATTTAAATGTCTAATAAAACATCACTGCAATTTAGGTAGCAAAATTACTACCTTATCCTTAGAAAATAAATAAGCTGTTTGGGTACCATCAGTGATATGCTAATGGGGCCATAAGCTGCAGATGAATGTAGGCCAAAGAAGTTGTACGGGCATCTCACAGGACAGCAGGTCCCAGAGTTAGAAGACCTGACCCAGAAGACATACACTGAGGGTGTGAAAGGCTGAGCTCCACACAAAACATCTACAACATCTGTAGTCATTCAAAAATGTGATCAGAGAGATGTTGGAAGAGACTGAATCAGCAGCAGTGTTGTGCCAACCAGTATGCACTAATGTACAGCTGAGGCTCCTGTGCAAAGCTAGGAGTGTAGACTATAGCCTCCAGACTGTGCATGTCAGCCAATGGTTTGGCTAAATGCATTTTCATACAAAATAAAGACACGGTGCATCCCCCACTCCTCAGAAGACGCTGTGGCCTTCTCTTTTCCCTGCTCTGAAGAACAGCCCCACACTCCGCGCTGGTCCCATCTACAGGAGGAGAGATGAGAGGGCTCTTGCTGTGGAGCAGCCTGTCTCCTGCTGGAGATCACAGTCCCTCAAAGAATGGGAGCTAGTGGGCCTCTGAATCCTCACCAATACTCAGAATTGTAGAACATCAGGTTGGAAGGGACCTCAAAGATTGTCTTGTCCAACCTTAAGGTCAAAATCCTGGACAAATCCTACTCCATGGGATATTTCCTTGAACACTGTGCCCAGATGGAAGACCTCAAATATAATTGTTTCTGAAGAAATAAATTACTCCCAATGTTTTCTGTAGATTTTCCTTCCTCGAGACAAAGTAAGGAGTCCCAACATGAAACACAGTACTTCCTCACAACATCTTCCTTGGTACTAATCAAAGAAAAAAAAGGTTAAATTTAAGACAGAACTTCCAAGCCTTGCGTTGGCTGACATAGTGCTCTGGACTGCTGAATAAAAGCCAAAAGCCAAGAGCTGCAACATGCACTATTGAAAAGTTCAAGTTCCCATGTGGAGATAGCCCTCATTAATTCCTTCAAGAAAAGTCTAAATGTGACAGGTCAGAACTGAACCCCAAATTCTTATGCCAAAATCCAAATGACTTTCCAATAACACGCACTTTCTTAATCAGAGTTGAAGCCTGCTCCCAGCCCACACAAGGGAGGTGGTTGGTTTCGTACAGATTCTCAGTGGCTGTAGGGCTCATCACCCCAGCGCATCAGAAATGTTCCTACGATGAAACTCTTCATTACAGTGCTGAGGTGAATCCTCTTGCCTTCCTCCCACAGATTGTCTTAGGAAATGCAATGGGATTAGTCACAGGCAAGAAAAAAAAAAAAAAAGAGCATTTGAAGCTGTATGTATACAAACTATTTCTCAAAAATAGTTCTCTCTAGCCAATAAATCACAGTCTTTCAATGGAAGTCACAAGTGGCTTAGAGCTAGATCTTGGCTAAAAACAGCTAAAGAGTTACATAGAAATGTCAAAAAAAATACACATTTTAGTTACTAGAGTTTGGAATTGCAATCAAGCTATCTACTTAAGGGCTTAAATTGTATTCCTCCTTTAAGATGCTCCCTCCTCTGCTCGTCACAATTCTGCAAAGATGTAAATCTTGCCCAGAAAATTTGAAGTACCCATTGCCTAGCAAGAGGAAAACTCAGAGAGAAACCGGGAAGAATAGCAACCTTGCCCCAGAAAGCTGCAAATGCAGCTCCTTGATTCAACATAACACGACAACTTATTTTTTTGGCTGAAAAAAACCAAACCCACCAAGAATAAGTTGTTGCATGAGCAGTGGAAACAACAGTGTTTGATTTATCATGTATTTCTGTCCTGTATTATTTGCTCAACCCAAGCCCTCTTGCAAATATCCCACCCCTCACCCATGGCTGCCTCTCTTCCACCATAAACTTCCAGTTCCCCTGGAAGTTCCTTCTGTACTCCTTCCTTTCTCTCATTCCCTCCCACTCTTTACACAGCCTGCAATGGGTAAAGGACAGCCCATGATGCAGGTACAGCCATGTGCTGACTGGGTTGCTGGAACAAGGAAAGGAGATATGGCAAGATTTCTCATTGCTTCTTCCTCTACTCAGGTATTAAACATTCATTCTTTCCTATTAAGAAACATATTTCCATGACACTTGTAGAAAGCTGATATCTGTGACATTTCTGTCAATGTTGATTAAAATAGACCAGTGAGTTCAAGACTTAAGGGACTGGGAAAGTCAGACAAGTCCTGTTTGTAGGTATGTTATTTTGATTTTTCTTATTTTTTTTCCTGCTGTTATTGTTCATTTATTCTTCAAGAAAAAAAAAATAAACATCACACAAGCATTTCTCTGCTTTGGAAGTCAGTGTCACAAAAAGCTTGGCTATTCTGCCTCTTGTCTACTTCGTCATGGGCCTCTTACAGATCAATTATTTGTTTTTTCAGCCCTGTTTGATACACTCAGATTTTTGAACCCTGCAAAGCTTCCTTGCAACTGCATCAGTCATGCACAAAACTTTGTGTTTAATTAAAAACCTCCAAACTATCAATCATGTCAATCTTGTGACTTGAAAAAATATATATTTATTTCCAATGAAAGAAGTATCCACATCCTACAGCATTTGAAAATAAGACAAAGTTTCCTTCAAGACAAATACAAATGTATCAATTATCGTGTGCTAAGAATATAAACATTTGAGCCCCATCTGCACTAAAGTGTTAGGTCAGTGACTTGATATAATGAATTATTACTGATATTCAATAACTTTAGCTGTTCAACCCAAAACTCGAAGAAAAACAGAAAGCCCAAAGAAAGGAGACCAAACATTGAAATTAAAGGCAAGATTCATGGCAGACCGTCAATTTAAGGCCCTTGAACTATGCAAAAAGCTTAGGCATGGTTTTAACCTCAAATATATGATTAGTCATGGAGCTAAGTAAATAATTTCAGCAGACTCATCTAATCTGTTTGTGTACTTCCACACAGCTCATCATGTCGCATCTTTTAATACTCACATAGCCTTATGATTAGTGGGTTTAATCCTACAAAGATCATATGAGGAAAGGAGAGATAACAGTATTCACTTTACAGAAGGAGACGTATGAGGTAAATCTCTGTGCCTAAGAGTTTGTAGAATCAAGACAGTGCTGACTAAACATGAAGCACCCAACCAGGTGAGCAGCAGCACCAACATTTCAAATAACACTATGACGTCTATCTAGAAGATGAAACACGAAGAGGTAAGACAGAAGTTAGCACTGCACCATTTCTGGTAAAATGTAAGTTTTGCATTTCTTCAACATGCATCCCTCTACCTAATAAGTAAATATATCACTTTACAAAACACTAGCCCCAAAAAAAGCATTTGAAATCTTTGGGGTGGGGGTAATCCACTGTAAAACAGAGTGCAAAACACTTCAGAGAGTTGTAGAAGGAGTATCAACAGAATTGTCAATAAGAGAGCACAAACATCTACTCGACTAGTTTTCATTCGAGTGTGTGTCAGTGTTGTAAAGGCAAATGCAAGGGCCATGTTCGTTACTATCAAAAACAGGTTAATATAAATTTGATCTGGATCAGGTGTGAGCACCCAATTATATTTCTGTTGAATTCAGCAGAGTACAGAACAAGGTGTTTTATCCCAGTTATTTATTATGCTGGCTATACAAACACACTGTGGCAAGAAGTGAAAGCAGTAGATACAGATATACCTGATCCTGAGCTACACACCAGCACCAATTTTTACCCCTGAATCATTTTAACCCGTTTGAAGCAAAAAGCCTGACTTTGGCCCGTTCCAGCACTTGGGGCTGCGAGGCCTCAGCATCCTCGGGTCCCAGCCCAACAACTCCCCGAGCCGCAGCCCAAACGAGGAGGGAGCGCAGAGAGCGATACCTGCCGGCCCCGAACACCGTTGCGAGGAGAGGTTCCAAAACCTGGGAGCCAGGAAAAGATGCTGAACTTCGCGAAGTGATGGGCAAGCGAAGAGCGCAGGGGGTTGCCGCCCGGAGCAGGGCGGGGAGGGGGCAACGCTCTCAACTACAGGTTTCGGGATCGGGAGCAGCGGAGAGGAGGGAGGAAGCCGGGCAGCCCCGCCGTTGCCCTCCCCACTGGGCTGTGCGCCCCGCGGAGCCTCCGCGGCCAGTCTTACCTTGGACCCCTTGCCGGAGCAGCGGACGTGGTTGCTCACCCCAGCCGTCTGGTTCATGCTGGGGCCGGCGGGAGGGCAGGAAAGTTGGGCTCCAGGCGCTGCACCCCGCGCAGCCTCGCCTGCGCACCCGCGGAGCAGCGGAGATGGGGGTGGGAAGAAGGAGAGGACGGCTTACCCCTGCACCGGCAGTTTGCCCCCGTCCGCCGGGGTCTGCGCGTTGGCGGCGCTCCCGGCTCCAAAACAAAACCCGAAACACCCCCCTCCTGCCCCCCCCCTCCCCGCTCCCCGTACGGTTTTCCCTCCCCCGCCCTCCAAAGCGGAGGCGAGGCGAGCCCTATTCTGCCCGCCCCACCACCCCCCCTCCGCCCTCCGGGACCGCCGCGGCAGCGGGGAGGGCTCGCCCGGTCTGTTCCGCGCTGCTCCGCGGGACGCGCTGTCCCACCCCGCGGTGGCCCCGGAGCCCGGCCCGGTGTCGCCCCCAACTTCCTCTACCGCCTCAGGGAGCCCAGCCCTCCCAGGAGGGCTTCTCACTTCTTCAACGTTATTTTGGTTTAATCTTCCCCAGGTACGGGCAGCGGGAAACCGCGTTAGAAACTGTAAAGGTTCCCACCAGGGTTGGATTTTAACCCGCTGGTGCTTGAGGTGGTTAGCCCAGCTGTTTCGAGTGCAATAAATGCTCAGTTCTGTTTTGATTGACAGATGTTTCCTTACTACTTATATGTGGGTGTTAGTTTTTTGCATAATTCTTCTTCCAAGTGCGCTAGAGTTCAAGGATTTTTTTGTTGGTTTTGTTGCTGTTTTTGTGAAATAAGGGCTGTGCAGCTGACCCTGCTTTTCTGGTAAAAATTCGGTGTCTAAGTTTTATGTTTGTTTGTTTGTTTGTTTGTTTTAACAAATAAACAATAACAAAACCCATGTCATGAAGCATTATCCAGGTATTTTCTCCTATCCCCCTCTCAAGCTCAGCCCACGAGGCCAGACACTGCTGCCTCTGTACTTGCAACGCAAACTGTGAAATTCTGTGAACTCCCAGAATAGAAAAAAAAAAAAAACCCAGGCAAACAAACAACAACAACAAAAACACAACACCCAACTCACCTTATGTCTAAGAATATCTGGATAGCCAAGGCTAAAAGCATCCACATTTCATCTTATCAAATCAAGGTGTTTTCTTAGGGATTAATCTGTCAGAATATATTGTTTCAAGTATTTTTGTTATGTTTCTACAGCAGAGTTAAAAACCTTAAAATAAATAAAATCTTTTCTGGATGTTGTTCCCTTTTCAGTTAAGAAGTGCTCTGGTTACTCATCAGGCAGCAGATCTTCGGAGAATCCCAGCTCCATCATTTCTGAAGTTTACATATCCCATCACATACTTAACTGACTGTATCTCCCAGCCCTGTGGCTAAAATGGTTTTAGAGAGACCACCATGGAAGGAGATAGTAGAAGAAATCATCATTAAAGGTAGACTCAGTTAGAGCTATTGACCTGTCAGCTCCAACACAGGAGAGAGGTCCCAAAGCCACAATGTAGTGTCAAACATCCCTCTTTGGCAGCAGGTCACGCTGATTTTGAAGGAAGAGCAGACAGCTAAGGACTGATTTGGTGAGACGAACAGGTCCCTTAGGGAAGAAACCATCTTTTCAGGGTCCTTCCTCTCTAAGGAGCTCTCCTATTGTAATGACCACACTCTGCTCCTTAATCTTGCCGTGTCTGCTCCCCATGCTTTGCTAAAACAAGGTGTTTAGCTCAAAAGCGTTGCCAATAAGTTCCCCTCAGGGACTAGTGTCCCCCCAAATTCCATGGCAATGGGTGCTGACACCCTGGCTGAACTCTCAAGCATGCTCAGCCCCAAATGCCACATTATTACTACTTCCTGCTACAGTCAAGTGACAGCTTTTATTTTTTCCGTACTGATTAAAATGTAAAGTTTACTGTTCTGACTGCTCCATTCAGTGATTTGGTTTTCATATCTTCCCAAGCAAAATGTCTGCTAATAAATCCAATTATAGACTTGGAGTTACATATTTGATGCTCCGTGGTTGCATTATATTCTCTTGGTATGGTTTGTTGCACTGAGACATGCAGAAGTCCATGGAATTATTTGCAATTGGAGAAACATACAGGACAATTTTTTTAAAAGACAATAGGCAAGCAAAACTTCCCAAAGAGATCTTAAATCCATTGCAAACCCTTCTGGACACTGCATGGAAAAGGTGAAAAATCTAGACTCTTGTCTTACCTCTAAATGCAAATTCTTAAGGAAAAAAAGATAATTAAAATATTCCTGTCTACACATTCTTTCCTGCACCGCAAACTCTTTGCATTACAGTGACTGATCATGGGATTGTTGCCTCAGGCTTGTTTATCACAGCTTTGTCCTGAAGCAACGCAGGATATGAGAGACCCCTCTCCACTACCCTTTCCAAAGAGCAACCTCCTCTTCGTTTTGCAGCCAGTATATTAGAGCAAGCAGGGAGTCTATTTTCACTACAGGGCACATTTCATCCTATGTCCTGGCAAAAGAAAAGCCAGGGAAATTCTCCTGCTTCCTCTAATTTTTCCAGTTAATGCCAGTTCCACTCATGAGAATCTCTGTTCTTCCCTAAACCAAGACAAACCTCATGGCATTGGACCCCCCTTCTATATAGGAAAGGGCAGCTTACAACTGTGAGGGTGGAGAGAGCTCACAAGAGAAGGCTTTTACTTTCAAAAATACGAGTAAGCATGTTGCTGTTCACTAACCCCTGAAAGGATACTGCTGACTGCACAGTGGAAGTGCAGCCTGTGAAATTTGGAACCTGAATGCACAGTGGAAGTTCAGCCTTTGAAGTATGGGAGGAATTGATTCAATTCCAAATTTTGCCCAGGCATCTCTACGTGATCCTGGGGGAAAACCCACCATTATCCTCCTTTGTCCTTCACTGCCCCTTCTGCACTGAGGAAGATCTCACCTCTACTCATCCACTCGCAACTTCCATAAAGAGGAGGTACCCAAGCAGTCCTACGGAGTCTAGCATAATTTGGCCCTTGTTTCAGTAAAGGCCCCTAAATACTGCAGAAAAACAAGTGTAAAATCATTACAGTCTGTTGTTCTTTAAACTGAAGTGCTTTATATACCTAGAAAAGAACAGACAGTGCCAAAAACAGCACAAAGTTTTTGAGTGCCTGTGAGAAAAGCAAATGATTTATAGATTAGTATTCGTAGACCGTTCAGTGAAGTGTGAAGAAACAAGAATATATTGTACTATAAGCTGTAGCATATAAACATCCCTTGGCATTTTACACTTTGAAAAGGATTATACATAAGCCCAGCTGAGAACAGTATTAAA
Organism: Trogon surrucura; assembly: GCA_020746105.1. Lineage (NCBI taxonomy): Eukaryota > Metazoa > Chordata > Aves > Trogoniformes > Trogonidae > Trogon > Trogon surrucura. The sequence continues at coordinate 52,654,512 of CM036622.1, forward strand.
AAGGAATCTCAGTCATACTTTTTGGGAACATTTAGTAAGAGAGCTAATCTGTCTTTGGAGCTGAGCTAAAGCTATGCAAAATGGATACGAGGAAATTCACGCAATCATGACCTAGGATTTGAAAACAAAACAAAATTTTAAAGCCAAAATTATGACATAAAATTTAATAATTTGTCAAATGCTTTTTGGAGTTCTTCATACTTTGCAGATGAACTCTGTCAAAATGGGAGAAAATCAAATCCTGACTCCTAAAGTTGGTGCTTTTGGAGAAACATACAGTGTGACAAAACTCAAAACAGCGGGACTGGCAACACTATTAAATTCAACTAGTTTCAAGTTCCAACTCTTATTTGGATGTGGACCTTTGAAACAACCCTCCATGTTTAAAAATTCTTCCCAGGAGTCTGTGGAGCCTGTTTTGATCTAAATTTGAGCTGCCTGAGGCCTGGTATCACTGCTCTGTGACCTCCAGGGGCTTTTTGAGTTTCACAATAATATGGCAAAGACACAACACTTCTCATTTCCTTCATTGGTATTTTCAATAGAAAGCTGACTGAGATAGTCTAACACTTTACCACTCTGCAATTTTGACATCACTCGTGATTTAACCAGTAAGGTATATCCATTTTGCACAGGTCAAAAGCCACAATACAGGGCCACAGAAAGTCTAATGTGATCTTGCGTTTGTACAAAGGTTGAAGTGTTGCAGAAATCATCAAGGTTCATCTTGCTCTCCACCTCGGAATAGGAATTACATTAAAAGCCTGGTTGAAGGAAAACGCTTAGAAAGATGAGTAGTCAACATGCAGTGATTACGGAGAAGCTGAGAGCACAGGAGACAAGGAGGATGTGAAAACTGAGACCACGGAGTGCTAAAGAACACAATTCTAAAAATCAATGCAGTGATGGATCAGGAATGAATGCAAAAAGCACAGCACGGGAAGGCTATAATTAGATGATTTAGTCATAGCCAGGAGCCTGACTGAGCTTTTTGAATCCACTCAAGTGGACACAGTTAATGCAGAGTTTGGCTTGGTCGTTACAGTTCTTCTCATGACAACCACATGCGGGAGGTTCAGAGAGTCTATTATGACCGTATGGGTAAAAAACCACCAGTATGCACAGGGGTCTCTCACACTTTGAAAAATGATGCCTGCAGACAAAGCTGAGCATCTCCTGTTGTACCTGTGCTTCTGGGACCACTGTGGACTCAGCAAAATGCTGTAAAGCAGAAATAACCCCACCAACATCTGGACCTGTTCCGTCCACACTCCGTTTGGTGGCTCTGCAGTGAAAGTGCAAAGAGCCAGTCTCTCACTTTCCTTTCACTGCTACCAGTAGTGGAGGTTAATCAAAGCTAACGTAATAATGGGGGGAAATGCCAGTGTAGAGTAACACTGGCATGAACATTAAGGCTTGCCACAACAGAGATCTCTCTTTGGACTTTCAGGCTTTGTGAACAGACAGGGGAAAAGAAGAGTTTTAAGTCCCCCAGAACCTTGATCATGAGAAGGAATCTTTGCTCAGCAGACTCCATCAGTGTATATCCATGCAGACTGTAACTTAGAGTGAATGCTCAACCTGATGCTGTCAGCACAGATTCCACCTTGGTTCTGTATCCTCCCCCTAAGGAGGACGAATTCCAGTACTGAAAGGAGTGAATTCAGAGCTAGCTCACAGCACCTCTGCAGTCCCTTGCAGGCTGCAGTGCTGACTGGTGGCAAAATCGTTCCTGAAAGAAGTTGACTCAGTGAGAATCTGAGAAGTGGATGAGAGCCAAAAAACTTTTCCACACTTTTCTGGTATCATTCTTTGCTTAGTGTACTCATAGCAGCTCTCATCTTGACCAAGTCCATTCTATGTCCTCAGCTACATTTTCCAACTCCTTTACCTGGCCTCTTCTTCCTCTAAGATGTGATGGCAAAAGGGAGCTTAAGCAGCAAGCAATGATTAATGCCATAGATGCTGGACCCCTCTGCCTTTCCCTGCCTGCTTATCTCATCCCACTGTACAATTCAGGAGAAAATGGTAGCTCAAAAACTTGAGCACAAACATGGTGTCTAGGATCCAAGCTATGCTTTTGACTCAGCTGTTGATCCACTGAGTACTTTCAGCTCCTTGGATCATCCACACTTTCAGCTGCAGGTAGCGGAGCATCTTCTTTAAGGCCCTTGAAACACGGACAACATGCTAGATTTAGTAAAGGACTTTAGTGGAAGTGAAACACCCAAGTTAGAATATAGACAACCTCACTTCTGCATTTTGTAGCTCCTACGGGTTCCTAAAATTCACTGGGCACCAGGAATGTCCAGAAAGCTCCAGCTGAGGCACTCAACCTGCATCCCTTGAAAGCTGTAAACTTGCCCACAAGAGAAAACTGTGTTTATAAGGCTTGAGAACACATGTCCAAGGAGAACATCATCTATAGTCTGATGCTAATGATTTTTTCGTAGTATTTCTGGGTTTTGTAGCTGCTTCTGGAACTGCCTTTTATTTTTTGTTATGCAGCTGCTGGGTAAGCAGTCCTTTGGCCAGATGTGTGAACACTTCCAGGTGAATACCATAACTATTAGAAATATTTTAAGCATGGCATTATTAAGTAGTAATTTACTCATTCCATTTAGTTTACAAGGTCTCCTTATAGAGGAAAGTTATTCATCAGTCCCACTCTAGCTCTCACTCAAATTTATTTATACTTAATGGCCTTTGAAAGACATCTCTCCACATCAGTTTCTGGCACAAGAATATATATGGGATATTAAATCACATCATGATACATGACATGTTACAAAAATACTGCATAATTTATACAAACGTAAGAAAAATCATCCAATAAACTCTGCCATCAAATGTTCTTGAGGCTAGGTTAAGGCTACATGAGACCTTTTCATTTAATAAATCAATGAGAAATAATTTTACTCAGATCTCACCTATCCAGAAGCAGCAAGCTGTTTGAAGCAGATAAAAGATTGGTATATCTGCATTGAAAATGAACGGTATCTATCTAGTTAAAGCTCTAGCATTACTTTTCATGAGGGTGAGGGATTTCTGTGGCCATGCCATAATTCTGCCGACCACAAGATGGTGCAATATTTTGGCCAAGCATAGGATGGGTGACACGTTCAAAGTGCATGGCTGACCCTTGCACTGGCCACCACTTAGATGTTTGAAACTTCAGGTCACTTTTGACAGCTGTCAAACAGTGTACAAAATCCATAGGAATGAGGAAAAAAAAAAACCCAACAAAAAAAGCTCTTGGCAGATACTTTTTTAGAGAATATTTCTCATTAAAGCAAACTGAAGGGAGATTTTTTGTTTAGAAAGGAAGATTTTTGAAAAACAAAAATAAAAATGTAAAAAATTGAACATTTTCAGAAAAAAACATAATTAAAATTTAAGATCCATAGTATGTCAGAAAAAAAAAAAAAGTGGTTGGAAACACTATCACAGATTTGCCCATAAGAGCAGTAATTCAAGTCCTTTTCACTGGATTTCTCAGTTGCTCCTCATCTGTCATGTTGTAAAACAGTTGTCTTTGGAAAAGCTGCAAGAAATGCAGCAGGGGGTTCTGCAGCCCCTCTGTGGATCGTGAGCATTTGCGAAGGATAAGAAGACTTGGATCCACTGAATTTGAATTTTTATAAGAGATAATAATATTCTGAAATCAGAACACTTAACTTTTCCAGCAAAAAATGTTAACGTTTTCCCCCACCCCACTAAGAAAAATGATTTTTTTTCTTTGAGAAGGTGAGGAAGTCTACACTGCCCTTACTGAGTTGAAAGCACGGTGTTTTTCAATGGTCAATTTTGATGGAAAATTCCCAAGCAGCCTAAGTTTTCATTTTTGTTGTATGAACTACTTTTTAGCGTGAAGGATGTGCAGCACAGATACACAGTATCCCCGAGGCAACTAAAGCATTTGCTTAGATGGAAAAGGAATAGCAAAAAGATGTTTTAAGCCAAGGGTCTTGAAACCGGATGAGTTATTCTGAATGCTTCAGTTACTGGACAACCAGCCTGAAAGACCTTACTCATTTTTCACAAAGTGCTGAGCCGTGAGCTTTCACTCCCTAAAATCAGGTGCTTTTAAGAAGACTTGCATTAGGCTCCTGAAGAAATCGAAGAGCAGCTTCCGAGTTCTGAATTGCACTTTTAACTGTTTATTTGGTCAGCTTGCAGTGGAAATTAAAATAAAGGATGAGCAACATAAAACCCATCAGCCTACAGCAGGTCCCTCCAGTTTGCAGAGGTCTGTACCACAGCTCCCCAGCAGTGAGAACCCCCTCCTCTCTCTGGGCAGTCTCTTCTGGTCTGAAGGGACTTTACCCTTCCTTTCCCCTCCTGTTCTTCACCCGGAAGATGAAGTTAAAAATGAAGTGATTTAAAAAACTTTTTCAAACCCAAACTCTAAGCCCATATGATTTGCTGTAAAATGCTCTCTTTTGACTACATCAATAAAATATTTCTACAGGTATGTTTGCCCATTTGTTAGTCAATGACAAAACCCCCATTAACTTTATATAAAGACTGCCTCTTGCCTTCCAAGACCCAGAACCTCCAGCTTTTTCAAGCAAAAAAAAATTAAGAAGCAATCTGTAGTTGACGCCTTTTAAGCTCCAGTACCTGAAAACCACAGTCAGGTGTACAGAAACACAAATACGCTGGTGAAGGTGATGTTAGGCAGTAAAAATTGCACAGAAACATTTAATCTGTGTTCCCTCTTTGTGGAATCTCTCTTTGGCGATGGAAGGTTGCTCTGGTCAGCTTGTGATGGCCATGGCTGGTGTGAGGTGATCTGGGATGGAATATCCAATGCACTTCATTTTAAGACTGGCCTAAGCCTTGGGCTGGGACCCCAGGTTAGAGTCCTGTTCCCATCATGGCCACCAAGAGCTCTGAAGAAGTCAGAGAGTAAAAAAAATTTCTAGAGAACATTGTAGTAGGTACATGAAGCTACACAGCACTGAAATCAGTGAACTGTCACATAACATTTGGAGTGATTGCCCACGAATCCACTCTATCTCCCATCTACCATTTCTTAAGCATTTTATCTTGCATTTCAGTGTGATTATCATTGGCTTGAACATCATTTAACTTATAATTATTGTAGGATACTTTGTTGAATACACACACAAGCTATAAAGCAGCATCAAGAAAATTTATTTTTTACCACTGAGACTCAAAAAAAAAAACCACAACGAAGAAACAAACAGAGATAGAGACACATGTTGGCAATCATAACTGAAATAGAATCATAGAATCATAGAACAGTTTCAGTTGGAAGAAACCTTCAAGATCATGGAGTCCAACCTCTGTCATAGCCCTATCAACACGACTAAACCATGTCCCTCAGCACAACGTCTACCCATCTCTTAAACACCCCGACAGATGGCCACTCAACCACCTCCCTGGGCAGGCTGTTCCAATGCCTGGCAACCCTTTAAGTATAGAAATTCTTCCTAATATCCAACCTGAACCTCCCCTGGCACAACCTAAGGCTGTTTCCCCTTGTCCTGTCACTCGTTACTATGGAGAACAGACCAACCCCCACCTGGGTACAACCTCCTTTCAAGTAGTTGTAGAGATCAATAAGGTCTCCCCTCAGTCTCCTCCAGGCTAAACAGCCCCAGATCCATCAGCCCTTCCTACTACGACAATAATACAGACCTCCCTAATAACTATTCCGCTTTTCAAAACAAGTCCATATGCTGAAAACTAGTGACAACTGCTGCAACCTGATGGAAAAAACGGGACTAAATGAGGTGCAGCAAGACAAAACTTTATTAAGTCTTCCCTCCTCCTCCAGCAGCAGTGCACCAGGGGGCAGGGTTTAGCCTTAAATACACTATTTGGGGTAAGTTTTACTTACCTTCGGCACAGAGAGGAAGCATTCAGAAGATCAGGACGGGTGCTGTGGAAGAAGATGGGATTGGGGAGCATCTAATATAGGACTGCAATTCCTGCTCTGCATTGTGATGCCAAATTTGACCTCAAAAGGAGACCTCAAAAGCCAGCTGGAGATTGAGCTTCACACTGTCTTTGCACTATATGGTTCATTTCTCACAAGTCCTTCTGCAGCTCCAGAGTTTCAGGGCCGGCCTCAGAAGAATTCAAGTACAGCTTGCAGCAACGAGATTTTGCTGTTCATCCACTGAACAAAAACATTCTTGGATATTTTATGGTCCATATTTTCCTACTGAAGCCTGGTTTTAGTTGTATATTAATTAAAGTCTGAACTTAAATTAAATGTGAGCATAGTCTTCTTCACCTCATCATCAGAGCCTATCCTTCAGACTCACCTGGCCTGATTATCTACCTGAGTTCCTTCCTTCCTCTGCTTTTCAGCTGCAATCCCCCTGTCACCCCAGTGCTTCCCAGCTGTGAGTAGAAGTTACAATAGGACATCTAAACCAACAAGCTTCAGGGAAGGGCCTGGTGGCTGGGCCAGGTCCCCAAAAAAACCCGAGGCTGCACTCAGCCCTTAAACTGGATCTGCCTTTGTCAGCCCTTCCATCAACACAATAAGGTGGCATCTCTAGGCATGCCCAATTAACTCCAAGTTAACTAGCTATAAAGCCTGCTGCGAAGGGCTATCAGGGGTCTACAAAAACTGTTGCAGCTGAAAGTACCCTTCTAGTGCAAAACCTGAAAATATACATTGTAACACGTTCAATTTAACAGGACATTTCAGCCTCTACATCTGTTACAGTTTAGCTAGGGCTTATTTTTTGTTTGCTTGCTTATTTTGGTGTTTTGTTTTAAAGTAGGCTGTGTTATTACTCCAGTAGTAGTTACCTGTTCTAAACTAAAGCATGGGAACAACTTTTAGCTGCCTGGAAAGATAAAGTACATTGAGGAGAATTCACAGCAAGAAAAAACCTTAGAGATGACAGATTATCCCGGAATCAAGAGCAGCAATTGAAGCAATCATTGCTATAGCAGTTACCAGAAGAATTAATCATGTGTTACTGCGCAGGTTTAAGTGCCTTTTCTTTTTCTTTTTTTTTTTTCCCCTCCTTCATGCTATTTCTGATGTCTTTATCCAATCATTACAGAAATAAGTTCTTTTATATGAACTCCTAAATAAAAGTGCAAATCATATAGGAGCTTAGAGAAAACTTGACAATAAGGCTCTTTAATGTATCAATACTTAACAGCCAATTACTGTGAAACATAGACACTGTCTAGGCTCATCTCTGTATAAGCAATCAATGAGGAATAATTTGCACTATGATTCTTTAAAGGAACTCGAATTTATCAATAAGATGAAAAAGCTTGCAATGCAAGCAGACACTACCTAATTATAATTAATATTAAAAGGGTGCTGTTGAGTCTTTTAAACCAAAAACAAAGTGTGGCTTATGTACTTAAAGTTGTAAAACCTCAGAAGAAATGTGGTCTCTGTTAATTATAGTCTGTCTGGAGTGGGGAGGGGAAATTCAGTTGATCCTTTTAGTGATAAATTATTCAAAATGAAAAAAATAAAAACAATCAACTGCAGCATTACAGTCAAGCCCTACACACCAACCTTACACTACGCTTGAGTGGTTCTATAGCAACACACATATACTCTTAATTTGACAAATAAATTAAGACACTGTGGTGCTCTTGCTGACAGGTTACATTTAGAATTAATCAGTGCAGGACTGATTGGGAGGTATGTTATTAAGATAGCTGTTACAAATATAAAACTCTCATTTTCTTCATTACAAGTTGGACAGAAAGAGCAGCCAACATTAGCAATCATTGCAAGCGCATGCTTATTTGTTGCAAAAGAACTAGATTCCAGTTATCAACACAAAGCCGCTGGGCCTGGTCTTAACATTCGTTTAAGGAGAAGACTCTGGTTAAGCCATCTCAGGATGGGTCTATGGGATGATAAAAGAAAGTAAAAGAGGGATCAGGATTTCTATGTATGCTGTGTCCAGTACAGATGTGATCCAAAGAATCCAGATGCTCAGCTGGATCAGTAGTATGTCCAGCTAAGTATCCTGGTTTGAGAGTAAGTTTTATGGTCAAAAACCATCAAGAGTGACTCAGCACATATGTTTCTTTGGTGTTACAATCAACACCACTCTTTGAATCTACCTCCAACTTAATTTCCCTACACTCCTTTCTTTTTCTACCTATGGTCCATTTAAGTTCTTCAAGAGAATGTTACATATCTCTTTTCCAGGCTAATTCAAAATCTTTCTTTTTCTCTCACACTATGCGGCACAACCAAGACAGAAAGGTTTACCAGTGGAAGAAGAACATGGGAAAAGAGCCACACAAACATTAAGGAAATGAAGGTCAGATTCTTAGGAATGGAACTTTTTGGTTTCCAAAATGGGGCAAGGCTCAGATGACTCATTTGCTCCAGCTGGGATGTTCCTAACGACTGTCCTCGATTTAGGTTCTCTAGTATGAGTTCGCTTCAGGCTGCAGCTTTCTTCTCTCTGTCCGTTCTCTCCCAGGCTATATATTTACATGAATCTTACAATAAATCTGAGACTCTTAATTCTCTGTCCAACATGGTTAAAAATGGCCAACTCCTGCAAAAGGTTTTAGGGATGAACAGACCAATGTATGTGTACAAACTGAGATGTGCACCCAGACATGTGCAATGTGATTGTATCTATATCTGTATCTATATCCATATCTGTATCTACATCTATATATTTACCTTTAGCTAATTGAATTGAAGCATCTACCACTTGTATGCCAATATGTATGTCATTTCTTCTCAAGTTGCAAATTCCTAATGGATGATGATGATACAGATTTATTGCCAGTCTTGCAGCAGATAATCTTAATTTTAGCCTATTAATTTGTTACTGAGCTACTTATTCTATGCATGACAAAGTCCAACCCATTATGACCTCTGGAGACTAATTTTGATTATTCTTACTGAGTCTTACCTTTGGAGTTGTGGAGTGGGTAGGAAATTTAAACTGCAGTTCAAATTTGGTTAGTTTTCAAGTTTCATATTAAAAAAATATATATTTAATCTAGATTCTAGAGCTAAGCAGTTTTTAGCTGTCATCTGTGACATCTTTAGTGCAATGTGCAGCATTTCTGTGAACTCGGTAAACTTGATTGAATAGGGCAGAAGCTGTCAACTGAACAGGAAGTCTTTTATACTGTAAATGGTTTTCAGGGTACAGAAAAAGAAAGTTAAACTTCTGTAGCAATTGGATTTTATGTCAACCCGTGTAGTGATAAATTAGGATTTTAAAGGGTCCTTGAATGGAAAAAAATAAATAAAAATTGTGGAGATTACAGTGATTTGTCATGCCTTTTATTTGTGTTAGCAGAAATTTGAAATTCAACAGATTTTTCTTCTTGCTGGACTTGCACCCTGTTTCAAAAAAAATACACTTACAGGTCAGTTTGCCTAACAGCACTGGTTTTACATTCTCTTTCAGTTTGTTTTGAAGAAGGTAATACCATTTCAGTGGAGTGTTGAATTGGCTTGTTCTCTTTATAAGGTCTGAGAAGTGACAGACTAGAACTTGCTCCACTCTAATTCTGTTTTCTTCATGGGTTTGATTTGGTTTTCCCTTGAGATTGATTTTCTCTGGCAGATAGATTTGCCTGGAATCTCATTCTGCCCAACTGAGACAATGCTCCAATTACCACTGCATCTAACTATGCTTCTTGCAGTTTTCAGTGTATTTACCCTCAGAAATGCCCTTTTTCCCCTGTTGGAGAGTGAGACACCCAGGACTAGATCCAAAGAAAGCCTCAACATTCACTGTTGCTGTTTCATTTCACTCAAGAGGTAGTGGAAAATTTGATATCTTTAATTTGAATGTTAAAACTTCCAATATGTCTCAAGTTCTCTGTCAGGGGAGAGTTAGGAGAACTGCCTGGAGAATGTGGAGAAGGTTATATTTGTCCATCTGCTTCTCACACCCTTGGCTCATGGGTGTCTTGCTGAGGCTGGCCTGTAAAAAAAAAAGCATCAACTGCTGCATTCCTTCAAAACCTGGCTTGGGTTGTGTGTGTGGCCTCCATCTTTCAGAAATCACCTGTTTCATAGGTGATTTTGACTGCATCTCCTACCTTGCAGCTAAAGGTGAATCTGGGATGTGAACGGGGTTTGTTTCTAGGGGAGAAGGGCTGGGAAGCAAGACAGTCAGTCTCATTTGCTCTTGTTACAGCTTCTTCATTGCATTTTGAATAAAGATCCTCCAGACCCAAAAGCATGGCTCAAGCTGGATTTGGTTTACGCACTTGCTTGGAGTAATTGAGGACAAGTAGGAGGTGGCTAGCTTCTTCACTTCCCAATTAAACACTGGATACTAAAGGCAGTTCTTCCTTTGTAAGACAGTATTGATCTCTGTTGTATTTCTCAAGGAAAGAACACATTTCGGGAATTAATCCTGAATGGATGAAAGTGCTTGGATTGTGGATGGAACAGGATTAAAGAAACATATTTGTCTGCTGTATCTCTTCTTGGCTCATGCAGACACCTTCTTACTTGGGTTGTGATCTCCCTTCTGAGGCGTTTTTGTTCCCCAGATGTTCCATGTAACAGTGAGATGCCAGGCCAATTAGAAGTCCAAGGGCCAAGTATTAAAATACTTCATAGGTCTAGGGGACCAGGGAGACTAAAAGGCTGCTCACACCTCTCAAGCCATCCATGGCAAAGCAGGAAATTGGACCTGGGTCAGCACTCTCCCCAGCAGATCTGTGAAAAGGAATCAGCATAGGAGGCAATAGGCACTTTCCCAAGACAATTATTTCAGTGAAAGATACATCGATATAGAGCCACATTTGTTTAGCACTATATCAGTCAAACACATTTAATACAATTATACAGACCCTTATCAGGATAGAGCTGACCCCACTAGTGCCTAACCTCAGTCTTTCCTTAGGACTCACATAACACGTGCATGATGACTGTTGCAACTATACTTTGTCATGAAAGTTAAGACTTATTTCCATCACTGTGCAGCTCTCCTTTACTTAAATTACATTCATTATACACTAGAATACTAATTAATATAATTATATATTACAGTTTATTAGTATGTGTGCTAAAAAGTAACAGGAAAGAAAGTAGGAAATGTGTTACGTTGTAAATCTCTTTCCTGTCCCATATGTTATGAGTTAGTACATAATGTATTTTATTCTAATTAAACCATGGGAGCGCCTTTTTGCAGTGCTTCTTTATCTATTTTCCACAAAGAGGCACGGCCCTATCAGTCTTGTGGTGAGATGCCACCAAGTAAAGTTATTATGCCAAGAAGCAATCTAGGGAGAAGCTATTATCTGTTTTCCCACAAAAGCAGTTTCTAGTCTTATTTGCTTGCATTGTATAGCAGAAATTGAACTAATTTTGCAGAAATTGAACTTAGAAGGGTACAGTAAAGCATGCATGCTACCCATTTTTCAGCCTAACTATAAGATGTTAAACTACCTTTAGAGAGAGTAGAGCTAATAGTCCAAGATCCTGAGGTGCACAGTCAGCACCTCAGTTGAAGACAGTGGAAGATGTTGTGCAGTTACGATAAAAAGGGTTGCACAAAAGCCATACCGAAGTCTATTTCTCACACGGATTTGGTAGCAAAAAACAGCAGACCTGAAAAGAGACCTGCTAACCCTGCACATAATTACAAGTGCCTTTACAAGCTGTTTATTTATAAGAACAGTTATAACCCTTGTATATGTAAATCTTATATACAAATGGCAGATTACATGATTTGGCTGCACAGTGATGAGCCTCCATGTACATAAACACACATTAAGGCTGGGCTGAAGACTGGAGATCCTGTGAGGTCCTGGAGATCCTGAGCTCCACAAAATTGAAAATTTTGTTACCCAGATGTCGTTTTGAAGTATTTTGACTGAAATTTTGCCTGTGGGTTTACATGGGATTAAAACAAGAGGAAAATTTACCCTCTTGGAATAATCTTACTGGAGGCATTGCTACCATTTTTACCATGTTATAAGAAAGTGCATAATTGTTATGATTATTTATTCTGAGAATTTAGAAAGTGCAGTGAAATTCCAACCCCCCATGGCTTGTGGGTTAGAACTAGATGATCTTTAAGATCTCTTCCAGTCCTGACAATTCTACGATTCCATGATTTTCTAACGTCCACACAGCATCAGCAAGCATTCAAATTTGAAGGCAGTTTATAAAGTAGTGCACTGATTCATTTGATTTAGGACAGAAAAATATTCAATCACAAGTGTTTGAACACTAGTATTCACTTTCAGTTTACTCAGATAGAGTAAGAAAAAGGAAGGGGAAGAAAACATGGATGGAGAAGGGGATAGGAATGATAAGGAACATTTGTAGTCCTTTTGCCAGTTTCGGATTGGGATGCATTAGTAAAATATAACAGGTTTAATTCTTAAGGATGAAGGAGACTCAGCAGTCTTGAGGAAAAAAACAAAACTCCCTCATGTCTCTTTCACAGGAATTTGCTGGTTAACAGCACCACTGATTTTACTGCGATTATGTTGTTCAGTCTCGTGTTTTGATCTGCGACTTAAAACCACGTTCCACTGCAGAGTCCTACCGGTGTCCTGTATTATCTGTGATTATAACCACTCACAGCCTGTGCTCAGTGGAGTGCCTCAGTGTTTGTTACGATAAATATCAGGCCGCTTAGCATAACATCTTTGTGTGCTGAAATTCTTAGCTTCACCAGAATGACATTTAGAAAGTTGTAGCTTTGGGCTCACAAGAAAGGGAGTGAAAATGAATGCAGCTTTTGGAAATCGTAATGTTGGAGAAAACTCTCTGGCTTCTTTCAGAAATACCAATATTCCAATATAAGTCATGACCAGTAATCATGCAATACTGTCTTAGACTTCAAAATCACCTTCGTGAGGGCACACAGGTAGGAAATGGCAACCGAGTTACAGCTCATGTAGTTGTAGGGCTACATAATCAAAAGTAACACAACAGCAGTAAGTTAAAACACTGCATCACAGCGAACCCGTCTCTCTGTAGGAAGTCCTCTGGATGATACTAACCTTGAAGTTGACATCAGATTTACAGCTTAATTCCTTGGGTAACGATGCTGCTTACATCCATCCTAAAAGAGCAAAGTAAGTTCGCTTCTGTCCCCTCTGTAGCCAGACTTCACTCATGGCTGTCACAAGGAAAGCTTATGACAGGTCCCTGAATTGCTTTAGACATTTGGTGGCTGCAGAGCTCTTTCTGAAGGATGGAAATCTCTCCACTGCTCCGGAGCAGCTGACAGCTGAAGAAAGACAGTCAGGTAAATTCTTTGTTGTAGCCACTCCATATATCAAGATAAGTAGAGTGATTAAACGGATTTATAGAGCTTGGATATCCAACTGTTCTTCTCCCCAAAATAAGATCCATTGAGCAGGTACTCAATTGCCAATTGAAATAAATCAACTATTCTTCTGTTCACAGTGATATAACTGAAATGTAGGCAGAGGGATCCCAAATAGCTGGTTTAAGGCACATTCACCTTTCACATGTGGATTGAGTTAAAAGTTCTGGGATTCCGACTGGATTTGCTGGGACAGGTATTCAGTACGGGACTCCTCTGCCTAGCAGTAGGTAGCTACAGTGGAGTTGTCTACCTCTGAGTTATACTGAGGGCTCACTTTCTAGTCAGTGTAGATCTCATCTATCACTCAACGGACTCTAAGACATGATAATCTCACTGTAGAACAGATATCTAAAATATATCACATGAATCATCTCTGAAAAAGTGTATTTCCCTTCAACTTATCTAAAACTGCACTTTCTCTAAGCTTGCTTGAGAAACGAGAAAACTGGGCACGTAGTAAATCCACTTAAATGATTAACAAAATCCTCAAGTACCTTATCCATGCTCTTAGGCAAAGTCCCTGCCCTGCTCTAAGCTCTTTTACTAATTGCTACGTTAACAAGTTGCACACTTAAATCAGAGGGTCAGTGGTCACCAGGTGAGTCATTCCAAAAGAAAAGGGCAGGGAGGAGGGCTTTTCAGAGAGCTTTTTTTTTTGGCTATCACTAAAGCATTTATTCCCAAGGCCTTTTGATAAGCAGGGGTAAGGAGGCTGCTGATAATTTTCAATGACATATTAGCATTTCAATTAAAACTGCAAAGCTCTTGGTTTCTTGATGTTTCAGCAGGCATTTGACCACCAGCAAAGTTGGGAGCAAGTGCTGCTGGTAAATATACTTGACAGGGAGCATTCATAATCAACACAGATCAGCTCAGCCTTTAAAAGAGCATACCTGAAGGAGACTGCCTGAGGCAATCCTGTTCAAGAACATTTACACCGCATATAAACCTGATGCAAATTCTCCACTGCTTACAATGGTCCTAAAGAGGTACAGAGTTTTAAGGGCTAGGTGAGAAACTACTCAAGGTGGTTCATGAACCAGATTAGGATTCAGGCTGAGGGCTGTGATACTGTTTTAGCATGTGCCTTGGGACTATGAATGTACCAGCATACCTACTATAAATGTATTATTTAGCATATAAAATAAAAGCAGGCCGGGCATTATTCTCTGGTTCCTAGTCCCTGCGGCAGAGACTGGATTGCCTGCGTCCTGCTTGGGGCTAGCTCCTGTTAGAGGAGACCAGTAACATCCACACTACATAGGACCTGGCTCTGGGTTTATCAGAAGACCGTTTTCAGAGAATAGAGTAAGCAAGGGAATCTTGTTCATGCAGCCTCCATGGCACTATCTCTGGAGAGCACATCCCTAGAACCATGCCAAATTTCATGTTGGAGAGAGAGAGCTGGGAAGGCCCATATTAGAACCGGAGAGCCAGCTAATGGCCAAGCAGAGTGGAAAATCAGAGTTCCATTTCTTGCATCCATTCTTTCAACCTTACATTTAATCTTACCTGTGAACTCTGAGAAGCCACAGTAAGACTTTAATTTCAGCATACCAGTATAAATCTAATCTGGGAGGTTACTAGATTGAGAAATTTCTGTGATTCACACAGGAATACTCACTATTTAAAGTATATGTTGAAGTATCTTCTCCTATTGAGTTTTTAAGCCTTACTCTAAGGGGAAAAAAAAAAAAAAAGTGGTGTCTGAGATAACACAATGTATCAGTACTAATCCACGGTACTTCTTCTCACATGCTTTGGCTCTCTGTATTTTAGGAGAGCCAGGCAGCTTTCTCTGGGAACAGCAGTGCAGCCAGCTATTAACATATGCTGTGTGGGTTCCCTCTTTCCGCTCCTCAAAGAAACTGACAGCCTGAACTGGCCAGAAAAACAAATCAGTGTGCTTTACACACACAAAAGGAGGGTTTTGATGGTTTTACTCAAGATCAGAATAAAAAATGAGACCTCACACGGGAAAATTCAACAGAGAAACCTCAGAATAGCTCAAAACCAGGGACATCAGTGACTCAACTTCTTATCTGAGTCTAAGTACCTTTCTCCCTTGATTTCTTCTCTGGCTGTGAAGGATTTTGGCCTCTGGGATATCAGCTACTCCAAAGAAAGATATTTGTTTTATCCTTTTTGTCTAAGAGACAACATTTTTGTACTGAAGACATGGTTTTTACTGGCCATTTTCTAATGGAAAAACTTTTTTTCCTTGATATTCCGTGAGGATGTACAATTTAAATTATGGTAGCTGACTTGTGCACTATCCCTTTTCTTTTAAAAAAAGCATTCAGCTCCCACTTAGAGATTCTTGGATCAGCACAGACTTGTTCCCACCAACCTCGTGCAAACATCCGCGTAGTGACGTTGGTGGGAGTTGTACCTGTCAAGAGCTGAAAAACTGTACCTGTTAAATATCTGTATCGTTAATGTGAGAATTGCTCTTCTGGGTTTCACATGTCTTTGTTCCTTTTAACTACATTGTCTGCTCTCCCAGAGGATGTCCTTTGGTTAGCTACTTAGCTGACATCAAAGGTGTTCTAGTGAAGTCTACAACGCCAACACTTAACTGAATTCTTGCCCTTCTGATAAACGCTTATGTAAGATAACGCCCTGCTGAATGCAGTTGACTCTTGGCTGCCTGGGTTGTGGGTTATCTGTGCCAGAGCTTCAGAGCTGGCTCAGCTCTAACTGTGTTGTTTGAGGAAGCACATGGAGGTACAGCTGTATTATTCCCAGAGTCAGAAAAAAGGCCATTAATTTTTGGGATGTGCCAACTTGAATTAAAAACCTGACTGGAATAAACATCACTCTAGAACTGGCATACGTACCCCTCCTGTGTATTGGCTGGACCAAGGTCTGGAGCCCCACTCACATTCGGTTGGCTCAGATCGAGCTGAGATCATTAGTTCCAGCCATGATTGATCAAGACAAATGCAATCTTCCTATTTCCTGCTGGGAATCACAACTAAGATAACGAAACTTCTGCCAGAATCACCTTCAAGCTGACTGTGCAAGGCACTGAGGCTTTTATTGGTCATAGTACAACCAGGCTGTCATCTGGAGACTGGTTGAGTGCACTGATTCCTAAGACCGTGAGGAGAGAGGGAGAGGAGAGAAGGATGTTTTTTGCCAGGTGGTGCCATGCAGTCAGGACTGGGAAAGTTCTCCTGAATCCTTTGGTACAGGTATAACTTGAGCAAATTTACAGCAGTGAGCCTGGGTCCCAGAATCATGGTTTTGGATCAGAAAAATCCTTCTGAACCCAAACAGGCCTTGTTAGCTTAGTTATGAGACCAGATTTGAACTGGTCCCAGGCATTTGCACTGTGCTTTGGCTTGTATGTGGTTCCTCCAGGAACACAAACTATGAAAAACACAGTGCAGTGATTGCACAGCAGCCTTCCTGGGCCTGGGATCAGCAGGGAACAAAACTAATAAACTTGAATGACCCCATCTATCCCAAGATACTGGGGCTTCCTGGGATTCAAACATGCACTCTGGGTGATGGAATGGTGACTGTGGAGCCATAGTCACGCTCCAGTTAACGATGTATAAAAATTATAACCACACAAATCTCTACTGTTAATTGTAAATATAGGCTGAGTAATCACTAGATGCTTCTTCAGCCTCACACTTAGCAATTCATGTAGGTACTACTACAGCAGAACACATATAAATCTGACGGAGGATTAAAAATTTGGTATTTTCCTGACAAATACACCACACTTTTCAGTCTTTCTGCCTCCTAGATTAAGCTATTTAGGAAAATGAATACATTTAAAAGTCTCTAAAAGTAAATTTGCAATGAAATTTTTACCTACTGCATTTTTCTAAACATGTTTTGCTAGAGTCACTTTAGTACAGTGATGTGCATCACAGAGTAAAGTTCATTACAAGTACTATGTACTAATTAATTTTCTACTAAAAATGTCTTCAGTAACAGATTGTCACCTGCATATCAGCAGTGCTGAAGTAAATTGGCCCTGTTCAGTCTACATCAAAATGTATGTGTCCACTTTATGTGTGGAAGGCACATTGAAGGGAGTAATTTAAGTAGAGTGACTTCTGTTTTGGACAAAAGGCGAGGTCTAGGGAAAACAGACATCTAATTTTTTTTGAAGTTACAGCTGTGCTGCCTGAGGTTTCTCATGCAATTTTGCCATCATGAAGCTGCATTAGAATCTGTTTTTCCAGGCAGTTTTCCTACAGCTCCAGTGAAATTGATTTATGACCCATCTACTTCTACATGTTACAGTGGCAATATTAGCCAAGCTTCTTCAGTACATACCCACTCTCAGACTTTCCCATTTAGAAGAAATTTATTTACTCTATACTCTTACCTGGAGTGTATTCACATTTCATTCCCCTTATCATATATAGGTTAGAAGACGAAATTAAAGGAGTATTTCTTAGGCAGTTTCCCTCTCTTAACTCTTAAAGTAATATTGCCCACTTTCCTTACAGGAAAAAAATCAAATCCTTCTTTTCAGGAGTGAAGATCCAGAGTCCTTCCTTTTCCCTCTGCCCAAATTAAAGGCACTCACCTAAAGCACCCTAAGCTATAAAACTAATAGGCCAACAATCTTGCTGTGCTTAGCAGAGCAGTAAGATCTAATGACTCCCGCACCAATAGTAGAAATGATTGGACTCCCACCATATCTAAATTCCCAAATTAGAAAAGATGAATTCAGAACAAGATGCAGATAGGGCACAACATTTCTCACTCACACATTCAGCAGCTGGTCGTGTGCTGGCTCCAGGGCAGTGCTTCTCTGGACAGGTGACAGGCAGTATATCCTTCATGGGGGTATAGCAGAGGAAAGAGGAAAAGATGCAATCCCTTCTCCTCTCTCCTTCTATAAAGTTGATGATAATGAAAGGGGAAGAGGAATGGATTCCCCTTTTTCTTCCCATGGGAAATTAATTCCTGGTCTCTGGAATTAGGGACACCTGGGTGAGATGTCCCTTGTACACGGCTCATCCTTTCAGTGGGACTGTCGGTAGAGTGAGCGCTAGAGTTGCAGTTCCAGTGTGGCCACCTCAAAATGCAATTAAAAAAGGGAAGTCAAGTGACATGGTATGAATGGACTCATTGGCGGGAGTCATTGTCAGGCCACTCTCCATCATCTTTGGTAAGTCGTGGGTAACAGGTGAGGTGCCTGAAGACTGGAGGAAAGCGAATGTCACTCCAGTCTATAAGAAGGGCAGGAAGGATGACCCGGGTAACTACAGACTGGTCAGCCTCACCTCCATCCCTGGAACGGTGATGGAACATCTTATCCTTGACGCTGTCTCTAGGCATATCAAGGATAAGAAGGTTATTAGGAGCAGTCAGCATGGCTTTGCCAAGGGGAAGTCATGTTTGACCAACCTGATAGCCTTTTACGAAGACATAACCAGGTGGATGGATGGTGGCCATGCAGCGGATGTGGTCTATCTGGACATCAGCAAGGCCTTTGACACCGTCTCCCACAGCATCCTCATAGGTAAACTGAGGAAGTGTGGTCTGGATGACCAAGTAGTGAGGTGGATCAGGAACTGGTTGAAGGGAAGAAGCCAGAGAGTTGTGGTCAATGGTGCAGAGTCTGGCTGGATACCTGTGTCTAGTGTGGTCCCTCAGGGGTCAGTGCTCAGGCCGGTGCTTTTCAATATATTTATCAACGATCTTGATGAGGGATTAGAGAATGTTGTCAGCAAGTTTGCTGATGATACAAAATTGGGAGGAGTGGTTGACACACCAGAAGGCTGTGCAGCCATTCAGAGAGACCTAGACAGGCTGGAGGGCTGGGTGGGGAGAAATCTTATGAAGTTCAACAAGGGCAAGTGTAGAGTTTTGCACTTGGGAAAGAGTAACCCCATGTGCCAATATAGGTTGGGGACTGCTCTGCTGGAGAGCAGCGCAGGGGAAAGGGACCTGGGGGTTCTGGTGGACAGCAGGATGACCATGAGCCAGCAACATGCCCTTGTGGCCAAGAAGGCCAATGGCATCCTGGGGTGTATTAGAAGGGGAGTAGCAAGTAGGTCAAGAGAGGTCCTCCTGCCCCTCTATTCTGCCCTGGTGAGGCCGCATCTGGAATATTGTGTCCAGTTCTGGGCCCCTCAGCTCAAGAAGGACAGGGAGCTGCTTGAGAGAGTCCAGCGCAGAGCCACAAAGATGGTGAAGGGAGTGGAACATCTCCCTTATGAGGAAAGGCTGAAGGAGCTGGGTCTCTTTAGCTTGGAGAAGAGGAGGCTGAGGGGTGACCTCATAAATGTTTATAAATATGTCAAGGGGGAATATCAGGAGGACGGAGCCAGGCTCTTTTCAGCGGCGTCCACTGACAGGACAAGGGGCAATGGGTGGAAGCTGGAACAGAGGAGGTTCCAGAAAAATATGAGGAAAAACTTTTTTACTGTGAGGGTGACCGAGCACTGGCACAGGCTGCCCAGGGAGGTTGTGGAATCTCCTTCTTTGGAGACATTCAAAACCCGCCTGGACGCGTTCCTGTGCGGTCTGCTGTAGGTGGTCCTGCTCTGGCAGGGGGGTTGAACTAGGTGATCTTTGAGATCCCTTTCAACCTCTAACATTCTGTGATTCTGTGATTCTGTGAAACTGCAGACTACAGAAGTAAACGTCCATATTCTACACTTTGAACCAGCCACAGAAGAATTGTGGGGACGTTCTAAGCATGAAATATTTTATCCAAAGCTAAAGAAAGAATCCATTTGTTTCACAGTGTGAGTGAAGCTTACCACTGCTGGAATCATATTTTGTTGTTTTTTCCTGCATTGTGTGTTTGCTATCCTCAATTTTGAGAGCTTGCTGCTCTCTGTGTGGTACCTAAATTATCCTGCATGTCTTTCAGATTCATTAATTGTGAAGCTGGAGAGAGGGGAGAGAACAAGCAAGGAAAGCTGCAGATAGACATACTTCCATGATTTCTTTATGATTCAGTTGATGCCTGATAATTGACAGAGTTCTCAAGAATAAACAGTGAAAAGAAGAGGGAGAGAGAGAGAGAGAAAAAAAAAAAATTGAACAGAGAAGGCTCAGTTGCTATTCATTTCAATGATTTTAATCTCTCAACATGAAGCTTTTGTACCTTTGTTATTCTAGTGGTGATAGATGGAGAGGTAAAAATATGGAAACCTAAGTTTTATCATCACATATCTTCCTAACAAAAGACAGACAAAATAACAACTTCCTTAATAAGACAGGATGATAATGGATAATGCTGGGATAAGTGGTTTCCAAGGACACTGCCTTCAGAAGGAGGCAGGGCTTGCAGTGCCGGCTTGGCAAAGACAACACTAGGAAGAGCAGCAGCTCTTTCCACCCTCCCCTTGGGTCAGCAGTGTATGTATTTGCTGGTCTTTATGGAAAGGGTGGTCTCCCTGCTCAGGAAGCTGATCCTAGTGCAGTTCATGCTTCTGTCTCCCAGCGCTGCAAAACAGGTGGTTACACTCTCAGGTGCCTGAACACAGTGAGATGAGGGGCTGTCTGTGCAGATTTGTAGCTCTGTGCTGCCCACATCAAGAGGATTGAGGTATTTCCACTGGTGGCATCTTAGATAATTATTCTGAATGGAGGAAAGAGTTAAATATGAACCTACATATCCTCTTGTTTCAAATCCTGGTTGTGCTTGGGAAAAAAAAAAAGGCTGAATGCAATCTATCCTGGGATATGGAAAACCCCATCTAAGCAGATACATAAGTTTTCAGTAAGTGTGTCATAAGCAGTTGTTTAGACAGTGTTGAATTAGGGCCAAGTTTCTCTGTTGACAGTAGATTGTGATTTATTCATTTTTTCTATTATAAACCAGTGGAAAAAAAAAGGGAAGACGATATTTTTATTAATATAGGATCTGAGACTGAAAATGTGGAAAACGGCAATAGTGCTCTCTATCTCCTCTGATGTTTGATTTCTGGGAGATATGCATTTTTCTCGTAGAAAATCAGAAGATGCTTTTGAAGAATGGACAATATCCAAAGGGTTAGATGGTAAAATCCTATGTTGCCAAGATGCATCTTATTTCAGTGTGTCATCTTGTTAAAGTAAATGGAGATGAAGTGAAGACAAAGTCTTGGCAAAGTTGTGTGACAGTATCACTGACTCTTAATGCAAAAGACAGCCCTAATATTAGAGGATTTATGCTCCATAGAAAAAGAAATAATTCATTTTGGAAGTGAGCTCAAGTGATCACAGTTCAAACTGGGGTGAAATTCTTCTCTGATATCCTTTTCTTTTCTTTTCAGAGCTTAAGCTGAAACCCCTGTTTAGGGTCATGTCATTACCTGGTCAAACACTACTGCACTGAGAACATATTGTCCCTCCAAGGTAATGCCCTAAAAATGCAATAGGCTGCTGAATATTATGTGAAGCGACAATGACCATCTGTCTAATTGCAAATAAGTAATAAGGCCTGGCCATACAGTTGGGGTAACTCATGCATCCCTATAGTCCTACTGAAATCAAGTACAAGATCAGCTTCATGAGCTCAGAGGACTTTAAATGCTAAATGGATCATTAGATCCCTTATTTTGACCTCTTTGGAGTCACTCTTCATCCCAGTTCAAACATCATTTTTTAGCTGAGAAATTCATGTTTGATATAACATTTATTCCAGAAAGCTGTGCTGGTTGTAAGGACAAACAAATGGAAAATCAGACATTTCATTTGGGAATTTTTTACAACAGCTACATTGTCATGCTAATACAAAACATATCCTTCTTTCGAATTTAGTTTTGTTCTCACTTCCAGATACTGGTTCTTGTTATCCCTTTCTAGGCTAAAGAGCCATTTCAGAAGCAGGATTTTTCACTGCACATCAGTACTCCCACAACAATAATCCGAGTTGATTCTAATTTCTTACATCAGGTGGATGGGCAAACTTAAGTGTCTTGACTTAGGATATCTTTCTCTAACACAAAAATGATCTTTGTAGATTTCATCTGCAAATTTTTTCAAATCAATGCAGTGTGAGATATGGATTAAGAGTTATTCAGATGGGGGCATTAACTTTCTTTCTTTTTTTCTTTTTTTTCCTCTTCAGGGAATATTGTTTTAGTGGAGTAAAACGAATTTGTCCAAAACAGTCAGATATTGTCTGATGTGTAAACTATCAGCTGTACTACAGTGCAGGCACACAGACCCTAATGTGTTAAATATGCTACATCTACTGCACAATGTAGAAGCTACATTTGTTCAGCACCATCTGGATGGAAATAGGGACCCTCGGCTTTGTGGCAGCTGAAGCTCTGTTTCTCCATGTAGACTGAGGCCACTTTATCCCTTTTCAATTCCTATACACCTAAGTGTCTGCAATCTGTATGTTCATGCTGTGGTGGCTCGTGGGTCAATATGACTTATCCCATTGCAGGTTAGATTGATGAAGTTAGTCATGCTACTGGAAAGAAGTTGAACTCACTGTTTTCAATCCTAGCTTTCTGGAAGTTCAAATCTTAGTCCTTCAGCTTCTTCACTCAAGGAAAAGTTTTGCTGAGCTAAGTGAAGAGAACAAAACTTGATGCTACGAGTTTATGGTGTATAAGTGCTTTATCCAGAAGAGCTTCAGCAGTAGCATCAGAGGAGAAACACATTGTTCCTGCATAGGTACTCAAAGATTATCTACAATTTAGAATTCCTATATGAACAGCTAAATGAAAAAATTTTGTCTTTGATATGTAAGAAGTAAGACTACCTGATCCAACATCCTGTAGCAACTTTAAGAAGCAAGTAGTAAGTTTGGGATTTCAACTGAATTTCAACTCCAGGGACTGTTGCATTAAAAATACTTCTGACTTCAAAGAAGGTTTACGGTAAGTACTTCAGAACTAATTTTATAATCTTACTAATTCCTGCTGCTCCATTGTTACAGAGGTTTTATACAGAGTCCTCAGCACAGTGTGACCCTGCACCAGTGGAGACCTTTAGATGTAGCCGTATTGTAAAAGCTTCATTCCATGAATGCTAAGCAACCATTTCATATATAAGATTATATAGTAAAGTTTTCTTGTCGTTCTACATGAGCTATTACCTACAGAGCTTCCACATCTTCCAAAGATTTACTAAGCAAAGACTTCATTTTTCAGATGATGATTTACTTGTTATGAAGCATTTAACTGTTTGTTTTAGTGGAGCATAACTATTTTAGGAGACACTCAGTAATTTTGTGGTTCAGCAGGGTTTAGCTGTACACACCCTTTATTTCTAGCACATATATTTTGTAGTGCAAAGGAAAATCACTAAATGGATCAGTGAACTGATGAAAGTTCTGAGATCGCACAATAGTATTTCTTGCCTAGTTGTCCCCCCAAAAAATTCTTCCAAGTTGTAGAAGCCAAAGGTGGGGGCTGGGAAAAGGAAAATCCACCCACTGTAAGTAAAGATCAGGTTCGAGACCATTTAAAGAACCTGAAGGTGTACAAGTTCCATGGGACCTGATGAGATCCATCCACAGATCCTGAGGAAACTAGCAGATGAAGTTGCTAGGCCCTTTTCCATTGTATTTGAGAGGTCATGGCAGTCTGGTGAAGTATTCACTGACTGGAAAAGGGGAAACATCACCCCCATTTTCAAAAAGGGAAAAAATGAAGACTCGGGCAACTACAGGACAGTCAGTTTCACTTCCATGCCTGGAAAGATTATGGAGCAAATCATTCTGAAGGCTCTGCTATGGCACATGGAAAATATGGAAGTGATTGATGGCAACCAATATGACTTCACCAAGGGAAAATTCTGCCTGAAAAAATCTGGTGGCTTTTTATGGTGGAGTGACAGAATCAATTGACAAGGGAAGAGCAACTGATTTCATCTACCTGGGCTTGTGCAAGGCCTTTGACGCTGTCCCACATGACATCCCGGTCTCCAAGTTGGAAAGACATGGATCTGATGGTTGGACCACTCGGTGGATAAGGAACTGGCTGGAAGATCACACTCAGAGTTGTGGTCAATGGCTCAATGTCCAAGTGGAGACCAGTGACAAGTGCTGTCCCTCAGGGATCAGTACAGGTACCAGTACTATTTAACATCTTTGTCAACGACATGGGAAGTGTCATCAAGTGCACCCGCAGCAAGTTTACCGATTGCACAAAGTCATGTGGTCTGGCCAACATGCTGGAGGCAAGGGATGCCATCCAGAGGGACCTGGACAGGCTTGATAGGCTGGACCCACACCAACCTCATGAGGTTTAACAAGGCCAAGTGTGAGGTCCTACACCTGGGTTGAGGCAATTCCAAGCACAGATACAGATATATACTTCAAGAGCCTCCCCCACCCCCAGGTAGGAGTCTTCTCACAGACCTCATATTGCTAAGAAAGGCTGGACCAGATGACTGTTGAGGTCCCTTCCAATCTGGTGTTCTGTGATTCTATGATAAGTGTGGATATTTCAACAGTGTTACATTTCATAGTCTAACACCTGGTTTTCAGTCTACTCCTGGTGGCCTGTGAGAGGGAAGGGATATCCTTGCTGCTGTTTCACTTGAGCAGAACCTCTACACACTGCAATGGGTCACCTTCTATCCAAAGAGGGCTTGGATGGAGCAGAGATTTGAGCACAGGCTGTAAAGGAAGATGGGTGAACCACTCAATAATTTCATATCAACGACGAGTTTCTCTCAGAGATTTTTGAATTCAGCTGATAGATTAGTACATCCTGTTAAACTGTAGGTATAACCTGTCTAGATTACACAGTCCTTGTAAAGTCCCTGTGCTTAGAGAATAGCTAGTCAATGCCCTATCTGAGTGACTGAGCACTCAATTCCCAATCTGTTTACAGCATTTTGATCTTTTAGCTGTAAGTTTCATCTGAAAAGGTAGGAAGCTTGAAGAATGTTTAATTTGTTTAAATATAACATACTCAAATACAAATAAAATGCATTTTATTTATAAAAATATTTTTAAAACCCCGACAAAACAAACCAGAAGGAATGCCAGCATGATTAGAGAACAAGGTAAAGCAATCTATTAGAAAATAAACAGGTTTTAGGTAGATGGGGTTGTGCCCAAAAGAAAAAAAATAAAATCATATGTTTTAACAGACTAAATGCACAAACAGAATGAAAATAAAACCCCATGCTAAGTAATAACTTCATATTATTTTTTTAAAAATATTTGGATAACCTTTCCAGATGTATCATTTGCAAGAATCTAGCCAAAAGATGATCAAGACATAACACTAGCTCTTATTAAATATTAGGCCAAATAAGATCACTGACCCAATGAAGTACAAAAAAAGGCATAGACTAGATGATATTCACCAAAACCTAAAGCTAATACAGTATAAAATAGGTGAGCTACCAGGTAATACCCGGTCTTTTGTTTACAATATAATATAATAATACCAGACGAATAGATGGCCATATGACAGCCAATTATGATGTTAATTTTAAAGATGGTGGCAGAAGAACAAGGGATTTTTAGCTTTGAGGAAGGATGTTAGCGTTCATAGTGGGTAAATTGGTAGAGGCTGTAGTGTAGAAAAAATAGTAGGAACGTGGATGAAAACAGGGATATATTAGGAAAAGTCAAGACTTATGTAGAAAAAAAGATCATGCTGCACAAGTCTATTAGGTTACTTCAAAGAAAACTAGTCTGCCAACGGAATACTCTAGCCAGATGATAGATTTTCCTTACATATCCTAAAGGCTTTTGAGAAACTGTTTTACTAGAAATTCTTAAAAAAGTTATTTGTTCTGATATATGAATGAAAAGGTCTTTGCATGGATGAGCAGATAGCTGAAAGGGAGGAATAAAAGGGCAGGAATGTGTGTGGGTGTAACCAGTGGCATCCTACAGATGGTTCTAGCACAAGCACTTTTCAAACCTTACGTAGAGTATCAGAGGAAGAGTCTTATCAGTGAGGTGGAGAAACTTGCTGATATTTTATTATTCAGAGTAGCAACAGACAAGCTAACTGAAAAGAACTGCAGAAGAATTACAGTATTATGTGACTACATGATAAACTAGCAGATGAAATTTAACATCTAAGTGTGAAGCAGTGCACTTTGTTTAAAAAATGCAGAAAAAAAGGACATTCTTAAATTGGCACACATGATGATGGGCTCTGAGTTAGTTATTACTACTCGATAAAAACATCTTGAGGTTAGAAAAGTCACTTTCATACAACTATTAGCTGGATGTTCACTGGCAATCAAAAAAAAAAAAGTGAAAGACTAGATAATAGAACAGAAAAACATCATTATGCTATTATGTGAATCCATTAAATGATCCCACATCTGAAATAATGTTTGTGATTTTAATCCCTCCTCTTGAAAAGGATACAGACAACTGGAGATGCTCGGAGGAGGTCACAAATGTGACAAAAGTACTTTTTTTTTTTTTTTTTGTACAAGTAACAAGACTGAATAGAACCACTGAGCAGAGATACAAGTTATAAATGTCACGGTAGAGGTATCAGGGTGATGACCGCACAAAGTCCTCCTAACACAGGAATTGGAGGTCTTCAAGAGATGATGTAAGGTGGCAGGTTTGAAAAAAAATACAAACAAAAAGCACAACAGAGTGGGTGCTTCTTCTACAATGAATACTTAAACTGTGGCAGTTTGGTCAGATGTACAGGTGTTGTAAATTCTAAAAAATTGCACAGACTTAAAGAAATGACTGTGCAAGCTCAGGGGAGAACAATCTATGCAGCACTGTTGCACAGAGATGCCCCCTCAGTCCTAGGGGTTCCTTAGACCAGGCATGGCGTGAAGTTGGGTGAGTACAATGAGGCAGCTACATTGCCTGTTCACATTTTCCGCTGTAATTGTGTGAGTGCAGCACTGAAGAATTGCACCAAGTATATTCTTCTCTATGTCTTGGAGAGGAGGAAAGATATTGGCTGAAGTGCAATTCATACACCCCAAAATGAAGGTGTATTATACAGTTACTGTCTAGCTCAGAGAGGGCATTTTGCTAAGAAAGCTCAGTAGAAGAGATGACTTGCACAGTTCAGCAAAACCAGAGCAGAGGCTCAGTCCTCTGCCACCTTCTCCTGTACTGACCAACCCACACCACAGCCTATGATCCTCACTGAGCCCTGGGAGGTGCACAAAGCTGTGCTGTTGCCATGGGCTTCTCCTGACCACAGGGATTCTGAGCCCCTCTGAGGGGTTGTGCTCTCAAGAGCTTCCAGCCACCCTTTCCATCTGCAACATTACAGAAATACAGCATCTCCTTTGGCATTGCCTGTTGCGAATGTCTGGTCACCAGAGTCATCTCCTTCTTCCCAGCCATATGAAATCTGGCAGCTGAATGGGAGCAAGGGTGAAGAGATCTGAGTTTCTTCTGCTAACACTCCTTTGCTCTGGCCAGAAAGTGCCTGGGGGTCTTTAACATTAATGAAAATCCAGCCCTTTGTATTGAAAGTGAGGATGAAGTTGCTGCATGATTAAAATAATCTAATGGCAGGAAGTCCGGAGGGAATTTACAGCTTTCTCCGTAGTTGATTTTCAAATATGGTTTAGCTCACTCAGTTAAGCATGGTGCTGAAACACCAAAGGTCGCGGATTCGATTCCCGTTCAGTCCACATGTGTTGCATGATCTAGCTGAGAGACATCCCTGCCCATGTCAGGGAGGTTGGATTAAATGATCTCTGAGGTCCCTTCCAGCCTTGGCCATTCTATGATTCTATGAAATACAAATACTTTTAAAGGCAGTAATGCATCTGTATAATGCACAGCTGATTTGCAGCCTAAGTGACAAACATCTTGGGGTTTAAAAAATAATCTCTTCTTTTTCAGTGTTCTCTGTATCTCTCAGAAAATGCATGCACCACAGCCTGAGAGATGATACTAGCCCTGCTGAAGGATGAAACAGCATCTGCAAACAACTGTATTACCACAGGAAGTAAAATAATGTGAAAACAGTGAGGTCCAAAATGACACACTCAGCATTACCATATATATTTACCCAGGCTAGAGCTCAGTGTAAATAATAAATAAGGAATGACTCGTTGCTGTGTCCTAAGGGAGGAACAGCAGTTACAACAGATCATCTTAATAGGACATAGTGTCTAGCAGGCCCTGGAAAATTCCTGTTGTAAAACTTCTGCCGTAGTGTAAAGATGCACTTGCCTATGACCTAACTTTTACAAATGCTTGGATCACCCATAAGGTGCCTTTTCAGCAGTATTTGTTTGCAATAACTCATCTGAATTTACATGGAAGTACAAAATACACGGAAAGCTGCTCAACATCAAAGTTCTTCCATGGAAAGCTGATTCTCAGCCACCAACCTCTTTGGTTTTTGTATATGGAGAATCAAAATGACCATGACGCATCTGGAATGACAAGAAAGACAATGGAGAGGTGACAGAGGAAGCGGATTGCAGGAGTGAACGTGTGGGTGATGGGTGGGACTGTGAAGGGAGAAATGGTGTTGCCAACACTTACGGAAGAGAATTGATAGGAACACTTATTAAAAAAGCAGAAGAAAAAGACATAGATACAAAGACAATTAGAAGAGAATTGCTACTGTAGGAGACTATAGACCATGAAGTATTTTAAAAGACAAATAATATCAGAAGAAGCCTAAGAATCAGCAAGGATGGAGAGGAAGAAGAAAACTAGAGACATGTCCCAAAAAAATATTTGTCAGTGAGTATCCAGGGAGAAGCAAGCTAGGTGAAGAGCAAGCCAGAAGAATGGCTGGGGAATATAAGCTTGAATTCGTCATTGTCATCAGCACTTCCAGTGAAACGAGAAGAGAAAGAAACCAGGGAGGTGATAAGGTTATTAGAGGAGCAGGTGAGTACAGTTCTCATAACGCTCTGGGTGTGACGGGCAATGACTTGCAAAGTTAGCTTAGGTAGTGAAGTGATACGAACACTCCCTTTTCCCTCAGAAGTATTTGAATATTGAAGGAGTGGACTACCTCAGGAGAGGAAGCTATGAAAAAAAAGAAAAGCAGCCAATAGCTGGGAATGCATGATTTATTAGTGGAGAAAAGAACTGGGAATACAGAACAAACAAGAGACCTCAAAATTAGAGCAAGAAAAACAGAAGAGAAGGAGGAAAAGACAGGATCATGAGACTGCAGTTGTTAGTCACTTTGCCGTGGTTTGTTAGTGTGGGATTCAAACTGGAAGCTGAAATTGTAGCTGAAGGAGCACAGGGCAAATGCTTGCAGAGAATTCCTCCCATGTCCCTGAGCCATTAACTATGCACCAACACAAGTTAATCAATTGCGATTGAGCATGTGAGGGGAAAGCAAATGGAAGAGAGAAGACAAGGACAGAAAGGAGATCGGAGAGAAGACTTAATCACTGAGCCAGCACTTCATTCTCCACAGAAGAAAAGTGCCTCAGACCACTAGTTACTCATGTTGTAGAGTGTGGCATGGAAAGTAACTGAGAGGGAGTTGTAATCACCACAGAATCATCATAAATGATGAAATATATCCTCCCCCCACCCCCAATCACATTAGCAGCTGAATCATTCAAGTTCTTTATGAGAATCTGTTGGGAAAAAAAAAAGAAGCGGAAAAAACCACAATTTTTTAAAGAAGCTATTTTTCTGAACAGGCAAGAAAATCACAAACAAGAATCCCAGAAGAAAGTTCCTGCACATAACTCATTGCAGGTTAGTTATACATCTTTTTTTATTAAACATGGGTCATATTGTAGAGGGACCAATTTGTTGCCATTTTACATTTCCCAGTGGAATTATGTTTTCACACTGATTTCTTTATCTTGGCAACTCCAGCAATACTCTGAATGTGATGGGAAATGACTTGTAAATTCTGCTTAGGGGGGAAAAAAAGAAAAAAGAAAAGAAGTTGCCTTTAGTTTGGAGCTCCCTGTCCTTTCCACTTTTAGTTCAGTTAGAGGTCCACTTTCTTTCCACGAGAAACAATGACCATTCTAAAGCACACTTATGAGAATAAGGGTTTAGGGAACATAAGGACAGTCACTTGCCCTGCATGCTCTTGCAGCTCTGAGACTGAAAACAATGTTCCTCTTTTTATGTTTGTAGTAAGCTAAGGTTTCTTGGAACAAAAATATATCTTTGCTGGTTTTGTATCATGTAATAGGCAATAGCACTTTCTTTTCCACAGGTGGCCTGGTTTTCAGCCATTTATGACAACATTTTTCATTGCAGGATTGGAGAAATGGAGATAATCAAGCCTGGAGTAAGCCAGCAACTTTGCTTGACCTCCTGTTTCCTTCCCAACCCTAGAAAAGGATGTCTGGCCTCATGAAAAAAAAGATATGTCCATGAGCTCAGAAGATGGAACTCATCTAAAACGTGAGTAACAGCTCCTAACACCATTTCCTAGCTTTTCTTCCCCTACCCATCAACCCTTAGTCACTGAAGGGCAAAGCTCGTGCCAGCCATTTCTGTGATTTCCTCAGGGCTATCTTTAGTTGTGCTGTAGGTAGCAAAAACTTGTACACACACATGAAAGGAGGAGCAACAGGGAGTACAACTGGTGGGTACCATGCTGAGTTTGGGCTAGGAGACTTTGCTCCAAGTCCTGGTTGCAGTAGTCCTCTGCAAGCAGTCACTAGTCTTGTATATCCAGATCCTGACTGAAAGGACGGCTGTAGCACCAGGCAATATCAATAATATTACAAGAAAAAGAAATTTAAATAATTTAAAACATTTTAAACCTAATAAATTTACTATGTTTTATGTTGAAATAGAAACAAAACAGTTGAGACTAATTCTGTTTTTATAGCAGCCTAAATAAGGGATTGCAGTGGAGAGGAGTTAAAACGGAAGAAATCAGGGTTTAACTTTCCATGTATTCCCCTTCTGTCTGAAATACTCCCATTAACCTCTTTCTTCTATTTGTACACCATGCTCCCAGGCCTTGCCAACTCCAAGTTTTCACAGCTACTTGTTTTATGCTATTAAATTAAAAGCTGATTTCCCTGAGGTCAATAGTGACTTTCCCTCTGCTTTTGCAGCTCCCAACATAATGGGATACAGCCATGAATAAAGCTTTAAAGATGCAATATGATGCAAAGTACATATCAGTAGTAGTAATATCACATTTTCAGTCTCTCTCCTGAGAAATTATTTAATATGAAAAAGACAGGAAAAATGTCTTCAAAGCCAGAAGGGACTTTGTGTGAACAACTTGTTGACCTCTGTGCAACATGAGTCCAGGGTACAGCTCTGTATTAATTCATGGCTCAGGTGCAATAGCTGTAGCTGGATTAAGAGCTGTTCTGAGGAGAGAATTTTCTTTTTTTTGGTCAAAGGTTGCATTTTAGTGCTAGAATACATCTACCATATGTCTTGGCAAGGCTAGGCATAGTCAAAACCCTTCTGGAACCCAGAAATGCAAAAGTATAGCAGCTCAGGAAAAACAGCAAAACTGCTCCCTAAGTCAACTGCTTGCCAAAAGTACTTTTGAAATGCTGTGCACTAGTGTGCAGACAGTGTTAGATGTGTATGAGTGCAAATTGAGAAAAAAAAAAATCAATGAAAATTTCTAATATCAATTTTCAACTCACACTGATGGATATGTTTGTTCAGGAAGCTTCACACATGCAAAATCTCACATCATGGCCACCTGCACTTCTTCGGGGGCTGCACCAACTACTTATGTGCTTCTCCTGACTTCTTCTGCCCCTGTGTGACACAGAGATCACACACTCAGGGCAGGGAGCTGAGGTTACAGCAACATACACAGCTATGGATGTGTGCACAAGCAGTTCTGTTGCACATTAGGTATCCTATTACTATTTCAAGTAAAACTGCATGCTGGCTTTTTTTTTTTTTTTTTGGCATATAAGCAGTAAGTAATGAATGGTCATGAACAGAATGAGATTTTTAAAGAAAAGCTGGGTGATCCACAGCTCATGTAACCAGTAGGATAAATAACAGATGGGTGAAGATAATCTTGGATTGGAGGCTGAACAGTGAAAATGCAATGGAGTGACTTAAAATGAACTTGCAATATAAAACAGTTCTCTCCAGAGCAAGGTTCATATCCCCAGGAGACCCCCTGTACTCTAGCAAGAATTTAGAGTCAGGAGCTATAGGATCCAGCTCTTTCTGAATTGTGACAGGAAATTAAAGAGAAAGAAGACAAGAAATAGGCCTTTTTAATCCTGAGAAAGCACCTGGATCTTCCATTTATAGAAATAAATTGTGATATTAATGTTTAAAATAGAGTGACAACCAACCATTAAATGTGCTGCAAACGGGAATAGAATTATTTCAGAAGTCAGTGGTGATCTAAATAGGCATGAAATGAGGATCTGAATTAATGTAACATTGCTTTCCTTTTCTTTAGAGCCACAACTGGGTTATTCACATCACAGATACAAGAAGCAACCACTGCTTCTGCAAACAAGCCACATTATCAAGAATAACGAACCTCCTAGTAAAGAGGCTATTTGCAGCAGGCTAGGAGAAAGAGAAGTTAGGAGCCATGGGCAGCATGAGTGGCTCTTTCTTGGCTTTGTTGAAAGCTGCGTGCTTGCTTTCCTGCTTTTTGTTTTTCTTTATGCTGTGTAAAACACAATCCCTAGAGAAAGCAGGATTTACCCAGCTAGCTGAAGGCTTTCTGCTATTCTAGCTGCCTAATTACAAATTACGTCACATCCACTCATCTCAACCCCCCTGTGCGAAGGGATTATAGACCATTAGGGAGTCAGATGAGACTGCTAAGTCTCAATTCACTTTGAACATTTCACAAATAGCTACTAATCACAGGCACTCTGTTCTGAGCAAGATAGGAAGCAGGGTCATGTCTTATCTGGTAAATCAGTGCACCCGCTGCCATTATTCTCTGGGTAAATGCAGGACTGGTGGGTGAAGGCAGGTGACCCAGGCTTCATGCACATGCAGCTGGCAGATTTTTTAAATTACAGTGAATGTATCATGAGGAAAAACTCACGTAAACTGGCAATTGAGACTCATTTACAGGAGTTACAGGCCATTTGCAGGGTGGCATAGTAAGTCAGACGCTTTGAATTTCATTCTTATAAATCTTTCCAAACAAGAGAAATGAGGCTTTCTGCCTGGAAGTTTACTGCTGAAGACAATAATTCAGTGTTGATCTTATTTATTTGCTGAAAGTATGAAACTGTTGACTCCCGAGGATTTGATGCTGAAGAATGGCAGGTACTGATTCTGTGCATGTTCCCCAGAAAGGCACAAATTCTCCACTTGATTACATTGAAGTGGTACCACCAAAACAAATTCTCAAAGAATCTTTCCTGGAATATTACTTACAGGTTTTTGGAATATCCGTAACTTCTCTGGGGTCTCCTTTGCTACCTCACCAACTCTCCCTGGAAATGAGAACAAGATGAAAAACAAAATTTCTGACCCAAGAATCATTCTCAGATTTTAAATTTAATCTGGTACTATAATGAAAATCAAGCTCAGTGTTACTTGTTTGTGGTTTGTGGGTTTGATTCCCCTTAACAGAGAACAGTTTGAAATAATAAAGTCATTCTTAGTGAAATCTTTTTTCTTGAAAAGATCAAGTAATTTTGCTTAATCAGTGATGGTTTTAATTTTGGAATTTAAAACTGTACATTGTATTATACATTATAATTAATTGGTCAAACCATTCACCAAAGTGAAGACTTTGAATTGATAGAAAAAGCTGTCACTGAAAACTGGTTAACGTGGTAGGATCTTGAGGAAGTGTTTTTACAAACTGATGATTTTACAAAGCGATAATGTAAGTTTTATATAATTTTCAAATACTTCTCTGTCTAGTGAATTTCTCACCAGCTCCAAACTGTCATTTTTGGCCTCACTTTGGGTAACGTTTGACATTTTATAAGCTCTGTCTGCAGATCTAGTGTAAGAATAGTGAACCTTTCCACGGGTTTCCAAAGGCACATTCTCTCCTTATGAAACTCATGTGCTGAGAATTAGCACCATTAACTTGTTTGGTG
Organism: Trogon surrucura; assembly: GCA_020746105.1. Lineage (NCBI taxonomy): Eukaryota > Metazoa > Chordata > Aves > Trogoniformes > Trogonidae > Trogon > Trogon surrucura. The sequence goes on from CM036622.1 coordinate 52,688,687, forward strand.
TGCAGGTGAGATACAGTGATGGTGGAATCTCGATCCTTGGGGATATTCAAAACTTAGCTGAACATGGCCTCAAGCAAGCACATCTGAAATGGTCCTGCTCTGAGATGAGGATGGACAAGAAACTTCCAGAGGTCCTTTCCAAGCTGAATTATTCTGTGATTCTCTTTGCACTTTGCAGCCTTCTGGCTTGGCTTCTCACCTCTTGATCTGACATTTTTTAAAAGAAAAGGCTTTTGTTCAAAGTCAGACTTAATTTAATTTGACTACTTTTTTTAAACATTTAGACATTAGCAAGACTTCTCACAGAAGCATTTTGTTTTGGAACAAGTACAAGATTTTATCCAATGTGACATGAATTATTTGTTGCTTTCACTTTTGCAAAGGTTTTGACTTTCAACCGAGATAAATTCTTTCATCTTTGCCACTGCTTCCTGCCCTCTTTTTCATTTTGGCTAATGAACTGAAAAAAGAAAGTCTTTGCACAGCTATGCTAATAATCCAGAAGAGACTCCAAAAGGAGATTTTTTTTCAGAAAACTCACACGGTTCCTTCTCTCCAGAAGCTGACTTGACTAACCTGACACCCCAGAGCACATATTCAGAGCCTGAACATCAACTGAGGAACTGATACAGCTCCTCTGTTCATCCTGGGGACCCACTGACGGATTTATGAGCAAACAGAGTTCTTCTTGTCTGACAGTGATATTTCTGTGATCAGCAAGATCATTTGTGACTTGGGGTAATTTTTTTTTGGCATTTCTTGGGTATTCAGTCATGACCTCCCTGCAGGTAGAAGCCAGAATCCCCTTGGTTTTAGCATTGTGGCTTCATAACCACAAGCATATTGGAGCAAGGACTACAACAGCAGCATTTTCGCAGTCAGCCCAGGGATTTTCAAAGCTGTCAAGGCAAAGAGGAAAGCCTAGCATGTTTCTAAGAGTCATTTACCAACTATACTCCTTTTATCTCACTGTGGAGATAGGGGAGGAACCTAGCGATATGCGGAGCCAGGCAGATCCAGATCTTTCCCTATTCTGCTGGCTTTCCTCCATCTTCTGAAATGAATATGAGCAAAGTGGTGAAGTAATTTACCCCTTTAGAGATATGAAAGCTGCAACAGAAGTCATGTCCTGCAAGGGCAAGTAATCTTGGATATTCAGACAAGAATACCCCATCTATGAGAACTGCAGACACCTTCAAGGTGCTCTGTCTAGCTGTTAGCCAGAGGTACAGAAAAGCTGTGTTATTTAGAGTTATTCCCTAAGGGGCTATTTTTTACTATGATTATTGTTTATTTTTTCCTCAGACTATCCTATCTTATCTATTGATAATATACCTTTCCCCTGTGTCAGTAGAGAAAAAACAAATGGAGCTGAGGAATATGTGTTAAATACTACCCTGGAAGTTCACAGAATAACAGAATGTTAGGGGTTGGAAGGGACCTCGAAAAATCATCCAGTCCAATCCCCCTGTCAAAGCAGGATCACCTGGAGCAGGTCACACAGGAACGTGTCCTGTTGCCTCTTGTCTTGTCATTAGACATCCTTGAGAAGACCCTGGCTCCATCCTCCTTACACATCCTTGACATATTTATTAACATTCATGAGGTCACTTCTCAGTCTCCTCCAAGCTGAAGAGACCCAGTTCCTTCAGCCTTCCCTCATAAGGGAGATGTTCCACTCCATCATCTTTGTGGCTCTGCGCTGGACTCTCTCCAGCAGTTCCCTGTCTCTCTTGAACTGAGGGGCCCAGAACTGGACACAATATTCCAGATGTGGCCTCACCAGGGCAGAGTACAGGGGGAGGAGGATCTCTCTTAACCTACTAGCCACCTCCCTTGTAATACACCCCAGGCTGTCATTGGCCTTCTTGGCCACGAGGGCACAGTGCTGGCTCATGGTCATCCTGCTGTCCACCAGGACACCCAGGTCCCTTTCCTTTATGCTGCTCTCCAACAGGTCTGTCCTCAACCTGTACTGGTACAGGGGCTGTTCTTTCCCAGATGCAAGACTCTACACTTGCCCTTGTATTTCATAAAATTTTCCCCACCCAACTCTCCAGCCTGTCTAGGTCTCTCTGAATGGCAACACAGCCTTCTGGTGTGTCAGCCACTCCTCCCGGTTTTGTGTCATCAGCAAACTTGCTGACTGCTCCCTCATCCAGATCATGGATCACTATATCGAATAGTACTGGTCCTAGTACGGACTCCTGAGGGACTCCACTAGTCACAGGCCTCCAACTAGACTCTGCCCCACTGACCACAACTCTCTGACTTCTTTCCTTTGACCAGTTCACAACCCACCTCACTTCCTGATCATCCAGACCACATTTCCTCAGTTTAGCTATGAGGATGCTGTGGGAGACGGTGTCAAACACTTTACTGAAATTAAGATAAACCACGTCCGCTGCATGGCCATCATCCATCCACCTGGTTACGTCCTCATAAAAGGCTATCAGGTTGGTCAAACATGACTTCCCCTTGGTAAAACTATGCTGACTGCTCCTAATGACTCTCTTATCCTTGATATGCCTAGAGACAGCTCAGAGGATAAGTTGTTCCATCATCTTTTCAAGGATGGAGATGACGCTGACTGGTCTGTAGTTATCCAGGTCCTCCTTCTAGCCCTTTTTGAAAACTGGAGTGACATTTGCTTTCCTTCTGTGTTAAAGGAAAAGCTTTCAAGGAGTGAAGCACCTGTATCATTTTCAGATCTGAACTGATGTGGTCTGGGGCCTCTGAGGAGCCTGCATGATTATATTTAGATTCTGAGGCCTTCATTCAGCGAAGTACTTAATCACGTGCCTTAACATTATACCCCTTAGTACTTCTTCTGGATCTCATCAGGAGTCCTCATCTCTCTGATCTTGTTCTTGAACATGTAATTACATCATTAGGTTCATCTGCATAAGGATCTTATTTAGAAAAGAACCGCACCTGGAAGATTCATAGTTGAGCTGAGTGTTGGGGTCCAATCAGCCTCTGCAATAAGGTCACTTTAGATATCTGGATTTGGAGTTCTTGTCCAGCCATGAGAGTATCTTGCCAAATGCTCATTCTTCTGAATAATATTTCTCAACATGTTTTGAGGGCTGTAGCTTGAAAAGTTGTTGGGCCTCCTAGCAGGATGCTGTATGTCACAATCAGCTAACCTGTAGAGAGCAGTACTTACTTTAACATGCATAGAGGGGGAAATGGCTCCTGGGACTGGAAGGTCTGGCTGCTTTCAGAAGGCAGCAGAATGTTTGCCAGGCAATGTCTTACACTCTATCTATACCAGACAGGAGCTCTTGAAGAACTATGGGGAAGGCTTGGCCAAGCTTGACCCTAGGTGAAGCCTTGGGGGACACCTGGGAGATGACTACAGCTTCCTCCCATGAAAGAAGCATAGCTTTTAACTTTTAATTCATCTTAATTATTGATGAAATTAAATGTCCTTTGACATGCTGGATGTGAGTCAGGACAACTGCAATGTCAAACACAGTATGAATAGAGCTTTCTAAGTTAGAAGAATGCCTGTGTATGACTTGTGTTTCATAAAATGAGGCCAGCTGAACTGCAAAAGCACAGCACAAAATGAACATTGACACTGCATAATCAAACAAGTCTTCTGTACAAAGTTGCGATAAAATAATTTTACATTTATCATCCCACTTAATTGTAATGGGTCTAAAACTAATGAGCCTTACCTCTAAACTCCATTTAAGACAATAGTTAATTGCTTCATTTTAATAAATGTTGGCAGAATGGTAAGTATAACAATGACTGAATGCTCGATTACTACCTAGGCTGGAAAATTAAGATATACAGTATTAATGATATACACAATCTGAAAAGCAATTAGAAACCTGAAGGTAAAATAGGCAACTCACTTAAAAACAGGCTAATAAATTAACTTTCTCATCAAATATAAAGCAAAAAACGTTTCAGAAGCAAAAGAACTCATAGCCTGGGATTTTAGTTTGATTCATTTCTCAATTCCCTCCTCTCTATCTACGACGTGTTCAAAACCTGTCAACAATAGTGTCATGGGAACACAAGAGAGACAAGCAAAGAGCAATACATTCATGCTGAACAGCTTGTGCTGTACAGGATGGATGTGTTAAGTGCATTAGAGAACTCAGCTTTACAGCAGCACCAATAAAGGAAAGAGGCACATAGCAGATCTGGAAATCGAGGGTCAGAAATGAAAAGAAGCGTGGTTGCTGAAAAAGCCCATGGGAAACCTTTGAACAGAATTAATCTTTGCTGCATATATGTTCTACAACGCAGAAATGCAGTGATGTATTTCTAAGCCCACAAAACTGTTGTGTGTGTGGGTGCTGATTCTATACCTATCACCCACCTAAGTCACTATAAACACCTTGGTTTTCCCCTATAGGCACTGAAAACTCTCTAGAGAAGAGCACATAGTGTGTAACAGCAGTCATTGGGTATTCATAGCATCTCCATGGCTGCATGAAGGACACCTCGTAGAGGGGAGCCTACCCCAGCACGTCCCTTCTGAGTATTTCCCTGCCATCTGCCCCAGTGGACAGTGCTGCCCTGTATGGCAGGGGCAGGGCACGGGACAGAGCGAATTCGGATAAAAGTTGTTGGAGATTTGTGATTCACACCCACCCATGTGGTTTTTTTCTTAGAGATGATCCTATGTAAGAGTGTTTACATATACATCCTTTTTCATTAGGCACTGAAGAACAAGTCTAATTCTTATTAAATTTCTTAATAATTCAGATCTTTGAGATGCATATTAGGTTTCATCTCTATTTTTGCTGTTAAGAGAAATAAGATTCTTTCAAAAGCTTAATGACAGTTACTATAGATGGCCTTTAACTAACACATTGTACAGAAACACTGTACTACCTCTCCTTTTGATTTACAAATTAGTATGTTCCCCAGGAGTACAGACAAAGTCTTGTTTGCATTCATTAGTGGGGCTGCTGTCTGAACTCAGGACATCTTTGGTCCATTTTCTCTTTCTTTGACAAATCTCTTTTTTTTTGCAGTTTGCAACAGTAAATTTCCATTTTCTCAATTGCTTTTTCTGTTTTCTTGCTCCATGACTGATTGTTCTCTGTTTATCTATATTTAATCACGTTCACTATCTGATATTACTTCAGAGTCCAATTCCAAAGCCCATTATCATTTGTTGGTCTTTAGCATAATTTACAAACCAGAAAACCGCTATTTCAGTGTCATTATACCCAGTTTTAATATAAACAATAACAAAGCTCACATTCCACAACTGGCTTCTGCGGATTCTCTCATGGTCATTAAATATTTTTTTTTTCAGGAAGCAGTTTCTAGAATTAGCCTAATTTTAAGCACTGTACTAATATCTCACGGCTCTATAACTTTGCCTCTTAGCTGTTATTTTAATTGGAAACTAAGGAATTGGGTTAAAAGCTTTATGAACATCCTACCCAGTGCAGTGATCAGTTTCATTATGGAAGCCTTTACACTTACAGTAAAACTCCACATGTTCTAACAAGCTCGTGAAGCATAACCCTCTTTTTATGGAGTCACACGGTTTTCTCAAGTGGAGCCTATATCACATGCTTCAAGTCCTATAGAAACAGATCCCTCCTTTAAACCAGTTCCATTCAGAGGAGATAGGGCACCGTCATCAGTTGTCATAAAGCTTTGGGGATTTTGTGCAGGATCAAAGGTGCAGCCTAAGCAGAGCATGAAAGTCCTGGTGACGGCTGCTATTACCGTTTTTTTTTTTATTTGCATGGCTGCTCAGTGGAACTGCTTTTCTGAAGAAATGTTTGCAAGATGAGACTGTTTCCACTGCTTTTCATTCTAGGTTTTATGAATCCCATAAGTGGGGGTTTACGTATCCTGGCTGGAGCAGGATGCTCGCCTGAATTAATCCTTGAAGCAATTCTCATTCAGACAAAGTTGAGACCTGTAGAGCAAGGGGGGATTTGTGGGAGTTGATTTTTCCATGACCTTTTAATTCAAGGAGTCTGTCAAGGTATTAAAACTACTCACCTGATGGAAAACAACCTCCTTTATGATTCTTTTCTTGTGAATAGAGACATGCATGCAAAAGGCATGTAGATGCACGCGTTGTGGGTGGGGTATGATTACTATGACCCTAGTTTAATGACCTGTTTTCATTTGTTTATAATTTTGATAAACATCCATTATCTGAATAAAATTCATCACCATGTGTCTGCCTTAGGCTTAACTTTCATAGAAGATTTCAGCAGATGCACCATGGCTGTTTTGAGGGGAGGATAGAGAAGAATATGCTGCACTGCTCCTGCTCAGAAACTGTTGAGATTTTTTTTCTCAGAAGGTCTAGTTCCCCTTTCCACATTTGAAAATATTGCAGGAGCCTTACCTTTGTGCCGAGGATAATTGTGCCAATCCCTAGAAAATCTGCTGAGCTGAAGTTTTTAGACTTTTTTTTTTTTTTTTCCAGATGAGTAGGAACTACTGTAGAGAAAATACCTACTTGACAGCAAACATCTTCCAGGCTCCAGTTTTCACTGAGAGTTCTCCAGCCTTTCATCTCTCACTTGTCCTGAGCTGTATTAGTATGGAGACAGTGACCGAAGTTGCACTTCTCAGCTCCAAGGCAGACTCAGATATTCTTACAACACATTGCAGCTCCTCAATGTCAGGAGGAGGAGAGCCATGGGAATAAAACTGTTTCATCTCTCCTGTGCTTCCCATGGCTTTTTCTTCTTTGCTTCTAGTACACCTGTAGTATGACAGCGGAAAGAGGAATTGCTGGGGTAAACAGAGTGTCTGGTGAAAGAAGTAATTAGATTACGTAGAGATAAGGGAAGAAAATTAGAAAAACTGCTTCGACAAAGAGATGAGTACCAGGAGTTATAAGAGGAGCTGAGGAAAGGGGAATAAAACTGGGACTGAGAAGGAGAAAGACACCTGGTACATCAGTGCTCCAAGATGCGCCGAAAAAACTCTGACCACCACGGGTGGAAAAGAAGTTCAAACCTTCATTGGATGTTCATGCCAGCATCAGAAAAGCATGAAGCCCTCTAGCCAGCCATGTGTGCTGTTCATCAGTGCCAGTCTGCACTGGAAACTGTGACCTGCTGCTGCTCTCCTTGGTTGGTTCATATAATCATAATCAAAGACCACTCTTTCACTCTGCTGGTTTAGGCAGGTGGACTAATCTATATAACACCAAATATTTGTCCTGTGTGGTGGGGAGGTTCCGTTTAGTTTTTTAAAAGACGGAGGAATCTTTATATTAAATAAAACTTTCATTAGAAGATCATTGCAGAGACTGCAATGTCAAGTAGTCTAAAGTTAGGATATGTCGATTGACAGCAGAGATCTTTCATTCCTGTAACACTTCCTGTAACTGAGAGACACGTAGAAGCTTTAAATCCCTCAACAGAAATAATTTCTGCTGCCCTTTTCACAAAATGTCTTAAAACAATAAAAAAACCCAGCTCTGTCACCAGTCATATCCCACATTCTTTTGATTCTGTAAATGTTTATAGCATACGAGTCAGGAAAGAATTTTAGCCTTTATTTTTTTTATCTAAAAAAAGAGTGGAAATTTTTAACATACATAGTAGCGAGTAAAAGTTGTCTAGCTTTATCTGGAGATGAAGGTAACTCTATCAATCTTATTAGCTGCTTTAACATCTTTGAAGATGAGAATCGATTCTTTAGCCCCCAGAGCTTACCTGTGTGAAGGGAAAGGTAAAATAACAGAACAGAAACTGACGACTTGGAGAAACATTATACTTTACAACTCTGTAAAGAAGCTCTGGTGTGTAAAATGATTTATTTAACAGAGGGTGTAAAATCTTGGAAAAGGAAATTAAAAGACCCACATTTGAGACATATTCTCTCTCCCCTGATACCCCAACTCATACTTATTAGTCCCTGCAGAATTTAGTTTTACAGAGTCTATTTCATAGATGTTAATGGCTTGATGACTTCCCCAAGATCATGTTGGGACACCAACCAGAACCCCACATTTCTACTCTGAGGAAAGTGATATTCTAAGTTGAGATATGGAAGCCACTTTGACTGCAGAGTGTAAGGAGAAGGAAGAGACAGATGTCACTTTGCCTGTCTTTAAGCAGCTGAGCCAGTCTGACTATAAGTTGTGCCTTGTCCCAGGGTGACTCCAGGAAAGTACTCTTTCTCAGTGGTTTTGATAACTTCCCAAGGAGAGCTGCTGTAGTCAGCATCTGGTCTTAGAGAGGAACACTTGGAAGGACAGCAGTAAAACTGACATTTGAAAGGGTTGAGAATTAATAAAAATCAACTTCCCAGACACTCATGGTATTTTATATCTCTGACAAAAGTACTGGTACTGCCAAATACATTACTTAATCCACGCTAACCTAGCTCATATATAAATAGGCAATTCTAAGGAAATAATCATAAACCTGTCTTTGAACACACATCACTTCTGAACTTTGATTCAGCCATAGTAGAACACAAGATTATGGATGTGTCCAGGGACAAAAAAAAAAAATTTACTTCCATGTAAATACATCTTTCTTATTTCCGGTATTTAAACCAACAGTTCAAAGCAGATAGAGGCAATTTTCTTCCTAAAGGACATGGCTAAGGCTCATAGACATGTGGTTGTCAGTTCTCCACCCTTTGCAACGAAAGGTGATTTGTCATGCAAGCAGTTTGAAATATATTTCTGGAGGCTGTGTCCTGCCACTTATTTTGGACAGTAGAAAGAATGGTTTCATGGGCAGCAATAGGACAGAGATGAAGAACAAGGACAACTACAGTTTATTCCCTGACTACTGCGAGATTTCCTGATGGCACTGGCAAGTGACAGGGCCCATAATTTCTGTTTCAGCTTTTCAGGAGACCATCCATTAGTACTTGTAGAGCAGTTCAAATCTTTTGAGGGTCAAGGAAGAACTTCCTTTTTACCAGGCTCAGTAGTTGTTCTGAGTGTACAGCAATCACAGGAGACAGTCTGGGAATTTGTGTCTTTATTAAGGACCAAAACAGTGAAGTCTTGGAGATATTTTTTCATGTTTTGTACACTTTTCTAGCTAACTAGGGCTGTGATTCATCTCACCTAGCTTATGAACCAAGCTAATCATTCTTCATGGTCTTAATCTGTAGAGACCATAGGCACTCTGGGCGCATAATTTCTCACTTCTGTTCATGATCTCCAGCTCAGGCTTCTCAGGTATTCCCTACCCTCTGTGGCCTCCATCAACTTACTCAGATATGGATGTTTATACTACAGATGAATTTCAGCCTCACTGCCCGATTTTCAGAAGACTTAAACACTCAGCTTTTTTTAATGTCAGTCAGAGGCTGGTGAAGAAAGGCCGAAGTGTTTGAGTGTTGCTGAGTGTTTAGCCTACTTACGGCATTAACATTCCCAAACCCTGTGACTTGACAAGATCCCGAGATTGTGAGGGCTCAAGCTAAATGTCACCTTGGTACTTCCAGGATGCTTTCACCTCGACAGACACATTCCAGGAAGGGGCATCCATTGAAACACCTCCTGCAAAATGGAAGGGAAAGTCTCTGCTCGCAGAGCCTCATCTTGGCAAATCCAGCTCCCAATTTTGCTCTTAGAAATTAAGGTTCATCTCCTCAGTGAGGCTGGGATCCAAACCCCAGCTGGGTTTTTGACCCTCTCTTAGCCATTTTAACATCAAAGATGAGGTTTTCAAAAGACTGTCAGAAAGTTTAAAGCAGTTAAGGCTGAATGAGCCTCCTTCAGAGCAGCTGTGTTAATCCTATTATAAAATTAAACTCATCCTCTCCAAAGCAGATGAGTTGTTCTGCCCTCATGGAAGTCAATGGAAGTTTTAGATATGCTTCAAGAGGACTAAGTTCCAGCCTTCATTCTGTTTAACCCTTTCCCATACATTTTGCTAATTGTGATTCTCTTATTTAGGGGATTTGGGAAGAATCACAGTCTAGCAAACTGTTTCTCCTCTGTAAAGAGGACACTAGCTACTTGCTCTGTGGATGTTCAGAAGTTTTATTAAATTTTTTTTTTGATGGCCAGAAGATAGAAATTCAAAAAAACCCATATTTTTGGAGTTGTTTAAAAGCTACAGCTCTTCAAACTTCCACTGGTGTTTTAAAATACTCAGACCTGCTTGAATAATGGCTGAATAACTTCTTGAATAACCAACATGCAGTGTCTTCCAACACTGTAACGAAAATGTTCTCAAAGTAACTTTTGGGGGCAATAACTTCTATTCCTCATAATTTATATTGATTTTGACATTTGAAAAAGAATTGCACATTTGAGACAACCAGTAGCAGAGGTTATACATTTTTCTAGTTTTCCTTGACTGTTTTGTAAACAGATTTGTAGAAAAGTGGTTTATTTTCACTCTGTGAAATTTATTATTGAAATGTTACAAAACCTGTTGGTCTCACTGTAGACTGTGCAGACTTTCTCATCTCTCCAGATTTGAATTCTGCAGCCTGAGATCTCTCTTATCTTCCTGGATTCTTTCTTGCTTGAGCTATGGTTCATTTCCTAAGAACTAAGTTAATTAGTCTTTGATCTTTTATTCTTCCCACACAAAACATTTTCTCTGATTTAAAAAACTAGTTTTCCTTCCAGAGCTGATCTTAGGGGGCTACACCAAACGTGTGCAGGCATCCCCATGAGAGATGGGGAGAGTAAAGGGACCCTTAAGCCCTCAGATCAGGGCTAAGTTATGATCTTGCCTATCTCCCAAGTGCTGTGGTGGTACCTATCTGATCAGCAAAAATTTTTCACTACCATACTCCATACTAGTTGTGCAAGTTTCTAAATACCCATGAGCGAGTGCTTTATTAAACTCTAACTTGTCTTTGGAGGTTCTGCCCCAGTCTATATTGAATAAGCTTAGATGTCTTTCCTATGGATGTTCACAGCCAAGCCAGATGGGGAAGGATAGTGGCATTAAGTGACTGAATGCCCCTGTGCACCTGGAATCTTGCCCAGAATAACACTGGCTAATAAAGGACAAGTGATATGGGGAGTAAAGAGGGATGACCAAGGATGGCAAGTGTCTATGGCAATGACAAGTATCTGCAAACCGTTTCCAGGCTTGGTGTGAAACCACAGGCAGTGCAGGCAAGGCTGGAGACACCTTCACTCAGCCGCTGCTAGAAAAGCTCCTGAAGGGGAGGTCCTGGTCAGGCTGTAATACTGGCCATACAGGAATTTGGACAAATAATATCTCCCTGCTGGAATGCACCAGCAGCATCCAGTTCTTCTGCTCTTGACCTTTACAAACCATAAAGGTTTGTAATACAATGGAACATGTGTGATGAAAGATGTGCATAAGTCTGTATTGTTTCATGATTGTTTGGCTTCAGTTTTAACACTCCCCTTAGATTCAGATGACAGAGTAGAGCAGCAGATATGAGATATCATATAACTAATCAGGGCAAAGCCAGATCCTCAAAACAAGCAAACAGTTATAGAAAGATGATTCCATACTCATTTCTGATTCATTTGGATGAGATTTTTTGCCCAAAGAGATGTTGGAAGGAACACCGTTAACCATAGCATTCTCCTAGAGAAATTGGTTGCTCTTGGCTCGGATGGACATACTCTTCACTGGGTGAAAAACAGATTAGAGGGCCGAGCCCAAAAAGTTGTGGTCAACGGAGTTAAATCCTGTTGGCGGCCGGTCATGAGTGATGTCCCCCAAGGCTCAGTATTGGGGCTGCTCCTGTTTAACATCTTTATTAGTGATTTGGACCAGGGCATAGAGTGTACCCTCAGTAAGTTTGCAGATGACACCTAGCTGAGTGGAAATGTCGATCTGCCTGAGGGTAGGGAGGCTCTCCAGAGAGATCAGGACAGGCTGGATCTCTGGGCCAAGGCCAATGTCATGAAATTCAGTAAGGCCAAATGCCAGGTCCTGCACTTTGGCCACAACAACCCCCAGCAGCACTACAGGCTTGGGGAGGTGTGGCTGGAGAGCTGCCAGGCAGAGAGTGATTTGGGAGCATGAATAGATCTGAATAGTGAACATGAGCCAGTAGTGTGCCCAGGTGGCCAAGAAGGCCAACAGCATCCTGGCCTGGATCAGGAATGGTGTAGTCAGCAGGAGCAGGGAGGTGATCATGCCCCTGTACTTGGCTTTGGTGAGGCCCCACCTCAAGTACTGTGTCCAGTTTTGGGTCCCTCACTGCAAGAGGAACATTGAGGTGCTGGAGAGGGTACAGAGGTGGGCTACCAAGCTGGTAAAGGGCTTAGAACACGAGTTTTATGAGGAAAGGTTGAGAGATCTGGGGTTATTTAGCCTAGAGAAGAGGAGGTTGAGGGGAGACCTCATCGCTCTCTGTAAGTACCTGAAGGGAGGTTGTAGAGAGCGGGGGATTGGTCTATTCTCCCTAGAGGAGAGTGATAGGACAAGTGGAAATGGATTTAAATTGTGCCATAGGAGGTTCAGGTTAGATATTAGGAAGAATTTCTTTACTGAAAGGGTTGTCAGCCATTGGAACAGGCTGCCCAGGGAGGCGGTTGAGTCACCGTCCCTGGAGGTGTTTAAGAGACAGGTGGATCTTGCATTGCAGGAAATGTTTAGTAGGTTGATAGGGCTGGGACAAAGGCTGGACTCAACTATCTTCAAGGTCTCTTCCAGCTGATACGATTCTATGATTCTATGATTCTATCATTCTATGATTCTATGATTCTATGATTCTATGATTCTATCATTCCATCATTCTATCATTCTATGAACGCACATGGTGATATTGCCTCACCTTGAAACTTTCATCACATAACAACTGAAGAATATGGAAGAAAAAGCTGTTAATAGGATCTTCAGGGGAAAACCCCACCAGCCTAAGACAGAAATACTGCATTCAATCAACACAGCCTGTGAGCCAAATTCCTGTGCAAGGAGTTCTGTTAGCTTCGACAGGCTTATTCTCAAGAGGCATAGGAAAAGTATGCAAGTCCAAATGCGTGACAGATTGCAGTTCACTGCATGATACAGATAATTACAATTGCCCTTATGCACAGCCACTTACCTGTAATTAATTCATAAAATAATTATCACAGGAGTGCTGCTCTAGATAGATTTCACATTGAACTTCAATAGAGAAAGCTGCTGAATACTGAGAGCTAAAAATAATCAATATGAAATAAGGGCTGCCGTAAATACTGGATGGGACTGATTCACATTACATAAGGAAAGGACAGGAAATAGAGTAAAAGGAACTGGTTCAGCATTGAGGGAAAATTGATTGAACATGAGGTGGTGAAGGGCTGTACCAAAGATGCCTCCTCCTTCCCTTCATGTAAGATTAGAGTTCCTCAGGGCTTTACGTGGCATGTGCTGTCAAGTGGTTCAATTTTCATCTCACAATCTGAACGCTGACCCCTTACAGATGGAGCATGGGGAGACACTTTTGTATTATTTAAGACTAAAAAAAACACACACAAAAAATGCCAAGAAAAATTTAGCACATTTTTTTGCCTAGGAGGATTTATGTGCAGCACCAGGACAGTGAGCAAGAGAACAGGCAGATTTCCATTCTGCCAAGAGCAGGGATGGATTTAAAAGGATTTACAGTATTGACTTCCATAAACATTCTTTCCAATATATTAATATCACTGCTGTCTTGGTTTACTGGACTCCACTTTCTCCACAGTGACATTGTTTTACATTCTCCATCTGGTTTGTCTTATTTTACTAGTGATGTGTTGTCTGTCTCTGATTATTAGTTTGTATTCATATATGGAGCTAAGTGAGCACTGCAAGATAAAACCAAAGTTCAGCAAATTGTCTTTGAAGGGTGATCATATGGTCTGTACAGGGTTCCTGTGTGTGCACAAAGCCCATGGCCCTGTGGCTCCTTTGGGCTATGAGCCCAAGTGTTTTCCTCTACTCCTCCTTCCCATTGCCTCTGTCACTCCTCTGGTACAGGATGTGCAAGGAAACCACATTGCACCATGTGCATACACATTCCCCACTGGCCAGATGTCTGGTATCAAAAGACAGGATGTTCCACAGAAGTATCTCCTGCAGCTTCAGGAGGCATTCACATGCCATGTAGTACTTCAGTCAAGACATCACAGCCGTCAGACCTCCCTTGTGCCAGTGATAGAAAATATAAGGCATGTCTGGGGTTTCCATACAACATACCTGATAATAAGAGCTGGAAAAGGGGTCTGAAAGGAATGAAATAATGTTTTTTTACCTTGGAGGTGCAGAATGTCACAAGACCTTTACACAACCCATCAGTCAGACATTGACTTGGTTAAGTATCTTCCCCTTTTGCTGGGTCATTTGTGAACACTCGAACAACACAGACCTTAATACGGATCCTTAACATAGGATCCCACTTTTGCTTGCTCTCTGGTGTGAAAACAAATTGTTCATTCCTACGCTATTGCTTAATTAATTAAGCAATTCCTAGTTAATTGTATTCAGTAATTAATCTGGAGTAGGACTTCCTTTCTTAACCCATGAGAACTTAGTTTCTTTAACAGTCTTCTCTGTGACATTTAAGTTCTTTGAAACTGCAGCTTCTTTGCACTGGCAAACCCTAATTTATCTTCATGATCATCAGCTTGTTGCAAGTGATCCTAAGAGATTTGTAAGACATCATTTCTTTTTAACAAAAATCCCATTCGTTCTTCACAATCTGTCAGGTTTTTTCATATCAATATTTTCTAATTTTTTTTTATTGTATTGTATACATTTTTGTCTGGTGCAAAAGACAGAATCACTAATCTCTGGATCCTTACGTGACTCTTAAAGAGTAATAATATGTTTGCCACCGAGACTGTATTTATTGCCCTGTTTTGCTCAAACAGGAAGGCTCAGTTAAACAATAAGTAGTGATTCCTCAGTCTCATATCTGAGTACTTTTAAACACGAGTTAATGTCATCTGGTTCTAACAAGTTGCATCTGTATAATCTATTAATTCACTCTTGTATCTACTCTCTAGGTACTTCACTTCTAGCCATTTCTTTTCCAACCCTGCGGCTGTGAAGCATGGTTTGGATGTAGGAATCTGCCAAATCTGTAGTGAACCGTGAAGCAAGAATGTGATTTCTTTTCTTTTTTTTTTTTTTTTTTTTGTAAAATTGCCAGTATTTCACTTTCTAGTCAAGGGTAGTTTATGAACATAAAAAGAGGTAGCGATATTTCAAAGTATTTTCTCAGCTTTTGTTGCCTGTAATAATATGTTGAAATAAAATTAATAAAATATCACAACAAGCTTTTGTAAATAAATCCTTCCAAAAGGCACTATTAAAGAAACAGAACTGCGCACTAATTTTTGAATTATACATATGTGACAAATCATGGCAAAATGACTGACTTAATTCCCTGTCAGTTTGGATCTGCTCCCTCCTATCCCTTTAGAGAATTTCCTTCCTTCAAAGATCTCTGTTGCTTAATCGTCCCTAAGCATGAAATCCTGGAGCTCATTATCCCTGTCCATGTGTCCTGTGGTGAGACCATCCTGCTGCTTTCTGCCAGCTTGCATGCAAACAAAACTCTCAGGTAGATGCTTTTTGGTAATTGCTGTTAAAGGGAGGGTAGGGTTGGGGGACACAATCTTTCCATGACTTGCATCCCGGAGAACTGTAGTTGTGATTTTAATACCGTGCTATCTAGACCTTAAAGCAACATGTACTTTTCTCTGCAACATGCAAATCCAGCCTCAAAGGGTAGGTGGCCTGGGGCTGTCAGACTGTCTTTCCCCACAGCATCTCGTGGGAGCTGTTATACTGGGTGAGGCTTGTAGAGACCAGTGGCTCTATCCACCCATCTGCAAGCAGGGCATGTCATGGGAACCAGCCCTCCCCAGCTCCCTCTAGAGCTGGATGTGTTCATTCGAACACAGCGTGAAGCGAGTCGGCTTATAGCTCAAACAGCTCTGTGATTATCATAAGAGTCCAGCAAAAACTGCTCTAAGGGGGTCATCCACCTTGGGTCCCCTTTCCCTGGCTTCGACTCCTCTGTGAGCAACAAGAGCAACCAGGGATGCTGGGGGCCCTCAGGCTCCATGCTGATATTTTTTCAGCTTGGCTTTCCCTCATTTCCTGCCAGAACAGAGACTAAGAGTGGAGAGGAAGGCAGAGGTGAGTTTACCTGAATTTCCCATTTTCCTGCCCTCACTGCTTCTCATCCTGCAGCAGAGGCTGCCCTTGCTCAGCACCGACGCCATATGTCCGTCAGCGAGGGTAGGAGCACGTTGTCCTCGGGCAGCGGGCCAGGAGAACAGATGGCTGTGCGAGGGCACTAAAGACTGTGAATCAACCCTGAATGTGGAGGGCACAAGTCAAACAAGAACATTTAAAGGTTTGCCCAGCTTGCACTCAGCCATCTGTGTTAATGGAGAAGAGATGTCATTCGGAAATGGGATTAAGCAATTCTTAATGGTGTCATTGTATGAGTCCCAGTGAGGGGGCTGATCCTTGGATCTGGAAAGGTAAATGTGTCCTATCCCATGCTGCTCAGAAAGAGGAGGCTCTCCTGTTCCTGAAATAGTAGTCCATAAGGAAATCAGCTTCTATTTCAGCACAGCTATTTATCTATTTGTTTTCTTTTAACTGTAATCAAATCAAACCAGACTAAATAGCTCTGAAAAACCCCGGACGCATCAAAGTGTGGCGTTGTGCTTGATACCGCTCCAGACATAGAACAGCACATCCTTCCTCAAAAGGAACAATCTGAGGTTAAGAAGAATCGTCTGAAGTAAAAAAAACCAACTGTGTGCAATGAGGCCAGCAATGCCTCCTCTTAAAATTGCATATGACTCATTTCTTATCTAAAAGAGAAACAGTGAGTGTCTGGAAGTGATGAGCAAGTTTTCACCTGTTTAACTGTGTTTTTTGGCCACCAGGTCAGGAAGGTGCCAAAATCTGCTGCAGAGGGCATTTACTTCACAGATAGGATAAATCTCCGACAACTCAGATGAGAAATGAGTCCTCTTTGCTTAATAAGTTTTGAGTGCGTGCTCCTTCCAGTTTTAATTAAACCTTCTTTTAAATTCATTGTTTAGAGTGGGGAAATCTCTTTAGGTTTCCTCTGAGCAGACTAGTTCCCATCTAATGAGAGCTTTAGTACTAACCTGGTATTAGCTCTGGACTAGTCATACCCTGACAGCTTTAAGGAAACAAAGTAACAAATATTTCACCACGTATTTTCTATTGTTTTCTTGGATTTATTTTTTGAGCCAATATTTTAGCATTTACAAGTCATAAATACTTTTTTTTAACATGCTCAGTCTAAAGTAATGCTCATTGTAATTAAAGTTTCAGAAGAGATTCCATAATAAATCTACCTAATTCCCAAACATAAAGAAAAAGATTCTGTTTGGATTCTTTCATTAGCATTGTTCACTGATGAATAATATTCATTTATAGATCTCATGGCAACAGCAGTTTAAATGCACTGAAGGAAGATGTTTAAATAGGTGATGAGAATCACTTATAGTGTTAGAAACTCCAGTACATAAACACATCATTGACTTTCTGGAGACAACTATTATAGTTTTGCTGCCAGGCAGGTGGCACAGAGGAGTGATAAAAGTCCTACATGGGTTCTTGCTGTGGCGCAGGCTCGACATGTGTCCTTAGCACCATTACTTGGAGATGAGCTTCACAGGAACACTGAGGCACCTGATGGCCACTGCTCTGAAGCAGTGATCAGTAGCTGTACACTGGGCATGAGTGTGGGCATGAGCTTCTCAGGGACAAATTCCTGTGGTGCTGCTCCACCTACAGTCCCTTCACCGGTTTGATAGCTGGTGGATATCTGCAAAGCAGGTTGTCAGCAGAATTAAACACCTAGAGGTGCCAGGCTTCTTGTTTCTTGGTTTGAGCTGTGTTGGTTTTTTTTTTTTAACTCAGGAATGCAAATGTCTCCAACAAGTCATAGAGATATTCCCTATGCCTACCCAAAGGGAAGGATAGAAGTTAAATACTTCTTAGCTCCATGAGCTTCACTGAAAAATGCAGTGGCTAGCCCAGGCAACTGCCTCACCACCCCATTGATGGGCTGAGCTATCCTCAGGACTCTTTCATCATAGTGCACTGGGCAGCTCAGCATCCACACCTGCCTGGACAGGGAAGCAGAAAATCAAAAAGCAAGCAAGAAGCTTTTAACCTTCCAACATAGCCATGCTAACGTTGATGGCGCTGGGCAACAGCACTTGTGTGAGAGCATTTTAGACCTGAAAACCCCTGTCTTCCATGGACTTTGATACCTATGCACTGGGCAGGAAGGCTAAAAGCACAAAACAAAAAAAAATGGTGTAAGATTAAGTGCGTCTAACTAAACTACAGGCTGCCCTGGGGGTTGCCTCAGGCTGTGGAGGAAGCAATGACAGAGACCTGATAACATCAGGGACTTCTGTTCAATCCATGCCATATTCTCCTCATTTTGGCTCTCTAAGCAGCACCAGGTGGCTTCATGCTGCTCAGTCTTGGCCTTGGACACAGGAAAGGAGCAGTGATGGCTTCAGGCCTTGGCCAAGAGGGGTGAACACCTTTTCCAGGATGCTGGCTCTCACAAACCCCTCCAAGCTGTACAACCTTCGCAGGATTGTCTAAAGGCGGTCAGCCCATGGCTGTAATAGACCTTTAAAGATCATCATGCAGTGAGTGTGGATCGAAAGCCCACGGTGCATTTGTATTCTACTGGGAGAAAACCAGCGAATGAGCACAAAGATTTTTTTCTTCCCCACTGGCACTTTTTTCCTTGTCATTTTATGGCAATGTGATATGAAGGAGGGGCATGGGGCTAATGAATTTCGACCTGTTTAGTCATAAAGATTTATGCCTGTGGCTTAGAGCTAATATTGACCAATCAAATGGCTCCCCAAATCCTGCCCATTTTATAAGAGTTAATCATACCCTCATGGCAGCCCAGGTACAAAATAAGTTTTGATTTACAATGGTACTAAAATGATCGGTATTTTATGCTGATCATTAACAGTATTTCACATTGGAGAGCTGTTATAGTAGAAAATAGTAAAATGGTCTGTATCACATAATGATACTATATTTGGGTTCCACACAGAATACCAAGGGCTTATTGAATTTGTGTCTGAAGGGGATATTTGTTAAAAACATGGCCATTGCAAGTGGGAAAAATGTGTGTTATATTCAGGAGTTTACTCTGCTAACATGCATTTGGGCTAGTGTAACCTTTCTGGCTTTGGTGCTGTAAGTGATTCTGATCCATGTATTACCCTGCAATGACCACATAAAGGGCTGAATATTGAGATTTGATTCCTCTTTGACCCACAGAACTTGCAGAGGATATTGATATGGGTGGGCTTAGATGTAATTTTATTCTTACAATAAAGCTAAGGTTGTAAAAATATGTAATGGGTAACGTATTTTTTATTCACTTTGTTTCAGATATTGTTTCCTGTGCTAGGATTTAAAAACAAGTAAGATTAACGCTGGGAATATCTCCAGTAAGTTTGCTGATACAGCCTCTGGCTTCATAAGCAAGACTCAAGCAGCACACAACATAATTGTCCTGGAGAACGAATGTGATGCTCATAATCCTGGCACCTGAGAGTGCAAGGAGAAGTTGCTTCCTAAAATATACCTGTAGACACAAGTGGACTTGTACAATGCCCAAATCCTGGGGAAGACTGAGGAGGATATTCAGAGAAGAAATCAGATGGTGCTGGACAGTAGCCTCCAGAAGCAGCTGTAGGTAACTACACCACTACCACTGCAGAAGCCCAATTGCCCTTTCAGTGCAGTGCGTTTAAAATAACGCATGAAAAAGCACAGGAAAGTGGGACTGAACAAAAGATCCGCAGGCAGTGTGATTTTCCTGACATGTTGTTGTCTTGATAAGTAACATCTGAAAGCTCCAACGTTTCCAAATGCACCAGAACAAAGCAGCTTGCTTTTAAGAGGTGGCCACTTACGGAGATGCCTGAATGAGAACTTTGTTTTTAGTAGCATCCTTGTAACTGCTTAGATGCTGACCCCTCTGGAAATACCACCTGGCGGGTGCCTCTTCTGTGTTATTGTTTTAGGTGCCTGAAATTGCATCTAAGTGGTACCTTTTGTGTGGTTTACTGCAGAAAGGGGAGGTGTGGCTGAAGCGCTGCGTCTTAGTTTACTGCTTATTTCATATGGCTAGGTACACGATAGCTGCTTTTAAAAGACATCAATTTTGCATACACCTTTCACTCACTGTTATGGTAGAAATTGCATTAACTTCCTGAGGTATATACAGATGCAGGAACCCTTAATATAGCTAGACACAAATAGGGTTTATTTTTTTTGCATGTGAGCTTCTAGGAACTAGAAAGAAGTCAAAAACTCTCTTCCTAGCTCACTCCTCTCTCCTGTTGTATGTGTGATTGTATACGCACTGAAAAAGAAGGCAACTTCAGTCTGCAAATACAAATCAGTTTTAGGACAGAGCCACTAGAGTAAGTGAATCTGTGGCAAGTCATGTTATCCAGACTAGGGGAAAAAAAAAATCCAAACATTGCAGAAAACTCCAGACATGATGCAAATAGTAAAAGCGATATGGATCTACTCAGATGGTAGCAATTATGCTCATGGATGAACATGAGTTAAAACTTCCAGGCTTTCAGATGCCTATCTGTAACCTGCTTATTTGCTTATCACTTCTGTGTTTCAGGAATCACTCTACTGCATTGCCTTGAGCTTTGCTTCTCCCATCATCTGTTCAGAACCTAGGTAACATATTTTTACTTATCTATTTTTCAACAGCTACTTGGAGAGTGGAAAGAAACAAAAAAAAAACTCCAGGAACTCTACAAACTATTTGGCTGATCATTTTATGGAGCTGCCATAAAGAGAGGAGATGGGCATCTGAATGCATTATTTGTCTTGTTTTAATCATAATTGCTACTGGGTTTGAATTCCTTGGATGGAAAGGTTAAAAAAAAAGCACTCTTGAATTAATAGTGAAAAGGTTAGAAACAGAGAGAGTTGACAAAGCACTTTAACAGCCTGCTGCTCCCTGAATGGCAGCTGATAATGAGCTCACAAACTTGTGACTTGCAAGAGCTCATCCGTGAAGGGGAAATGTAAAAATTGCTTTTATGAGTTTTAAAACACTCATAACTTTATTAAGCTCCCCTTTTGACTAGTAAAATAAGTTTAATTGCCCTTCATGGCTGAGGAATTTTGTTTATTCTAAAGTGATTCATTCTTGTCTCCTGTTGAAGGGATTCTTTTTCCTTTTCTTGTGCATCCATCAGCTCAGATGAAAAGAGGAGAGGAGAAAACTGTCACCAAATTCCTGGCAAACCACTGGTGTTTAATTCCTTGTTTCCACTTGATGGGTTTGTATTGTGCCAGTTTTTCCAGTGGCATGAAGGTAGTAAGTTCTCCTGTTTCCTTTGACAGTCAGTGAAAGCTGGGAGCTTCATAAACATTTCACTGTGACAAGCTCTATAATTAAAAATAACTTTAACAATGAGTATTCATCAGAAACCAGTCTTCAACTATTTTGTTAATGTTTGGTTTTTAGAAATAGTATCTTGTGACAGTCAGAGTCCTTGCTATACTAGTGGAAAGCTCAGAAGATGAGGTTTTGTTGATGTGTAGTCATCCTGAATGGTTTTGGTCCATGATTACACATGTGCATGTTGTACAGCACAGTATTTCCCAGAAATTGTGTTGCCTGAAGGACTGCTGCACTAGTCTGCTTTGGAAGAGATTCTCAGACCTCAGAATGCGCCTTCTCAGAATGTGCTTTCCAATGAACCTGGAATGGAGCTCCTTTCTCTCCCTGAAGCTGTTACTCTGTTCAAGTCAAGATCTTGTAATAAACTAGACTGACAGTGAGAAGAAACAGGACCTGTCTGCAAAAAGACCTAGAAACTCTATCATGGACCAAAGCACCTTCAAGCTGATTCCTAGGAAAACACTTGGAAGAGGAAGCTGTTGCCATTCCTATAGTTGTGCAGTAGTTCGTTGGACACTGGTGTCTACAGACAGCACAGTACAACAGAGGGTAACTCTGAGAAAGCTGGAATTCAGAAATGAAAAGCAGAACTGAAGTGCGAAGCTTTATTCCAGGGTAAGAAAATGAATAGAGAGAAGGTGGAAAGCAAAATACTGAAGCAAAGAGAGTGTTTATTAAGAACCTGGTGGCCAAAAATGGGGATGTTTTATGATTACAGTGTCATTGCCTCCTGGTTGCTTGTCTCCCTTTCTAGCTAGCTAGCTTGTTTTGTCCCAGAGATTTAATTTCCCGTACACACAGTTTGTCTCATCACTTTAGCTTTTTCATTAGTGTTGATGGAAAAGTCCAGCTCTTTTTTTTCTTTTTTCTTTTTTTTTTTTTTCATTTTGGCAAGATTCACTAATCTTTTCAGCAAAATAATAGGCTGGTCATTGGCTCAACCATTGTTTTTTAAGTGAGCCTAGCTGATGAGCAAGATGGATTTAAAGTCGTAGATTTCAAGTTGAGTGCAAAAAACCTTTGTTTTGACAGCAGTAGTGTTTGCGGAGAGGCGGGAAAGTTTTGATTCATTGGTTTTAAGGACCATATGTACTATAACACTGTAATCTAGTTACTTACTCCAGCAGAAGTTACAACTGAGCAAAGGGGATTTGCTGACTGAGGTCTGTAGTACAAATGTGTACAGCTCATCAGTTCTTGCAGGCAATTGTTTCTAGGTCAGGCTGCTCCCTCATTCCTATAGGTTAACAAAGATACAAAAGTTTTCAAGTTTCTCCTGCAAATTTTACAGCTATGCTGTCTCCCCCTGTACTTGGCACGGGGGACGCCACACCTCAAATCCTGTGTTCAGTTCTGGGCGCCTAACTACAAGAAAGATGTTGAGGTGCTGAAGTGTGTCCAAAGAAAGTCTGCAAAGCTGGTGAAGGGTCTAGAGGATAAGTTTCATGAGGAGTGGCTGAGGGAATTGGGGTTGTTTAGCCCAGAGAAAAGGAGGCCGAGGGGAGACCTTCACGGAATCACAGAATGTCAGGGGTTGGAAGGGATCTCAAAAGATCGTCTAGTCCAGCCCCCATGCCAGAGCAGGATCACCTGGAGTAGGTCTCTCCTTATCTCTCTCTGTGACTACCTGAAAGGAGGGAGTAGTTAGGTGAGTGTTGGTCCCTTCTTTTGAGTAACAAGCGCTAAGAAGAAGAGGAAATGGCCTCAGGTTACATCAGGAGAGGTTTAGATTGGATATTAGGAAAAACTTCACCAAAAAAAATTGTTAAGCATTGGAACAGGCTGCTCAGGGAAGTGATTGAGTCATCATCCCTGGAGGTATTTAAAAGATGTGTAGATGTGGTGCTTGACGACATGGGTTAGTGGTGGACCTGACATTATTAAGTTAACAGTTGGACACAATGAGCATAAAGGTCTTTTCCAACCCAAGCGGTTCTATGATTCTATGATTCTAGCATCCTGAAAATAAGCACATTTCCCCTCTTCATAGTCCTACACCATGAGGCAAGACCAAGCTTTTAAAAGACGTACCTGAGATAAGGATTTGGTTTTGCTCTCATTCCCAGGGGTTTCTTTGAGAATTTCATGGGCTCATGGTTCCTCTTTTTAGAAACAAACCAACAGGAAAAGCAGGTAGCTTAATACTCATAGATTCAGCCAAGATATTCAAGTGCTTTTACGGCTTCTCTCTTATAAACAAGTAATGTAGACGACTCGAGCTAAGCTAACATTATACATCTGCAGTCTATAAGTGAGAGAATCTGCCAAAGTGGGGTTTTTTTCAGTTCGTGGAGAGCAATAAACATCTAAAAGTCATCACTGTAGACATCTTTAAGATGAGATGAAATGCATCTTAATGTCCCTGCAAATTCCCTGAGTGTCCAATGGCCATACAGGGTAACTACAAACTCCTACCCAGAAGTTCACATCTTATGTATCTAAATTGTTAGATTAATTCCACAGTAATGACCACAGAGGATCAATACTCCAGTCAACAAAGAGCCCTCAAACTAAGTCTTTTCATTGCCCTTCTGTCCTTCATAATGCATTGTGAAAAGAATTCCATTTTATTTTAATGTTGTGATTTTAACCTGGAAATTCAGGTGAGTCCTGACCCATTAATACATTTGTAACCATGCAAACAGCAATGTTGATTGCAAGATTTATAAAAAAATTAGGATTTTGCTTTAAACTGCATTTCCCTTCTGCTTCTGTAGAGTGATTATTCTGCACTCTAAGGTGAAATGTGTTAGGTTAATTGCATTAAGAAAATAGAGATTTGTGTTTGCAGCATCTATCTAAATACCATCTCACCCTCGATATTGTAGTCTGAAGGGATTTGAATAATGTACTGGTATCTAACCTCTGTAAACAGATTGAATTTAAATTATTTCTATGAAGGATTCAAGGACATCACTTTTGTCCTTGTTGTTATTCCCTCTTGCCCAACTGGTCTACAGCTGGTGAAGAAAAAATTCCTACATTTGAGATTGATGCAGAAAGCATTTCCCAGACAAGGACACAATATTACAAGCAGAACTCTAAGCTGATAGAGGAAAATTTGCAACAGCAAAGCACTGCATCTCACAAACTTGTGATAAATTTTCCCTAGTACTGTATGACATATCTGGCTCCATGATTAGGTAACTTGCTATAGTAGAAATTGGTTTTTTGGTTTCAGATATGAACGAGCTTCACTTACCTTCCATCACCTAACTGTTGCATCAGCAGAGTGTTTGGTAAAAATTGATCTATTGGAATTTTTGCAAAAGATAATGCTCTCATGAGGAATCAAAATGTTTGAACAATGTCTAGTGTCCACCTGGATGGTGAAAGGGGCCTGACTTGCAAGCAGTCTTGCAAGAGCATTTCCATTTGGATTACACAGGAATCCCCAAAGTGTAGTTCTTGCATCCAGCTGCTACATGACTACTACAGCAAATGCACAATTCATATTTATTTCATAAAATCATAGAATCATAGAATGGCCTAGGTTGGAAGGGACCTTAGAGATCATCTAATCCAACCACCCTGTCATGGACAGGGATGCCTCTCTATAGATCAGGCTGCTCAAGGTTCTGTCCAACTTGGCCTTGAACACCTCCAGGGAGGGGGCAGCGACAACATCTCTGAGTAATTTATTCTGAAGTCTTGCCACCCTTGTACTGAAGAATTTCTTCCTAAGATCTAACCTAAATCTATTCTCCTTCAACTTAAACCCATTTCCCCTTGTCCTATCAGTCAATGCTCTTGTAAATAGTCCCTCCCCAGCCTTCCTCCAGGATCCCTTCAGGTATTGGAAGGCAGCTATTAAGTCCCCCCGAAGTCTTCTCTTTTCAAGACTGAACAATCCCAGCTCCCGCAGCCTGTCCTCGTAGCAAAGGTGCTCCAGCCCCTGGATCATCTTTCTGGCCTCCTCTGAACACACTCCAATAGATCATAACCCTCTTATGGTGGGGACACCAGAACTGGACGCAGTATTCGAGGTGGGGTCTCACAAGAGCAGAATAAAGGGGGAGAATCACCTCTCTTGAGCTGCTGGCTACGCTTCTCCTGACACATCCCAGGATGCAGTTGGCCTTCTGAGCTGCATGAGTGCACTGCTGACTCAGTCAGTTCTTTATCCACCGAGTAGTTCATCTGTCAAATCCGTGTCTCTCCATTTTAGAGACAAGGATATCATGTGAGACAGTGTCAAACATCTTGTTATCTTAAACTACAGACAAACATCTCCTGTCTTAGTAAGGAAGTACAACAGTACAGAATAACAAAAACTTGTCCTCTGTGACCCTTTCTGTATCTGCAAGAGAAGCTTCTATCATCTGTTTTCTTACCTATATGCAATTTGATCAATTTTGCAGTGAGAACTACCTCCAAGAGTCATAGAATCATAGAATTGACAGGGTTGGAAGGGACCTTAAAGATCATCTAGTTTCAACCCATGGGCAGGGACATCTCCCACTAGATCAGGCTACCCAGAGCCCCATCCAGCCTGGCCTTAAAAACTTCCAGGGATGGGGCTTCCACCACCTCTCTGGGCAACCTGTTCCAGATTCTCTGCTCAGGTTATTAAACAACACTTCAAAATGTACAAATTGCTCTGAAACATAAAAAAAACTGGTCTAGGCACACCAGGCACCGTGTGGAGAATACTTCAGGACAGTTCAGAATTCCCACCCGGTAGGCTACAGTGAATAATGAAATGCTTTGTAGGAAAGATGGCAAGAAGTGAAGTTGGTCTCATAGTTTCAGTCTGCACAATTGTTTGAACTTCAGTCACCATCTCATCTGTGCAGAAGGGGAATCCTTGCATTGATAACAAAATTGATGAGTGTTATCAATATTGTGCATCCCTGATTCCCCACTGCACCACAGCTACTGCTACAGGACAAAGTAGTTGACTTCCATAGCTCTTACTCAAACACAGGTGTCTGTCCAGGCCTCCTGACCAGCGAACAAATCAAATTAGTCCACTGGAATCCAAGCCACTATTTAGTAGTGTCTCTTCTTTCCAATGACCAAATAGTAAGTCTGTTTCCAGCTTGGGTGTTCTGAGTGACGGCTAAAGTTAGACTGGGTAAATCCAGATTTCAGTTCCTTCATTGCCTGTGAATGGTCTTTCACCACTTAGCACATCAGCTCCTGCAGCAGAGACACACTGTAGTTGTCAGGTACATCAGAGTAAGGTGTTCTGCCAGCTTTCAAACTATTTCTGCCTTCCATTCCTGCACTTGGTAGTGACATGTTTGAACCAAAATACACCCTGTAATAAAAGAAATTAAAGTCAGGATACAAATTATGTCTGCTTAACATTCAGTAGCATCTGGAATCTGCCACAAACATAGAATAGTTCCACAGAGAATCCTTCCTCTCTCCACCTCAAGTTTTCAAGCAGGGGTGACAGATCATCTCTGGGCCCAGGTTTCCAGTTACTTCCAGTAATGCTTGCAAACGCAAGAGTGAAAGATGGAAGATAGTCCATACAGAGATTGAATGGAACTTCTCACAGCTAACAAGATAGCAAGAAGCACCGGGAAGAAAGTAAGAGAGTAAGTCAGTCTTGCAGGTTCATGCAGAATCGTGTCACCGCTCCAGATGAAGTAAACTATGGCAGCTGTGTAGATGGAGGCACTTACTAATTTTGGCTGTGCTGAACAGCACAAAGTGCATGTCTCCTGTCCCCTCTACATAAATCTGAGCTAATGACACATTACTATAGCAGTGGGCACTGAGCTACAAATTTGAAAGCACATAGTTTTGGTAACAGCAAAACCAGTCTCAAAAATCTTTGTGACATTCTAGACAGAGTATTTCTTCTTCACCTTATGTGTGCACAATACTTTAGAGAGTAAGCAGACAAGTCTAGACAGAGATATAGCCACAGAACTCTAATCAAGGAGTAACACAAGGAGGAAGAGGTAAAGGATAGAAATTTAGTTTACTCACTAAACCTTTCTTTCTTTCTTTTCATTTATCTGTTCTTGTTTGCCCTGTCTTTCCCAACTGCTTTACTTCCACATTTGAAGATTTTGCACACCACTACTAGGCTGGACTGTTCATAATAAGAGTTTATTGGCATTATTCATTCATAGTATTAAAAGCTCCCTTAGACTAAGAAATTTTAATGAAGTGAAATACATTCATTCTTGTGAAAAAGTAAATGTAGGAAAAATTAATTGATCAGGAATGTCTGATAATCAATTTCCTCTGGTAAGCACACAAAATAATTACACATCCAAACCCCACTATTAATTTACCTCCTCTGCCCATGCATCTCATAAACAAACCATCAGCATTTCCCTGCTTCCACCAGAAGCAAAATGATATCTTAACAACACAGCTTTCAGATAGGGATTGTTCAAGTATTATGTGCAAAGTATATCAGCAAAGCAATCCCTTCCTGAAAAATGTTCTTCAAAATCTTTAACCAAGTCCACAAAATAAAGATTTGTCAGGCTGAGAGCATCCATTACAAATCGAGGTTTAAAAATAATGGCATCATTCAAAGTAAGTATTGGCTGTTTGAAACGATGTCATGGTTTCTTTTGTAATGAGTATTTAAGATTTAGTGGTGCCACCAACAAACAGAGGTCAACGATGCCTCTGATGGACCTCTGGTCAGCTTGCTACCGCCTTGGGAATCCCTCTTCAGAAAACAAACCGAAAAGAAGTTGATAAAAATAACATGTTTATTGTTGACCACAAGTTTATAGCAGCTTCATGTTAATTATTGAACCTTCAGACTAGGTTTGTGTCAGAACTGGTGGTGTCAGTAAGCAATATGGTTCCTTACAATGTCAAGCATCGCATAATATGCAGAAGCATTGTCTTGTACTCTTGAAGGGGTCCCTTCGGAGAGCCGGCCAAGTTAACGACCATCACACCAATATGGCTACAAGTCGTCCTCTCTTTATTGCTCCGGACAGCTCAATATATACAGTTAAGTAGTGTCCACACGCCTGTCCCTTCACAGAGTTGGTCAGTTACAGGTTTACACACGCCAATGTTTTATTGGGTAGTGCCATTCCACTATGCAAGTGGCTCTCGCCCCCCCTTCTCCCCCCAGGGCCAGCACCTCCAGCCAAGCATCTCGCAAAGCTCTCACAAAACAGATAAAACCTCCTCCTCCCCGTGTTCCAAGACAGCTTCAAGGACAGAGCCTTTGTTTAGGCCTAAGCTGGGTTGTCCACATCTTTAAAGTAATACCGCTCCACAAGAAATTCCTCTACACTGTCCCCAGAGACAGGACTTGTGACACAAGTTCACAGATAGGGCTGATTCTGACCAAATGCAGGTTTCTGGATTCATGGAGAGGCCATGACATCTATTATAGTCATTAGTGAAACAGGTGCTCTTAGAGTCTTCTAAAAGAAAAGTCTAAAAGAGGACATGTGAGTTACAGCCTGCTTGTGCCTACCCATCTCCACCCACTGTAAGGATGACCAGTTCAGATGAAAATTTTCCTACTGCAGGTATCCCAAGTTAAGCACGGTGATCCCACCCCAGAGAACAGCCCAAGGGAGTCAGTGAGATGAATGCAAGTCTCATCAGCTGCAATCCCAACATGGCAGAGACAGAGGTGGTCAGTTCCTTTTTTTATGCCAGTGCAATGTATCCTAAAGAAAGAAGAGATTGTAGTTAAAAATAATTGCTATGTCTGCTGTGCTGTCCTGAAAGATTAAGATATTTCCTGAATGGCCTACAATAGATACCCAGGGGGATGAGAGAAAGTGATTCTCAAAACTAATACTCAGCCAGCAGTGCTGGTTCAGGGTCTACTTGTCTGTAGGTCAAAAACCCAACACCATACTCAGCAGAGTCCCTGGAGTAAACTCCTGGAGGGGATACAAACCCCAGACTTATGGGTGGCACCCCCACCAAAGGCATCTGCCTGCCATGTTTTCTCTTCTGCTGAAAATACATGCTACTGTACAACAGTCCCCCTGGTCAGAGAAAGGGATGTGTGTGGCTTCTTACTTGCTTTTCTCAAGAAGCAAGGCAACAATTACTCAAATCACACTTTTAGAGCACTTGCCCTCCAGGAGCACTTCTTAGCTACGAAAATAGAATACACAGAGAAAGCTGTGGAAAGTGTCTCAAACTAATATATTCCTGCTGAGGAGAGGGAAGGGAGTGTTTGGCTTTGGGCGTATTGGGCTGCATGTCCAAGATTGATTGCTCAGCTGAACCCTGTACCGGGGAGATTTCTCATTTCCCTCCCAGCAAACATTAGCTTCCTTTGCTCTCCTGTTACGTTCACTAATCCTACAGGGAAATATCTTGCTGACTACAACACTATTTTTCATGCTAAATTATTCCACTTGCGTGCAAAGTTGGCCTGCAAGGTGCTCAGTCCTCTCTGCTCTCTCCAGAAATGAGTCAGGATGCAGACAAGCTGATGGTTTCCAAAAAGATCATAAGATCTTCCAGGTTCATGCTCATTGCAAACAAACCAAAGAAAATGTAACATTCAATTGGCAAAACCACTAAGCAAATATCAATACTCCTTTAAAAAAAAAAAAAAAAAAGGAGAGCTGGACTACATGATGGCTGTGATATAACTGTTTTCATCTGAGGGAATAATTAGGTACTTCTAAAAGAAAGTTCTAACAGAAGCCATGTGAGTTACATGTTGGATCAGTCGAATTAGACATGGCAGAAATATGATTGTAGCCAATCTACATAATACATAGAACAAAACTTGATTACCGAGGATTATAACTCTGTTGTTATCCTCTTCTGGCTTGAAAGAAAAGGAATCTTCTACTGTACTTCCTCCGATACTTCAGCACGAGGGCAACATAAAACAACAAAAGTAACAACAAAGAAGCAACACAAAAAAAAACCCAAACACAAAAGCGTGACGTAACAAGACATCGGGGATTCAAATCCGTAACTAAATCAGAATAAAGTCAATCAGACTAGAATTAGAGATTTCACAGAATATATAACCTGAGCTTATTAGAATAAACTAGAACAGGTACCTTTTTAGCCTAACTTTGCATAGCTTGTGCTACATCTTATGGTCAGGTGACCAGACTAGAAAATTTAAAAGAATGCTTTTAGACTTATGGAGGGGTTTGCTCTGAGCTCTTTGGTCTGGGGATCTGAGGTTCCCTCTGAGAATCCCTCGGTGCCGACTGGAGGTCCCAGGATCCCATCAAGGTTCAGGAGTATTTTCTTATTTGGGGTGCCAAAATGATACCGAAAATGTCCATCAAAGAAACTTTATAAGACTCAATTTTGGAGTTTTAGAGAGCAGGCATTCTTTATTGCAGCAGTGGATGTGGAAGGGATGGGAATAATTCCTCCTGGCATGCATATCGTTATGTACAGTAAGCCAAGCTTACATTATTCTAATACATACATCCTCACATTATTTCCCCAAAATTACCCACACAGTGTACACCCTTGTGTGCATGCACTACCAAATGGGTTGGTGGTCTGCAAGACTTTTTGGTGATCATCTTCTTGGCTTCCACCAGCTGAATTCTCCCTCGTGTATGCGTACTGTGGGTCATTGCAGATGGCTTGGCTCCTCTCTGCCATCTGGCCCCGAACCGGTTTTAGTGAGTTTTAATTGCCAAACGCTTCAGCGTGACAAAAGGGTTTCCATTGGGTGTCTATACACGCAGCAACTAGTATTGATAACTGTAGAATCTCCTCCTCATAAGGCTATGTTTAATCAATCGACAGAGTCAAATATTATGGATAATTTACAAAACCGTAAGGCGAGAATCGGGCCCAAACTGCACATGTGCTTTGGGTTGGGGGAGTGGAATTCTATTTTCTCGCTGCATCTACAGACCCTCACTCCTGCGGAAAAGCAACATCAACTATGACCAGCCTGCCACTGGAGAAAAAGCCTACGATGGACACCGAGACGGTAGTTAGTTATGTTTTTGTTGCTTTGACCACGGCGGCTTTGTTTGCATTGGTTGTTCTTGTTTGTTT
This sequence comes from Trogon surrucura, assembly GCA_020746105.1. Lineage (NCBI taxonomy): Eukaryota > Metazoa > Chordata > Aves > Trogoniformes > Trogonidae > Trogon > Trogon surrucura. Next base: position 52,720,025 of record CM036622.1, read on the forward strand.
ACTGTGGCATTGTGACAATGATTTCTGGGATTTTTGTAGGAGGCGATCTTGTTTGTGTTGTTTTGGCAAGCCACAACCTCCTCCTGATCCAAATCCCCCAGTGTTAGAAACAAGCGTGTAAACCCGGCCGGGGATATGTCTCAGTTTTGTCAATGTCAATGACTAATATTGTGAATGTTACAGTCAAATATTGTGAAGATCGTTCATGTTAATAGTTAGTGTAGTTATGTTTAAGTGTGTTCATCATTTTAATCATAAAACTGTGGCAGGAAAGATGATATAAGGACACCTGTAAGAAGAAAAACATTTCAAGGAGAGGACTGCTCAGGCTGAAGAAAATGTATGACATCAAAGGACTGTGTTGAAGAAAACGGAGAACGTCGAAGAATTGCCTGCACTGCAAGAAAATGCTGTTGGAGTTCAAAACAAAAGGTACATTTGGACATGGTTTTTGGCATTTGTTAGCTGATGTTCTTTCTTGTGTTGTGTGTCAATAATTCTTAAGCTGTTTGACCAGTGGTGTCTTACCTAATTCAGTCCAAGGTTATCTTTAATGTGGTCGTAGGTCCTAACAGGAGGGAGGCTGTCCTAAGTAGCTCCTAAGGTTAAAAATCTGTAGAATAATAATATAAAGTTAGCAATAGCAATAATAATTTTGGGATGATGGCATTCTCTTTTTTTTTGTCCATGGAAGCCAGTCAGTGTTTGCGTCGATCTTCATATTCAGTCACACAGGATCTGTAAGCAAACAGTCTTTAGAGATTATTAATATGAGTAGTATTTGGTGAGATTTAGATTACCTTTCACAGAGATTTAGATTACCTTTCCCACAAGGCTGGATTTTGAATCTTTTTTCTTTTTTTTGCCAATTTTTTGGGGGGAGTAGAATTCGTTCATTCTACTTTAACACGCCTATAGGAGGCGTGATATGCCCAGGCTACAGATAGTGCCTCACTTAGTTGTTTCACAGTTTTAGCAATAAAATGGGGTTGATTGTCCGATAAAATTGCTAAAGATACACCTAATCAAATAATTCCCTTCAATGTTTTTGACTATTTCTCATGCCTTGTTCGTGCGACAAGGGAAAGCATTCAAAACAGAATAGGTAGTCCCATATCGGCTAGAAATCCAATTTCTTTGTTTCCTAGCTTTACTTTTACCAGAGGCTCTGCCAGGACATATTCCTTTAGTTTTCCCTAGCAAGGCAACAGATTTGACAGATCTCCTTGTTTTTTAGCCCTGTCCCCTGACTTTATTCGTTACCTGGGCTTCTTGCAGTTGCATTGCTGCATGTTGGGTTCTGGTGGTTTTTTTTCTTTTCACTTTCCTTCTTGTTACTCTAAACTTTATATGTTATCCTAATCAACTGAGACACTGCATTCCAGACATTCCAGAGCCTTCGCTACCCATCCAGGGTTTTCCTTACACACACCTGATCTACCTTTCCAAGCCTTTCGATTTGATACTGAAAACAGCACCTTCACCCTAGCTGGTCCCAAACCCTTCTACTGCCTGTCTGAGAGGGGCTTGCAAAATTTCCCTTCACCAGGACTCTCTGTCCTTTGCTCTGTCTGTCCTCCATTCACACCCCCTTTCAATCGGTGCAGCCGCTCCTCTTTCTTCCTGAAGAAAGGATCTACACAGGGCACTTCATTCCATTTTCCTTCTCAACAGCAAAAAGCCACGAATTGCAACATTGTATCCTAATTTCAAGTTCTCCCACTAAATTGTTCCCGAAGCCACTCAACCAAACAATAAATCACTTGTTCCGCCTGAGCGTGCCTGTCTGTCCGCTCCTCCAGAGCCGCAGCGAGGCTAGCTCCTAAAACAGCACAAAGAACCACTTTCCCCTTTCAACCTTCTTCTTTGATTCCTTTTGCAAAGCCAAAATACCATCTACTATGCTCTGCAAGCTGTATACATTTCTTCTCTCTCAGTCCTGCCCAGGAATCAACGGGCAGGCATGGCAAGTTTCCAGGAACTTCAGAAGTACTTCTGACTACTGCAGCCTTCCACGTTAGTAACAAACAACAAAACAAATCAACAAAACCCACACCAAAATGACAACGCAAAACAGACGCACACAAAGAAAAACAAATGACACAGCGCTATATTTCGGGGAGCACCATAAACATCTCAGGAGTACTTTGCCGAGAGGTCACACTTCAAGCAGTTTGGTTACAGTTCAAACCACACAAAGTCGGGCAATATGCATCCCAGGGAGGTACCGCTTAAAACAGTTTCAAATTGCTTAAAGAAAACTCACAAATCAGGAGTTGCTGTGGTGTCCTGGGGAGGTGCCACTTAAAACAGTTTCAAACAACTCCATGTCAAACAACTCAAAGTAAATCAAACTGAGGGAAAACACAATGCTTTCACTCGAAGGATCCCATCCTTGTCGCCAATTAAACGTCTCGTCCCGAACTGTACTCAGTCAAGCTACAATAATCCCAGAGGTGAGATTAAGACACAAACGCCGGCAATGTTGTGTTTTCTTTTGAGTATTTATTCTTGAAGTGCAGAGAGAGAGAGAGAGAGAGATAAAAAGGAGGGGAGGAGAAAGAGAAAGACAAAAGGAGAGGAAGAAACCAATACCACCACAGAGTCTAGCGGTGTCCCGCAGGTCCATCATCGGTGGGGAAATATTGCAACTAGGTGCTGGTCTGCACTTTTTTTATTTCCATTGTCCCTGCCTTTTCTCCACCTTTTCACGGGAACGAGGTGTGATAAATCTCCTCCTCTTGTTGCACGTGTGTTGCTGTCTGGTGGTCTCTGGTGGTCATGGGCTGGGGTCTTCTGGAGGAAGGCTCGTAGTTTTCCTTGCCGTGTACTTTTCCCCTTTAGCTCAAAAATGTTGAGCTGGCTGAGCTGGTGGATAAAAGGCTGCTTTAAACCAGATGGCTGCTCTCTTTCTGACAGTGGAGTTCCCATTTCATTATCTCTATGCTCATTAGCAGTCCCTGTTATCTAGACTCCTTTGCAACAGTGTGCCAGTTCCTTGATGAATTATTGCTGTGTCTGCAATACTTCACCATATTCTCTGGCAGAATGTTGCAGAAGGCCTCCTGTACAAGTCGTGTTCAAGGCCTGGCAGGTGTTAGTCACTCCTAATGTTGCAGAAAGTTGGTTAACTACTACAGCAGCAGTTTGTTGTGCTAAGCCTTGCGGTTCCGAACTACGCATCTTTGCAATGTTGAGACAATCCTTGCTTTCTTTGAGTCCCAAACCTGGCCACGTAGCTGTTGTAGTTGATGCATTTGTAGCAGAAAAGCTGCTATTGCTGGTTTTAGCAGTATCTCTCTCCATCCAGCCCAATCTCCCCCCTCAGAGTGAAGACAAGGAGTAAAGGGGGAGTGCTCCTCTGGCCCCCTTTATGTCTCCTGGAGGTTTGCTCCTCCCCCTTTGCAGGGCATTGTGGGAAGGATGGAGGGGCGGGGCCTGCAGTGTAGGAGCCTCAGCCTCTGCTCATTCTGCTTAGGCCATGCAATGCAACGCAATGCAACCTTAGGAAAATTGAGAATTGCAATTTGGGGTAGCTGTTTGTGTTCTGCAGTTTGAGGTGTGAATTGCTCTGTTTGTCCGGAAGGGGGTATGTGCAAGCTGCAGGAGAGCTCAGGGGAGGCCAGGAGCTCTGGTTGCAGAGCCGCACAGGGATTGGCTGGTGCAGGATCCGAGGCACCAGGCAGAAGAAGAGGTCAAAAGTTTGTGGATGGGGAAGACTTGGAGCCTTCCTCAGAAAGACCACCAGAGCACACCTGAGGACCGCCAGAGAGATGCACTGTGCATGCGAACTGGGCAGGGAGTTAATGAGTTCATGAATATGCATGTAGGCAACCCATATATGTCAAAGTTTCCCCATTCTTGGTGCTATACATTTTAAGGAGAAAGCCTGTATGTGCCCGGCACTGTAATAAAGAATACCTGCTTAATAACTTCAGTTATTGAGTTTTTCCGCGTCGCTTTTGGCAACCCAGGTGGGATCCCCTCTACTCGGCTGCAGGGTCCACTGGGAAAAAGGACTCCCTGGGTGCCCCCGGGATTTCCCAGAGGGACTCCTCGCCTCGTTTGGATCACTGCAGGAGCAGACAAGGACCATCTAAAGGAATAAGGTATTCTTTTTAGGAGGAATTAGTATGGAGTTTGGGGTGCACCATTGGTTTCAGGGTGTCCGTGAAGCATAGAAGACGTTCTATGTAGGATACCGTATACAGGATTAATTTGGCTTAATATAATTTATCATGCTTTGGTTTTGTACATTGGTTGAGTCAGATTGTCAGGAGTGTCAGGAGGACAGAGACAGGCTCTTTTCAGTGATGTCCAATGACAGGACAAGGGGTAATGGGTACAAGGTGGAACATAGGAGGTTCCACAAAAATATTAGACAAACTTTCACTCTGAGGGTGACCGAGCACTGGCACAGGCTGCCCAGGGAGGTTGTGGAGTCTCCTTCTCTGGAGACATTCAAAACCTGCCCGGATGCGTTCCTGTGTGATCTACTGTAGGTGATCCTGCTCTGGCAGGGGGGCTGGACTAGATCATCTTTTGAGGTCCCTTTCAACCCCTGACATTCTGTGATTCTGTGATTATTTAACAACTGCTTGAGCTTGCAAATGTTGCACATACTGGGCTAAGGAAAGAATCTGAAATTTTACAAGGACACCCTGATTTTCAGGTAACACCAGTGGCTCTAGAAATATGTTTTGTTCTAACAGCTTTTTTCATAGCCCTCCACCAGAGAGAAAACCATCGCATTTCTTGTCCTGTAACATTGCTCCCTCTGCTAAGTAAGGTTGAGTTCATCAGATCAGTGATGTGAAATTAAAGATGGAGGAAAACATTATGAGACTGCTAGAACCAGTAGTAAAGCAGAGTAAAGCATCTCTTTAATCAAACATGAATCCTATCATTTCTTTACAGGAAGGGTTTTTCAGGACCTGGCCTGGGCACCTGATTTTATTAGTTACTTTTTGCATGAGAAAATCAGCAAGAAATGAACTTTCTAAGAAATAATAAATCTGAACTTACACAGAAGGCTCTGAATGGTATTTTCAGATATTTATTTGCACCTTAAAGCTGCTGAAGTGGAAGTAAGGCATGGATTTGTCTGTGTCCAGACAGATTCAAAAAGCACTGTGGTTGGAAAATGACTTGATACAATTCTTTTTTGTTCTCTAAATATTTTATTTTTAAAAACAAGACTTGAAAGGGGAAAATGGAAAGGCAGGATGACCAGGGCAAAATAAAATATCTTGTTGAAAAACTATCAAGACTATTAATGGGTTGAAAACTTATTTTAAAGTGTTTTTTTTAAACAACTTCTGGACTTTTTAAGTTTGACCTATGTTTGAAGAAAAATTCAGTTTTATCAAGTTGGTATTTGAGGCAAAGGATCTAGCTTCTTAAAATGTACCCATTACTTTTACTTCACCGATGAATACGTAGGATTTGCCAAGGATTAGTGAATGGAGGACCCTGATATTCAAACAGAAAAAGCCCTCCCCCCACATACACCCCTTGGGTGCCACTGAGAAAGACAGCAAAGTGCTGCCAAGGACTTTTGAGCATTGCTGTTTTTAGAAGCTTATAGGCAGCAGCTGCAAGATTCCTAAATTATGTATGGGCACTACACGAACCACTGGCTTCTCACTCATAGCAGACGAGACCTTCAGAGGTCACCTCTGCTCAGAACCATCAACATATCATTGCTGAAAGGTGTCTGCACAGTTTCTTTATAACAGCCTTCAAAGATGGAGATGCTGGGCTCTCCTAGTGCTTTGGTAACCTTAAAAGTTTTTTTCTAATGCTTAAAGAGAATCTCTGTTGCTGCAGTCTATTGCTGTTTCTTTCCCTCCTATCCACAAAGAACAGGGTGAGCAGCTTATTCCTTGATGCTTAAAACTTTTTTACATCTCTGAAGGCTGTCACTGTCTATCATCTTTGATTAAGCAACTCCAGTTAACTCCCCAAATTTTCTACAGGTGGTCCACATAATTACTGGAGTGCTCTGTACTGAATGCACTGTTTTTCCTGCAGGGAATGGATGATCAACTATGCCATTTTTAAGTAACCCAACATGATGCCTAGTGTCATGATTCTGTTGATGCATTTGCCATAGCATCTACTCATATCTCCAAACCCTTTTCTGCAGCACTGCTATGCAGCCCAGCACTCCTTAACCAATGTTTTTTGTGCAGCTGATTCCTTCTCCCCAGCTGGAGAAGCATGCACTTGTCTTTACTGAGTTCCTGTGTCTAACATATTTTTATAAATAAATAATTCCAATAGCATCCTCTTTGTATCTCATACAGGATCAAGCCCTACCACAAACAACTGACAAAGACTCATTTGGAGTTTCTAGGATTTTTGCCTTTTTTTGGGTGTTATTATAAATGATAATAGAATTTTACAAGCATTAAAGCACCATCAATTCTTGAAAAGTGACATTTCACTCCGATCTTTTCTGCAGTTTGGGAGTGTGCAGGTGACATTGAGTCTGCCACAGGGTCATACAGATGAAATCTGTGTTGGACTAACTTAATACTGAAGAAAGTAGAACTGAATGTGTTATTATTCAGGCTTGTAATACAGGTAGCTTGCACCTACCCCAGAGAGAAGCCTGCGTATGTGTTATCCTGAACTGAAACGTCACTCATAGATGTTTCAGTAAAAGCTGCCAATGCACCTGCTTTGGTTCACCTAGAGAAATGTTTCCCTGGAATTTCAATCCCTAAGAGTTTCTCTAGCACATTCCCATACACAGAGATTAGGAGATATTATGCAGTTATTAAGGACACAAGAAACACAAAAGTAAGTTATAGTCTGATGGGCTTTTTTGGACTGAAAGAAACAAGTCTTTAAAAAAAAAAAAGATAAAACATAATCCTTATGGAATGATAACAGTAATTCTGGAGGAGTCATTTAACCAGTTTACATTTCAAATGTAACATAAACGAGGTGCCTGAATTTCAGTGTTCGTGCCTGGTGGCTGCTTTACTATCAAACCATTTCACTCTCCTGAACAGCAGCAGGCACATTTCTGCACTCACATCACGTACTGTGCTCAGTGGGAGAATGGGCAAAACCTTCCCAATTTCAAAGATGCTGCTCACCATGATATACCAGACTATGGAGATCACTTGAGGGCTTTCCATCTATGATCAGCTGCTAGGAGGAACCCAGAGCTCCTCTGATTCACGTACTCATGCTTCAGAAAGATCTTTTGCCTGCAGTCCCCATGTTGAGCAGCCTATCTAACACCCTGTTAATTTTAAGTTCAAGACACCAATGCACATGAATGGCAAGATTAAGCCCTGCATGGAGTTTCCTTGGCCGAAAATACCTCGAGGACCAAGTCATGGATCAGAGTCTCATTGCAGTAGATGATCCACAAACATGGATCTTATAGCTTAACACAGACATTGCTTTAAAAGCCTGATATTTCATGTGTAGGTGCTGAGGCAGTTAAACATGACCTATAATGCATTACAAAAGGAACAGGAATGAAGTTATGTGTTGCTACAGCAAACCATCTAGATCAATGCAGAGGTGATTTCATACAAATAAATCTACACACAATTTTTAAAAATTAAGTAAGTCAGTCTGCGTAATTCCTAATAAGACATAGTCAACTAGAGCTCCCATTCAATTTCAAAAACATTTTTTTAAAAAAAGTTTAAAATTTACAAGTTGAGCTTTGAAAATCAGATCTGAAAATATTTATGTAACAAAATAGCTTTAGGATGTTATTTTTCAGCGCTGGTCTAAGTTATTCATTAAGCTAGGCAGTTTGTGGGGAGAAAATAGCATCTTTTGTTACTGTAACTAATTTACTTTGAACCAACAGACAGGTTTCAGGCTCAAAAGCTCTTTGCTGGGCCAGGAATGGGTATACCAAACTTCAAAGGTATGAGCCTCGAACAAGTGTTGGAAATTAGTCAGGTTTTCTTAATTTTTTACAGGAAAAAAAAAAGAAAAAAGTTTGGTGTTCATGGCATAGAAGAAAGGATATTACAAAGTGAAAAGTGACATGGCAGCGTCTTCTGCTGGAAAGAGAGAAATGAGAGAGAGAGAATTTATAGTTCATGGCATATGGGTGGTTCTACCGGGAAGCAAATTGGAATGGTAGCGAGAGGGAAGAATTACAACATGCCATAAATGTTTGTCTTTGTTGATGCTGTGATTTTTTCTTATCACAAGTAATGTCTTTTGATTGTCACCTCTGGAAAGTTCTTTGTAGCTTTCTCTTGAGGATCAAGACTGAGAGAGAGGAAATCGTTGGTTATGTTGTACAAGTTTGCTGTTGTCTAATAATTGGGTGGTTTTGCCCTTTTGTTTTGCCTGTGCAAGTTTTCTTCTGGGAGTTATTTCATCCATAAAATTTCTATGAGGACAACATGTGATGAGTGAATATATTACATTTTGGGAGCAGCAGAAGCATGAGTAGATTTGGAATATATTGACAGCTTTCATAAACATTATCCAAGGAATAATCTGATTCCACTTCAGATATGTTGTTCTGCGGTTTTTCACTTTTAATGTTTAATTTAATGATCTGTGGTGCAGCTTAAGTTTTGGGAAGCAAGTTTCTGAGAAAATGTAAAAGATGCATCATATTTTACTGTGTTTGCTGAAAATACTTGCTGGGTAGGCAACCTCTTTAACCTGTCAAGAAGTGTGTGGTTCCCCTTAGAGCAGATGTGATGGTGTTGAAAATTTGACAACCTATTATATCTTTTTTGATATTTTTTGCATGGCTGCTAGGTTTGTGTAGGTGGGTGTGCTGGATTGTTGGGTTTATAGACCATAGTTTTTTTTGTTACCATTTTTATGCTGACCATGTTTTACCGGACTTCGACACTGCTAGAGCAGTGTTCAAGAGACAGTTTGACGGAGCAATGAAGTCTACTAAATTTATCCTAGAAACCAGTGAAGGAATATAAGCTTTCAACGCAGACGATAAATGTGTGTTTCTCAAGTATGTCACATCCTGACCTCTCAGGATGTTGACCCAGGTTCACTGATTCCCAGACCAGGATTAAGGTGACTTACACCAAGGATCCGAAACAGCAATTTTATTTATCAGTCAGCTGACCACGAGGTATTTCAATTTCCCGCTCGGCACAATCAACACACTGCACAACAACAGGTTATTAATAAGCAAAAGAAACCGGCCTTGCCATAGATAGTTTCCTGTTAAGGCTAGAAAGAGAGAGAAGGAAAGCGATAGGGAAAGGAAAGATCACCACCCCTGGATCCAGCGACGATGACAGTGTAATAACCCTCTAGTGGCGGGCGAAGAGCGCCCAACTGCCCAGGGTGATCACCTTTTATACAGTCAAGTTCCCGCCACAGACCAGGAACGAGGTTTGGGGATGGTGGGGGCTTCTGAGGGGGGGGTTACCACTCCTTCTCCTGGCTTCTTGCAGCCACGGCTCCAAGCCCTATCCACCCCCACAGCTCCACCCCCACAGCTCCACCGGTGCAGGGCTGGGGCAGGGGGCTCAGCAAAACGCTGAGTCACCCCCACACAAATGCAAATAAGCGCCAGGCAGGCGGCTCTGGCTTGTTTACTGTTTGAGACGTCTATCTAGTCCCTTACAAGGTAAAATGTTGATTAAAGTTGACTTCAAACTATGTGTTTTTAAAACTGTAAAGCATGGAACAATGAGGTTGTTGTAGTGTACAGTCACTTTAGTGCCTACTTCCACTCATTATGTCTGGAGGAGCTGTGTTGACAAGGGTTGTGAAAAAGATGAACTTAGAAATATGTTTACACAAGCCAATAGGTTGGGCTTATTCTGTCCTCAGTGCAGGCTGTAGGCACACAGGACTGGCTGAACTTACCATGGAGGGTGCAATACCAGTATATATCTTTCATGACTGAAATGGTAGCAGCAAGGTAGTTTAAGCTGTACCATCAACTTAGCTTGCAAGGTGGTGGATTTTACTTTGTGCTGGAAGAATGGCTTGCTTACCTAGAAGTTCCCCTATTTTGACTGCTAATGACGATACAGAAAACTGTTTCACCTCTCAACAAAACTTCCTTCATCTATACCCTTGGGCCAACATCATGATTCAAAGCTTGCTAAATATTTCCATTCCTTTTCAAAGTAGTGCCACCTGCTTTACTGGAACCTGTGCCAAGGTCTCTGAGTCCTGTCTGGCCACATAATGTAGAAGGCAGCTTCCAGGCAGTGGCCACCTCTCACCAGTCCTGGCTCAGCCTCTGGTAATGTTTCATCTCCTTCAACCTCACTCAAGGGTAACTCTTGTTTCTCTTGTTGCTCATTCTAGCTGTCTCTCCATCCAAGAACCCCCAAGACCCTGCAATGATTGCATTGGAAGATGTATAAGCTCTTAAAAAACGATAACGATTTAATCTAAAGCCCACTACACATTACTGCACACAAGCCAAGGACACTGATTAAATATATCAAGAAGAGCAAGGGCTTGGATTTCTGACAGCCATGTAGTGAATTGCGATTAACAGCAGCCACCATTCAGAGAAGAATTATAAACCAGAGAAGGAAAAGAAGATGGAACATTTGACAGCAGAATAATTAATTATATCTCATTACTCAGAGTGCTTAAGCAGGCAGGTAGTGGCTCAATGAGAGACTTGCAAGGGGCTGGTGGGAGAAGTAAAGAAAGAACAAGAAAACCATGCTGAGGCGGGGAATAAGAGGGTAGGTGAGAGAAAGCACTCAATCATCTGGTTTCTGTGGAAAAGGGTAGTGTCATGTGATATATTTGGGAAAGGAAGGAGCCTCATGCAGATGTTGCTTTGGCAGGGAGGGAGTGATGCCCACTGTTAAGTGCAGTGCAGCCCTCTGGCACACAGTGGGCTGAGAGAGCACCCATCTGCAAACACAGACAGGTCCTTCCCCATGCAGATCTCTGTAGCTTTTCTGCTTGCCTTTTGACCGGAGTAAGTTCACTCACACCTCTTGCCCATGGGCATGAAAACCCTCTCATACCTGAGGTCACCATCCTGTCCCAACCCCATCAGCCCTCAGGGCTCAACAGGAGCTGGTGTGAAGCATCCAAGGTGGGTATCAAAAGCCCAGTCTTAGTACCTGGCCACCAGCACCTACTAAACCTTAGAGCAGACCAGAAGGATATGAAGCCAAACCAGAAAAATCAACTTCAGAAATGGTGTGAAACTGGAGTATTAATAACACTACAGTACCAGAAGTTGTTTTGGAGAATGAGAAAAACATAAGTAAATCAAGAATGTAGTACTGGAAACAAACAAATGTAGTACTGGAAACAAAAAACTTTGAAGTAGAAAAACACACCACAGCTTAAAAAGGCACAAGCAAAAAGTAACAGAAAAAAAAAAATAACCACAGAAAATCATGTATTATAGTGAAGAAGAAAGAAACTCTTTGGTAATATGATAATAAAAATGGGAAGAAAAAGAAACAATAGCTGAATCTGTAAAAAAATCCCAGCATGTAGGAAAACAGAGAATCTGATTAACAGAGTGCTGCAACTTTCCTTTGAAATGGGAAAGGAACACACTGAATATTGCACAAAATACAAATTATAGACATCAAAAAGAAAACATGTCTGTGAAGACTGAATCACAGACAAGAGCAAAACTGGACCAAGGAGGGAAAAAAACCAAAAATTATAGTCGAGGACAATAGGGTTTTTCGCTGAGCACTAAGCAGGAAATTACCGACAAAGAACGCAATTCTAGGAAAAATAACAGCTGTACCACACAATATGGCCATGAAACAATACTTTTGACAATGAAAAGTCACTTATGAAGAGAAACTGTATGCACGAAAACAACAGTGACAATAAAGGGATTAACAATATGGGAACAACTGAAGATGAAAATATTTGGGTTAGAGAAAGGGTAATGATGGCACAGAAATCAGTGACATATCACAAGCACAGCTTTCACAGCATTTCTTTGCATCCTGTATGAAAGAATTGCTTACAGCAGATGTCTTTCCCTGCATCTCTAGGAAAGAACAGATTTCTTTCAAGCTTGTTGTTATTATTATTATTGCTGGCATTATAGGAGGCTTAATGACCTCAGCCATGGGTCACAGCTCCATCTGTGCCATGCACTGTACAAAGAGTCAGGGCAACTTTATGATTTATGAACTGGCAGAAGGAACCTAAGCTGATCAGCAGGAGAGGCAATGTTTTGGTAAATTTGCAGGTTAGTCAGTAGTGAGTTTCTCGGAAATGCCACTGAAGAGAAAAAGGTGGTTCAGTGCAGCAAACTACGGTCTGGATACTGCGTTAGTTAGGTGTAGGTTTGACACAACCACTGGACTATCGGGTAAGTTATTTGGCTATATTTTTCTTCTTAGACTGACACTCTCTGATGAGCAAAGATCCACTACAACCAATGATTTCAAAAGATTTGAGATTGTTAGTGAAGTGAAGCATCCCACACTAATTTTGTTATTTGAAGTATAATGTTCAGTGAATGAGATGTGCAAAACAAAACTAGTGTGAAGCCCAGGAAAGTGCAGAGCCTTTGAAGTGTTTTATGTTATGAGGTTTAAGGCTTTACCAAAACATCTTCAGAAGATTATATCCAGTTTGAAGACAAGAATCTAAATTATCTGAGGCTAAAAATGTAACAAATTAATTTTACAGCAGAAACAGTACAACAAAACCTGGATGGTGATGATAAAGGAGGGTAAACAAGGAAGCTAGCTGTACTCACAAAATCTTGCAGTGATACGGGAAAGAAAGCATCAACTTTCTTTAGCAGGGAGAAAGAAAGATGGAGTTGATGTAGAGGGCAGAGTGTGGAAGAAGATCTTAACACTTGTCTTGAGCTCTAGCACTGCTTTGGGATGCATGGGAGAAGCACAGAAGCTAAACCAGTCATTTTAGTCAAAGAGATTAAGTAGATAACATAAAGGGTGAAGGGTAAGATGACAAATTAGCCAAGAAGGGTATCAGTGATGTATTTTGCACTTTAATCTTCTTTTGTAACTTGGTTCCAAAAGTACAAATATGTATTTTTTTAAATAAACAGTACTTCTGTTCTTACGCCTTGAATAGAGCTGTTGCTGGGCTCATATAACACACAAGGCTTTCACTATCCAAAGAATATTAAATTATAACACTGGGATATTATCTCATCAGGCTTACCAAATAATAACTTACCAAAAATGTCCAATTCCCCATCTGCCCATAACCAGGCAATACCATGGTAAGACCTTCCATGGGAACTGCACAAGACTGCTTGTGAGCATCAAGGAGAGACTCAAGGGATGAAGAAATGACTGGCAGTGGGCAGTGGTAGTCAGAAAAACCTTCTGGCACACAACGGCATAGGAGAACACATGTTTAAACCCTGCATGTTGGTAGGGATTACAGGTTATACTAAAACTACTGCAGTGAGGTCTCATGCAGGACAAATAATGGACAATGCATTCAGATTGGAAAACAAGGAAGTCCTGGAGTCATTTCTGCTGCAGTCAGCCTTGCGTGCCAGAGACCCAGTCTCTAAAATCCAGAGACCATCTCTGAGGAGCATTCGCAATCTTTGGAAGTCAACAGGAGCTGAGAGGGTTACTCCACTCCTCACAGATTTAGTCACAGATTTCAACCACTCATCCCTGTGACTGACGTGGTTCATCTGGCCTCTTGAGGTGTTCCTGGCCTTCAGGAAATTGTAGCACTTCGACAGAAATGAAGAACAGAAGTCATGTCACATTGTGTTGGCATTAGAAGGACCTGAAATTACAGGCTGTTGCCTTAGCATTGTGTTTCTTGTTATTAAGGATTTTCCCTGACAGCTTCCTTCATCTTGCCGGCTCCTACACTCCTCATAAATCACTGGCAAAGGTCCTAACTTGCACTGACAGTCAGAGTCTTCGCTGACAGAAACACAGTAGTCTGCTATTAGTGCCAGAGTAACTCGCTGTGCTTCCAACTCACACTCCAGCAACTTCCTTCCATAATCCTCATAACTGCAGTGAGTTGTACAGATAAATCACTATCTTCAGACTTCCAGACAGTGATGAGCACACAGACAAAGAGAAAGCTGCCCATGTGCTGTGTTTCAGGCATATTATGAATTAGGAGACTTCCATGAGTATGGAGTACATTGAATTCTCCCATGAAAATGGATCATTCTACAAAGCCTCACACCTTCCTGGGAGGAAGCGGAGGTGACTGGGAGAACCATCAGCATCAGTGAAAGAAGAACAGGAATTATTCTCCACTGGGAAAAGTCAGAATCATTTGTATTTCTTTAATTAGGTTTGCAACATTATTTAAGCATCCCACATGCTCTCCCTTCCCCCAGATAATAAGGAAACTGAATTAGAGTTTTGACCTAATTTTGGTTAATATATAGCATTGTTTAGACAAGAGTAATCTTGGTAAAAAAAAAAACTCTACTCTTCTAACATGTTGAGGTCACGATGTTAGGAGAAAATTCTGTGAGATCCAAAGCTAATTCTAAGGGAAAAGGTAAAATCTGAAGGAGGACCTTTAAGTGAATAGCAATCCAAGTTAAGCACATTTTAATGAAAGGGAAGAAATAGCCATGGACTGCTGCTAGTGCACCAGCTTTTCATCCAATAGAAGAGTTTGGTGAATATGTGTATTAATTTCCTTATTAGTTTTGCACTTAACATCTCTGACCCAGATTTTCTGTATCAGCCTGTGGATTTAGCTGACTGGAGATTTTTGTAGCTGAGCTAGTTACTGTAGGGTCCCTTTAAAGTCAACGGAGATGCAATGAATGGGGACAGAGGTGGGGGCAAGTCATCGTACTGAGAGAAACATCTAACATAGGTCAGATGACCTCCACTCTTAACTACCTTTTTCTTTTCATTGACAACAAAGAATTCCGTATAGGCAGATCTCCCTGATAAGTCTGAATAGGGAAAGTTATTTCAGTTCCTCTGTGATCATACCTAGGTCTTATAAAATTCATTTTACTCATATACTCTCTTCTTCTGGAGTCATCTCAAGCCATTAGCTAAAATAGTAAACAAAGGGGATATGGTGCTACAGTTCTTGATGAAGACTCACATGGGAAAGCCATCTCCCTGAGGCATGGAGCCCAGGAGTAGCCTGTGGTTTTTCAATGTAAAGGCCTGAAGATGCAGGAGCTATAGGGCAAAATCTTGCTTTTGTGCCAGACAATCCCCTTTCTTGCATTTTTGAACTCCAAGTAATTACATCTTTAAGGCTGAGGAAATAAACCTGTTTATAACAAGTCTCAGCATCCAGTCTGTCTTCATAGCAGGACCAAGCATCCACATGTGTTAGTAAGTGAGAAAACCTAACACCAGTTCCTCAAAATCTGGCATAATCCACATGACTTCTGCATTCTATACCACTTCCAGATCCTTTCTGTCTTGTCGAGTTCTAAATTGATCTTTGTCTCTCTAACTGCTTACCACTCCAGATCCTGTAGGATAGATGCTGTTTCCACACCTGGAATGTCCAGGACTGACGTAGCTGACACAAACCCACACTCAGCTGCGAAATCTGGGGCATGATGGGTTAAGGACGTGTATGTTCACACAGTCTGCACAAACACTGCTGCATTCTGAAGCTTTAATTTTAACTTTCATCCCTCACTCTTGTTAGACTTACTCTGTTTTCAGCAGTCTTCACAGAGGTTTAACTGCAGGGCTCTTGCAACTCAAGACCGTATTACTTTATAATTTGAGAAGAGTTAGGGTGGCCAGGGGACTTGTGATTTCTGTATCACTTTCACAACAAGCATGTGTGCTGGATGAAGGCAGCTGTGCAGGTCTTGGAGGATGATCTTGACTAGCACATAACATAGCTCTTCCATATCACAGGGAATATACTTGGCTTCCCAGTCAAAAACAAGATAGGAGTGGTCATGGCATCTGTGCTAATACGGTCTGTGGGAGGCCGCCACAAGCAGCACAGCTACACTGAGTCACTGCCGTTGCCCTTTACAGTCCTATTTTTCTTTTTATTTGGTTCATTTTATACCTCCGTACATATAATGATTTTTGCTTTCCTCCAGATTGCACAGACCCAGCAATTGGTTTTGCAGAGCTTTGTGCACCTCTCCCCGTCAGCCAGCTCTATGCTTCCAGTTGCCAAATGCGTGCTTGCCAACAAGCCAGGCAGGCCACTTCAAAATCAACCATGGCAGCTTAAAAATAAGTGCATATTTCCAAGCAATGTACACAGGGTTGATCTGTTCCTTTGCCCATACCTCTGGCTGACATCCCCTGATAGACACGCCTCAGGTGGCTGCTTGGACTTCATGCCCAAGCCTCTGGATTGCAGAAGGTCACAAGAGTCTGGACACAAACCTAGAGCAGATATTTCCCATACAAATGCTGGTTTTGACCCAGAGGTTTGCTTGTCTTTGCTCTGAACCTAATGCTAGGTTCACCAAGACTTTTTAGCAGCTGCTGCATTCTCTGAAGTAGTCTCCAAAGCCACCTCTTGTTCCCCAATTCGGGAATGGTGAGACCCACAGTGCTAAAGGATTTTCCAAAGTGAGATGTGACTTTCTTACCCCATACTTAAAGTACAAACCAGACCTCTCCTCCAAAAGGTCTTCATCTCTTCAACTCAAAATTTTGTCATCTATACATTCAAAAATGAGCAAGAGTCCCAAAAGTAATTGTATTAGAATATTACTGAATGTGAATGTTAACACAATAATACTCTCAAGAGGGTTTGGACATTATTTGACATGGTCCCAGTTAACAAGTGCTGGCACATAATTAGAGTAGAAAGCAATTAAATCAAAACTCATCAGTTTTGCATAAACTTATTTTCCAGTTTTAAAACAGCACCGTATTAGGGCCATGAGGCCCCACATGAGAAGGCAAGGGGAAATAGTAACTGGGTTCATGAATCTGAAAACTAAAGTTTCCATCTGAGATGATGAAGATCAGGGCAAGATGTGCTTAAGAAACTGTAATGGCACTATTTCTAAAATATTCTCCATCCACTAGATGCCTTTGTGCCTACGGTGTGCCAAGCAGAGCATGACAACTAGTTAACAAGGGAAACAGAGGAAGTTCTGTGGAAGCTTCTAATTTTTTTAGCATTTCTTGCCTAAAATTGTTTATCTGAATATCTGCTTCATTAAGAGATATTGTGATGCTATTCACAACAGCAACAAAGCACTTTTCCATCTCGCTTTTTCCTGCCCATGTTCCATGACCCCCTGCAACACTTTTCCACTACAGATATATGTCTTGACACTTACTGTTGGTTTTCACTGTGCTTCCCTGCGAACAATGGTAATATTGTGCTTTAAGGGAACACCTTGGAAAGCAGACCACTGATTTCAGAGTGTTTCTCAAGTAACAGGCTAAGCAATTTTATTGTTGTTTCTATTGATGTGAGAGACATCAAACTGGGACAAGGGAATATCTGCAAGCAATCTGCAATTACCCAGATATTGTCAGTATCCTGCTTAGAACCAGGTTTAAAAGGCTGAATTACTGCATGGTTTTGAAGTCCTGTGCTCCACTGACAAGCAGTTGAATGAAGGAGGCAGAATTTTAAGTTGTCCCTCAAGAAGGGTTGGGGCCACTGCTTTTCCAATATTACCTCCTTCCTTAGCTTCTTTGATACTTCACAGGAAATAATGAAGATCACTAGAAAAACCTGTACTGAAAACCTTTTAACAGGAGAGCCTGTTAGTTTTATGCTGCTTAGTTGTTATTCCATTCAGTCTTCTTATTAGTCTTGCTTATTGCTGATTTTGCCTTTGATTTTCTACTTGGTGACCTCCTGTTCCATCATTATTTAGAAAAGATTGGCCAATGATTACAGCATTTTTAGGACAATACAAAGGATCCTTTGTCTCTGCAAAGTGCTAGACTACTAATATTTTAGTATAATAGCTAAAACAGCCAGAACAGATTGCATCCAATGCTACCCTCCCAAAAAATAACAGCAATTGCTTGTGAAAGTGGTAAGAGAACTCAATAGATGGGCGAATCTGTAGACGTGGGACCCTGCAAATCACTCGGTTGAGCGTGGTGCTGAAACACCAAAGGTCGCGGGTTCAATTCCCGTTTGGTTCTCTTGTGTTGCCTGATCTTGAGAGGCGTCCCTGCCCATGACAAGGAGGTTGGATTAAATGATCGCTAAGGTCCCTTCCAGCCTAGGCCATTCTATGATTCTATGATTCTATGATTCTATGAAACATTTATTTGTCAGTGTTAGGTTAATGATTGGACTCGAGGATCTTAAAGGTCCTTTCCAATCTGGGCAATTCTGTGATTAACAACATCCCAAAATTCCTTTTCCTGCCATTGTACAGCACCTAGCACATCGAGAGCCTGGATTTATGACTGCAGCTTCCAAGTGGTACAGCAGTGCAAGCATTAATCCAGACAGAAATGTAGATTTCAATGAATTTATTCACAGATATTTGCTTATCTTTAAGCAGACATGGCTTGCTGAAGTAAGATGAGTGGGTGTTGTACCTCGCGGGCTGATCTTTAAAAGTAAAGCAAGTCGTATCTTTAGCCAGCATGTGCTGGCAGTTGTTCCTTTAAGAACATTTGGCACAAACATAGTCAGCCACTGATGCTTTGACACAGCTTGTGCTGAGACCTACGAGTCATCCACTGTCTCACAGGCCAAGAATTAAATAAGCAGCATGGATACAGCCCCAAAATGTCAAAGCAGTGAGCAGCAAGGGTAGTGAAGAGTCCACTAACTGACATCAATAAAAATTGGGAAACTGTGTTCCTAAACAGTAATGGAGAAATGTTTGGGTCAGGGCTCAGTGATGCTTTAGTGAAGAATAGACATGAAGAAGTGTCAGTTATTCGCTCATATTTTTGGACCTCCCTTTGCTACTGGGCAGAATCCAGAAACTGGGCAGAGGACAACGTTTAGCCAGATGAATTAAATACCATCTTTTAATAACATTTAAATCCAGATTCACATTGTATTTACCATGAAAAACTCCCCTGACAGTGATGATGTCAGACAGATTGCTACAGGTGAAAATCCATGCTGAAAGAAGACCAAACCTCAGCAAGCCTAAAAAAATATATCAGAAATATTCACATTCCAGACTTTGATTTTCCCACATGAATCCTTAGGACATAAAGCTTTTTATTTCATATGATTAATATAAGCAATTTTTAAATAATGAGTTCAGAATTTTTGTCTGAGTCCCTTCTTCTCTCTCACTTTACACTTTTCATAATCTGTGTGATGAACAAGTTATAAAAAAGATATTCAGTAGAACATTGTTCTGGAGAAGAAAAGTCTCCAATTGTGAAGAAGTATTCCTAGATCTATTGATTAATACCCCAATAAACAAAATACTTGATGCTTAAAGCTGCTTATCAAAAAGTTCAGCTTTGTTTTTTTCAATTAGTTTTTTTAGTAACAGTATTTGCTGTCTCATCTGCTGCTGTTCTTTCCATTACAATATGAAGGAAACTATTAAAATTATTTTTCCTTTTATCACCACCTGCATGGTACATGAACAGGAGGATCAAGTGAAGAATTTTGGATGGTTTTAGTGGCTCTATAGTATCTCACAAACTCATCACTGGCTTCTTGATCATCCCACTGAGATCTACCACTTTACATCACACTCCTACGTCAGAGCCAAAGGCAGAAGAAAACAGAGCAGAGAGCAGAAATTAAGCCAGAGGGAAGACAGTCTGAGGAAAAGTTTCCAAGCAGGCAGGTCTCCTAATTCATGGGATATTCTAGGAGTAATTGAATTTAGATGTAGGCAGGATAAGAATATGCATAGGAGGGACATGTCTGCAGGACTTATAGTAAATAATTTTTTTATCTCAATCCCTGCTGCAGTAATTCCATGGGAAGTGATGGCCTATCATCTTCTCTTGAATCCTACCATAATCTTTGTACTAAGATAAGGCCTTCACCCTGTGTTTCTCTGCCAAACAGCCTGATCTCGCAGGCACTTAGTAGAGCTCAGCAGAGTCTTTCCCATTCCAGGACCTCCCTTGTTCAGATGCAGTTGGTATATGAGGTCCTAGTGAGCAGAAAAACCATGGTGCTGTGTTACCACCAGAAACAGCAAGGCTTTGTCCTCAGAGAAACTCCATCTAGCTGGCAAACCATATACACATTTTTTCAAATCTTAGCCCCAACCACACCAATCTCATACATCATATTCTCATTACATGAGCTGGCAAACAAGAAAAACCTTCTTTAGATTGACATGAAAGCCCCACTGTGTGATCTAGCAGGTAGAAGATTCACACAAAAGTGCAGAAAGCTGCCAAGTCCATCTCAGAGGCCATCAGTCTGGAGGGATCACGAACAGCCCCTTGGAAACACACTGTGTTCACCTCACAGCAGCCACTGCCAACGCTGTAAAGAGCCAAGCTGGAGCGACTTCTAGTAGTGCTGCATGGAGCTGACAGGCAGAAGCCAGCCTCTGGAGGGCTTAGGCAAGGAAGATAGGTCCACACTGGTAGAATAAAGCTAATGTGTTTTGACTTCAACTGGTGTAGCCATTTTTAATGCAAAGCACTCTACGCCAGTAAGTAAGCTTTTTATCTGCACAAGCATCTACACTTTCTATCCAAAGTCATCAAACATTTGAGGTAGATCTGTCTTTGAGGAGGTCCTTCTCTGGGACCTTGCTGTCCACACAATGAACAGTACATATACAGTATGCTCATCTCAGTGCTATAGGGGATTCTGAGACTTGAAAGTCTGCCTGAGTGGATGTGGGTAGATACTGATGCTCTTAGGCCATTATTTTTCCAAAATCAACTATATGAAATTGGGCATCTTTAAAAAGTCCTTGCATTTTAGTGTGTTTATTTTTTTCTCAATCCCTTATGTTCTCGTGTCCATGTGAACACCTGGGCGTTGACACGCGTAAATCCAAGTTCCTGGATATGTATTTAGAACTTTAAGTCTCCTAAATTGATTACTGCACTGAACAGTAAAGAATGTGAAAGACTTTCTGAAAAAGAGAAGCATGTACTTTACTGCTTAAAAACATTCCCTGGAAGTGCTTGAGCTGTGTAAAAGCCATTCTTCTGATTCATATTTGCAAACAAGCAAACAAAAATAAACAGTGAAGGAGGAAAATCTGAGCACTCCATTCATTACCCTCAACATAATGTTGCCTGAAGGACCTATTGTCAAGAAGACTTTGCTTCTGCCCTTTTCTCCTCAACCATCATTCTTGGATACTTCAAATGCTAAAAATTAGCTGGTATGTGAGCAAGTGGCCTTGCCTGGTGTAGGTTCAGTGTAATCACTGTGCTGTGTCACATACTGTAATGTGAGGGCCCTCTTCTCACCTGCAAACACAACTGTGGCAGTTCTGCAGAGGACCTGCACCCTGACCCCATGAAAAATAGGAAACTCAGTCCAGTGATGAACTATGGAAAAGGATCTGGCTCCAGTCCTTTCAGTCAAAGTTTATCTTTGCTTTTTGGGTTGTTGGAAAGCTATAATAATGATGGAAACCTCAAAATAAAATATTGTTGAAAAGATACTGACCTTAGCTAACATTTATGTTCCTTGAACAATGCAATGTTTTCCATGCAGAAATAAAACACTTTGTCAGGACCAAAGACAAGTTGCTTACCTGGTCCTTGCAGGATGTCGTACTCATTTGTGGTTAAAAAAAATGTATTCAAATACGCCAAAGGCACTCACATACAATAGAGCAATTACATACTTTAGCTCAGATCTCAGCTGCCCCCAAAAACAAGCTCATGGGAAGAAGGATGCTAATATGCATTTGCAGTTAGGATAGAGCCAGGAAACAGCAGTTTTAATCTAGGACATTCTGAGTGAAAGAAAGAAACTGAGGAAAAGTACCTCTATACAGAGAGTATTTGGTGTGCATCTTTCATCTGCTACAAGCAAATTACTGCAGCACTCTGCTCCATGGGATTCAGAGGTGCAGTCTCCAGAAATTAAAATCACAGTTACTATGAGCCTAAAAGCACCACCTAGAAAGGTATCTCTGAAATTTCTAAGGGTCGTTGCTGAAGCAAGCTGGTATGCAATGCATCCTTAGAAATTAGGACATGAAAGTTTTACAACACTCCCTCCTTTCCTCAGCCCTCAAACTGGAAAAGACAGCAGGGTGCAAATGCGCAGTTATGAGCATTGTTGTAGACTCACATCAAAAGCTGCCCCAGCCTGAGCCATGTAGAAATGGATAGGCTGGAGAAGTAGGCATATGTGGTGGCAATTGTATCAGTGGATATTTGCAACTGTACACAAGAATAGCCATGCTGTGACCATGCTAGTCCAGGTGGGTTATCTCAACTGATTTTAGACAGCATGGGACTAATGAGACACTGGAATTGTTTTCTAAAGCACTTTCAAAGCCTATATCTATCAAGTTATTTTGAGTTGGATAAAACAAAGTGCTGCATATACTCTGGATGGCAGTCCTGTAATAGTAAGATGAATTAAATGACCCAATAAGTCTTCTCTATCTCTAATCTCTGTGATTACATGAGATATATGAGGGTGGGTTTTTAGAACCAATAATATTCATAGAATAAATATCTTTCATCCAGGAGAGAAAGATAAAAAATGAAACACGTGCTAAAAACCAATAGCTCTGTTCATAAATCAATTCATTCAGAAGATTTTTTTTTCTTTTCGCAGGCATTTGGGTAAAAGTAGCTCATGAGAAAAGGCTTTAAGAAATGCCTTGGGCAATGGAGAAATACAAAAAGCACTTTGCTGCTTCACTGGCATGTTTAACATAAAAGAAATTTAAACGTCATCATTTTTCAGCTCAACAGTTTTTAACTTCATAATGAACAAAAACTTGAGTAATGAAGAAGAAGAAAGAAACACTACATTAAAAGGTGCTCCAACCAGAAGCCTTGTGTTCTGAAGGAGCAGCCAAGGGCATTCACAAGGTGTGCTTTTTGCAGCCTATGGCGAGATTTACCATTAATGTCCAGCGTTTTTTCTGAATTAAAATGATTCTCAATAGATAGAGAAGAACGCAAGTGATGTCAAAAAGCATTTCCCCCTGCTGGTAATGCTCTCTGTTTTAGATATCCAGTTGTTCGCTTACAAAAAACCTACATTATATTTGCTGGTGCAATCTGAATGCTGAACCATCCATGTGAGGCACTGGGTATTTCATTTGGCCATAATAATAATAATTTAAAAAAAATAAATCTTTGTTTAGTTTAAATCTCTGAAAGTTATTAATTTCTTGGTCACCTCACACCGGCCCTTGATCTGAAGATGGTTCCCCCAGCTGCAACAGTGGTGAGAATAGACTGATGCTGCCTTCATCCCAGTTCTCCCTTTCTTCTGACAGAAGTATCCTGGTGAGGACCTAGCCCACACCATGTCCAGCATAGAAAGTGACACAGAAAGCGTTACTTTGACCATGACTGCTGTCACCCTGAAGATGAAAAGGCATTAGTAACTAGCTACTGCTTATAGACTTGCCTTACCATCAAATGGCTTGGAAAAGTCTAAAACTAGGCACTGTAGCAAATGCCAGCTTAGTCATGTTTCATTTCTGCTATTTAACAGTCCTGAGCATTATTTTTCTTACAGTGAAGTAATTAGGTGCATCTGTCATGTATTTGACTTTTAAGGTTATAGTCATTTGGTGAAACATTAAATGAAAACTGCAGTGATTCAGAGTTGTTGAATTTCTAATATAATATTAATCTTCGCTCAGCCTTTTAAGCAACACTCTAACACAGTCACACACTCACTCTCCCTGCCTGATTTTTCAAAATCTTTTCTTTATGCCAGTCTTTATTTTAATAGGGCAATGGCAGAATGCTGCTGCCTAATCACAAAACAGATACACAGTTATTCCTCATCTCCATCAGGCAATGGAAGGATTTCAGAGTTTCCTGGAAAAAAATGTGTACTCTTCAGCCAAGACAGTCTTTCTTTACACTGCTGGTACAACACCTAAGGGAAGACTTCATAAGAAGCACCTGTGATGTCTCTTCTCCACCATTAAAGGCTGTACCTGGAGAAAAATTAGTTCCTGAATACAAAGTTAAGCTGAGTCTAAGGGCAGCAAAATTGTTCACATGGACTGGGACTTCTGTGATGCTTCTGGTGCCAGGGACACTCTTGGTGATGGAGAAAAGTACTACACATTTAGGCTGCCTTAACTCTACCATCATGAAGGTCAAAACCTGGCTTACCAGAGAGGAGAATTAGGTCAGTGGCAACTGCTTTGATAAACCCCATCATGATCACTGCCAGGTAAGCATTTTCCACACTTCTGTCAGTGTAGGGAGAGCAGAATTTTGTTCCCTATTTCTCCATCTTCTATAATATGCTATTGCTTTCCCTGGAGGTGCCTCACTGGTTAATAAACCACAAGCCACTAGCAGTGTCACTAAGGTTATTTTCATAGCTCCACTCACAATACACTTTGTAAAACTCGGTGGTTTATACCATATCACCCATGAAACCTGGCAAGTGAGGGGATCATTTCTACAGAGTCAGAGAAAAGTAAATAAGAAAAACAAGCTTATTTTCAGTTGGCTTAAATTTCTTACAGATGCATCCTCCCCTCCAGGGAATGGTTGCAGATAAAAAGTTGTAATATATACATTTACAGCCAGGAGAGCTCCAAGTAGACAGAAGGAAAAAAATCACCTTCTACCTGCAGAGGATATATTCAGTTGGCTAAATGTCGCCACCTGCACTTAAATATCTCAACCCACACTAGTCCTCCTGAGGCTGCCTTCAGACTCAGTAGAGATCTAGGCAAAAGAGAGAGCAGCATCCTCGAGGGGCATGGGTGCCACCTCCTCTGAAAATAGGCATCTATAACACTTCTGTAAGTGCCCATTCCTCTTACTGATTGTAAAGGAAGCCCGGGATGTTGTTATAGACATCTAAAGCTATTCAAGATGAAATCCATCGCAAGCAGCTGGGCATGGCAGGGCTCAGGAGGCAGCTCTTCCCTCTCATGTTGCTCGCCATGTTGAATTAAAGTCAGCAGTCTCCGGCTGAGAAGGGCTATGGTGGGCTCCTCGCCTGTCCAGTGTGTGCATTATTCATTTTTAGTGCCTTTATCTGCACAATGCAATCTGCCCTTGGCATAAATAAACAGGCTTGTTTCGGAGAACAAAGGGAAAGACAAGCACATGCAAAGCTGAACTATCAGTCTGTCAACAGGCCTTCTGTATCAGTATCAATATTTTTAACAGGCATGTTGGCTCTGTTACAGAATGTGTACCGCCACCTCTGTTTTCTCAAAATAAATGCAATGTTTTTCTTTCTTTATAATTTTCCAAAAATATCCTGCAAATTCAGATATGTTTACTACCTATGTACAGACTGAAAGAAAGAAGTGAACAGCCCTAGAAAAAGACATTTGATATCTACAGAAATGATTCTGCACAGCTCCAGAGGCCGTAGACAGGATATACTCAAAAGATGGCTAGAGTGAAAAGAGGACGAAGGGCAAGTTTCTAAAGCGTGGAATTTCTGCTAAAATTATTCTTAAATTGACACTGCTGTGGAAATAGTGAGCAAAGAAGGTATCACCCAAAGCTGTCGCTTTTTCTCACTTTGAATATTGCTGCCAAATTCATGCTTTTGGGTAGAGGTTAGCTAGTAATAGCTAGTGATGAAGAGCTCAGCTGCAGGATTTAACAGATCACTTAAAGTGAGAATATCTTGCATCTCTGTCCTCCAGCCGATGCACCAAGGGCAGGAATGGCTGAGCTGACACACTGAGAGATGTGTTCTGCCGACTGCTCATTTTTCTCCTAGCTCTTTCTCCCTGTTCAGGCAAAGGACCTCAAATGCAACATGATTGACTAGATGCCTCTTTGTTAGTGACATGCCCGAACAACTTCTCAGACTCTTTGATCAGCCCTGGAGGCGTGAACAACCTTTATAAGGTTGCAGCGCCTTTCCTTCTCTTTTCTAGGCAAATTTGTGTCCTCTAGGTTTTCATCTAGACGAGATGGAGGTCAATGCACAAGTCTCTAGCCAATGTTCTCCCCTGCTTGGAGGGAACTACAGAGAAGAGAGGAATCAGCTTCTGCAAAAGAACAAGGCAGCCAGGCAGAGAAATCCCCCCTGTCCCCACCTACTTGTGCACAGGCAACTGGCTAGTGCTGATGTGGTACAGTAAATAAGTCCTGGGTGCTTGCATGGGAGCAAGTGCAATGTGTCTACTCAAGCCACAACCTGTTCTCTGTTCTAGCTAAAATGTAAGTGAAGTACATTCTCCAAGCACATTAAAGTATTTTGAAAAGTGGAGAGCACTAATTTAATAATTTAATAAGCAGTATTGCAGGCATTTCTGATAGCCTTGGTCCTTACAGTTATCTGCACACACCTTGGAAGCAACCATGCCCACCCTTTTCTGGTGTCCACCCCATAAGAACTGCAGGTCTGATACTCTTACAGCTTCTAGTACATGGTTAGAAGAAGAAGAAGAAAAAAAAAAGAAAGACAGTGTTCCCAGTGAGAGCAAAGCAGGTGACCAGACCTGAGCTGTGCTGCCAAGCAGAGGTTGAGCAAGCAGCAGCCTCTGCTGCCCTAGAACAGACAGAAAACTTCATATTCTGCTGCAGACAGATATGAGCACTCTTCTTATGAGGACCAGCCTGTCATAAGATCAGAATTTGGACAGAGAGAGTGGCAAGGAGGAGCTATGCACAACATTTCATAGGCAGGTGCAGCCAGTGAAGCAGAAGACAGCGGGCAGCAGGCCGTGTATGTTGTGGGGCCAACTCTGCTCTGTGCAAGGAGGGAGGTGAGCTTAGGAGAGCTGCCCTTAGGGGAAATTGAGCAATTACAAAGTTTGGAAAATGGGATAAGCCTGGTTTGTTTGGGTTTTTTCCATCCATGTGCAGGTTCAACAGCCTAATTTCTAGTTCATTTATACTTGTAATAACAATGCGACTTTGTAGGAAAATGCAGTTTCTCGCATATTTAATGAGTTTGAAGAATTAACAGTTGTGAGCCACAAAGTATGGGACTGGTAGATCTGCAGCAGCGTGACTGGTCCTCCTGGCAGATAAAAGAATGTGATGACTTTTTAGGAGCAGGCAAATTTGTCTGTGACCCATATATCAGAGAAGGAAAGACATAAACAATATTTCAGAGAGTTGTGGGAAGTACCAAAACAAATTTGGAAAAAAATCCATCCTCTGGTGCTCGTTTCTGATTTCATCGATTTAGGGTTTAGTGTATTTGCTTATAGAAATGATAGTAGGATCAGAGGTTATACTAAGGAGCAACCTCCCTTCTTGTGGCTTCCTCTCGCACTCATAATGTCGCAGACTCAAGACCTCATCAGAGTAAATGCTGGTTACCTCAGGCCCTTGTGTGAACCTGTCCCAGTATCCCTCCTGTCACTGGTCAGTGGGACCCTGTGGTGCATCATGGCTCTGCTAGCTGACCCCAATACATGACTGTATCTCCAAGTGTGTTTGGGTGCAAAATACAGTAAGATCCATCCAGATCCAGGACATAGGAATGAAAAAGCTGCTATCTGGCTTCAGCTGTAATTGTTTATCAAACCAGAGATAATAACCATGAAGGTTAAAATTAGCTATGCTCAAAAATTTTTGTGATCAAACTCTATTATTGAGGCACTCGAGGTTGCAATCATTGTATACTAATCAGCTACAAATCTACTTTTCTATCTCTTTTTGTAGTCCCTTGCCAAACACACCTGCCCCTCTTTTCTCCATTGTGTGGTCAAGACTGTCCCTAAATGACTCTTGTCCTGTTTAGACAGAAAGTCTAAAGTTTGCATTATTCAGTTGATCAGTGACACAACCAGAACTGCTGAATGGGCTTGGTGAACATCAGCCTGGCTCCAGGAAACATCACAAGCCTGTTTTGGTGGGTGGAGGAGAGTGCATGACACCACTACCAGCACCAACAAGGAAACGTGAATGGCAGCTCAAAATAAACTGCAGCAGGTATGAACTGTATCTTGACAACACTTGTCATTGGGTAATTTTGGCACAGCCCAGTGTTCCTTCTCTGGTTCTAGTCTTGCCTGCAAACCTGCTGCTGAGAGAAAATGCTTTTGTTGCCATTCCTATTACAAGACTAATTCTCTCAACAGTCAGGTGTAACAGATGGAGACTGCCTTTCTTATTTGTTCAGTCTTGAGTCTTTACCTAGAAGATCTTCATGAAAATTCTTTAACAATTATTTTTTTCCACCTCAGCTGTTCTTTATAAAAAAGGACGATGAGTGGGAGCTCCCTTTTTAAAGCTCCCTGGAAGAGCACATACTTGACCCTGCAGAGAACAGGGCCTAATAGAAGAAAACCATTAGCAAAGACTGCGTTTGTGTCAAAATTTTGAACAAGTGCAGCGATAAAAGGCCTTGCAAGGGTCTTCATCACTTTTAATCACAGTTCACACTCTTATACGGAGAAAAAAACAGAAACAGATGCATTTAAGAGAATAGATTTCTGTTTCAGGTTGAAACAGAAACCTTTTTACACCAAGGCTGGGCATGACTTCTTTCTAGTCTCTCATTACCTGGTGGGTATCCTCAAAAGTGGTAATCACAAAGTAATAATTTGATCATGCTTTGGGCAGTAGTCCTTTTAATCACCCAGAGGCTGAAAGCTTCTTCAGACATTATCTTCCATTCGACATCACTAAACAATCCTAAGACTCTGAATACTGCACTTAGAAAAATTATACTATCTATGTGTATCACAGTAATGCTAAGCAATCAATGTGCTCCCACCCTCTAAATGAACCATAAATTGCCTTTCCAGGTCATTCATAACTTCCAGTTGGCAATCTGGATCTTTCTGTTTGTGGATTTTTTCAACATATTTATTTACATATTATTCTTCTAATTTTAAGCCAAATGCATTGGCATTATTGCTGATTATCTTCTGAGTTTTAAGTTGTGAATAATGACATTTCCAAGCTTTTCTCACTAATCATGAAGCCATTAATGACTCTGCTTTTAATCAGAGCAATAAAAGAGCTGTGCATGATCAGACTGTCCTAAACACTAGCATTTGAAGGAAAATTATGAGCATTTGGAGCTTTGTGAAAAAAAATGGCAAACAGCTGCTTCTTTATAGAGCTAAAACCTTCACACAGTTACAGTATGATAACCACAGTTGGTGAAGTCTATGTGTGAAAATAAACTGTGCAGATGGGCTTACAGTGTTGTCCGGTTGCCAAACATCCTGCAGTAAATTTATTTTTACTCATGGCACTAAGGTTTATATAGATATTTCTTACTGAAATGCAAAAAAAATCAATTTATACAACAGAGGAAGAGCCTGAGTGCCAGCATAAGTCTTGTTGTAGCATTCTTCCCTTTAAAGTGTTTGAAATCAGCTATAGAGTACAAACCATACAGTGCAACTAGAAACTTCAAATGCATGCCTATGAGCGTATTTGAAATAGTCATTGCTTAGTGTGGAAGAACTGATAGTTTAAATCAGTGAAAATTCCAGCTTAAGTAACTTGGGGTCAGTTCTTGGCAATGTCATTAGTGGGTTTCTTTTCGTTGCTTTTCAGCGTAAGAAGCCAGTTCTACTCTTTCTAGTCAATGCAGGTAGTGCTCAAAGCAGGGTGGATGAGAATTAACTATCTGATTGTGGTTGGCTAACTCAATACATATTGATTTGTGGGTGCTGTGACCTAAAAAAAGACAAACTATATTAAACTTTGAAATAATGTTAAATAAAGATGGGCTTCACCAAATTCGATAATAGAAAACATGTCCCAGTAGCACTCTTGTGGTAGAATATATAAAAGACATTGGCTTCTGAAAACCGTAAATTATTGAGTGTGATATTCCTTTGGCTAGTCTGATCACAAGCCAAGCTGGCTGGCTCACTGGTGTAGAAGTCATCACAGTCATAACAATCTTACCCAGTTCACACAGAACTCAGTTCAGTGGCAATTGCTGAAGACATCTCAAGACCCTGTGACAGAGACTATTGACTGGTGTTTAAGAGATTTGTCAACAGCTCTGCAGCAGAGTTCACATATGGCATTTTACAAATCCATGCATTCCTTCTGTGTATCTCTACCTGAGGGGGAAAGGTGGTCAGACACCCCATGGTTCTGTGATGCTGATGTCCAAATGTGGATCTACCATAGCATGTTGTGTTCCCTTCTGGCATACAGATCTAGGTTTCTTTCCCATGGGAATCAGCATGAAACAGAAGAAGTCAGTGAATATCTGCGTCTTCTCCTGGGCCTGCCTCATGACATGATGAAGGCACATATCTGAACCTGGAAGCTGAGAAGTTCCATAATTCTGCTGGGCTGGAAATGCCAAGTTAAGTATCACAAGCCATCTCCACTGAGTGGGCTGAAAATTTCAGTCACTCAATAAAATTAGAGGAACTGTGAAAAGAAGGAGAGGAACCATGCAGATGAGGTGAGAAGGGGCTTCTCCTTTTCAGTGGCAACTTTTGTTTATGCCAGCTGAGAAACTGCAGTATGTCTTTACCATCCACATTGCTCACTGGTTCTGTTAGCACTTGGCTCCACAACCTGGGTTCCCATATTCAAGCACGCAGTTCTTCCCAGGTATTATATTCACCATCCTGTAGAATATAACAGAAGTGCTCATTGCCAGTGCACCTGCTGCAAGTTAGACCAGTGAAAACAAGGACTTGATGTGGCCCTTCACTATGCCCTTGCCTGTGAGGCAACCACTAAAAGCTGGCTCTATTCATTTGTTTTGATTTTTACAGGTGACATTGTGCTTCTTCACATCTTTTTTTTTTGCGACACCTGGATGCTAAATTATACACTTTAATGTGACACATTCAGGTGAAAAATGCCAACTAATAATGCATTAAAATAATAACTTTTACTTCAGTAAAAATAGATGTGATACTAGACACAGCACTTACTGGCATAACTGACCTAGTCTACCTGGTAAAGAAACTTCTCTTTTGAAGTCGGGTATTTTTGGAGTTTCTGATGGAAACAGAGCACTGATAATTACATAAGAGTTTATTGTCAGATATTTTATTTCAGCATTAAAATAAAAGCCTTACTGCACAGAGAGTTCTACCACAAGAAAATGCGAACTCATCTAAGAAGCCGCATGCAGAAGAGATGTTTTTCCACTGCATGAAGAATGGTAAGATGCTCCTCTGCTGTCATTTGTACCTACCCTTCAAGCATATGAAAATCTACATTTTGGAAGGCTCTGTAGAGAATCCCAGGTAAAAATCAATTTGCTGGCAGCTGTTCCTTGCCAATGGGTAAACTGGTATAGTTCATCTGTAAACCAGCTCTGCCTTGGCCAGTACAGGCCCGACAAAGCTTGGAGTAAAGAATGAAGACACGTTCTCCATGTCCTTTTTCACCCTGTCCTGAACTTTCTATAGTCTCTTGAACACATTTCCTTCTGCTCCAGGAGAAAGATACAAACCTGCCTGAATGGCTCTGGACTCAAAGTATCAGTGTTACCCAGTCTCTTCTCTTGCCACTGTACCCCAATGTCCATTCCAGGGTTAGCAGAGAGTTTACTGAAGTTTATTAGTGCAAGAAAAATTAAGAGATTATCCCTAGATGGTGAGGAGGGCCAGGTGTAACTTGTATTTTGCTTCACTTTTCCCATGATGGTGCTGTACAAGTCACAATTAGTACTCACAGTTTTGCTTTGATAATCAGAATGTTGACAGACAGAAAGCCAGGAAATCTGTGGAAAATTTGCAGGAGTTAAGAACAGTATTTATTTTCCTTTGTCTTTCTCTTTTTTTTTCTTTTTAATATTTTCTTTCCAAAACAGCTAGAATGGTAGGAAAAATTTTATATTGGTATACTGTGTTTGGTGCATATTCAGTAAAAGTTTAGTGGCATAACCAAAAGTAAAGAAGATCTGTAAAATGTTGAGCTAAAGGGCACAATTATCAAATACCAGCTCATGAGCTGGCAGTACAGAAGAATAAAAAGAGCTTGTAGAAGCAAAATATCTCCACTTTTGTGCTGTGGCATTTAGCTTGCTGCATTTTGGCTTCTGACAACAAGAAGTGACAAGAATTTAAAAGAAAGCGAAGCATTCATTCTCTTCCAGTCCCCTCTCACCAGTTTTACAAGCTAGATCATCAAACAAGAAAAAAACCACACTGCAATATCAAGGAAACACTCCCTGCCACATTCAAGGACGTGTAAATGTTAATAGCGCGTAGCACGGATCTCCTGACACACCAGTTGGTGGTAGCCATTAAGTTTGGTAAAAAGAGAAAAGAAGGCAGAGTTTGAGAGAGAGATTTATTTTTTTTTAAGTGAAATTGAATGAGGCCGCTTTGCTGGAGATACATTCCTCTCAAGAGTGTTTTCTAAATGGAACTTCCCTCTCAGCCTTTCACAGGATCTTTCCTTGCTTTTGGCACAGCAGAGGATATTTATTATCACCACTCTCAAAAACATCTAATAGCAAAGGAAAGTTTCCCCAGGCCTAAGGAGTTCAAGGAAGATTTTTTTAATCTGGCTTCCCAGATTCCCCAACTCTTGAAAGTCCAAGAAATCCCAAACGTATTTTTTCTTCCTAAGTCTTGAAAAGTAGAACAGAATAGGACATGGAATAAACATGCAAACTGATTCCTACCCTTCCACAGCAGGATGTAAGCACATCATGGTGAGAGCCTCTAGAGTATCTGAACATCTTCAAATGATGCGTTAGAAACTGTTTGACACCTTGGCAAACCCATATGCAAATAAATACATAGCCTGAATTTTCAAGGTGTGTCTCAAGGAAGAGTAAGTCAGGCTAGGAAACGCAGCTACTCCCAGTGTTTTCTCTTCTAGAAAAGCTTAGATTCACCCTTCATATTTCCAGTTTTGGTTTAAGTGACTCAGATTATATCAAGATCTGTTCCCTGTGTGAACATTTCCCAAAGTTACCTCTACAGTGTTAGGACGATCTTCCTGGCTGTCAGACAAGGCTGTCCTCCCCCTTTGAGCTGTTCCACTCCCTTACTCATGTGTATAATTTTGGTTAATTCAGCAAGTCCTGTCCTTCTCAGGGCAACTGTGGGATGAGACACTCTGATGTGGAGAAGAGCCAGACAATCAGTGTGGATCATTTACTATCCACAAAGCATCCAAATTGCAAATGTATTGTCTGCTTTTATTTGGGTCATGCAGGTCAAATATTTTAAGATATTTATAGAAAGGTACTTATCAGGATTTTCTCAATTACCTGGCACTCATTGAAATGAAAATAAAAGTAATCATCAAGGTGCTTTGCAAAACCCATTCAATACCAATACACAGAAATGCTTTTTAATATCCAGACTGTCTATGTCTTAGACATAGATAAAATATATACAATTTTTCTAAATGAGAAAGGCAGAGCTTAGAGGAAAATTATTTCCTACGCTTCTAGAAAGAGCCAGAGCAGAACAGGTCTGTAGGCCGGGAGGGGACAAATGGACTGGTGTATGACAATTTCCTTTCAAAACGTGGCTCAACTTTTTGAGCTTCCCTGCTCAAAGCAGTGAATTCATGTCAAACTTGGCAAGAGGTAAAAGGTAGGGAAATAAAGGCAAACCCCAAACCTTTCCCTGCTACACGATCCAAACAACATATTTTGATTTTTCCTTGGGCTGACTTAGAGAATATTTGTCCTTACACTGCAGACTTTCTTCTTAACTCATTACATTAACTAAAGACATAGGTCGGGAAACCAAAATCCACATAAGCCATGTGCCGCATCAGTAATGTACAGTGGAATGTGGCTGCTGCCTCCCTGCTTTGGATGTTCCCTCTAACAGAGGATTTGTTAAACTACCTTTTCCTCTTTGTTATGCACTTTTTTCCTAGGTGCCCCTAGGAAAGCAACTGCAGCCCATGCTACAGAGGAAATCAATCCATTTTCCAGCTCTCCCAGAAACAAACCTGAGAGAAAAAATCCCTTCTGAAATCTAAGTGAAGACAAAACACAGTCATAGGGGATATAAAGACTAGTAGGAGCACCCAGGACATCCTCCCTGACACATATTTCTAACTATAAATATTTTTTATTTCTTTTCCCTCCCAGCAGCCAAACTATGGGTTAAAAATGAGGAAAAGCAAACTTATCCGGCCCCTGAGGTGACCAGGAAAGATCCTAAAGCAAGGGGTTAAAAGAGCATGAGTGCAATGTCCATGGACAGCAAACAAATCAAGTTTCTGGTTTGCTTTTCCAATTGAAGCTCTTGGATCAAAAATAACTCTGTTCCTCTAAAATGTAATAATTAAAAATTCCTCTGAAAACAAAATAGACCACTTTGGAGAATGATTTTTTTTTCTTTACTAAAATTATTAAGAAAAAAACTAACTGATTTTCACCAGCCTGATGGTATGTGCACTTCTCAATGCTTGTCCTAACCACCACTGCTAACGACCACTGTGTCTGCAAAGGGCAGGGTGCCTATTTCTAGAAAGCAATGTAACATGGTCTGAGATATCTCCCCTCTCCTTGGTCCTTTGCTCGTGTGGACAAGGAGAATGTTGTTGTTCTGGAGTATGACTACAACCTGGGAGATCTCCGTCTTATAAGTACCCTGAGAACACCTCACTGGGAAGGGGCTCTGCCTTTCCTACTCCTTCTGCCTGAGAAAAATATGGACATTATTTTAAGAATGAAACTTGCACAATAAAACATACTTTTGTACCACTAGGAAAAGTTCCTAAGCAAGTACATTTACTGGATCTTGTTGTCAATGGGCTGAAAGAACATATTTTTATGTTTAAGTGATATTTTAAGCAGTGAGATATTTAAGGACTTGTGTATATGCGCTTAAAACAGGTGTTCATCTTGTGAAATTCTATTACTTGGAGTTTGATAAATCTTTGGCTTTTCTCTTCTGCAAAGTGAATAATACATGTATTTATGTAATAGTAAATTAAAACAAAAAAACAAACAGACAAAAAAATCCCAAAAGATTCAACCAAACTTGCAGTGCTGCTCCAGATAAATAAGTTCAGATGCAACATTATGTAGATCAGTCCTGCTGAGATCAACTTTCAGGTGTTACAGTGATGAGCAATGGTATAAAATCCTATAAGCCTATACAAGCCAGGAAAGGATGCAGAATTTGTGTTGGATTCCTGCCCTTTGACTTTGCCAGACCTCCCTCTTGACACCAACAAAAGCTCTGGATATGCAAAGAGAAAAGCTTGTAATCCAATGCATTATGTATTATTTGTTCACACTATTTAAAGATAACTTGGTTTCTCTTGCCAGATATTTTCTAATTATTTTTCTTCTGCTTTAAGAAGTGGCTGTTTTTCTTGTCTACACCTTGTTTCTAGGCTGCACACACTTTCTCTTTTTAGGCTGATATTTATCACTCTGTGTTTATCTTTAAAAAAAGAATCCATTTCCAGTATTTGTAGTTATTAATTCTTTCATCTCCTTCCGCATTTTTTTCACCTGCAGTGAAATGCTACGTGGTTTATATTCATTATTGTGATATTATTCTCCTCAAATATGTTTTGCGTTGTTGTGTGAATTATTTTTGACAGTTGAACAAAGGCAAGATGTTAATTCAAGGGAGTAAAGTGCAGAAAGTGCTATTAAACAAGAGTAGGAATGTCTGTGCAGCTTACCTTACCCAAAGAGGTGCAGTATAAACGAGGAATCCTCAGTTTGTTGATATCATCACACTGAAGAAGCCAACAGAACTGGGAAGTCATAGACTAGGTTGCTTCACCTGCTTATCAGCCATTTGGAAACCTTTATATTATTTCTACTTTGGGCTCTGAATAAAGATGAAATCAGTTAAAACATTGCGGATCCTTCTGCAAAAATGAAAAGAGGATATTTCTGCTCATCAACCAGCAGCCTTGTGCCAGTCTCCTGACTGCAGGGTATAAAGTTAATACATAAAACAACATCTGGGCACAACACCTCAGTGCCCACACCATCAACACACTCCTGCTTCTGGCCATGCTCTTCAGAGCTTGTTTGAGAAATCGGTGCACATTGCTTAATTTCACACAGTGATCATGCTGTTGAGCAAGGGTGAGTGTACGTATGTGCATCTTCTCACCTTACATTAGCAATCCCAAGTGGTCTTTCTGGTCTAAGAGAATAGATTTCAATGACCTCTAGCCACTGCAGAGAGACAGGCATCCATACAGTCACAGTCTGGCTAGGACTGGATGGCAACCCTGAAGATCATCCAGTCTAACCAAACTACTCAGAGTAGGGCCGAGTAGAGTGGATTGGTCAGAGCTGAGTCCTTGGAACATCTCCAAGGATGGAGACTCCACAACCACCTGGGGCAAGTGAAACATCCTTGAGGAAAAAAACACCCTTGAGGAAAAGAGTGTATTCATATGTTTAAATGGAATTTTCTGTATTTCAGTTTGTGCCCATTGCCTCTTTTCCTGTCATTGAGCACCACTGAGAAGATCCAGGCTCCATCTTCTTTATTGCTACCCCTCAGGTACTTATAAATATCAGTAAAATTCCCCTGGGTCTCCTCTCCTCCAGGCTGAGCAGTTCCAGCTCTCACAGCCTTTCCTCATGCCAGTCTCTTAATCATCTTTGTAGTTGTGCACTGGACTCACTCCAGTATGTCCATTCCTCTTTTGTCCCAGGTAGCCCAAATCTGGACCCAGAACTTCAAATGTGTCTCACTAGTGTTGAGCAGAGCAGAGAGACCATCTCCCTCAACTGGCAGTGCAGCCCAGGTGACTGTTGGCCTCCTTTGTGTCACAGGCACTTTGCTGGCTCATGGTAAACTTGTTGTCCACCAAAATGTTCCAGGCCCTCTTTGAAAACCACTTTCCAGTGGGTCTGCCCCCAGCCTTCATTGGTGTGTGGTATTTTCTCCAGGTCCAGAATTTGTCACCTGAGAAAAAATAATCTTTCTCTTGATGGAATTTCCTGAAGCATAGCCTTTGATTAACGTAATGATGTTCCTGTTTGCCCATTTTTCCAGTCTATTGAATTCCATCTGAATGGCAGCACAACCACCTGCCATATCAAACACTCCTCCTAGTCCTTTATTGTCTGCAAACTTGCTGAGTGTACTCTGTCCAGGTCATTAACAAAGATGTTATAAAATATTTGTCCCCACAGAAACTCTTAGGGCACACCATGGGCGACTGGCCTCCAGCCAGACTTCATGAGACTGATCAAAATGCTTTGGGCCTGGTGGTTCAGTCAGCTTTCAGTCTACCTCACTGTCCACTTATCTAGTGCATATTTCATCAGTTTGTCTATGACTATGTTATGGGAGAGAGTGGGTTGTGGCCCTGTGAGGTACAGATGTATGCCTGATTTTCTTAGTTTCAGTATGCTCTTAGATTTTCGTGAAGAGAAATTCTTTGGAAACACTAACAAATCAGTCAAAACATTGCAGGTCCTTCTACGAAAATTAAATGCAACAGACTTCCCTTCAAGAGACATGGTCACATGTTTTGGGTGCTGATTATATGCCATACATGCCTCATCCTTGATAACAGACTTACCCATGGCTAATGTTTCAGTTTCAAGTCCCTGATGTATCGCTCAATGGGCTTCAGTTCTGGAACTGTAGTTTTAAAACCCCACTTGCTCACAGGGCATGTAATAACATTCAGAAACTTCCATCATGCCAGAAAAGTTATCCTTTCTACTTCAGTGAACACAAAACTGTACTCTCTTTTAAGGTTGCTTAACTTTTAGCTGTTAAAACTGAAGTAGTCACTTACCAAAAGCACTTACATGCATTGCAGAAGTAATAAAAAACTAATATCTCTTCATTTATTTATCTTCTGAAAGATGGACTGAGAGCTAGCTCACTCAGCACTGGGAGGTATGAGTAACTCTCAAGTATTGATATGGATAAATACATATATTATTGCTTATTACTGATACACATACTTGAATACAACAGGAGCAATAGGGCTCACAGTGCAAATCAGAGAGGGCCAGGACTTCATCTCTGCTGAGGAAAAGTCACTCTGGTCAAAAGGGCTGGAGGCAGTAAAGCAAGATCAGCCTGATCCTACTCCCAAATGGAGAAAGAATCACCCTGTCAAAGACAAACCCTTCATAGCTCTTCAGCCACCTGGGCACACACATCCCACATAAAAAGCACTGTTGTCGACAGATAAATTATAGCTCCTCAGTGTTGACTCCTATTCAGAGTTCATGTGTTTTTTTAAGGGTAGTCCCCATAAAAATGTACAAATGGTGATCCATGTTAATAATACTGACAAATAATCAGAGTGTTGAGACAACTATGTGATGCCAGGAAACTATGTGAAGTTTTCAAAATAACCAAGATGTTTGCTACATGCAGACCAATTAAATAATCAGTGAGACAAACTCTTTTCTGATTTATTCCCTGTGGAAGTTGGCTGAAATTCTGGAGTTGTGAAAGGTGTAAATTAAGGCAGGGGTCATCAAAGTCCTCTCCATGTAATTTTTAGAGGCCTTAAAAATACGGACTTGCACAAACCTGTAGATCACACCTGAGGGTGGTTGCAGTGCTGCTGAGGTGGGGGCTAGTTTCTGTATGTTTTTGTGCAGATGCTCCTTAGCTCCACCAGAAATAACTCTTCACATCCTTCCTCTTAAGGAGATATTTGGAAGTACTGAAATATTAATAATGCTGTTCTGAGCCACTGTTGAAATTTGGCACCAAGAGGCTGGCTGTTCTCGTATTTCCCACAAATTTTCTCTTTCCACCCTAGTGCCACTGTCCATCCCAGTTCACTCTTGTTTGGCTTCACAGAGGGATCCAAACGTCTGAGGTTAGTCATAGCTGCTCCGTGAGTTTACTTGCATCTTTAGCAGTGACTCATGAGAGTCTGGACAAGACAAATCCCTGTTATGTCCATGCTAGTAGAGAAACAATGTTTCCTTCATCATCATTCTAAGGGCACTTGGTCATTCTCCATCCTTTCGTCAACAGACTACACCCTGAAACTTACCCATCACATTCCCACTGTGATGAGCTTTCCTTTAGAACCTCTGTGTTAGTGCTGTGTCTATCCTATCTCAAGTTTAATTAGAAGGTCTATGAAAAGTCATCTTCACAAGATCTCTACAAAGAAGAAACACCATCAGGCTAATTTCACGGGAAGGAGAGTTGTGCTATTTTTTCCCATGTGAAAGGATCAGCTCTTTGAGAACAAGAACAAATCCGTATCTTCTAACCGTGATCTCAGCTGTGACTAGGGAATAGATTATACTATTCTGTCACCAGAACACACTATAACATTTGTGGTAGTATTAGGTGGTTTCATGAAAAATGGGAAAACAAAATGAAACAGGAAGACTTTTCAGACACAGCAATCTACCTTTTGGTTTCAAGACTACAAAAGCATTTTATTTCAACAGCATCAAAATGTTTTGCAGAGCTAAGGTAATAATATCTCTACTTACGTGATGTCTTGGCAACACTGAAAAATATATATTGGCATGTGATAGTGTAGTCTAGGCAAAACAGATCTGGACAATATAGTCAGGGAAAAAAAAAGCATTTTTGTCTTATAGAAGCAAAATGAGGAAAAAAAATCAATTAGATTTTTCCCTGTCATATTTTTTGAAAACTGACCCATTTAATAATCCTTTGAGAAACATTTCTCTTTAAGTAATTGTGGGGTTTTGTGGAATCTGATGGATTCAAACTTTTCATAAACTCTACTAATGATTCTCTCTTATTTTGTGTATCAGACATAATAGTTATTGTTTGATTAACTGTGCCCGGTCTGTGGAAAATAAGGACAGGAACATGAATTAGACCTATTATCTAAAGGAAAAGATCCAGGGAAATATGAAGAACCCAATATGTTCTCTAGGACTCTTCTGTTGAGAAGACAGACTATGGGGTCCTGGAAAAGCCACAGTTTCTATTTGGCCATAGATGAAGCATTTCAAGAACTGGATAATTATCTAAAGTGGTCAGCTATTGAATTTTTCTATTTCCCATTGGTATAAAATGTAAGCACATACTATTCACCAGGCAGAACAGTAATCAATAGCTAATAGAGAAGTAATTTGTCTGATGACATCAGCTGGATGCCAGTCCTTCAACACCTCTATTAATAAATGTCAGGCATCCATGCCAGGAGGCTTGAGATGACATTGAGTTTTGAATTCATAGTATTGACTATGAAATATTTCTAAAATAATGTCTCAGTCAATCTATATTGCCAGTTTCCACATGAGATTATAGATCGGATTTGCCTCCTACTTCCATTAGCTGTAGTTCAGAGAAACACTGGCTAACTCCAGTCTGAAATTAATGTTGCTGAAAGTAAGAATTGGGTTCACTGCATAATTATCAAATGCAAGTTTAATGTTTTTCAAATTTCTAGCAGGGCTCTCAGGGTGAAGGAACATCTCTCTGCTGAAACCAAGTAGCTGCCCCTGGGGATCTACATGTCTAGGTCAATGTTCTCCAGAACAGACTGATCCAGTGACAACTTTCATCGCATTAAAGTAGTTCCTTCACTTATAATCTCTCTTTCTTTTTATTTTTTTTTCAATTTTCAATCCGGATTTCATTTTGTCCATGTGTGTCTTCAGAGAGCAGAGACCTCTCAGTTCACCAAAAAGGGGAGCGGTAGCATCAAACAATTAACAACCTGAAAGGCAGAGGAGACATTTCCTTACCTGGGGGATTAAAGGCTCCTGTCTTTTCCTGCCGTCTTTGTCCTCATTCCATCACTCCTCACCAGAGATCTTGAAGGCAACTTTGCCAAAGTGATTCCCACTTGCAGAAGCAGTTGCAGTAGCTGCAATAGCTGTGAACCATCTGCTTTCTCTTTTTCCTGTGGAATAACCTGAACTTTTCCTCATGTCACTTGCAGCTTCACTCCAGCCCTATGTGCCAAACTTCTCCCACTTTTTCGTCTTGATTCTATTCCACACATACTACTCTAGCCCTTTTCTTCACTGAGATTTCTTCTAAAACTTCTTGCCCCTTATGAATCCTTTTGGCTGTTCCTACATACTGTCATCATATATGTTGTCATTCTGTTTACTAGTGATATTCTCTCTGCATTCAGTGATGCAGATTGGCTCTTTCACTACCATCAAGGATCTGCAGTTGGGAAATGAATGAATTCATAGACTGTTGGCTTTGTCAGCTTTGGGACAGGCCTATGATGCTGAAAAAATAATATTCTTGTCCAATGCAGCTGTGCAATAGTGCAGGCTCAGAAATCTCATCCAAAATGCATAGACATAGATTTAAAAGAAGCCCCTTAGAGAGGACTGAAACTCTTCTCATGGCTCCAGTGAGGGCAAGATCAGGGCTGTAAATTCAGAGTGTAGAGACATGATTGTGTCAAACTGCGTGTGGCAGCACCCATTAACAGTCTGTTACACTCCAAAACCTGACACAATTCAAAGCGAAGTGAGCAGATGTAATACAACATGCTCCCAGCACACTCTCAGTCTCAGAGGAACTCTGCCTCAATTCATTTTGATTTGAAAAGCAATTAGCTAATACAAATTAAGAAAAACAAGACATAACTGTTAAATCTGACTTTAGAAAGAACGTTCTAACACGACTGCCTTTGTGTCAAATTTCCACAAGTATTTGCTTTGGGTAGTCCTGAGTCCAACAGGAGTGTGCACATACAGCAAAGTTAACGTGTGAAAATGTCATATTCTTTTCTGAGATTCTGCCTACCTTTCCAAAATAAGCTTGCATGACTGCTTATAGATAAGAAAATAGATATTAGTAACAAAAATTATAGCTGACATCCAATGTATAAAGTAATCTGAGTGCTAGTTGGCCACGAATCTATACTAAAACATCACTTCTTTCAGCTTAGTAAAATTTCACTACAGTCAATAAACGTGGAAGGTATTGGGTATTTCTGAAAGTCAAGGTGCTTTTATTTCAAGGATATCCTTGCTGCCTTCAGCCCACTGGCTAAGATCCCACTGCCAGAGTCCCAAGAGAAATGGAAAAAGACTGGAAGTGCTGGCACCTCCTAAGCCCTTGGCCCAACCTGCAAAAGACATTGCTGCCCTTTGCTTCTGCTTGTTTCCTTAAACAGGAAGGGAACTGGTTTTTTTTTATATTTAGCCACCAAACTGAACGAAGAAAGGAGTTTCAGTTGGAGTGAAATGCAGCTTTATGTGAGTGAAACTCTATGCAGATTCATATCTAATCTCTCTGTTTTTTTGTTTCTGTTGAAAAAGAAAAAAAAGGATTTTAGCAACACTGAAAATTTGTTTCCAAGTTTCACAAATGAACTCTTTCCTTTCTGACATGATGGAGCACTTTGTTTTAACAGCTTTCAGAAGGAAGCTCTTCAGTTATCGTTTTGAAGCCACATTTTCCATTCAAACACAGATCTAAATTTGAAGAGCAGAGGAAAAACAGAAGGTTTTTACAGCCCACCCAGATGAAAATAAATATTGCAAAGTAAATATTATGACTACAAGGTAAATGGATGCCCATGGAAACAGACTCCATCACAATCAAAGTGAGGGCAGGAGAGAGGTCTGCCAAGCCCTACCCTTTACTGAGTGTCTGAGGTGATGCCCAGGGCAGTGGAGCTGTGAGGATGGAGCTAAAGATGCTCCATCTTATATTTCTCCATTTGCCTGTGCCTGTGATATTGCCACACAACACTTGACACAGCTGCTCATGCTGTAGCATTGTGAGCTGCTGTCCTCTCCTGGTCTGCTCTGAAACTCAAGCGCCTTTACAATTCTTTCCTACTTCTGCTATGGTTTTGCAGTTTTGAATGCTGCAGTACGTTGCAACTCAATCTTCCACTGCATGGACGTTTTGCTCTTTCAATCCCAAACTCATAATGAAAATACTGTTCCTTGCATAGCTGGAATTTAAGTGCGGATCATAGTTTCCCATTTTGAGTTCTGGACATACCTCATTCTATGGCTGGGGCAGAGGGTCACTGGCAGCCACCTATTTGTTGGGGTTCTAGTCTGATGTGCAAGCCTTACTCCCTGCTCTAAAAGCCAGGCTACTTAAAAACGAAACTGATATCAGAGTTTAGTTGGTTATATCTAAACAAACAAATGACTCCTTCTTCAGCTGGAAATCTTCACAAAAACTGTACTTGGAAAGAGAAGGCTTTCAGTGTGACAGCACAGGAGGCATGCTGGCCAAACCTAATGCCAACCATTTCATATATAAGATGTTGTGCACAGTTTTGAAATCTGCTTAACATTTAGACAGGTTTCACCAGTCCCAAAAATGCAAAAAGCATTTCTAAAAATGTCCTTTTGCTTCTCTATTCACCTTAAAACATTGACAAGCAACTTAAAAGCCTTGTAGAAGCTAAAAAAGCTGGAGTTTGCACATTTATAAGGAATTATGCCAAGACTATGCCAGCCAAGTAATTTGTAACCTGGTTCTTCAGGTGTCAAAAAGATGTCAAGTGTTAGTTGTGTAATTTCCTGTGTCCCATTGCTGTAGGAACTGGCAGGAGTCACTATATGATAAACCAGAGGAAATTATTTCTTGCTATTAATAAAAGCAAGACAAAAAACACACACCAAGAAGGTGCATTCTGTAGTTTCTTTCTGTAATTTCTCTTTTAACTGTAAACTTACAAGCAAGTAACCACATTTTGTTCTCTTAATGCCTTTTTCCTCAAAGATGAAGAAATACTTGCATTTCTTTGCTAGGTGTGTTCACATATAAAGCTTAAGGCTGGAAAGACACTGTGGTTTTGACAGGTGCTAATCCCACTTGGCCACAGAATATCCTGGCACACCAGGACTTTTCCAAACAGTTGTCTCTGTGCTCACCAGAGCTAAAATAGAGACATGGAATTGATTTTCCAAGGAAATGGCAAAATGAATTGAACAATTTGTGAACTATTTGGAAGCAATGAGCATGACTGCTGTTTTTATTATCTCAAAAGGATTCAGATTATAATGTGCTGGCAGTGAAATATGATAGCTATAGAAACGAAACATCCACAAGGATGAGAACACACCTACTTATGGCAAATCTCCATAGAGCCTTTTGCCTCCAATACTGCTTGAGCTGATGTTTACTACATCAACACATTACCCCCCAGAATGGATTTTTGGCAAGTTCGTCTTACGCTGTCATCATATTATCCCTAAGAGTGGAAAAGTATCACTAAAAATTGAAGTGCTTTAAAAAGACACTTTATGATGATCTCTGATGAACTACAGACATCTAAGTAATTCATGTGTTTAACTGCAACTAATAAGAGGAGAATCAGAAAAGTTTAGCAATTAAGAGGGTTTTTTCCCTTAACTCACTTTGAAAATGGAGTCTGCAGTGACAGATCCTGCAAGAGCAGCAACGATAAATGAAGATCTGAAGATATCTTTTTCTTTAGCTTTGTATTTTGGGATGGAAGCATTATCTTTAGTGTACTAAATGATAACTTTTCCACTAGCCAAATGTACTTAAGG
The DNA here is from genome assembly GCA_020746105.1 of Trogon surrucura. Lineage (NCBI taxonomy): Eukaryota > Metazoa > Chordata > Aves > Trogoniformes > Trogonidae > Trogon > Trogon surrucura. Next base: position 52,764,305 of record CM036622.1, read on the forward strand.
GAGTGTGTGATCCTGCACTGACCACAGGAGAGGGAATAAACTGAAAGGCACATAGTCCTGTGACTAATTAAATCTCAGTATATTTGGTCCCAGCTCTTACACAGACCCTTTACATGTGACCTTGGAGTAAGTATCTGGGATAAAATTTTCCACCACTCAGATTCTCAAAATCCTTAAATCAGTAGAGTAAGATATCTAAAACTCTTCCAAAAAATACATGAACAGATGTTAGAGAATTTAATTTCCTAGACATAGACAATTTGCAGAATTGTCACTATTAGACTTCTTGTTCCTGTTACCATCTATAATTTTATTTCCTGTAACTGTCGTATCTACTTGTGTTACAAGCTACACTTATCAGAGCAGGTGATTGAACAAGGACAAGCAAAATGAGGTGGTGGTCCTGCTCTGTGCATTACTCTATGCATTGGCTGTGCAGCAACACAATTCGGTGAGAACTGAAGTCTCATTTCTCATCTTGTCTTGGGTGTGCCTTGCTTGGTCTTAAAGAAAGCACAGACTCTGACTTAGATCTTCTTACTGCTGGAGAACAGAAGAGATCTCTCCTCTCTCCTCACTTTCCTCTCAGTTTGGCACCTCTTTAGTTTGGGATTTCCAACACTCAATACTGTGGAATTTCAGGCTGCAGACTTTAACCCATATGGGACAATTAAAAGACTTCAGTTTGGTGCCCATTTCCACAAAACCTTTTGGAATTTGATAATTCTTCTTACCTTGACACTTCCAACCCATTTGACTGAAACTAAGCAATGGTTCAAAAGTTGTTACACAAAAACACACACACACTTATATGCCTTGTTATGCCTCAGGAGAACAATCTGAAAAAAAAAATAACAGCAACAACAATAACTAATAATAATAATCATCACCATTATCAGAAGCATCCAAAGGAGGAATGCTTTCAGAGCAGGGAAAACTGGAAGAATGAAACAAGCACGTTAACATAAGTGTTCTGTCATAAACTGATGAAATCGCAGAGCAAGATTTATCGCAGATGGGGGTCTCATAAATATGAACCCACTCTCTGTGACTAGGAGAAAAGGCTATAAAGAAAATTAGACTTCTAATTCTTATTCCATTTGGACAGGTAATGATAAATAAAATGATGCATGTATTGTCAATTGCCATTTAGATACTTGGAGAATTTCTTAGGAGATCATGAAGGCATAACGTAAGAATAAAGAATGTGAAGCATAAAATCCTTTCTAACTACATTCAGATTATCAACTCCAGTATTTCCAACTATTTCAGAATATTAATAAAAACAACATAAACGCCTCTCTCAAAATGGCAAAAGTATCCTCCCAAAAAAACCAAACTAAACATGAATGGCTGAGCTATAAATGTTCAGCAGTAAAAAAAGATACAAATTTATTGCATTGGTCAACAGAAAGTCTTGATCAAGGTAACAGGTCATATAGAGTCCTACCCTGAGCGACAACAGTTATGCAGAAGAAGTATCTGATCTTGATATTGAAGAAGACAGTGACAAAACTTCAAAGGAAGCAGGACTTCAGAGAAAGCACTGCAGCCACAATTACGCAAGGCGTCTGTCCTGGTTTGAGCATCAAATTAATTTTTAACAATTGTTTGTGATCAATCATTCTTTCAGATTTTAGTCGTCACCAGTGTTACATCCACTACAACAGTGATTCAGATATTCCACAACAGTTATGGGTACTACAGAAAGCACAAATGCAGTGTACTTTATAATGACCAATATAGAGTTCTTTATGCTATAGGGGAGTAACAACACATTATTCCGAGAACTACATAAATATCAATTATACTATCTATAAGCACAGCCAGGGAGATTATTTCTTATTTCTTGGATCAAGCAACAATATCTTAAGTGGAGGGGAAATGTTCTTTCGTATGTTTAATAATTAAAGGAATTATGAGCCACTGTAATAACATCCTAGTCTGTGAAAGTACCTGGTTAGCAGTGATCTGGTCAAACAAGAGTTGAAGTTAAAACCAGTTTAAAAAATGGCTACATTTTAACCTTCACGTGCTGCAATCAATGCTGTACAGCTGCCATGCTCCCAAATTTGAACGTCCTGCTGGCAAATAACACAAAATAATCTCCAACCTTACATGAAAATCCAATACATTTGCAAAAAGAAGAATTCACAGATTATTTTGCTTCCAGGTCCTGGAGATACTTGTTTTTGCATCAGTTGCAAGACTCCCAATGACTCACTGGAAGCAAAACAAAAGGTAAATAAGAGCTTGGGTTTCAAATGCCCAGCATCCATGAAGCTATTATTGGGATTGTTGGACTGGAAGTTCTGTGCCCTCAAGAGATGACAACTGTGAGGAGGACAGAAGTGTATGAGAGGGACACGTCCCCCAACACCTCTGCTCATTGGTTTTTTGCAGTGATTTGCTCTGTGTGATCTCTAACAATGGGAGTTGGCCACTAATTTTCAACTAACTTTATTTCTTCAATGACACAGTGAGGAAAAGAAGGAAGAGGGAGGCTGGCAGAGGAATCAATTAAGTAGTAGAGTGCTTAAGGAATACAAGAATAATTTGTTTTCTGATGGTCATGTTCAGAATTATGTATGTCATTGTCAGCCAATATTTTGCAATACTGGCACTTCCAAATAGCATGTTTATTTTCGTAGAATGTGTGGGAAAAAAATCCTTTCCAGACTTTGTGAAACAACTTTTTGCAGAAGTTCCGCAATTTTAAAACGTGGGCTTGTTTCTTTTTGAGGTGCGAACAAATATTGAGGCATTGACATCTCCCTCAGTATGGAAACTCACTTCTCCACATAGTTCTGGCTTAAAACTTTTCTGCCCCTTCTTCCTCTACTCCTGAAAATGCAAATGAAAATATGAACTCTGTTACAGAAAGCTTTTGCCCTTGTTGTTGCTGTTCATGATAAAACCCAGGAGGAGAAACAAATAAAGGAAAATATTTTTCTCTCAAGAAAGACTTCACTTGACATTTCTTCTCACACACTCATACCAAATCCTTTGCACCCCTAGCTGACAACCATTCCTGTGGCACCTCAAAGGAAGGCGAATTTGATGTGAACACTCTCAAATGTTATTTTCAAAGTCAAACTCTGTTTCTTCTTAAGAAGATACAAGACATACAAGAGAACAAAACAAAACAAAACAAAACCAATACACAGGACACTATGATTCCCCACAACAAACCTCTGTAAATACTTCCACAGTGTAAAAAAACCGCGTAAATACCTCTGGCTCTGAGACACTTTAGTTTTTAAGCTTAAGGAATCACTGTCACAAAGACAACCTTGTGCAAGGGCTCATTTCTGGCTGGTGCTGTATGAGGTAAGGGATACATTTTTTCAGAGAGCTATGGAGAACAGGTCCTGAGGCAGACCCCAGAAGGTCTGACCTGTGAGCCTGCAAAAGGTTCCCACTGTCACCTTCAGTGAACCGCTTCATTTATGGTTCTGCTCCAGGGTACATGTGCAACCAGTGGAACGTCTTGATGTCTGCAGCCCATCTTCTTCCCCAACAGTCTCCCTACATGTGGATCTATTCTTCTACACAGAACTGCTGTGACCTTCATAACTTCATCTCTTCCTTGCCATCTGCCTCCTCTGTCCTGACAAAATGCTTCATGCTTAAGGATTTTGAAACCTTGTCCTCAGCCAATCATAGAATCATAGAATTATAGAATGTGTTGGGCTGGAAGGGACCTTTAAAGGCCATCTAGTCGAACCCCTCTGCAGTGAGCAGGGACATGTTTAACTAGATCATTCTCCTGTGCTTAGGGGACAGTATGGGAAAGCAAAACAACCCATACCCTGCCAAGTTCTTTGACTTCCCTCTGAAGCACTTCCTACAAGTCAGTGTCAGAGGCAGGGTACAAGACAAGGTGGATTTCAGGTCTGCTTTCAGCTGGCAAGGTTTCTGTATTCCCTGAACTACATGATTTGCCTTTTTTCCTGAGATCAGGGGACTTCAGGACATAAAAAACATCTTATCAGGCTTATAAAATACTGTGTAAGTTTTAGCAAGAAAATTATCCAACCAAGCAACAATGATAAAGCACTGTGTGTGAAATCTAAGCTTTTGGAGACAATCTGTACTCTCCTTATATTTCCAAAAGTTCATATAATGGTTTGAAATGGAAATTGTTTCTTGCAAAAGAGCCCAAACCTACAGTTTTAGAAGTTCTTTTTTAGATAAATCTCATATTTCCCACATTTAGTGACATTGGGATGGTTATTATTATTTATTGGTTTTACACCACCAAAAAGTGTGGTGAGTGTTTGCGAAGGAGCAACAGCAGGACAAACTCTTTAACTAAAAGAAGTGTTTGATCCATGGTTACGAGTTATGTCAACCTTAAATGATTACAAGCTATTTTCCAACCTTTGTGATGTTTAAAATATGATTACTCCATTCATAAATAGTTTTAATAATTGTTTTTAATTTTTGGTGCTTTAGAGTAGAAAAGCTACCCTAGAAGATGATTGAAAATGTATGGGATGGAAGAGAAACAATTCAGAAATTAGATCTACCAAGAATCAAACATTAAACTGACTCCCAACAAGAATAATAGAGCTCTGCTGGCAATTAAGCACCAGCATTTTGAGAGAGCTCAAGGAGAGGAGAGGTGTTTAAAAGCATCCCTTAAAAAAAAGCTAACTCACCTTCATTCACATATTTATTATGGCCCTGAATTAAAATGTAAACATAAGGCTCCAAACTAGTCAGGCACAGGTGTGCTACAGTTGGGATGATACTTGTTAGTTATGACTCAGTGTCCTGCACTGTCCTTTCTAGCATGCCTGCTTCCCTTCTCGACAGATCCAGGAGGGAGTGGTAGCCCTCAGCCATCCCTGAGGCTCTGTGCATCCCCCCCACACTCACTGGGGTTGCAGTGTCAGCCCAGCCCATCTGCTCTGAGTTTTGTGGCTTGGACCCTTCTCATTCCTCTTCTGTTGGACTGCTCCCTGGAGAGGAAGGAAACAAACAATCCACAGCACTGGACAGCATCGAGGTGCCAAAAAACTTTACATTTGGGGAAAACCATGCCAGGGACCATTATCAGTCAGGGCATTACAGTTAATACCATTATTATCAGGGGTTATAGCTCTGGCCAGAAGGAACTGATGCAGAGAAGTGTGCTGAGAAACATTACCAGAAGCATAAAATCATAGAACAGTTTGGGCTGGAAGGGATCATAAAGGCACTCCAGCATGTTTCACACAAGCAGGGTCAGCTCCCCCATGGGACTCCTAAATTTCCATTTCAGCCGCTGGACAATAGCAGATCATTATGGACAAAGCATTTCTGGGAATGCAGCTTGCCACATGCACATGAGCCCGAGGTAAAAGAGCTATGAGCGACATTTGGTGCTCCTGTCCCTCGGGGCTCCTGCCTGCAGAAATCTGTTCCTTGGGGTTTATTCGGACAGTTTTACACTTTTTTATGGAGTCGCAATACTTTATTACAGGAACATTCCTAACGAAAGCTGATTCTAATAGCTCCCTCTCTGGTAGGAAAATTATTTTTTCTACCAGTTTTATAGCTCTTTAAACAAACACTGCCTCATGTTTTTGCATCTCACACCTCTCTTACGTATTAATTACATTGAACTTCTCTTGACTTCTTGAGTGGAAATGAACAGGTTGCTTAACTAAGTATAACCTGCTTGGCACAGCAGTGCTAACAGCTTTGCAGCCACAGCGCAACACTTCTTGCTGCTTTTCCGTGATTTAGTGCTTCATGTTAAAGGCTGAGGGAGCTGGGGCTCTTTAGTTTGGAGAAGAGGAGGCTGAGGGGTGACCTCATTAATGTTTACAAATATATCAAGGGTGAGTGTCACGAGGATGGAGCCAGGCTCTTCTCGGTGACAACCACTGATAGGACAAGGGGTAATGGGCTGAAACTGGAACATAAGAGGTTCCGCTTAAACTCGAGAAGAAACTTCTTCTCAGTGAGGGTGACGGAGCCCTGGAACAGGCTGCCCAGAGAGGCTGTGGAGTCTCCTTCTCTGGAGACATTCAAGACCTGCCTGGACACGTTCCTGTGTGGCATAATCTAGGCATTCCTGCTCTGGCAGGGGGATTGGACTTGATGATCTTTCGAGGTTCCTTCCAATCCCTAACATTCTATGATTCTATGATTCTATGTCTGGACACAAGTTTCATAGCAAGTGTAGCTTTTGCATTCTGCTGCTGCAAAGGGAATGCAGTGATGCTGTTTCAGCTTCAAATCTCAAGGCCAAATTAGAAGATGAGAAAAATTTCTTGTGGAGTTAAGCTAGCCCAGGCAGACCATGCAAAAATGAGCACCAAGTGATATCGTGAGCCTTAAAGGAGCTTTAAATGAAACAGCATATGGCAACACTAAGTTGAAAAGAGATAGTCTTTGTATCGTACTATAGTGAGCTATCACTCATTTAAACCTGGTTGTAAGTCAGTTCTTAAAAAATGAAATACTTTTTATCTTCCAGAAATCAGAATCTTCCTACTGGGGTCTACAACAGAGATATTTTTCTTGACTACTAATGTGCCTCTTTAACATGACAAACTTCATTGATTTTCACCTAAAGCTGTTCTTGCAAATGGCCAAACATTCAAAGAGTTTTAGTTAAATCCCAGGATACTAATTTGTGAATGTCTCCGATACCAGAATGTGATGTTAACAGCAAGAAGTACTTCCCAAATCTTAATTTCCCTGGGTGCAGTCTTGAAAAATTTTTGGAATATTTGGAATGAGAAATTGCAGATGAGAAATATTTGCAAAAGTCTGAGACAAGCTGTTCCATTGCCTCAGGTGGGACATAGGCTCAGAGCTGCACATTCCTCCATAGGTGCTTCAGCACCCACAAACAGATGAAGATTATTTACTCTTTTTTTACCTGATTTCACTCACTTTAGACAACCGGGCAAAGAATGAATGTGGTAGCCTTCACAGAATTAGAGAGGGTAAAATAATTGCCACAAGGAACACCAACAATCCATAATCAACTAAGCTTTATCACAAGAAGAGTTAGAGCAAGAAATGAAATTATTACAGCTGTGTTTTCCATCCAGTTCTGTTATTGATGCAGTGAATTTCCTACTGATCTCCCCTTTCCCCATGTTCCAACTCACCTATGATAACGTTATGTACCCAACAGAGGAACCACAGAGCTCAGTCCTTTAGCCCATTAGTCGAGCCCTCGGGGTTAACCAGTTGGAAGATGGAGGAGTTAATACTGTAGTCTTTTTATGAGAACTCCACAAATGTGTCCAGCGAAGGACAGAGAATTTCTGTGGGTGTCCATTGTTCCTTGTGAGTCAGGCCATTTAGATTTTGGTGCTTAACTGGGGAGTTAGCAGCCTCAGTTTCAGCCACTTTGGTTTTGAACGTTTTAGGCAACAGGAATTTAAAGGAAATCCTAAGCACACCTGTACAACAGCAACATATTATTAACCCAGCCCTTGGCTTTTCCAACTCCATTCTTTATGTGTGACACAGAAATCAGAGAAGAGCTGTCTGCACAGACAATTTGTTGTTGTATGATATCAGGACACAGCCAAATGGATGTGACTGGAAAGGCAAAGCACGACGCCCTCCTAAAGGAAGGAATGAACACATAAAGGAAATAACATGTATATGGTGGGATGTCTTCACTGTCACTGAGTTCTCTGAGTGACTGGGATCCAGTGGCAAAATAGCCTAAGTGTTTTGATGTGTCATGTCCAGAGGCTTCTTTCCCTCTTGACTGCACACCCAAAGGCTGTTTGCCACTTCTGTTATATAAGGCAGTTCTTGCTGGCCACCACCATCTTTTCTTCCCTGAGTAAAATGGACTCAGGCTCCCTCAATGCAGCTGCGCAATTTGCAGCTTGCTGCTAGTTTGAAGGGCACCCCTCCTCCTCCTCCCCTGATGATCCAGGGATACAGCAGTGAAGTGCCTTAATGGTAGCATCAAATAGCCTCATGCCATACACATTTAATTTTTAAAATGGTCCTCATTAGAGTTTCAGAGTTCTGAGAAGAAGTGTGAAACATTGCTAAAATGGTTGAAAACTTCCCACCTAAAAATACTATCATCTGATTCATGCTGCATCACCCCTTTCAACTGCTGACAGTTTTTCTGGGAACGAATACGGCTTTATTACCACAATATCCAAAGACCTGATAATCACTAAGGATTTTTTGGCCTTGTAGCACTCTAGAGTTGTAGTAGTGTAAAATATAAAGGCTTAAGCCATTTATAGCTGAAGAAAAGATGTATGAACAACCCAAGATCTTAACACAGATGCTGAGATCATGTACAGTCTCAAAAGCTTTATGAACTGCCACAACACTAGAGGTCATAACTTAGCCCTCATTGTGAGAAACATTTATCAAACTTCAATATCCAGATCTGGGTGTGAGGAAGTTGCTTTAGTTGTCAGAGAAGTCAACCCTAAGAAGCCTAGACACAAACTTTTCTTCTTTGGCCTCCTATATCCTGTCTACAGAGCAATTGGACTTGAACTCATAACAGTCAAACTGAAAAGGTAATTAAAGGATCCTTTTCAGTACCTATCACTCCAGAAATACTAGCTTCAAAGCTCCTTTTTTCCTTTTCTGCTAATAGGTGTTAAATCACTATTTCTAATCTTGCCCCTCCACCCAGAAACAAAACAAAATGTATCACTATTCTGAGCATCATGAGAACCTTTTGAAGTGGACAGTGCTGTATTTTACAAGGGAAGAAACTGAACAGATGATGCAAAATGTTCCAGGACTGAGTGTTAACACAGATGTTTTGATCATCATTTGCTGTTATTTCCATTGTCTCGTATTCTGAGGCTGTGGTGGTATCACAGCCCTTTATCTCCTGCTGATCACACACTCCCTGCTGCAGAACACAACAAACCTGGCATACTGATTCAGAAAAGAGACACAGGTATATACTGGCAGCTTTCACAAAATTTAGGATACTACCTCAGGTCATTATAAGGCTCTTATCTCTAATAATGTCAAAATTATCAGGAAGACTCTTATTTTGTATATTCTCAAAGATTCTGTATGAGCTACATAAAGCTGAAACTAATCTAATTTGCTTGAAGTGCATTCATTAGCAACGAAGAGACAAATCAGAGCTGTAACACATGCTCCTGTGGTTCCATTAGGCTTCGTGGTGAAGGCCTGATCAATAACTATTGAGCTCTTAGGGATGCCATACGGAGAGGAAAAACTATATATAACCCCTTAAAAGTTTTAATTAGGCAAGAACAAAATTATTATGTTAATAAGCCAGAAGTATTTAATATTAATCTAGTTGCAACAACTTCTGCCTGAGGATTGGGGATGGCCTACATTAATCACTGAGTGTATAAAAGCAGGTGATATCTGATAAAAGAAGTAAATTAGGCAGCATCTGGCAATGAGATATGTTTGGCAGTTTGTCTCCTCATAAACACTAAACTGTGGGATGTTTTGTCTCCATTTCCACTGAGCTCAATGTTCAGCAACTCTTCATGTTCAGAAACTCTAAATTGGGCAAAATTTTCAAAAGACGCCTGTTGCAAGCAGCCAGGGAAGTGCTTTTGAGTGTCTGGAGGCTTTGTGTAAGTCAGAGGGTCTCAACCCTTTCCATGCTTTAAATTCATATCTCCAAGGGGAAAGGTTTAAACATACACTTTGTCTCAGCATCCTTCAGCCTATATGCCTTGCGTTTTTCTTGTTCCTTTTGCCATATAACTAGAAAGATAGAAAGAAAAAGAGAGACGATAGGGATTTTCCCTGTGATCTTTGGATCAAGACTTCATGATCTAAATCCTTAACCTCATTTGAAGATGTTGCTAATTAATTTGATGCCTACATTTGAACAAAGCACATATTATGCCCTCAACAGAAACACTTCAGCCTAGACATGTTGAGAAAAGAGCAACACATAAAAGCAAAGGCGAAGCAGTTAGATCTAGCATCTATCTTCTGCCTTCTGGGGACTTAAGGTTTTTTTAATATTTAAGGCTTATATTATGCTAAGAAGTAAACCAAAGGGTTATCAGGCTGGGCATGGTGAAAGGCAGAAAAAGTTCTAGTGTTAGAAAAGGGGTTTTGAGAAAACAGAGTCTAGAGGAAAGAGAGAGCGGAAAATGGCTCCAATTCATGGCTGCCTCCCCTGCCTTATGGCAGAAATGAGCACTTTGCACTGCATCGTACTAAAAGCTTTCTCCTTTGGAAATCACAGTGAATACACTCAATAAGCACAGACTTGATTAACTGCCTGCCATTCCCAGAACAAATCTGATGCACTGTAACTGTCTCCCCTGAGCTACCTCCTTCTAACACAGTTTGGACAGTGTGAGCTCTCTCCATACTGCTGCTTTTTCTCCACTGATGGTCCATTCCCCAAGCAGAAAGGAAAAACACAAGGTAGATGCACAGTCCTCCACCCTGGGTGTAAATTTGCTCTGAGCATTCTGATTCCCCTTCTCAAAAATTCAGCCAGCAAGCAAGGAAAAAACGAGACTTTGTTTGGTCATTAAGGAAAAGTACCCTATGTATTCGTAAAATTGAGCTGTGCATTATTGCATACTGCATACTGTTCCTCTCACACAAAGGGGATCCTCACTTTCAGAAACCATTTTTTAAAAAAACTGATACAGAAATATGAATCTCTTTCAGAGACTAACAAGACAGTATAAACCATTTACTTTACAGCAGCTGACTTGTGTTAGTGTTTTTAGTCCCCAGTGAATATGTTAACACGTCTCTCATTAAGTGTGTTAGTCCAAAATCCCTCACATTTACTGTCAATTTCCTTAAGAGAAGTGCATGTAGCTCGGTAATGATCATGAAGCATCTGACACAGAATGACTTACTGCTTCCCCAGTAGTGCGTTGATGTGTCAAAACCTTTCCATTTTTAAGCATTTGAAAGGACAGGCACATCACAGCTATCACACTGTAATTAATGCACCAGTGGGCCAGAATAAACTATTTTTCCCTGATTTAACTTGAAGCATTTTACCAAGGTGATGTTCTAAGAACATTAGTGCTTAGTGTCATGGTCTAGTGGTGGACCTGGCAGTGCTAGGTTTACAGTTGTGCTCAATCATCTTACAGGTCTTTTCTAACCTTAACAATTCTATGATTCTATCATCATCATAATTTCACAACGACTAAATTTCTGTTGGGAGGTATCTTTTAACCCTACCAGGACTGAAAAGGCTGCAGAACTGCAGAGCCTTGACTAGTTGGGTGGTCATCTGGTTTCAGGTTTCCATAGCTGACGAAGTAACAACTAAAAACATAAGGCACTGAACTTCAATTGGCTTCAATGGACACTGAGCCAAGACTTCCTCACAAAAATGTTAACTTAGTTCAGGTTTCCCATCTCATCATTAAAACAGTGTATTGAGAACCATGGTCTATAGGACAGAGTTGCCAGTTAAAGCAGATATATGTTCACATCTGCAACTTTAGTTTGTACTGTGGACTACTATGATGGTACGTGTAACAGTGGTGTCAGAGATCTATTTTAGACATCTGTGCATGTGTTGAGGGTACATACGCAAGAAACAACATAGGTCTGACTCACTTTGCAACCCTGTCTGTTTGACCTTCCCAATTTAGGACACAAGAAATAATAACTCAGCTCATTTCCGGCTGGTTTAGCTCAGTGGGTTGAGCGTGGTGCTTGAAACACCAAAGGTCGCGGGTTCGATTCCTGTTCGGTTCTCACGTGTTGCCTGACCTAGTCGAGAGGTGGTGTCCCTGTCCACGACAGGGAGGTTGGATTAAATGATCTCTAAGGTCCCTTCCAGCCCAGGCCATTCTACGATTCTATGATTTCAGCTCAAAGTTACTGCATTTTCTTTGGGAGTTAGAGGAATATAAATAAACCACGTAGGAAGTATAAGCTTCATAGGGAGTATATACATGAGAAGTATGTCTGATTAGGAGATGCACATTTTATTATAATTTACAGTGGTTCTTATTCTGAAATCATCACTGTGGACAATAAATAACATTTCAATTTTTATAAGTGTCATAAACCAATAGGCCTGAATCTTGATCAGCATGCTGACACATTCTTTCATTGTATGTTTTCTAAATAATCTGCCAACATTTCTATCAATACATAATGAGTGATTTTTCCATCACTAAGGGAAGAGGTACAGTCTACTGGATTCCTAACTAGTACCTCCATTTGGAGAGTGCCTGAGTTTATATCCTTACTGCTCAAGAAGGTCTGCATCTACTTGTAGCAGCTTGATTTGAGTTAGGTTCTGTCACCTTAGAAATCCAACCTGTTACTAAAAGCAACATCTTTGCTTTTGTTATTTGTATTAGATTTTGAACAAAAATTTTAATCTTGTGTATATCGTCAGCATGTTTCTCCTGAGACTCAAGAATCTGCTGGTTTGCATTAGTTTAAAGAATGAAATGCCAGAGAGGGACGTCTTCAGAAGAAGTACAGATAGATATCTTCTGTAGGTGGAGTTAAAGAGACAACTCTATATGCAGTAATTGGAAAGATAAATGGACTGGCAAAGTTATATACTAGCAAGTCATCTGAAGCTGATAAGGTACAAGCAGTTAATTAATGAAATCATCCACATTCTGTCATGTTTGCTGAAAAGTTTATCTGGCTTTGGGGCTTTTCAGGGTCTGTGCACCAAGCCAGCTGAAACTGCTTACAGAGAGTAGAGGTTTGTGTTAAAAAGTTATGATCAGTCTGAATTCACTTTGTGAGCCTCTGTGGCAGGGATGGCTGAAGAGAGAACAAAAGCAAAACTCTAAAGAGTCTGGAGTGAGAATGTCTTGAAACTCACTAGAAACATTGAAGAAATGTGATTTATTGTATCTGAAAGCAGCACATAGCAGCAAAAGAAATAGAAGGGAGGTGAAGAACAGGAAAAATCTCAAAGGAATAGAAAATGCAGCTGAAAGATCCCAACTGCCCCACAATTCCTGCCCTACAGAGGTTCTCTTTACCCTAAGGTGACAGGTTAAAGAAAAGTTAGAAAGGCTTATTGCACTTAGAGACTGAGCTGTTAACTATTTCTCACAACATGATAGACAGGCCACAAGAGTAAATAGTCTGCACAGATACCACACCACACTTAAAAGGCAGAAGTCATTGCTCTAATAAGTACAATAATACAAGCCTGAAGAATAAACGAATTAAAAACCAAATAAGTCATAAGCAATATTAATGGTGGCAGGTCTCCTGGTGGCTATTAAACACAAAGGTTAAAGTGTGTTTAAGGTTAAAAGATTCAATCCTTTGTAATTCTGGGGTCTCTTGTTATTTCCTGGAACTCGCTGACAGCTGAGACTAGTTTGCTCTGAGGCAGCAGCATTTCCAAGAGCTACAGCCCACAGCATCTCCCAGTCATGGACTGTGGTTGCTCATCTGTTCTCACTCCTTCAGACCTACCTTCTGTCTTTGATGCCTTTGATCAAGGGATTTTTTTTTTTTTCTCTGAAATTTTTGGTTCTCAGTGGGTCTGAAGAGATTTGCTCCCTCCTCACTTTTGGGAAGCTCTTGGAGTTGCGTGGTGTCCACCTGTCCAGGTACAAATACAGTAAGAGCAGGAATGCTTTTAAAGTAGCAGGTTGAACGCAGTTCTGCTTCTCCAGCTGCTTCATTCTTCTCTTGCTGTTTTCTTTTGATCCACCCCATTTCAGCTGACACTGATTTGATCTCAAATGTTACACATTGAAACAGGAGTTTTATGCAGCTCCTGACAGACCCTTCTGCCTGCAGTTACTTCTGCTGCCCCAGTCCTGCCTCCACGGCACTGACAGTTTCAATGAATAAAACTCTTCTTCGTTTTGGACATCCATTTTCAGGGGAAAAAAAACAAGACACCGGAAAATACAGGGAGCGTTGTAGAAGATAACTGATGCTCTGCAGGAGACAAAACCCCACTTAATTTTAAACACACGGCCCATATACTAATCCCCCTGCCCTGTGCTTGTCTTTTGCTGTTCCCAACTTGTTGCCTGTATTGCTAAGAGCTCGGAGGTAGAATGTAACGCATCACTTTGAACCTCCCCACCATGATAAAGAATTAAATCAAGGCTCTGACTCACATTTCACAGTCAATTTAAGGGTAGCTGAAGTTTAGACTCTCTGTCTCCCTTCTCACAATAGCATCCCAACTGAGCTTACAGCTACCTCTGAATCTCTACAATTCACAGCCCCTACATAAACGTAAGTCACCAGCAGCTACAGTTTATATCAACGCCCTGGCCTTCGGCAGCCCGGCTTAATTGTCTGAAAACCCGAAAACATGATTACATAGATTAATAACGTGGCAGAAAGTGATCATCTCATCCCTTTCCCTGCCCCAGGCTGTGCCATCTTGGGGAGCTGCTCTGGACAGAGCCTTAGTTTTCTGGCTGCACGAGCACAGCTCGGGGTTGAGTTCCTCTGGCTCTCCCTGCCTTGCTGGGAAGGATGATTTTGAGGCATGGCAGGGTGTTGGGGCAGAAATCAGTGCAGAGTTAGGCTGTCTCTTAAGCCAGCTATTAAACTACATTCTTTATCTGATAGTTTTACACACTGTCACAAAAAGAGACCAAAGAAACCCTCTTTGTCTGAAGATCTTGTTTTCCTGGGGGGTATTTCAGACTGTCTCCAAGGCTCGTGTGTCTAGGGCTTGTGCATGTTATTGTCAAAAATCCAGAGAAACCGTTACTTTTGTGAGTCCTTTATTTTATTATCTGTGAGGAAACAATAATCTTCCAGATGAATATCAAAACCAAATCACTCAGAAAATCCTGTAGAGGCTTTATTTTACTCAGCTTCAAAAGTGTAATAAAAAATAAATAAATCACTGTTTCCAGAAAAACAAACAACGCGTATTAAGCCTTTTTATCACCGTGTCTAACATTTTACTAACTGTGAAATCACATTTTCCAGGATGAACTGTCTCAATACACTTCTGAAATATCCTGGTAGTGCTCAGTGGCCATCTGAGGATCTGTGTCCCAGCTGTGAACAGCAGACAGAGGTCAACTGCCTGGAGGACAGCGCAAGACATGTGGCTCCATCCAGGAGCATACATGGACCAGATTTAAATAGCTGCACATCCTCCACTTCACAACAATCCAGCTCCTAAAGACAGGGTTTGGGCTTTTTTGAAGATGTATATTTTTTCCTCCTCACTACAACACACGTGAAATCGTATGAAATTTGATGCATATATAGACATATATATAAGAGTATGCATGCTAATTATAATAATGCCTAGCTGTTGTCTTTCATCAGCAAGCAACAAAATGATTTGCAAACAGAAAGGTAAGCATTAATATTTTTGTTTACTCTTGGGGAAAATGAGGCATGGGGAGGTGACGACACTTCTCTGTGGACACCAAATAAGTCATAGTCAAGAAAGGAGACAAAATCTCACTGCTAAATATTTCACCTACTAGGGTACATTTCTTTCACTCTTGAGGACTGTTGCCTACTTTCAAGACAGTTAAAAAAGAAAGGCCGTGACTTGCCCAGGTAATCATAGGAAGACATAGGAAAAGCAGACACAAACTCTCAAGGGTTGATAACAGTGTGTATTGAGGGTGGAAAGAGGAGACAGCCCCAATTGTACTACCACATCTGTAAGTGCCTTAGCCTGTTACCTTGGGTTTCTGTACCATTTCTTAACACAAAATTCATAAAATCATAAAATCATAGAAAGTGTTGGATTGGAAGGGACTTTTAACGGTCATCTAGTCCAACCCCCCTACAGTGAACAGGGGCATCTTTCACTAGATCAGGTTGCTCAGAACCCCATCAAGCCTGACCTTGAATGTCTCCAGGGATGGAGACTCCACCACCTCTCTGGGAAGCCTGTTCCAGAGCTTCACCACCATCATAGTAAAGAACTTTTTCCTAACATCAAATCTAAGCCTACCCCACTCTAGTTTAAGACCATTGTCCCTCATCCTATCACTGCACACCCTGTAACTCTTATCCATCATATGATAGATGTTATCTCTCTCTGTAACTCTTATCCATCATATAGTGAACACTGTGCCCAGTATATCAACTGTGAATTATAGAAAGTTGCAAAAATATCTTTAGAAGTTTTCATGTTGTTTGAATCTTCATTTCCAAAGTATGTCTAGATGTCCTGAACGATTAACAAGAGGCACTGATGAATTGCCCAAGTGATAATTTCCACTTTGTCATGGCTAAAAACATGAAAACATAATCACAGAATCACCCAAAGTGCAATCCTGGAGTTCTTGCTATCTCACAATTTCCGCTGAGGCTTTGGTGCACCTGCCCTGAATCATGGTGGAGGGACACAAAGATAATTTTACTATTCCTATTATATATTTTTAATATGATAGTCAGGAGAAAATGTCTAAAGTAGTGCCAAGCAGTAGAGCCAAGCAGTTGATCAGAGTTCTTGACACAAGGAAGTCACATTTTGTGTGAAAATTTAAGCCTAATATCTATCCTCTGTTTTGCATTCCCTTTTTTTCTGAAGCAAACTGGTAATTTCTCCCTGTATGTGCACAAATTCAAACAGATTAACACTCTTGACTTTTTCCTATGCTGGGAATGCTGGTTTGGGGCATCTGGATCTATTGTATCTATTGAATTCAATGCATAGTTTCGGCATTAAAAAAATTGTTAAATATTTCAGAAACGTTACAGCTGTGCTCATGTAATAAGAAAGAAGCATGAGGACTGTATCAGATGTAATCTCAGCCAGATACACAAGAGAAAAACTTTTCTCACTGTTTAGATGACTCAAATTGCAGAATTATCTTCCAGATTACTGTCTCTGTGACTATTTAAGGAATGTGAAAAGTAATGGGAATCCAACAGCAGTCCAAGCAAAACCACACTTAACTCCCTATTTTCTGGATTAAAAAAGCAGAAGCAGGGTCTTCAGCTTTGTCTTTCTCAGGAAAAAGAATCATAGTCTCAGGTCTTTGTATCTTAGCTAGGTGGCAGATATTGTTACTGGGCTCCCAAACTGAAGCATAACAATGTGTACTACAGTATGGCACCAGAGTCAAGTGTTGGACTCCACCATAATTCTGTGCCATGGGTACCTCTGCTAAACCCTGGCCACTAAACCAGCAGACCCCTCAGGATCCAGAGGTCTGCCTTTCGGTCTTGACAAGAAGTCCATCTCATTGAGTCTACAAATTGACTTTCAAAGCAGGAAGTCAAAATATGTTACTAATTACCAACAGTTTGTAAACCAGGAAAAAAGTATTTCTAGACATTTTATAAGCATGTCAGGATGCAAGAAAATGGGCTGTCTCAGAAGAGTATGAATATTTAGCACTGGATATTTTCAAAACCAAGTTTGACAAGAATAACATAAAAAAAGATGGTCTTGCTTTGGGCAGTGGATGTACTGGCTGACCTTTGGAGGTCCTTTCCAGTACTATGATGCTGTGAATTTGAGAAATCACTCTCAGTGATTCCTCCTGGGAGTTTAGGACAGACCTAACTACTCAATTTCCTTGCAGGAAATTATAAGTCGTATGTCTTTCTTTCACTCTGCGGACACACTAAAACTGCAGCACACAATTCACATGGTGACTTTAATTTCACTACTGCTGAGAAACATTATTCACTACCCTAAGGCCATTCCTAATAACAATTCACCTCTTTGTTCTCCTCAGTAACATCACATTTCATAATTATGCCACAACTCTTTTATTCCAATTTATCATCAGACAAGGAGGAGTTGAGCTGCAAGAAGCATTTAGCTGTAACATTAGTGGAAAAAAAATCAAGCAGAACTGAGGAGCTAACTAGATAGAAGAGACAATTATCTGCCTCTCCTTATACGGTCCTGCTAATCTCCTCTGCTCCGGTCTTGACAAATGTAATTCTGGCCCATAATAGTCCACACACAATTTTGACAATTTTTTTTTTCCCACCATTTTATTTTTCCTAACTCTGTGTGTTTTTCAAATACTTTCACTTCTGTACCCCATCAGATGTAAGCTTCTTCACTTGTCTTTCCATGTTCTTCAGAGTCTCTCCCCAGGTCAGTCATTGCTTATTTTTCACCGGAGAGACATATTTTCTCTCTCTCTCTGGCCCATTATTTTCCACTGCCCACACATTGTATTTCCAGACAAGTACGTTCATCTCCATTCTGATGGCATAAACTAGAAACCACTGAGGTCCTGCCTCCACCTCCACATATAAACAAGGCAGCTTCTCTTCCAAAAAATGCAGGAAACATGAGGCCATTTGGATGCTCTGAACTTCTGGGACATTTGTCAACTCAAAGTGTTTGAACATGATCCAGGCAACGAGAGCAACAGCACAACCCCAACCTGTGCGGTGTCTTCTTGGCGGTGTCTTCTTGGCATTCTGACTTCCATGAAGGCACGGACGAATAGAATAGCCTTTTCTATACAACAAACTCAGAAATGCTTGAATCAGAATGCCTTGAAATAGAAAGGACCACTTGAAATAAAGCAGTGAATCAGAAACCTCAGGAGGTAGTAAAACTATAGCAAACACTGTAACAATTTATAGAGAAGAATCAATTAGTGGGTGTGGGTTGGAAGGAGATGAATGTTTTGGAGAAGAGCTAACTTTAGCATTTACTCACAAAAAAGGTATGAGCCACATGCAAATAATCAAATTCTGCTCTCTTTAAAGCATTCCAATTCACTGGAACTCACAGGATCTCTACATAAATAAGGGTGAAAGGGAATCAGATTTAGCTAATTCATCCCCTTTTAGTACACAAGTGTGTATGCATAGAGCTGCAATATGAGACTCTGATGAATGAGTATGCAGCAGCAAAAGCTACACAAGAATAAGTTTAAAACAATACTGAACACCAAGTTTAAAATATCGCAGTCTTATATCAGCAAGTTTGTCAAGTGGAATAGGATAGAGTACAGCCTGTACTGGATAGAAGATATTTTAGTAGTTGAAACATTGGATTAGTATGTGTCCTCTCTGGCAGATTATGTCTGCAACTACTTAATTCACTAATGCGTTTGCATATACTGGAAGCTTTAAGCAGTCCACTCTAGACTTTAATGAGTAGACTGGCAATGTGGGCTGAATTCAACCTTACTGTAACTGTAGTAAAGACTTCAAAATGCTGTAAGGTTACAGTAAGGCTGAATACCATTGTGTGTTAGACCAGATAATTTTATAATTCCTTCTTACGTACAGTTCCTGTTTCCCATGAACATAGAATCATAGAACAATTTTGCTTGGAAGAGACCTTCAAGATTGTGTCCAATCTTTGTCCTAGCCATAACAACACCACCAACCCATGTCCCTCAACAAAACATCTACCGATCTCTTAAACATCTCCAGGGATGGCAACTCAACCACCATGTTACAAGAAACAAAAATTATGTCTGAGTGGTATAAAATCTTAACAGTTTGCATTTTTAAAAAACATAGTAAGAAAAAATAGTAAAAAGAAATGGCTTGAGGCTAGTCAATAGTAAGAAGGAGTATAGTTATGCCAAAATATAAAATTTTTATGTTTACAATACAAATTCAGTTGTATCACACAGATGCCTAACAGCAGCAGGCTTTCATGTTTCTGTGAAATCTCCTTTGATATTAAAATATTGTTAGTTATCCCACTAAGGTCACTACTTTTCTAGTTGTATATCAATTTTTTTAATGAAGAGGGTCTTATATAATCATGGAAAAGTCTCACTTCTATTTAAAGGCAGATCGAACATTTCTTTCCTCTCAACTCACCCTGAAACAGACCACTTTTTAATTAGTTCATTGAGCTTTAGTGCTAAAATCTAATTCTAATGGTAGCATCATGGACAGCACTTAAATTTATTTCTTCTCTGAATTTCCACAGTGAGGTGGGAGCCTCACTCCAACAGAACACTTGCCTCATATGTACGCTAATGGCAGCATACTTATTTTCCTCTTATTTTCCCTATTATTTTTCACCTTTTTGTTATTAGGTTATTGAATATATAGAATCATGGAATCACAGAAAACTTTGGATTGGCAACAACCATTAAAGATTACCTAGTTTCAACCCCCCTGCCATGGGCAGGGATATTTTTCACCAGATCAGGTTGCTCAAAGCCCCATCCAATACAGTCTTGAACACTTCCAGTGATGGGGCAGGCAGAACTTCTCTAGCAATATATTTCAGCATCTCACCACTGTCATAGTAAACAATTTCTTCCTTTCACCTAACTTAATTCTACTCTCTTTTAGTTTAAAAACTTTACTCCTTGTCCTAACACTACAGGCCCTTGTAAAAAGCTTCTCTCCATCTTCCTTATAAACCCCAAAAGGACGTGACAAGGTCTCCCCAGAGCCCTCTCTCCAGGCTGAACAGCCCCACTCTTTCAGCCATTCTTCAGAGGAGAGGTATTCCGGCCCTCCCAACTTTGTGGTGACCCACTGGGCCTGCTCTAACAGGTCCATGTGTTCTTGTGCTGGAAGCCCCAGAGCTGGAGGCAGTATTCCAGGTGAGATCCCACCATATGTATGTTGTCCAGAGTGTCTGCTTTCTAACTTACTTTAAAATAGCTTGTTTGCATCTTTTCTGCAGACCAGATCTTCCCCACTCAGATAGCTGTCTGTGTCTCTTTTAGAAGAGACATGTTGTAAAACAGTTTTCACCAGCGGTGACTGTCAAGCCATCTCCATCGCAAGGCAACCTTGGGATGCAAGCAAGCAGGAGGTGGCTGAAAAATTCCAGAGAAAGTGCACTGTTACTGATTTAGTTCCTTCTGAATAGCTAATCTGCAGGGAGTAGCCCCCGTATCCATGGCAGAGGGAGTACTGAGCCAGCTTCATCCATCCTCTTGCTCCCACCAACCTCCCTCAGCAACTCTTTTAGCTGATGACTAAACTGCCAGATGCATTTTGGCTTTCTGAACACTACCACAACACTTGCACAAAACCAGAGGTCAGATACAAAGAGCTGAAGCCTCCAACTCCTTCCAAAAGCACAATCCTCCTGCTTTGAGCAAGACTTTGCTGCAGGTAGGCTGGGGGAAGCTGCAGAGCTGGGAAGTACCCGTGCAAAGGTATAAGCAGCTTGCATTTTCTCTTCTTCCCTTGATGGTCCCCTGTTCTTAACATTCCTGTGGGTTTTTTAACATGCCCATTCCACAGAGGACCCCTCCAAACAAACAACCATGCAATTAAAAAAAAAAAAAAAAGAAAATATGAACGATTAAAACACTTAATCCCATGGCAAAACCTAATCTTTATTTTTAGTCCAATGTCCAAAGTGATCTTGAATGTGTTATTTTTACCCGAGAGGTCTAAATTTTGTTTAGCATTGTATTGATTGGGCAGTATTCGATGAAAGGTGCTTGTGGGTTGTGGGTTTCTCTTACATCTTTGTCATTGGTTCATCTTTCTCTAAGAAGTTTCAAGTATTGCCCTCAACTTTTTTTTCCCAGAAAGCCATTAAAAACTGCATATTAACCACTTCTCTTCTTTCAAAAAAAAGGAGAGTTATCACTCTAACACAGATAAAAGAGTTTTTGACAGTGTAAACTAAGACAAAAATACATTTACCTATATAGGCAGAAGTAACTATGTATTATTTAAGTAACTGCAAACTGTGTTTCAGGAGTTGATTTCCTGTTGTTTAAGTTCACTTCTGAATATTCTTAACTGGACCTTCACTCAGTGCTGTGTATAATAATCTTCTATACACTTGCAGTCAGCCATCCTACAAAATCCAGATTGCCCTTAAGAAAGATCATTATATCCAAACGAAGAAAGGTAAGTCTTTTTCATAAGAAGTGATCTTTTCCCCAGGAGCAATGCACCATAGAGTCTGACTTCTAAATGTATACTTACATAATAAGTGTCTCTGGTTTTAGATACCTCTTTCTTGGAATACATATTCTAGACCTGTGCGCTCTGCTGTAGGTGGTCCTGCTCTGGCAGGGGGGTTGGACTAGATGATCTTTGAGGTCCCTTCCAACCTCTAACATTCTGTGATTCTGTGATTCTGTGATTCCAGAGTCTGATGAAATAAAAGACCATATCTCAAAGACACCATTTCTGAGCCTACTTGTGAGACCTGGAGCTTGGAAAACACAGATACGTAAGTAAAATGATCATAAGCTTGAGACTGGGCTGTGGTAGTTGTCCTCCCTGTGGTAGTTGTCACCCACCCCTTCTTCAGAAGGTACCACAAGCCTAGCTGCCCAAAGCACTTCTGTTTGCCAAGTACATGGACTGGGAGCATGTTCCCACACAGATGTGCACCTCAGTATCCCCTGCGAGGAAAATCCACAACCAAAATCCAGGTAATGCAGTGCAGTGCTCAGGGAAGTGCCTTCAGTTCACCAAACTGAAGAGATGACTGTCAAGAGGAGGATTCAAAGGCAGAGGATGGAAAACTGTTTCACTGTGAAAACTGCTGGCGTTGACATGTGCCACTGATTAATTCACAGCAGCCACTTGTTTTCACCTATAGATGAAAGATGAACCCTCTCTTTAAGCTCCCAGAAGACTGCTTATTCCAAACAGCAAAACAAATGATATTTTTTTTTAGAATGGTAGAAGAAATGAAAATATACAGAGTTATGAAGTGAAGATCAAAATGTTCATTCTATCAAATAATTAAAGAGCCTGAAACCATGTCAAGAACAAAGAGGGAATTCAAGCAGGAAAAAATTATGCTCAGAAGAGTAAACAAAGGCCATGATTCTAATTTCAGATATGCAGTCACCTACCACCAAAGTGGGGGAAAAAAACCCAGCTTTTATACATTTGTCCAGTGAATGGAACAAGCTTCGGTGTGATGTGATTTCAGTTATAGCTAAACCAAGCCAGTGAGACTAGAAAACACTTAAGGCAGTAGGTTTAGCCATTGTCCTTTAAACATAAATCAGTTCAGTTCAAATCTTATATAGAACAAGTGAAAATTAATTCACTTATGCTTTGTTGGACAAACTCACCATTTAATTTAATGTGCAGGGCTATAATTACCAGCTTCTGCTCTGGAGAAGATCAGTGAAGGAGCTGACAGGCTTGTGTGAGACATTTTCCATTTATTTAACCGTTGCGATCTGAGCACATTACAATCTGTCTGTAATGTATTTCTCTGCCCTCACAGCGCTCATATGCAGCAGGGAAACACTCTTGCCTCTGTTTTTCAGCCGGGATCTGAGTGTTGAGGTCTAGTCTATTGATGGACTGTGGCATTGCAGGGTTGAATGTCACCATAAGCCGTCTGTGGGGGTGAAACTCAAAGTCATACCAGCTGGAGTACTCATTCAAGAAGAAAGCCTAAAACCAGTCCCTCTCTGGTGGTGCAGGCATTCAGAACCATGTTCTGCTTCCCTGGACAGTGTGAAAGAGAAGTTCTGTGCCCAGGCTTCCCAAGCCTAAAGGCAGGTGTTCCCAGCAGTCCATGACATAAGCCTTCTCACGCTGACTTGGTCAGGAGAGGATGAAAGCAAACTCTTTTTCCTCCTGCTCCCTCACGTCACAGAGCAATGTGCATAATTAGCTATGAAATTAAAAGGCAGTCATAGTGGCTGTATGTAAATTATCAGTCTTCCCTTAATCCTGGCCGTCCCTAGCCACTCTGTGCCTTATTTTGTAATCCTAGTGATGGTTTCAAATGGTTTTTACAGGTTTAACATAAATATATATTGCTGCCCTCATGCCATTTATGGCTTTTACAGCCACAGAAGAGCATTGTTATTGTCTAGTTCGACTCTAGCCATCTGCTTTAACACAGGCCAGAGAATGCCATCCAACAGCTTCTATATGCATGATAGCTTTTAGCTAGGACTCTTCTTTTAGAAAGTCATCCCATTTTCACTTTAAACTTTTTGCACTTCTCCTGGGAACTAATTGCATTTGAAGCCTGGGTTTCCCAGACCAGAGTCTGGGCAGAGTATTAGGCTTGTGAGGTACTTCTGTGTGGGAGGTTTGGCAGAAACTGGTTTTAAATGCAGTGTTACAGGATGCAGGCAGCTCATTTACTAGCTTGAAAATGTGTTGTTCATCTTACTTTGCAGGGGAAAACAGTATGATCATCTTGTTAAAAAAAAAGGGAGCTGTAAAATGAACAATATGAAGAAAGCTTCTTGAAAATATACTCCTAATATGACTCAGAAAGCAAACACTCGAATGCTCAGTCATAGCTCTGGCATCTTGTGCTTCTCTGCTTAAAATATGATCTCTCTTTACAGCTTTACCTGTGTTGTTTTTCTCTAGCTAAAATTACATGCAGTCAGCTCCTTCTTAAAAACATGGTGTATAAGCTATAATGCCAAGTACTTCAAAGTGAGGCTGTGTCTGAATACGTTGTCCATTCTGTCCTGTCCTTTCATGCACTGCTGTAACCTGATGCAGAAAAGTGACTCAGAGATTTAGGTGCTCAGGTACCATTTCAGATGGTGACCTCTGAAAACAAAGAGAGAAAACAGAGACTCTGAGTTACCTGAGGGGGTTTAGGTGCTGTTTGCTTTTCATCTGTGGAAACCGGATGGTGAGAAACACATCACTAGTTTCCTTCCTCTCTATTTACAGCAAATGGACTCTTCTGTGCTCTTTTTCCACCTCCATCTTGCCTCCAGAGGCTGATTTCAGGGAGGGGTGATGAGAATTTGCTTTCTATGCAGGAAACAAGTGCTCAGATCATTAGCCCAGTTTCAGAAAAACTTGTCAAGGATAGAGAATTTAATTTCTATTAGCATAAAATGTATACACAGTTAAAAACAATCGAGCTGGTGTGTCTTTTTTTTCAGATCCAGAGTCTTAGCACATGCTGTGTTAAAAAAGTGCCAGAAATAGAAGGCATACCAAGACAAACCAGTGTAAACATCTAAGAACCACACAGAATATTAGAGGACATTTCCAGAAGAAACCCAGGGATTTAGTAGCAAATCATGTTGCAACTGAGGTACACATTCCTAAACCCCTTATATCAGTTTGTAAAATTCCTATTTATGTCTTTATGGTAAAAGTAAAGTTTGTTTTCCGCACCTTTTTTAATCTCTTCTTCTCTGAGCAGTAGCACAAATAAATATTTAGTGCACCAGTATGTTGCTAAATTATTCATGCTTTAAACTCATAAATGGGAAAGACAATCTTCCTGACTCTACATGCTCTCTTGAAGAAATGCGTTATTCATTGGTGATATTATTTTCATATGCATCTTATTTGTCTGTCAGTGCGAAACGGAGCTGGAACATAGGGGGAAAACTGACAAAACATTTTAAAGGTATTTAATTTCACCCTTCTTTTCATTATTCACCAAAAATCCCAAACCAGCTGTCAGCTAGACTTACATGAAAATAGCTTGGATGCTTCTAACGCTCACAAAATTGAAAGACATGATTAAACTGGAGCAGAACACCATCTTTTCTCACCATGGTGACGTCTAAGAGCCCTGTGGTGAGGTGCATCCCTGGGCTGGTTGCTGTCCACACAACAAATGGATGAGCTGTGCCTGCCCATCGGAGCTTGCACATCACATAGGGTGGGAGACAGGGAAATGGGAAATGAAGGGACAGTCCCTTGTGAGGGATGTTTGATTAAATCATAGAATCATAGAATCATAGAATGTTAGGGATTGGAAGGGACCTCGAAAGATCATCAAGTCCAATCCCCCTGCCAGAGCAGGAATGCCTAGACTATGCTACGCATGTTTCAAATATAGTGACCCTTCCATGGTTTGATGGAGGCTGCAGTCTGAGTGCCATGGAAATTAAATGGGAACAGTGAGCATGAAATTGATGGTGCATCCTATACCAGAAAGGCTCTATGATGTTATCTCTAAATTATTCCATTACCATTTAAGTTCTGTTTACAAGTAAAGGTTTCTTGTTCATTCGTTTTTAGTGAAAAACTCCTAAAATCCAACTTGAATAAGAAAGGCAAATTGGGAACATCCTCTCGGAAGCATTAGAAAAATATTCAATCTGTTAATGCTGTCAGAAGGATGAGAAACACCAATAGTCAAACTGAATTTTTTCTTGTGAAAGAAGAAAATAAGACATAGCAAAAGGTGTCTAGCTATTAAAACAAAGAAGAAATGGAGCAGGACCATTATGGATTGGGAGGGCACTAAAACCCTATACAAAACATCAAAGGAGCATTGTATTTCTTTCTTTTTTTTAACAAGGAGGAAGATGCAGCATTGCTTGCAAACGCCAAGGGAATGGAGCACATATAGAAGACTGCAATCATATCCTAGGTAAAAGCCAAGTCCAGAGATCTCAGTATATTCAGGGGACTGAAAGCTCTCCAACCTAGAATGCTGAAGAAAGCAATGCATAAAATCCAACGCCGATAGCAGGAACTATAAAAAGATTGCTGGATTGGGAATAGTCACACATGATTGTAAAACAGCATGGCTGAAGGAGAAGGGAATTCAGCATGAAAATAATCACTGTGAGTTAGAAACTCTTCAGATGACATATTTCCAGCAACCGTACAGCAGGACAGTTATTTTTCCAAAAGAACCATAAAATCCCTGGTTTTAACACTCCACTGCACAACTCCTGTTCCCTGTGACCTAGAGGAACAAGCACAGTTTCGAAGAGCTGCTTGAGAACTGGAACAGGTTGCCCATAGAAGTTGTAGATGTCAAAGTCAGGTTGAATGGGTCTTTAAGCAACCTAATATAATGAAACATGCCCCAGCCTATGAGCGCAGGGTTGGACTGCATGATCTTTAAAGATCCCTGCCAACCCAAACAATCTAAACCATTCTGTGACTCTATCACTGTCACAGTTCTGTTAACAAGAGGTCCTGATGTACTATTATACCATCAAAACTGCATGATTTCTTGGGAATGGGTAGAATAGAATAGCTGATAGTTTTGTTATGCAGGTATTAGACATGGCTTTGCAATACGACAGAATCCACAGCAGGAACCCTTAACAAATATGAAAGCCTGATGTTCCTGCTTTGTTTATGCTCTTCTAGTGTACACACAATGTAAGAAATTATCTTTTTATATTGTGGCATTTTAGGACAAATCTCCTCTTTCCCCGCAATATTTTTATCTATGTCTCACAAACAGAAATTTTTTGATGCAGGTCACTAGCTCTTCCAGAAGTTGGAGTGGAAATGAAACACATAGTTGCACTCGTTTTGTTTGAATTAAGGTGTTTCTAGAAATACTTTTTGTCATCCTTGTAAAATAACACTCCATTCCTACCAGACAGGAGCATGAGTTTCAAGAACGTCATCCTCAAAAGTTCCTCAAATGCTGCGCAGAAAAGTTACCCCTTAAGCCGCAAGCCACTGATGATCAAGGAAGTATCATAACTAGAAATGGTGTAGATAGGTTAGCATGGGAGTTAATATATCCTGTGGAATTGCAAGATAGGCCAGCGGAACCATAACCTGGGCAGCTTTATGGTTATCAGACCGTATCAGCCATCTTCCCACAGTGCTGCACTCTAGTGTGTGGTGCCAGCATGAGTCACTGGTGGCCTTTTTTCCAGTTTTCTTGAAAAGTCACAGAATCACAGAATCACAGAATGTCAGGGGTTGGAAGGGACCTCAAGAGATCATCTAGTCCAGCCCCCCTGCCAGAGCAGGATCACCTACAGTAGATCACACAGGAACGCATCCAGGCAGGTTTTGAATGTCTCCAGAGAAGGAGACTCCACAACCTCCCTGAGCAGCCTGTGCCAGGGCTCTGTCACCCTCACCGTGAAAAAGTTTTTCCTAATATTTTTGTGGAACCTCCTATGTTCCAACTTGTACCCATTGCCCCTTATCCTGTCATGGGACGTTGCTGAAAAGAGCCTGGCTCCATCCTGACATTCCCCTTTGACGTATTTATAAACATTTATCAGATCCTCCCTCAGCCTCCTCCTCTCCAAGCTAAAGAGACCCAGGAATGAAGTACCTGTGTTTCATGTTTCAACACTGTCAATCAGTATTTACTTGTACTCAGATTGTTCAGCACATGCCCATGAGGCTGAATCCCAGTGGCAGCCAAGTTATGTTTTGTGGAATTTCAGAAGTCCTCGACACAGCTGGTCGGCACATCCCTGCTGCCTTTGCAAATCCTTCACCAGGGACATGAATGGGTGAGGTGCAGTTGGAGCTGTGAGACCTTTTTAAGGACCAGAAAATTGTAGAAACTTTTCCCAAAAACTTGTCAAGTGAATGAGAAGAGATCTTATTTTGAGATGCTCAGACTGGAGGATTTCATTCATATCAATCTTACAATATTAACTTCAGAAATAAGTCCCTTGTTTCCAAGATTAAGAGCCAGAAACTGTGTTCATAGTTAGAGCTGGTTAGAGACAATGCTTTGCAATATCTCTAATGGGTCATGAGGCATCTGAAGTCCCACTTCTGTCAGTGTCCTTTGCCTGGTCATTTCAGTGGTGACTTAAAAAACGTTCATTGGTAATACAAAAAAAGAGATCCCAACTAAAGTGCAAGACCACTGAAAACTCATAATCCTAATGGAAGATTTAAAAAGATTCTGGCACTGAAAACTATAAGTTTTAAAAGCTAAATGCATGGATTACCTCACTGGGAAGGTAATTGCTATCACAGATGTTGCCTTGGGCCTTCAGTTAGTTTGTTTTCACTATTAACTCTCTTTCTCGGGTGTGTAGAAAATGGTTGTAATTTAGGATTAAGGAGGACGTACCTTGATGAAGATGGATTAGAAATATCCAGTCTAGCCAGCAGTCAATGCTTTTCCTATCAGTTCATTCTGGATTAAAGTTTTAAATGGAGGTCTCAGGCAGCAAAGGAGGTATGTAAAAGCAAAATGGGATTAATCGATCATACTCTTATAAATCAAGTCTGGAAGAAGAAGTAGGAAAAAAAGTGTTTCTCAGTATATGAGGATTTTGCTTGAAAACCTATATTAGTAATAGTGAAAAATACAAGGAAAAAAAACAGTTTTACATAAACTTCATGATATTACATATTCCAAAACGAAGATTAGCCCAGTGGGACTGAAGAGAAACTAGTTTATATTTTTATCAGGAGCGAGAAAACAATGGCCATTGGAGTGTGATATCTGATGAATTATGGAGATAAAAGTTATGTCAAATTTAAAAAGAAATCTCTAAAGGTGCAAGCTCTTACTATGCAAGGACTGTCATTGACAGCTCTGAATGTTTTAAATGAGAATATGTATAACCACTCCCAGAAACAGATAAGTGTTGTCCTCTACCTTCTTTTTATCACCCCTTCTCCTTTCTACATCCTACTCTTTGGGGAATTCGAATGATCTCTCTCCATGAAACTAGTGGTTAGAGCCAGCACAAAACCAGACTGGGAGTGGAGAATCTGCAGCTTTCGGAGAGAACAAAAAAGTTCTCCCTAACTCAATCACAAAATAGAGCAGATAAAAATAACTCTGAAGTTAAGTATGGAAATGACAGATTTTGCCAACTTAAAAGAGAATGCTTATGAATATTTTTGGCACAGCAAATGGATGCAGAATTTTGTAAAGATGATTTTGGGAAAACTGGAAAGAATAGGAAGCTTGATGGCTAGCCCACTCGCTAGAAACCGCACATCAACATCCAGTAATCAATAAAACCCTGAAAATATGACATGACTTGAGCAGCAGAGCTCCCTTGCCCCAAGCATGCCTGTGTGGTTCAAGCACTGGAAAGAGTCCCCTGAACCCAGCTCAACATTGGCTGGGAGCTGGGGCAACAAGTGCTGCGTGTGGCATTACTAACAGTAGAATACATTCTTAGTTGCCATTTGAAGGCTGTTCTGTCTGCTTCTAGAGATAAGTCAGGTTTTGGCTGCTGACAGACCTCCAAGGCAACTTACCATAGTCAGAGTGTGCCTGGGGAATTCAGTTTCCGTCCAAGACGTGGCTCTGCCTCATGTTTTTAATGGTCTAAGATATACAAAGATGACTCAGGGCAGGCACTCTGCCAAACACTTTGCATCTGCCATGGGGGCTCCTCGGCGGTCAAGTTGAGCCTGTATTTGGGAAAACTCTCTTAAAGTGATGTTTTCCTCCCATCCTGAGAACTTCCTCTGCTTATAAATCCTAAATGATCCCAAGTTCTTCAGATATGCAGCTGTACAGAAACAACCTGTGAAGGACTGCCCGACTCCAGTGAAAAACTACTCCCAGTGGGAATTGGGGGTAATAATAAAATCGGTAACAATTACAGTTTTCCTGGCATTGGTCTCTCATTTGAAAATTGCCACACATTCTGCACACTTCTGTTATTTACATACAGTGCTTTTAAGACTTAAAAAGCATTGGACACTGTTTGCTGCTTTGGATGGATTAGCTGAGTCAAGAATATGTTCAATGAGCTTTGTGTATCACACAGCAGCATGGGGATGGTTTCCTGAATAAAGCCCGATAATTCCAAAACCTGATAATCCCAAAACCTGTTAATCCCAACTCCTAGACTTTTGTCATGGCTAACAGATAATTTCTGTAGTTTGCTAGGAGGTTCTATACAGATCTGAAAAGTGGACAACTGAGTATGCACATGGCCAGTTTATACAAACAGGAGGAAAACAGCATCACAAATAAGGAGCTTAAATATTTTGCAGTCATCCCACTGCTTTCTGCTCATTCACATTGCCCATCAGGGCTTTCCTTAAGGACCCCATTGGAGATATTACTGCCTTTTTGTCTCCTGCCAACAAGATCACAAAGCAATGTTCAGCACAAGTCAGCTACAATTGTAAAACAGAGGTTTTGTGTTAACCTGTTTCTTTGTTGAGCATTTATACGAAAGTCAAATGTCAGCCTGGATTTCATACTTTGTGATCTGTCAGAAAGCAGTCTGTCATATCTCCAGTAAAGTATTTACCCATTAGAACCAAAAGCAATATGAAAAGTTGAGTGTAGAGGAGGGGAAAGTGGATTTCCTGTCTGCAGGAAGCCAAAGCATTGGTGTTCCAGAAGAAGATTACAATTCAAAAAGCTGCAAAATCATCAGGAAAAAAAACATGCATATGTTCTGCAGATAAATACAAGTGTTAGAACATTTCAGAGGAGGAGTAGAATTGCCCAGGGCTCCCTGGTTCTGCAATCTGTGAAGGGGAAGCTTTATCAATAATTTATTAAGAGAGGAATAGACAGTAAGGCAGTACCTCACGCACACACTGTACACTTAGAGGAAATAAATGCACCCTGACTGTATGCATGGCTGCTTGGGGGGAGGAATTTGATTAAAGACTGTAGCATTGCCCTGGTTGAATCAAAAAGAGAAATTTACAAGAGTGTGCTGTGGATTAGGTCAGGAGGGGTTCATGCTGCTCTGCATGAGCTACTCTGGGCAGGAGAGACCATTTCTCTGCTCTCCCTTACCACTAGCCCACAGTTGGGAGAAAAAAGGTGCAGTCTTAGAGGAGGTTTCTGCACCGCGGCACTTTTCCTGAATATGTAGACAAACTGAAATTGCAGGAGCCATGTTTTATTTTGTGGTTTGTAATCAGGGGCTGGGAAAGCTTCACTCACTAATTCTAGGGCAAATCATTAACTTCTTGACTGCTCCGTGCAGCAGCTCTATGAAGGGCAGCAGTGTCATGTCTGTGTTAGAGGATGAAGGACCCTCAAGCCTTTACAGTTGCAGATTTGGAGGGATTCTTGTACCCCTGTGTGATGGCCCCAAGCTTTATCTCTGCTGTAAGGACATCAACACTTATACAAAGTCAGCAAAGAGTTACTTCCATTTCCTTCAGTAGCAATCATAGGGCCTGGCATTTTCCTTTTGTTCTGAGTTAAAAGAATGAGGAAAATGTAATTGTTTTAGAAGTGGTTGCTTTAGCATTTTAGTGGAGGGTTGATTTTCTCTTCTACCCCTGACTTCCTATGTGCCCTTGGGTAGCTGCTCTATGCCGTCTGGGACTTGCTCCAGACAACAGATAACATATGTGAGTACCTGCTAGCAGAAAGGGAAAGACAAAACAAGTTTTTATCTGGAGTAAAAAAATGTCATCAAAACCAAAGAGGCAAACCACCACTTTCTCCTACTGCAGCACAGATCAGCCCTGATGGGAACACATAACAGCTGCTGGTGGCTCCCAAGCTGCTCCTGCTTGGTGCCACACACACGGCTTCAAGCTGAACACAGTGAACTGGTACCACAAAAAAAACATATCAATCAGTTAGCTTAAATGGCTGTTATCTTTCCTACAACGTGCTATCCAAGTAATCGCTACCAGCCAGCAGGACTGGCACCTACAGGAAGTGATTTCAATGCTTTGACATGCGATGGGCCATGGAGGTGATAATGCTGTAAATAGGGAGACATGAGAATCTGGAGAGTTTGGAGTGGGTTGATGTAGCCAAAGATAGGAGTAGTTTTGATTAGTAGTGTGGACTCCTAAATGAACCCCCATAGGACAGAAGGAGGAATTTCACAAAGCACCGAAATGGAGTCAGTGTTGAGGGACAGGGAAGAGGAGAGAATCAGATACCAGGAAAGAATACAAAACCAGCAAGAAGACAGCAAGGACTGCAGGCGCTCAGGGGCAGCAGTAACTAGTTTGAAGCAGATCAGATCTATCAGCTCAGGAAGACTCTGAAATTGGATCAGGTCATACAAAGCCACCCCCTTCATCCAAGCATGAAATGGAAATTCTACATTTGCATTGCCATGAAATTTGCATTTAGCTGTGTCTGCTTAGGAGGATAGGTGCTCGTTACTAAGCTTAAAATGTCATAACCCTTTAGAGATAAACATTGAATAACTCTGTGGGAACTGCAGCTCACAACTTCCCTCTTTTATAGTAGAATCAAAGAAGTACCTGACCTGAGTAGGTGTTAAGACTTTTGTTGTACATGTACTTTTCAACTGGAATTTAAAATGTTCAGTGTTTCCTGGGATCTGGTCTGAAACCCAGCTTTGAGCAGAAAACTAAAAGACTGCAGAAATGTTGTTTGACAATGACCCAGAGAAGTTTACGTTCCAGGGAGGAAAGGAAATGCCACAGGCAGGAAGCAGCAATATGTTTCCATCCTTATCTTCCTAAATGAAGGGAGCTGTGTTGCAATCATAAAACTCACACAAGTAATAATAAAATGGCATTTAGGAATTTATTTTTAAAACACATTAGTCATCTGGTGAGAACAACAGACATCTTCTAGCTGAGATGGAGATCTCTGTGACCTTCTATTCAGATTCTAGCAGTGGGTTGTATTAAAAAGGTAATTCTTTGTTGTATTTGCCTTGCTTGCAGTTCACTGTAATTGGGCCAAAAAAGATTCAGAAGACTAGCACAAATCAAATACCTCCAATTCACACACTAAAGAAGGCCACTGAAACAGATAATTTTCAGAGAAATGGAAATTCACACATATGGTGGGAAGGGCCATAATGCTAAGCCCTGATAATTGCTCAGGAGTTGCATGTTGTCCGAGTTCTACATGCTGCTGCTGCAAACGTTTTTTTGGTTGAACACAGGAAGTGGACAAATTGGTATCATTGTCAGAAAGATGGTGTGGAAAAGTTGAATGGCATCCCTTACCAATCTGTGTCTTAGTTCTCATCCTCCAGCAGTTCAGTCACCTTGAAATAAACTGTTTCACTAGAACAGCAGTGTAACTACCGGTGAACTAGGGCCCTTTGCCTGGACAGCAAGTTCAAGATTAAAACAGCCTCATCACATTGACTAATAAAGTAATAGTGCTGGCAAAAACTAATTGTGTATTAGCCTAGATGCCAATGAACGGAATTCTATTTCAGCAGTTATTTTATCTTTCTTGGCTAATGACTTAGTGGCAAAGTAATTCTGTTTTTTTTCTTTTAACTTTACATTTTAAAATTTTTATTGAGATAAATATAGGTACAGGTTTCACAAAGCCCCTCTAAGTCTTTCAAGACTTTCACAACAAATGACTGTTTTGTACAGACTTCTCAGGTCGGCAGGTCAAAACAAAGACAAAATTTATAAATGTTCAATGATTGTTCATTTCCAGCAGCTGCCTTCTCTTTCTCAAATGATGCTCCACTCACTAGAAAGGTCCCTTCGGAGAGCCGGCCAAGTTAACGACCATCACACCAATATGGCTACAAGTCGTCCTCCCTTTATTGCTCCGGACAGCTCAATATACACAGTTCAGCAGTGTCTCCGCGCCTGCCCCTTAACAGAGTTGGTCAGTTACAGGTTTACATGCGCCAGCGTTTTATTGGGTAGTGCCATTCCACTAGGCAAGCGGCTCTCGCCCCCCCCCTTCTCCCTCCGGCAAGGCTCTTCACAAAACAGATAAAACCTCCTCCTCCCCGTGTTCCAAGGCAGCTTCAAGGACAGAGTCTTTGTTTAGGCCTAAGCTGGGTTGTCCACATCTTTAAAGTAATACCGCACCTCTGCTCCACAAGAAATTCCTCTACACCACTCTAAGTGTTGTCTCCAGATAAGTACAAAGACATTCTCAAGTCCTTCCAAATGAAGATTGTGCCACTATTGGCAGCACAATTCAAGAGCATCGTCAGAAATAAAGCTTGGCCTGTTCGTTCTCCGTACATTTAATGTCATAGCTTTACAAAATAAAAGCTTCACAGCTTTTTTTCCAACTATGGCATTATCCAAAGACCCATATATAAGGGCCAAGGTATAATTAGAGTCTAACACAGTGCTTGTCAGGAGTCTAGGTTTCACTCAGCTGGTGTGAACTTCAGGGTGCTCCTGCAAAGCTGAGCTTTAGATCTAGGCTATTAAAAGCTCATGACCTTCAAAGTGTTTGGATCCATTACCAAGTTGCAGAAGTCACACTGCCTCCAAAGATACTTGTGGAGCGAATTGAGAGGGAGAGCTCTAGGGTACATGTCTTTGTCATAGCCTGGCTGAGAACTGGGCGTTGAAAAATAAAATTGGCAGAGCTAACAAAAGCAAAGCTCCTGCTTCTGGAATTGGTTTCGGACAGATCTGGCAGCTCATGACTACATGTCAAAAAAGGAACAGTCTTTTTCCACCAGATAATAACTTTTCACTAGGAAAATCTTGGGGTTTGTCTGTAAATATGCTCTGAGACACTGTATACAATTAATATAAAGCAAAATCATGACCCTAGTTTTGACTATCTTTAGCAGCTCCTTGTAGAGAAAGAAATGTGTTGCTGAAGGGTGTTAAGGGTGGAATTGCATGATAACCCACTGATTCCAGCTCACAGAAGAAGAAGTCTCAATGTCAAATTCTGTAAGTGATATTTATAGATTTACTAAAAGCTGAAATAATTCAGATATTGCTTGCTTATAAGTATCCCAGTATTACTCGGGGAGTTGCTAAATTAGATTTTGAATTTTAGTTTTTATTTTTTTTACTAAGATGGATGCATCTAGGAGACCTCTGTTATTAAACTGAGGAAGAAAGTAGTCTTTAATTTGCAGGTATGTGTCAAGAAGCTGTTTGGAACACTAAATTATCCCTGTAGGTCTCTAAATGAAGTTGTATTTCCCTTTCATATTCCATTATTCAGATAATTGATAACTCTGTTGAACTGCAAAGATAAATGCTGCATCTAAATTGATACACAATCTAAGCCAAAGGCCATCTGGATGACTGCTTGGGCAGACCCAATCATGGTATAAAGAGTGGAGATCTATTGAATTCTAATGTCCAGGACTGTTTATCTGACCCACAGAGTCATGAAGATTTGGTGAGTTATGGTGGCAAGCTGTTTATAAGCTTCAGCTATCCAATTAAAGACCAGAGGTCTTTTTAGAATTGAAGTGTGAAGTCTCCTAGTAATCTTACAAGCAGTGCTCGACCCAGAGTTTGTTTTCTGTATTTTGCACGCTATCTCCTCCCCATAGCAGACACATAAAACAGAGCAATTCTTACAACTGCATACCTGCCTTTATGCCTCAATGATTTATTGCCTTCTCCCAATGACACTCAGGGCATATCCTTGGAGGGCAGGTTGCTCAGGGATGTACTCCCTGGTAGATAACATGCTTTCTATGTTGGGAAGAAAGGTGTACAGATTACTTCAGAAAGGTATCACATGCAAGACTCACTCAGCCAGTGTTCACACATTGCCAAGAGAGTCCCAAAAAATCCTCAGCAAAGGGCAATGAATAACAATTCATGTGGAAATTCATTCCCTGAAAACACCCATGACATTGCTCATTCCTCCTTAATGTAGAAGACCTCAGAGAAGAAGGGATTCCCCAGATCACTGCATCTGGACCCTGCTGTTTGCAGGCAACCAAGTTATGTGTCATCCTCAAACTAGTTTAGTCTTTTATTTTGACCCCTTTCAGAAACTCTTCCAGAGATTAATGTCTTTGATGGTTAGAAATTTCTACCTGAAGAGTATCCCAGGTTCTGATTTTACTGATAGTTTCCTATGTGGCACTGTCTGATTTTTTTTTAATATTTTTTATAGAAAGGAAATCCCATGTATACCCTCTTTTATCAAAGAAAGGTATTAAACAGCACAACATGTTCTCCCTTTTGATAAACCTGTGTTATTCTTCATTTTGCTTTCTATTCACCTTCCCATCTTTGATTGTTCACACTGATACAATTACAATCAGGTTATTAATGTTTAATTGTCTTTATCAATTTCCCTCCTTTTTTTTTTCAATGACAACAGTCATAGCATACTTTTATAGAATTGCTACTGTGAATGCAATTTCACCCACTTATCCACTTTTTCAAAAATTGATGATAGGCAAATAGTTGGGTTTTGACCTGTATTTTGTTTATCCTTAAAGGTTATAAAAAACTTCTTTCTTTGTTCACACACTAAGCTTGAGATCAAAGGGGAAGTCCAGTGGTCATCACAGCACAGGTAAGAGAGAGAAGGGAGGATGACCAAAAAACGTTAGTAAGACAGAGCTGCACTTAAATGTAATCCTCCCTTGCTGTGAACTGTCCTGTTTTATGGATGAAGGATGATCCAGCCACGTAGGATTTCATTACCTCTTCTTTGGTATATCAGCACATTCAATGTCACAGCCCTCCTACCTGTCTTCTTTAGTTTGTTGTCTGCCATTACTTTACAGTGTTAAGCGCAGTGTAAACTGAGATCCTCAAAGCAGATACTTTCCATTTTAGAGGTCCATAAAGTGCTGTGCCTAAAAGGCTGTCTGGGTAAACTACAAGAATGCAATAAAGATGACTGGAGCACAATTATAGCTGCTAACGCAGCTTTGAAAATGACATCTTAAGTCAAGATCGTCAAACAAACAAACTGTAGGCTGCAGCTGGGAAAGCTTCCACTCCTCTGCTAACCTTGCCCTGACTCTGTGATCTTGGGCCACTGTTTCACCTCTCCAGGCAACCCTCTTCTCTCCCACATTTTGTTCATATGCCTGTTTAGACTACTGGATCTCTGGGGGCAGAAGTGGATTTTTCTTTCACTTCTTTTCAGTGCCTGGTGCTTCTCACAACACAAACAAGGTATCAACCCCCTCAGCTAATATTTCTGGTTTAACTCTCCACTCCCACTTGAAAGCTGAGCTATTGTCTTCGTGCCCTGAGGGCTGCCATGAGCAGACGCACCACTTGGGAGTGCGAGCTTTCCTCTCAAAACACGAGGGAGCAGGGCTGTAAAGGAGCAAGGTGGCTGGCTTCTTCACTAGTCGAAATTGGAACTTTATTTGAAGTAAACCTCAGAGGAGTAAGAGCATCTTTTTCACTCCTTAAAGGGCTGTGCCGCAAGGTACAACACTCATTTCTTTCTTCATCATGCCAGAGGATTTGCAGTAGAGCAGATTTTTCTCACTTTATTAAGGAATAGATATTCATATCTTCTTTCTAAATTAGGTAAGACCCTTCTGCCTGCTACCAACTTTCGTTAGCTGCTGCCGCCCTCTCCCATATTGTCTCTTTGCATGCCCCAGGTGCTGGAAAGGTGCATCTATGCTGCTATTTCTCAACCCATCCTCTAACAGTCTTTATAAGACAGTAGGAATGCCTTCACAAACTTATTACTACAAATAAAGCTCAAATGCACATATTTTTTTACATACATGGAGGTGAGCAAAAAGTCAGAATGAGAGAAATTAGAGGAATAAGTAATCACTGCACACTGGCCTTATTTTCGTTTAGTTACATGTAAAAAACATTGCAGTATCAGCTCAGAAGGTGACACCTGAGATTTTTTTTTTTCACAGAAGCTTTCATAGCTTCTTTGATTGAAAGGGAAGTCAAGATGTTTTGAACTGTGCCATCCTGCACATGCCAGTGGCCTTAGCTTCTTAACAGCACATCTTCAGATCTGAGACATGTACTAGTTCTTCTTCCTTCTCCCTCTAGGATAAGCCTTCTCAATACACTCTCTACTTTTCTTAGGAGAAAATCATGAACAAATGTGAAGAGACAGATAACTAAGGGAAGTAGGAGCAACCCTCTCTGATGGGTTGCCTCAGGTCTAGCTTAGCCAAAGGCCTCAAATGCACTGGGAGCTGAGAATCTCTACCCATTGCTGAATTAAGTCAAGTGGTCCCTATCTGTTTTGAGCCCGTCTGTTCAATCCAACAAGCTCTGTGCTGACGATATCATGACATCTTCACCATTGTTAAAGCACGCTTTCAGATACAGCAGTGTGGATGTTGCATTTTCAAAGGCAGAAAGCTCCCCTTCTTCATAGAATTGCTTTTCAATAGATTACTGAGAATTCATTCGTGTTAAACTTCCGGGGCTGATTTCTGCCATAGATGTGTGAGGTTTGCTTCTTCAAGACTCGTTAGCAAGGTTTGAACCCCTGACCTGTGGAACTGAACACAGATCTACACCTCTCAAACTCAAAGCCGAACTTCGCCAGCTGCATTAAACTCTTATCTTCTTAGACAACAGGGATGCATGACGTACACTTTGAAGGCACCTGTAAGTTCTCCTGAAGCCAACTATCTGAGGGCAAGGATTTGGCCTCTCAGCATTTTGTGGATTTCCTTGCTCAGACCAGTCAATTAAAACACACTGACATTTGCCACAATACTCCGTTTCCAGCTGTCTTTTAGGGTTTTTCAACAGACTTTGGTGCCCAGCAGGAGTTGTAACTGGAGCAAGTCTCTGACATTTTAAATTCAAGCAGCCGTGACACTTGCCGGAGCAACCCTTCTGAAGTCAGTCACGTAGCGTTCCCCTCATCCACCCATCCAAGCGGGTCTGACTTGAGTGAG
This sequence comes from Trogon surrucura, assembly GCA_020746105.1. NCBI lineage: Eukaryota > Metazoa > Chordata > Aves > Trogoniformes > Trogonidae > Trogon > Trogon surrucura. The sequence goes on from CM036622.1 coordinate 52,803,292, forward strand.
TGTTTGAGCTGAAAGAATAAGTTTTCTTTGGTAAATTTTTGACTAGCGTAGTATTTATTGTTGAAGACTGAACTGAAGTTCAACCCAGCATAAAATCTTTTCCATATTCATAGTCCATAACTGAAAATAAAAGAGGGAACCATGAACTTTGTAACTTAGACCAAGTCCAGTAGCAACATGACAGAGGACAAAGATGTTTAGAGATCTGAATATAGAGTGGGCTGCAGAGTGGACTGGACCACTGCTGGTTCCTACCAGGTCAGCAGCACCCACTGATGATTTCTTCAGTGCAGGTTTACAGAAGCATTAAAACACTGAACTTGGAGGGTGGGGTAGAATGAGGAAGAGAAGTGGAAATACTTCCGTGCCTGCCTGGCTGGGATGCTGGTCTCAAACTAGATGAACCCCCACTGAATACTCTCACAAGAGTAGAAATTTGCCCATGTAATGGTACACTTCCCAATGGCCACTGTGGTCCTCTTCAGAGCATTTTGATGCTCAGCCATGTATCAACTTGCTTTTACTTTCTCTTGTAATTGATCTGACTAAAAAGGAGGCTTTGCTACCAAGAGCGTTTGCCCTCTGGGAAGAGTCTCAAACCTACAAGCTGTGGAGCCAAGAGATGGGGCTGGGAGGGGAGAGTGGACTTTACCTTATCTCCCTTTCCTCCTAATGCAGACAGGAGGCTTGTCCTTTTGTCTTCTTGCTCTTGTTTGCATAGCTGAGTATTTCACACAAATAGAAGTGGTGCTGATCCAGGCTAAACTCACTGGGCCCAGCTTCAAAAGAGTTGAAAGATCTGTCCTCTGCCTCCCTGTGCTGTTGCTCTTTCAAGACACCAAGCAAATGCTCAACACTCATCCCAGTCTTACAAAGTGTTGATGCTCACGCCTCAGTCTCTCCTCACTATGTCACAAGAAGAAAATCTGTGTCACAAGAAGAAAAGCATTACTTTTATCCTCTGTATCCCAGCAGGGCCATCACTTCTGGCACAGGGTAGAAAAGTTAGATCCTGAGCCAAGAGCAGAAGGAAGCAGAGCTGATTGATTGCAAGGTGTTCCACAAGACATTCTGTGTTACGTAATGATGAATCAACAAAAGCCTTTGCTTTTTTTTTTTTTTTTCATCAAGACCAGGTCTTTTTTGTTGGAGAAAACAAGAAACCGAAATCCCCAATCAGTAGTTGAGCAGAGAAAGAAGACACAGACCATTCTATTCCAGTACATATTCATGCATGATTGTTTTCTCAGAGTGGTATCAGACATGGAGGAAGGATTGAAAGAGTCTCTTCCCTCCTCACAAGCAGAACATCCACCGGGCATGAAGATGATGTATTGATTCATGAAGGGCAGATCCTGCATGACAAATCCAATCTCATTCTATAACAAGGTGACCTGCTTAGTGGATGAGGGAAAGGCTGTCGATGTAGTGTACCTGGACTTCGGTAAGGCATTTGACACTGTCCCCCACAACATCCTTATGGCTAAGTTGGCTGCCCATGGCTTGGATGGGCACATACTCTGCTGGGTGAAACACTGGCTGGATGGCTGGGCCCAAAGAGTTGTGGTCAATGGAGTTAAATCCAGTTGGTGGCAAGTCACGAGTGGTGTCCCTCAGAGCTCGGTGCTGGGGCCACTCCTGTTTAACATCTTCATCAATGATCTTGATGAGGGGATTGAGTGCACGCTCAGCAAGTTTGCAGATGACACCAAGCTGGGAGGGAGTGTCGATCTGCTGGAGGGTAGAAAGGCTCTACAGAGGGACCTGGGCAGACTGGATCGATGGGCCCAGGCCAGCTGCAGGCATTTCAACAGAGCCAAGTGTAGGGTCCTGCATTTTGGTCACGGCAACCCCATGCAACGCTACAGGCTTGGGGAAGGGTAGCTGGAAGGCTGTCTGGTAGAAAACGACTTGAGCATTCTAATCGACAGCTGGCTGAATATGAGCCAGCAGTGTGCCCAGGTGGCCAGGAAAGTCAACGGCATCCTGGCTTGTATTAGAAATTTTGTGACCAGCAGAAGTAGGGAGGTGATTGTCCCCCTGTACTCAGCACTGGTGAGGCCACACCTTGAGTATTGTGTTCAGTTTTGGGCACCTCAGTGTAGGAGAGATATCGAGGTGTTGGAGCGAGTGCAGAAAAGGGCAACAAAGTTGGTGAAGGGCCTGGAGAATAGATTGTACGAGGAGTGATTGAGGGAGCTGGGACTGTTCAGTTTAAGGAAGAGGAGGCTGAGGGGAGACCTCATCATGCTCTACAAGTACTTGAAAGGATGTTGTAGAGAAGTTGGTGCTGGTCTTTTCTCACAGGTAATTAAGGACAGAACCAGGGGGAATGGTTTCAAGTTGAAACAGGGCAAGATTAGACTGGACATTAGGAAGAAATTCTTCACAGAAAGAGTGGTCAGACACTGGAATAGACTGCCTAGGGAGGTGGTTGAGTTGCCATCCCTGGATGTGTTTAAGTGTCGCTTAGATGTGGTGTTGGGTGACATGGTTTAGAAGTGGAATTGTAGTGTAGGGTTAATGGTTGGATTCAATGATCCCAAGAGTCTTTTCCAACCTGAACTCTCTATGATTCTATGATTCTATGATGGACTCAGCTACCAAGCTATTCACTCTCCCAAGACTCCTCTGTTCCTCAACCTCCCTCACTCATTTCTCAGGAAAAAAAAGAAGTACACACAAACTTTTTGATAGGTCTCCAATGCACATGGGTTTGGCACAAACAACTCCTTGAATCTTCAACATTTTTCACGAGAGAGGAAAATGGATTCACACTCACTTCTGGCAACAACAAATTTTCTGCTCTGAGCAGTTTGTATCCAAGACTACCTCTTAATATCCAGCCTTCAGCCAGCTTCTGAGATATGTGCCCCTTCAAATGTCCTCCTACTGTTAGGTTTCTGATTAGCCCTCAAGGGCTGATGTACGAGATCAGAGTTTAGTTGCTTAGGGTGTTGGTAAGTAGGGATCACAGTGCAATAATGCCCAAATAAAAGGCATTTTATTCAACATGGAACGCGGTTCTTATTATTCCCCTTAATCCTGTAAATAGACTTGATAATAAGAAGTAGATATATTTTCAAACATCCAGGAATTATTAGTCTGATTTGTTCATGCAGGGAAAACTAATAGATTCATGTAATACAAAACAGAAGCAAGAAAAAAGTATTTTTCACTAATGTCTTATTAGTTAAATAGTTGCTTCTATTCCACATGATTGAAGAGAACAAGGAGATGGGCAGAATGAAAAAAAGAGTTTTTCAAAACTAAACATTTCTTCAAACATCCTCCTATCTGTTTTCTTTCACACAGAGGAACTGCTCACTACAGACAGCTTTGTGGCAATTTTAGTGACTTCTGTTGAGCCTCTGAACAACAGGAGGAAACATTCACCGACAGGGAAAGCTGGTAAGTATGAAAATAACAGAGGCTCTGAAAGATTTCACCCAGTTGAAACATTTCTTCATAAGGCCACTGAATTTTTCCAGACAGTAATCTGCTGCTTTGAAACAGAGAAACACACCAGCACTGCATGGCCAAGGATGCTGCCACAGGAGCAGATGCATTGTCACAGTTTGCAGCCTCTGGCATACCGATGAACCTCTCTTATGGGGCCAGCACTCCTGAAAAAATATCATCACATGCTTTATTAGAACCTCTTCATATGTGGAAGCTGTTATCTGGAACAATGAGATCCTTCTCATGCCTTTACAAAATATCTGCCAGCCTCATGCAGATGGCTTAAATGAGGAAAGATGTCTCAGTCGATGACAGGTACCCCCTCAGGATCGGATGTAAATTAGAGCATCTCTATTTTTTCCACAAGCTCTGTGAATCCAAGTGGATGCAGCAGGAATTGGATATTGCCAATTAACATCTTTTCCCTAGCCATTTTTGTAGCTACTATGAGGTAAGGACAGACAGAAAGAACCATACTTTCCTGTGGAACTTTTCATTAGGGAAGGTTTCTGAGTGCTCTCAGAGAAGGGCAACACAATGAAAGGAGAGGAGAAAGGCTTCAAATATGTGTCAGCTTGAACCAGCTGAGAACATCACCAGCCCCCAAGTATTGGATCTACTTTTGTTGACTGCCACTAGCAATAACTCTTTCTCTTCTGAGGCTGCATTGCTCTCCTTCAGCGAAACAAATCCCTACATGGGAATTACAGCACGGGAGATAGAGACACAAGTTTTGCAGAACATCTCTATTCATCTCACACCAAAATGCTGAGGCTTGTCTTGCACCAGGCTGAAACAAGCCAGAGTCACCCAAGGAGCTTTAGCCGAGACAGCGACGCACTCCTGCCCTATTTGCAGTCTGGAGACAGTAAAGAGCCCCAAACTGGGACTCTCCAGCATCTCCTGCTGTGATTTTTCACTGCTCTGAATAGGTGTGAAGTACTCCCATATTGACTCATGAGCATGTCATGGACTGCAAAGGGCAAACAAGAATCAAGACACTGTTTTCTCCCCTTCAGTCACACAGTTCTGGCTCATTCAGCCACACAGATACCTTCAAGCCTTGCTCCTAGGAGGTATTTTCAACTGGGTCAAGTAAATAAAAGCTGTAATACTCCCAGTACTCACCCGTGTGCTGCCTTCCCCTTGCAGTGGAACCAGGGTCTACACACAGAGTGGGCCTGGGGAGGACAAGATCCAGACTTCATAGGACAGTTGCACCAATTCTTGTGAACCCAGTGTTGAAAGTGAGAGGAAAAGGCTGTGCAGATGATCAGTCCCAAAGTGGTACAAGCAGGGTGAGGCCTCGGCTGTGAAGATTTAAATAGGGATTGCAGCCTTGCAGAATGAGGTGTGCAAGTCACAGCAACCAGTGGGAGGACCATTTTCATCACCAAGGGTTGTACTCATGGATAAAGATGGCCCTTAGCTCTCCGTGCAGCATCTGATGAGTTCTCATTTTCTACTCTGTCGACAAAATTATTCCACAGTTTAAACATTCAAAGTAATTCATTTCGAGATGATTTCAGAGTGTTAAATTCTGCTTGATTACCATTTCTCCTATTAATTACATCATTATAGCTGCAGCATGAATTTTATTTGTTTTAGGTAGATGAAAGGAAAAAAGGGACATATAAATCATCTCTTGATCCCCTGTAGTTAACAACCTTTTTGTTTGGAAAGGCAGACAGAAGCAGGCATATTTACCCTTCTCCAAATATGACTGAGTAGCATTTGAAAATTAGATCTCAGCTGTTTCTGTTTGTTCTAAATATTTAATTAAACTGCCACATAAACATATCTCAGCATTAAAAATATACTCTATTTCTACTTGATGGCAGTAAAATAATGTGTATAAATTACCTTCAACATTTTTAACAGTGTAATATATTTTTAGGTGCATATGCAACTTAAATATCAGTCCTTGTTTGCTACTTTAATTTCACTGAGCTCTAAGATAAAAATTTCTGTAATAATATCGCATAGAAATTCAGTCATGATTTATGAAAAGCCTCATTTAACATTAACAGAGCTACAGGGACCGTTCACCCCTGGTCAGTGCTGTGTTGTTAAGACAAAGCACAAAAATGTGCCTTAAAATGTGCTTTGCAGTGCCAAGAGAGTAAAGAAAGAGGAGTGGGATTTCAGTTTTACTGCTCAACCCTGGCTGCAAAACAGTTGTTGGAGCAACAGAACTGAAATGCATTGAACAGTCTCAGGGAGGACATTCCAGCACCCAAAGTAATGCAAATGGAATTCTGCCATCCCTGTTCCTGAGGGTCTCCGGTTCACAGCATATGCCCTGGAAGCGTACAAAAAAGGCTGTAAAAGTAGTAAATAGACGGCAGAAAAGACCCCATAGCCCCGGGAGAAGAGTGCAGGAAAGTCCTCAGAGCAGAGAGTGCAGAGTGTGCCATCCCCTTCCTCCCTGAATGAGCTGTACCAGCATCTTCCCAGATGTAGAGAGAAGGAAATAGCATAAGTGTGTTGAGCTCAGAAGAGAATTCTGTCCTAGAGAATTACTAAAAAGCCATAAACTTAACAAATACACAAAATACATAGTATATAATAATGTTATTACATTTTTGAGTTTTCTTCCCTGTCTGTTGTGAATATGGGCTTCAGAGGTTTGGTAAATTTTTTTTTTAAAGTGTCTAAAAAAGCGCAAAATTTTTCTTCTTTTATCTCCTCGACTTAGCCTCCACGATTTCCACTGACATATTGGAAGTCAGAGGAAAAATGCATCATTAGATGAGATTTCCAAAGGGAAAGAAAGATCAGAACAGGAAGAACAAAACCTCATGGTCAGGGAGATCATGCCCAAAACCTGAGCTAGCAGACTCTCAGTGCAATGTCCTCTTCAATGTACTGAGATTTGGATGATGCAGAGGCAGGAGGGCAGTTGTCCTGTAGCATTGAACTGGACACTGAAGATCAGCAAGACAAGCAGTTGGCTTTGCACTTACTTGTATCCATACTGGAGTGAGGAGATCTGGTTACACATCTTCCAGCCTTCAAACCACTAATGAAATCTCACCTCCTTGGTTTCTTTTTTGAGTATTTGGAAATACCTTACAATCTCAATGATGTAATTGCAGTAATCAGATGGACTGTGAGAACACGAGTGTAGAATCATAGAATCATAGAATTGTTTTAGTTGGAAAAGACCTTTAAGATCATCAAGTCTAACCGTTATCCACCGGTAACCCTTGTAGAGTGGGCCAACTCTAGCATACTCCAATATTACCTCTTCACTGCTTGCCCAGGCTGCCAGAGAGAAGGCAACCTGCCCTATTCCTGAATGACAGTCCCCTCCCTCCAGACAGTGATCCCATCCAGCAATGGAGGAAGATGCACTCCCAATCTCAGTAAACATGCTTGGTCCTAACTTCATCTCAAGGCACTTAGTTATGAGTCTCCCACTACGTAGCTCAGTGAGAGTGCAAAAAGTGATGTTGATCTTTCTCGTAAGTTCATAGGGGCCAGTAAGTTTCTATAACTTTGTCTATTCTGCCAGACAGCCAAATCATTCCTTCATAACCCCAAATGGTAAAAAAATTTGTGAAGTCATCATCTCTAAAAAGGACAAAGGATTTCGTTTTTCTCCTTATCTCTCTGAAAGCCTCTTCACCTCTGAAGCTCCTGGAGTCATTGTTGCTCTAAATGCTTTTCCTCTCTGATTCATTTCAGACCCAATTTGCTGCCTTTGTCCTTGCTATTTAGTCTGTGCACATCTGTGGAGCCAGATATCTTTGAGCTCTTCATATTTTCTATAGTAAAAAAGGTTGGGAGTGATAAGTCTCATTGCAGTTCTTACAACTGGGTATTCCTCTTAGTTCTGTCCAATGTGCTTTTTTAGCAAATGGAGGGTGACATTAAAAAGCATTCTGATCCATCCCAATCCTCCAAGCTGCACGTTGCCTTCTGTCTCATTGCCTTCCCTGACATCCCACTCTGAGATACGATAGCCCAAAGGCTGAGCTTCAGACAGCCATTCCTTTTAAAAACAAGTTACCTTTTTAATGAATCCTTATCATTGATAATTATTCTGCTCACACCTAGATAACAAGCTGTTAGATCTAGGGCTGGGTAACAATATTCTGCCTCATTAAAACCTCACTCAAATGTTCTGACTCTGCATCTCAGATACAACTATCAACTGTTTCTGCCACAAGATGCAATTTCACTGCAATCACCAGGCTAAGCTACAAACTACAAAATGTTACCCCCTACCATTAATTTGACAAAAGAAAACCCTCCAGACCAGTAAATTCTTTTCAATAGCATCATAGCCTTCACACTTTCCTGGTGCAAACAATCCCAAGGCAACTTTCTTCTGCAAGAACAACACTGGAATGTTTTGAGGTGTGGACTTGTGCAACAACCAATGAATGCAGAAATTGACCACTGCAACAGTGATTGCAGAGAAGCAAATCCAGAATTAGTTTAAGAATTTGCAGGCAAGACTTCCTAAACTCCTTTTTCTAAGGATACAGAATATAAGCAGCTATTTTCTGCTTGTGTGTGACCATGTGACAGTTCTGCTATAACAAAAACAAATTCAAAACAAGAGCAGAAGCCTGAGATGTTCCATGAAAATTGGCTGCCAACAAAAGCTTGTAAAGTAGTAAAAGATGCAACATGAACACACACTTCATTAAACACCAGACAGCCAACCACAAGATATAACCCAGGGGAAAAGAGACTGAACTAACTCCAGTGAGTACAGACCGATGTGCTTTTAAAAGGGAGGCCTGAACAGCCAGCATCCATGATGCTTTTAGCATTAAGTACTTTGTTTCACAACAGGTTGGGAATGCTAATTGCACTCAGCTGTGTAAAAAAATCCTCCCAGAAACTGAAGTAATGTGTAAATTTTTTAAATGTTAATTTCTGAAAACAAAAATTTTAACTGAAATGCCTGGAATAACTGAAAATCGGTGTTCGTTGGCTGGTAGACTTCATGGAAATTTTCAGATCCACCATGTAGTTTGGCAGGCATATCTGAGGCAGGTGTGTTACAGAGCAGGAGTAGGAGCAAGCTGGCTATCCTCAGGTGGACTGGGAACAACTTGAGTTATTAGAGTGTCCCCCATTTCTGGGAGGTTTGTCCTGGGCTGATCAAAACATGAAACAAACCTCAAGCCTCATGCTAGTTTAAGACTCCTCCCAGATTGTTCTCACTGAGAACCTCTCATCTTCTAAGAGACAACCTCACTACTCCAAAGGCAAATATTTGACTCTTCTATGCTGCGGACCTATGGAACACTGAAGGATCTTATCTGGTCCATATATTTGTGAATCAGCAAAAGAGATCTGCACATCCATTAACATTTTTGCTTACCACCATGCTTGTCTACCATAAGCATTCAATGTACCATTGTAGAAAACTCACAAGCTTCCATTTGATTTAAATGTTATCATAATTAAAGTAAGTTTTCCACTAAAACATATTCTCTGAATTTTCTTTCCTTTTAAAAGGAATGACAAAATAAAATGACAATGTGTTTTAGATCCTGTTATTTAAGCAGACTTTCAACTCTATTGGGGAGTCAATTTCACACTTTCCCAACAGCAAAAGAGTATATAGACATTCAAAGAGCAGCATCAAAATGAAAACTTGAAAGATTATTCACTAGACTAATCCCAAAGACAAAATTATTTCCTCTCTTCCTCTCTCATGACAGAGCAACGCAAATGCTCTGACGTTCAGAGTAGCATCAGCTGAATGCGTGCAGAAAATGCCACATATGAGTAAGCTGTTTCACAAAATATTTGACACTGAAGGAAAAAGACTTACACATTCTAAACACGATTTCTTCACCTTGTTGACTGCTAGACCAGAAAACCTTGACATGCTAGAGAAGGTTATACAATGTTTTCAGAAATCATTAAGTTTATTATAGAACATCAGCAGGAAGACGATGTTGGTAATTATTTAAAGAGGTGATTATGCAAAATACTATTACCAAACAATTTATATCTCTCTTCAGAGAAACCTGAAAAACATTTTCTATTAGCAAGAATCTGATTCTGCTGCCATCCCTGAGGTTAAGTAATAAGCAGAGGTAAGACAAATGCTTTGAGACACTGTATAAAATCAATATGCCATCAATGAATTTTGTATTTGTCCTCCTACATAACATCCCAAGTGTTACCTGCAAGAGTGCTTGTGATTTTAAAGGATAATCAGAGAGCAGTTTAGTGTTATCATATCCATTTATCTTACATAGTCACTCCAAAGGAGGTCAGTTATGAATCTTGTAATCTTATAATTGTTTATATCAGTTAACTCTGTCTTCAGACATGTTGGGCAAACACACGACAGCACTGCTTACAAAGCTGTTCTGTTGTGGGTTGCAACCAAGCATTGATGGACTAAGGACAAAAAAAAAAAAAAAAGACACAGTCTTTTAAATACTGCAAATACCATAAATGTTAATAAGAGACAGGATAATGTGCCAGAACAGTTTAGTGAATCAATTTTTTTCACTCTGATTTCTAAGCTGGACAATGCCACCCGACCCATAGTTGTTAAATGGGCAGCATCAGTAGCTGGTTTTGTGGTGGCTGGCCTGAGCTAAGCTAGGCACTGGGAGTCATGGAGCTGCCTACCACCACTGTGGATGGCCGAGCTGACCCTATCACTTGGAGAAAATTTTGGTTCATAAGTTATTAAAATTGTACCTCTCCTTCTTCCAACCAGGAACTCGAGGATTTGGGGAGCTTCATCAGGGTTCACGTATGATCAGTACAACAAAAAAGAAATCAAGCTCACTTAACCGAAAAATTAAGGGTTACATAATATCATCTCACCTTGGTCTTCCTTTATAGTCAGTGGAGAGAAATTGGCACTTTTAGGCTGGGAGTCGTGTGATTTAGATGTCAGCTTCAGGATGACACAAATTAGGCCACAGATCCTAGTGACTTATACTGACTAAAATCTCAATAGATTTTGTCATGGTATAGTCAATGGTCATATTGGCTAGCTCGTATAGATGTCTGTGTTGTAGATATCTAGGTTTACTCAGACAAACCTCTGTGTGGGGCCATAATTATTCTCCTAAACGTAGGTGTACTTGCCATGCAAAATGTCCTTGGGTATCTGGAATATGAGCCTTGCAGGCAAGACATAAGATCTAGACAAGACTTTCCTCCTGTAGTGACATTGTATGGGTGGAAGACCCTTGGACTTCACAAACAGCCCCAGATGTGTTTGCAACTGAACCGATCCAAACTCTACGAAGAAAAGGAAAATGAATATCATTTTCAGACAAGCCAGGCACCACCTTTCATGGTGACAGTGGCAGCAGCAACAGCTTTGGACTGTACTTGTGTCCGGGGAAAGAAGTTTAGTCATCTGTGTACAATAGTCATGTCTTTCTCCTCACTTGTGCTTTCTCCTCTGTTATACTCACAGTCAACAGTGGTTTTCTACAACATCTGCACGTAGCTTTTCTCCAAAGGACAAAAAAAATAGAAAAAAAGCATCTTATTTTTCATCCTGGGGAAACGAACACAGAGTTTCCTCATTTGTAAAATAAAAACACTCTTTAAATTATCCTATACATCTCGATTCAATTCACAGCTGGAAAGCAACCATTTTAAAGTGCACAAATATTTTTCTTCTCTAACATTTATTAGGGTGGATTTAGACTGGCCCTTCCTTTCTCCGGTCTGGTATTACAAGGATTTAAATGTGGTAGGAGCCTAGAGAGATAGCTCATGTTCAATGACATTCTTGTCCTCCAATTCCAAAGACTCTAGCTCATTTAATTTCAAAAACTAACCAGGATCATCTCAGATTTTTATTAAAGGTAAGCCAGACACTTCTTCTCTCTGTTTTTCTCTTCCTTTCCCTACAGTTTAAAATATGAAAATATTAATCTTGCTGCAAGTCACGCACATGAGGAAGAAGTCATTACAGATTATAATGAAGCATTTAAAATTGAATATGATGTCAATATGAAGGCTGGAAGAAAAAATGGTTAAATGATAGTGGAATAAAAATACAGTCGTTTGAGAATCTATGAAACAGAACAATTTTCCATCAGTCTGAATTTGTGCTGCAGGAAGGATATGAATGTAGTACTAGACTGCTATTAAAAAATGACCTTACTCTGAAACATAGTTCAACTGTGAGAAGAAAACTGGTGTCTGATCAGACACAAAATAGATGCCATATGTATTAATATATACTCTGCTATTTGACCTTATCAGTTTGTTGGAATGGAAAAGTTCTGCAGAGATGTATTGGTTTTGAAGATGCTCCAACATATTGCAGGTTGATTGACAGCCGAGCTCTGTAGACCCTGCAGCTTTGGAGACCTGTTTTCCTGTCCCACCTTACCCCAGCTCCCTGGCCATCTGCCTGGTTGTTTGTGAAGAACCTTCAACGGTTTTCCTAACTCTGGTTCACAGCAGACCAGGCTCTCATGACTTCTGGGGTGTTACTACTGACTAAGGGAGCATTCACCCCCCCCATTCATCACCAGTGATGGATTTTTTTTCCCTCTAAATAACTCTGGTAATGGGATGGGGCTGCTAAGAGAGAGGACACCAACTTTTCCTATGACCAGCTCTGTTCATGTGTTAAATTCAGTTAAGCACTGTCCTTGGTGTGAGTGTATTTGGCCTTGTGTGAATATTCATTGACGTTTGAGTGCTATACAAAAGGAAATTTATGTCAAAACTGCAATTTATGTCAAAATCAAGTTGTTGGTTGTCAGCAAAGAAGAATCCATGTGCATTCACTTTCTGACATGACAATGACCATGAAGTAGAGGCACTACTGCCATGCATTTGTATTCTCAGCAGGATGCACACTGCCACGAGCTGAATGGGATATCACCGGCTTCACAGGATCTTTATTTTCCAGTACAGATGTTAGAAGCTACCCAACAATTGTTCTTGTCCACTTTTTCCATAAAATGAGTACATTCAGCTTAGTGTTTCATTTCCAAATGATAGCCAGTGAACTATGACTTTTAAAAATAAATTCATCAGAGGGATGTAAGCAGTGTGGGCTGAACATGGATCCCTGGATTGTAAAGTCACATGTGACCTACAAGAACATAATCTACCTCTAGAATGGACTTTAAGTGTCTGGAAACTATAAAATATCTAGTTCTGCTGTGCAAACCACATAGAACTTTATGAAACCATATAGAAGTTCATGAATCAACTGTTGTGTACTGCACTGGTTTCTCTGGCAGTGGCATAGAAGCAAAAAAGTTTAATTCATTTGGTTGTAAGAACATGGGCTTAGTTCAAGAAAATGTTTGTTCCCTGCATAAAGATATGAATCCCTGGGGGTTTTACCAAGATAATGTTGACCTATCTGTGATGCGAAAGAGTCAGATACTCAAGAAATACGTCCAAATTCCAGCACCTTCAGTCTGACACAAAAAATTACCGTAATCAGCAAAAGTTGTGATACCAATCCAAAACAAATACACAGGGAAAATAGAAAGATTGTACAAACATGAGAAGAAAACAGTGTTCATATCAAGCTCATAACATTATTGATAGCAACCTTTACAGTACCACACAGCTACGCTCTTTTTCTGGAAGCATCTCCAGGAGACCTAACAGCAGATCTAGCAGCAGTGTTACAAAATCTGTGAAGTTTTATGGCCCAGGCTGGCACAGCTGTTAATGTGCTCAGAGGGGAAAAATCTAACTGTTTTTTAAAGATTAAAAATGAACTTGAACTGAAAGACTTGGCCAATTTGAGTTGGTAGAGCAGAACCACATTCAAAACACAAAGATTTGTGTGTCTTTGGCTTTGGGATGAAAGCAAGAACAGACTGAGGTACAGCCCATGTTTTATCTTAGCTCTTTTTTTATGCATCAAACTAAAAGTAGGCATTTAAATATATAAATAACGTTTAGGTATGTGGTCTGTTCTTCTGAGGTTCTTAATTGCTTTCTGTTTCTACTGATTTTAGTGGACATCACTCTCATACAGCACTTTGGTACTTCCTAGCATCCCATGAAATAGAAAAGGCAGTACTTCTGGTATCTCACACAGACTCTTTCTAAATATCAGGGCTAAGGCCATCACTTTTCTGAAGACTTGTGTATTGGTGAGAATGTTTCAAAATACGGAAAAAAAAAATGTTCTTTTACTCCAACTACCTAGGTTTCAGTGACACTTGTAAACCTGCCCAGATCCGCTTAAAGGTTAGAAAAAATTTACCCAGAGCTTTCAGTCAATATATCCAAAATTTCAAGTTTGCAACAAAACCTGGAACATTTTTCTGCAGTTTTCAGTTTCGGGCTGCAAGTTTCTCAGCAGTCTGTTTCCTGTCTCTGATAAACGCCTTTTCAAGTGGTAGGGCTCCTTTTGAAAGCATAAAAGGTGTTCCTCTTTGAAAAACCTCTTCTGCGTGAGACAGGTATCCCTATGATCAATTTTTTATGCTGTCCTTTTTCTGTCTTCGTGAGATTCTGATCCGCAAATGATAACCTCCTAGAGTCATTCCACATTTTAGCTGAGCTATCATTAAAAATAACATCCTCATCATATCTCTACCAGATAAAACATGTTATTTTATGCAAGGCTTTTTTTTTTTCTCTTTCAGTTAAAAATAGTATCAGTACCTCTTTCACAGAGAACAAACTGCTACATTTTTCCTCAAAGAGATAGACAAACCGACTAGACCTGGCTCACCAGCAGTCAGGAATTGTGGGCAAATTGCTTCAAATTGTTTAAGAGCAAAGTTGAATGATTGTCAAGAGAAGGCAAACTTGAGACATTCAAGCTTAAATGCAGAACTCTGTCATTTCTGCAATAAATCCATCAGCTGAGTGCAGTTTTTGGCTGGTAATAATCAATACCTCAGATCAGAGCCAAGAAGTCACATAGACCTAAATCCAGCTGTTGGAATTAAAACACAAACAGGAATACTGTGAATTTTCATGACTTTTTTAATTATAGCTTTTGATTTGTCTATGATTAGAATAAAAAGTACTCACAGAGAGATTGTTGTCATGATGTATCTAGCTTAGTCAGACACAAAGTTTATCAAAAATCTCAGAAAATAACTGCTTCTCTGAAATTTCTGGTGTGGTTTCTTGAGGACTGATCCTGTAGAAGCCTCTTCTACATAAAATTAGTTATAAGTGGAAAGTTACATGTTTATTGTCTTCTTGTTCGTTTTTTTTCCTCAAAAGGAAACCAGCATACCTATGAAACTGCATCTTCTTCACCACTACATTCATGCACACAACGGATCAGGTCCCAATCCAGTGATGATCTCTCCCAGAAGGAAGACCTCTGGGAATGTCCTCCTTAACCCACCTTAGGATCTAGAACTTCATACCATGTGTTTCCCATCAAGAATCTTTCTGCTTATTCAAATAAGGTTAAGCTCAAGCTGTCAATATGTCATGCAGGTTATTTGAAGGCCATGATATTATTGTCACCCCATGAGTTGGCAGAATACTATCAGCCCAGGATCCCTGTTTATATGAGACACAGAGGAAAGCCTTGGAATGTTTTCTAGATGACTTGGTAATAATATACAGTCCTTGTACATGCACCACTCTTCAAAGTACCAATCTTTTTCTTTTATAGCTGATATGGCCTCTTTATGCTCAGAGTATACTTAAAATTAGGTACATTTATTATAAATTAATAATTCATCATGCACTCTGGTAACACCTTTAATCCTTCAAGAGGACTTTATAGAGTGAATAAACAAAGTCTAGCAACTAAGGCTGCTCCAAATATTTGCACAGAGCCTCGAATCTGTACAAGCTGGATCTACACTCAGAGGACCCAATGTAACATTCTCAGAAGCCTTTTTGAGATCTAGAGTGAGGCTGTTTGCACAGCTCTATGAGGCAAATCCCACCTGGCCTCTTCAACACTGAAGTTCACTGAACCTTCAAAGAGCCCGAAGCATTGGACTGCACCAACACACTGTGGAGTTCACTCAGCTATGCTCATAAGACCCCTCCGTGACCAGGGAGCATTAGTGCTCTCATTTTACAAACAACCCAGAGGCACAGTTGAAAATTGTGATCAATACAAAGCCAGAAGAAAAGAAGAAGAAAAAAATGAAGCAAACAGGTCAAGTAAATTATTTGGCACACATTATTCACTCAGCACCTCCTGGAAACAAGCAAATTTATAGCAAAATCTGGAAATATTTTGCTGTTCCACTGTTCGTGTATTTTAACGGCTTTCAGCTCTTCTTTTTTTTTTTTTTTTCTTTTTAATTTGCAGACCTTTAGACATTTCCCACAGAGACAGGAACCCTTGGATAGTGAAGTTAGCCTAAGTACTTTTTTTTTTTCATCTAATTAGTCCTTCAGGATCCCCAAGTAGTAAGTACAAACTCTCTTAGCCTTCTGTCCTCACCTGCATCCGGGGAACAACAGGCCATAGACTAAAAATTAAACCGCATAGATTTTTCTGTTTCTCTCCAGCCCAGACTGTTTGTAGAGCTCTATCTACACAATGACCTCTCATTTTCAGAGCCTGTTCCAAATGCACTGAAAACCAGTCAAACAAAATAGATTCTTAAAATAATATATTGGGGCTCATAGAGTTCGAATATTATGCAACAAAATCAGAAATGTTCCATTTATTAAGGTTTGCTTTCAACATATAATAAAGCTGCGCTCTCTTTTTTTTTTTTTTTAAAGTATCTGGTGTCTGTACTGATTCTTTCTCTGAAGGCTGGCAAATATTTGAGTATCATTAAGAATAAACCAGATTCTACAGATAAGTCTCTGCACAAGGACTCTATTCTAGCATATTGTTCATGTCCTGGCCATAGCAACATGTCTCTGAAGCCATTGCAATCCAAATCATAGTGAAGAGAGATTGTTTTGTGCCTTGATCTGTCAACTTATTTTGAGAAGAGGAACGAAACTAAGTCTTGAAAACCATAAAGAATTAACTAGTCAAGGGCAATACATTTCTGCTTGTTTGTGTTGTTACCCATACTCTTTCTCACACTTCCCACTGTATGCCATTAAAAATGAGGGCCAATCCAACAAGGGTATATGCAGTGGCACTTCCAGCAACAACAATTATTTTCAGCTACACTTCTGCACTTTCTGAAGTCGATGGTGATTCTGGAGGCCTCTTTTACCAGCTGCATAACCTGAAACACAGTTAATCTCCTCAGAGAATCACATCAAACTCTTTCTCTCTGAAACACAGCCCAGTCTAGGTTCCAAAATATCCTTATAGGCAGTCTGAAGTCTGCCTATATCAGGCTCAAGATAAATGCATTCCCTCAAAAAAAAAAAATCAAGTAGAGGAGGCAGAAGACCTGCATGGCTAGAAAGGTCAAGGCTCTCTTGGACTTTACTCTGGCTATGGAACTGAAAGAAAACAAGAAAAATTTCTTCAAATACATCAATGAGAAAAGGAAGAGTAGGGACAAATAGGTCTGCAATGAGGAGGGAGATATGATAATAGAGGATGCAGAGATGGCAGAATTACTGAATAACTTCTTTGCCTCAGTCTTTACTCCTCAGGTCAGCCCCCGGGAATTCCAGTCACTGGAAGTAAAGGAGCAAAACTGGAGCGAGGATGACTCTCCACTGGTCAGTGAGGATTTGGTTAGAGAACTATTACAGAAACTGAAAACACGCAAATCCATGGGCCCCAGTGGGGTGCATCCACGTGTGCTGAGAGAGTTGTCTGATGTTGTGGCTGAGCCGCTCTCCATGATCTTTGAAAAACCATGGGGAATGGGAGAGGTGCCTGAGGACTGGAAAAAAGCCAGTATCACTCCAGTCTCTGCACAAGGACACTCCGGTCTTCAAACAATGCTTGTGTTCCCTCAAAGTTAAAATCTCAAACCCCAGCCATTTGTACTTCCCTGGGAGCTTCCCTCTGCCACCCAGAGCACAAGGGTCACAAGAAGAGAAAAATTCTGTCTATAGAAAAATATTTCCAGAATTTGGTCATTTTATCAGCCAAGGCTTTGAACTTGCATGGAAACAGAGAAGGCGCTGGAAAACTAGCAGTTTGTCTAAAAAATAAAACAATGTTTGCTTGCCAAAAAGGTTCTTAGGGACCAGTTTAAACACTAATAAATATTTCTAAAGCTTAGCTTTCTTTTTTTGAAAGAGTCTGCCCATCCAAAATCACTTCTGTAAAGTATCTACTGGTTAGGGAGGACAGTAACAACTGATCTTGGCAATTGTCATACAAAATTAAAATTATAAAGAAGTAAGTAATGTGCTCAAATAAGAGATAAGGAGTTGATGGGATGCTACAGAGTATGACGTACTTGATTAAAGATGGCTTTTATCTTAATTCAACTCAAAATTGCACCCTAGACAAATATGGCTTAATCTTTTTAAGTACAGCAGCAGCAAGAGGAATAAGTTAATATTTGAGAAGCAAAAGTGATGTTTTTATGCTAAATAATCTGATAAAAGCAAGGCAACCCTGTTTCTTGCTCCCTGCACACAGTTAATATGCAGAATTGTCTCCACAAATAGCACTTGTCAGTGGCTCATAAAAGGCATCAGTTGGCGCCTGGTAATGTCAACTTCTGCTCTAAAGAGTGATTTTGCATTAATGCCAATGTGGGATTCTGTGTTTATTGCTTCTCAGTGGTTTCCAAATGAAATGGACTCAGGAACTGAGTCATTTTCATGACCGGCTGCTCCAGCCTTAAAAAGAATCTCCTGAAGGAGACAAAAGAAAAGTGTGCAGTTGATGTGGTCACAAGACATTCTGCAGATTTAAATGAAGGCTTTCCACCTCGGTAGAGCCTCTTGCTGGAGTCTCAAACTCAACAGAGATAAAAGTTTTCCCATGAGCCAGTGCAATATTTGGAAGATCAGATAAATTTAAATATCCATCTGGCTGTAGAGTCAAAAAAAACCAACACAAAAAAAACAAATTAAAAAAACCCACCTAGAGAAACTAAGCCCTCAGAAAATAATACTGGGGTTTATGGTGGCCCCAAGACCAGCATCCCAACATATCTGCTAGTCTTTCCATGCTGCAACTGGATCCATACTCATCCTGAACATAACTGCGTTGGCTGTTGCTGTGCAGGGGGGCCAGTCAATGAGGTACCCATCTATATTTCCAGGATGCTTTGAAATGAAGGTGCCCTGAAGATCATGGTCTGGGTGGCCTTCACAGAGCAAGGGAAGGCAGGGCTTTCTTTGAGCAAGACTGGAACTAACCAGGGTCTTCATCACAGCCTGTACTCTTGCTGAAAACTCATTTCTCATAGCAAAACATCTTTATCATAATATTCTTGTCACACACATAGCCCTGGATGAGTTTGGTCAATACCCTAGAGCCCTAAATGACTGAGGAGTGAGTCAGGAGGCCCGATTGTGAAGTATCATATTTATTTCATATGCAGGCAAACAGAAAATCTTCCGGTCTCTTGCTTCCAGCCATCCATGTATGCATGTTTAAAATTGTGTGGCTTGCATTCAACAATATGATATATCCATTTCCTGCTTTTATTCACCCTTTCCTCCTTGGATATATTGTAGATCACTTCCCACACCAAATCTTGGTGCCTAAAGGTTTTGTCAGTGGTAAAATTTCTTATGTGTCCACACTGCCTGCATGAAGATATGAGTCTCCATGACTTCAATACTCACAGTCTCTGGTGTTTGTGGAATTAGTTGCCAGAAAAAGGTCAGCAAGAAGGGGTCTGTGATGAAAAGTGCATGGAAGACATGAGTGAACAAGGGAGGATGAAAGCCTGGTGAGGTGTTGAGGAGGGCTAAAGGGTGACCAGATTTAATATAGATCTAACTTGGTCAATGCTTTGGCATCCATCCAACATATCAGAACTTGGGTACTGCTCAAGATGACCAGCCAGGATACGCTGCTGTTCAGCCTGCACAAACACTACAGTGTGGATTATCAGGGAACCAGGGACTGATCCTGAAGTCATCTGATGGCGATATCACTCAGAATGCCAGACTCTTGATGCTGCTGTAAACGGTGCCTTTCTATATCTTTTTTTGAGGGAAAATTTTATTGTCTCTCTAGTCAGGTGGAACAGAAAGGGAGATATGATCTCAGCAAGTCATTGACAGACTTGTAGGATTTGTGTGAAACCACAAAATAATTTCCTTACAAAATCTGATGAGTTGTACAAACTTAGGTTCTGTCTTACATGACCTAGAAAGACCAGTCTACTCTGTGTTCTTAAAAGCATCATCTTGTTCCATCTCATAGATTTTGTGTGTGCAAGGCTTGAGCTAAGAACTGAGAATCTTAAATTAAATTTGCAACAAAGGTAGAAGTTTTTCAACCTTAACTGCTCTCAGAGCATTTTTTTCAATCCGGTTGTTTTCAATGGCTATGCACAGGCACAACTTCCAAGAGGCAGGAAAGAGACTCCAATGATAACATGCACAAAGAACTGAATGCACGGATCATTGCCTCTTTGCAACTGTCTTGGCTACATTAGTAATAAAGTGCATTTGTCACCAAAACCAGGCAATCTTCTTGAAATAAACACAGGAAGCCACAAATCTATGGAGAAGAAGGTGTCATTTCTTTAAACACATTTCTTTTCAGAAATGTGTTCTAAACCACTTTCTGGAGTGATATACATTGCAGTTTAAGTGATTCATATACTGTCTTACTTCACAGTTTGTACATGATCTATTATCATTTTTTATTTAAATACAAAAAACTACTGGCAATGTACTGATGGTCAGTAGGAAGAGGATACAACGAGGATTTGGGGAGTTGTTGCCAAATCACAGTTTGTATAAAATCCGTTAGTAATGGAGCACTGAAAATACTTCCCTGCCGCCAACATACATGCAGGATTACATGCATGTTATGATTTCAGAAAGGACTTGATTAAAGCACTAGGTCCAACACCCCAGTACATTTCAGTTACAGTTTGTTCTTTATAGGTATAGTGTTTTCATGGTAATCTGAGGCAAATCTCAATTTTAGTTTTGCTTTCTGTATGATAGGTGACAAAAATAAATAAATCTCTTCCAACAAGACATTACTGGTATTTTGCTGAATATTAATAAGCTAGTAAGATACAATTTGCCATACCCATCATGAGACAGTCAGAGGACTCTGATAAGCTCACATAACTTGTATTTGAGTCAGTAATTTCCTAAGTTAATATGAACAGATGTGATTGCAAAGTATTAATTAAGGATAAATATAAATAAACATTATTAAAAAGGATGTTTCATGAAGAGTACTCTATTTTCAGTTAGTATGTAGCATTCCCTCATCTCTACTTCAGTACAAGAAACATATTCCACATTCATTAGGTGTTCTGAGCCCAAGGGTCTAGTATTTATGAATGTTGTTTTTCATGTTTATCTCAGTAGCATACAAGTACGTGCACTGCTCAAGGCTGATGAGATTCTCAGAAACCCGTAAGCCCCTGCCAAAGTTACTTTCTATCACATCTGCAGAGAAGCTGTGTGACAGAAATAATAATCTGCTGTGGGTCGATTATATTCACACTACCAACATAACTCTCCTGAATGGATCAATTAGAGCAAATGCTGCCAGTGAACCATCCTACAAATGTGGAATGGTTACCTCTTAATGACTTCTTTCCTCTAAAAATCTGAAGGCTGTGGTAATTTTCAATGCATGCATTAAAAAGAACAAAAACAAACCAACAAAAGCATTCCTTGCAATTGCTCAGAGATCATGTACTTCTCCAGAAGCTATTATAAAAGGCAGTCCACTCTCTCTTTGAGAGATCTCCAGTCTACCTCCGCTGAGGGAATGCATGTGGCTGTGGGTTGGTTCCAATTTCCCAGGTCTATGGTTTGAACATAATCAGATACTTGTGAATTTATGTTAGACGTTTATAATTCTCAGGTATCTTTTAACCTATAAAGCACAATATAGTAGCCATATCCTGGGCTTAGACTTTACATACTAAAAATATGTGTGATAATCTAACAAAGTTAATGCCAAACATTCTCCTTAGGCTTGGTCATTCCTTGTACTTGCCTGCTAAGTCCACAGGCAGATTTTTCAGAGGAAGGGCAAAAGCACAGATCTGAAACACAGATCTTCTAGCTTCAGACTTCAGTCTTTGGCTCAAAACACTGAAATCTACAGCTTCTCAACAGCATGACTGGAAAGCAGTCTTTACCATGGCTAACATGACATAGATTCATTCCATAGATTCATTCTCTGAATATTTTTAGTTGAAATTAGAAAAAAGGGGGGAAAAAAAAAGACATTGACTTGAGGTAGCATCTTGTTTGGAGATATCCTTTAGAATAATTAAAGTTTAACAAACTTAACAGCAAAAGAAACTGGGAGTTAGAATGGGAAATGACACATCTGTAATATTTATGTTTTTCCTTCATGATTCTCCTTTACATCACTTTGTGGGGCTCTCCTTTATAAAAAAATGATTTTGCAAAAAACATCGTATTTCCCATTTTCCATCAGTTAATTTTGTACATGCTTTTGCTTTCTTGAGTGGAATAAGCATCAACATGGGCAAAATATAACACTTGAACAGGAACATGGGATAAAACAAGACACTGCACAGAGTCTAATACATACAGGTCAGATATATAATATAGAAAGTCACCAAGACTGGAGCAGGAAGATGATATCACCAGAATTAAGTGATAAGATTGACCAATTTATCACTATTAGAATCATAGAAGAGTTTCAGTTGGAAAAGACCTTCAAAATCATCGAGGTCAACCTTTGCTCTACCGCTACCAATGCCACTAAATCAAAATCAAGCATATTAGTCATATGGTTGGCTCCAGTGCCAATGCTGTGATCAAAAAGAAAAAAAAAATCTTAAATTGCTCTATTTTCATGATCAGACCACAGGGGTATCATTAAAACAAACAAACAAAAAGATGTTTTT
Source organism: Trogon surrucura (assembly GCA_020746105.1). Lineage (NCBI taxonomy): Eukaryota > Metazoa > Chordata > Aves > Trogoniformes > Trogonidae > Trogon > Trogon surrucura. Next base: position 52,825,602 of record CM036622.1, read on the forward strand.
CTCTTCAAGAAGTGTTAGTTCAGTAGGTGATAAATGTCTTTCGTCTCACTTCTAAAGTAAATTATTCAAGGTCTTTGGTACCCAGCTGTGAATTAGGCGTAATATCAACACATCAGGCTTTGCATCAGAGCAATACACTCTGGCAAGAGATGCATTCAAGGAAAATTAAGTTGATTCTCCAAGACCTACAAAAAAAAAACCAAACCATTTTGCTGTGTTCGTAGAGCAGCAATAAAATAACCAAGATTTCTGGCATTAAAATGTTGTCAAGAAACAATCTTTGAGCCTGGTAGTCACAGTATGCTTTTATCCCATACAAATTGTTGGGTTTCAGTAGCATAAAGAGTATAAAAATTTCTTGAGCTTAAAAGCTGAAGCACTCCTGTCTCTCCTCAGAAATCAGCCTTAAGCTCAATAGCAAAATGAAAAATCCATGAATGAGAAACAAGTCTAGATGTATAGATACATCTGTGTGCAAAAGGAGCAGGGAGGGATGAGAAAAGTGAAATATAAGAGTAGTAAGGAAGAGAGAGATAACAAAGGAAATAAATAATCATGCAGAGTCAGATTCTCAGCTGGGATAAATCATTGTTGCTCCATCAAGGTCAATACAGCCAGACAACTTCTATGTTTTAATATGAGACCCTTTGGCTTCATCTGTGGTAGACCAATTGTGTTTAAGCCTATACCAATTATTTTCAAAACTGACTCCAGGCAGAAGGTATGATACTCACTCCACAAAGCTTCCCCAATACACACATTTTTAAAACAACATAATTTCATCCAAGCTGAAGCAGACATTCGTAATTTTTAACAAAGGGGGTTGGTAACTCCCCCAGCCAAAATTTGAAAGAGCAGTCATCACTGTCCCTAACACCAGGTGGCAGAGAAAGGCACCCAATGCAGGCAACTTCATGCTTTTCTCTCCCTCTGCTAAATTGATTCCTGTGGCTATAAGGAACATAAAAATTTCTCCCAGACAAGCTGTTGCCAATAAGCCTAGGTGGGGACTGCCTTTCCACTTTTAAGGGACTACTTTTTGCTTTGCATTTGTACAGCATCTTACCTTCTGGGATGTGGCTTAACCCTGAGAAGGTGTAGATTCTAGCGAGAGACATAAGAAAAGATTTGGATATATTTTATTACCATCTGTCAGCAAATTAAAACATCTTTGGAATAACTGAGATATGGTGGGAGAGGTCACGTGACTGGAGTGATGGAGTGGATGGATGCAGACTCCTCAGGAGGCATACATGGAAAACAAGGAAGGGATTATCCTCTATGCGAAACAGCACCTCAGATATAGGGAGTTCTTGTATGGGACTTCATGTGAGGTGAAGGTTTGGGGGTCAGAATTAGAGAAGAAGGCTGTGAGGCTGATATTGGTATGAGAACATGTTACCAACCAGCAGACCAGGTTAGGATAGAGATGAAACCTTCTTCACGCAGCTCAAAGAAGCCTCCATGTTACAGATCCTGGATTTTATAAACTCAATACATACAAGTCCATGGAACCAGATGGGCTGCATCTGAATGTGCCAAAAGAATTGGCCAATTTCACAGTAGTCTATTTTTTATAATCATTGAATAGTCACCAAATTCATAGGAGGTCAGCAATGACTGGAGAAAAAAAATAAATGTTGAACCTCCATCTTCAGAGATGATCAAAATAACAAGCCAGTCAACTTCACTGCAGTCCCTGGGAAAATTATGGATCTATTTCATAGACCACGGAGGAGAAGGTGGTGACTGGAAAAAGTTGCATGTATCAGAATAACTCACGTCATTTACCCCAACTTTAGCAAGGTTTTCAACACCATCTCCCACAATATTCTTGTGTTCCAATCAGGATGTCACATTCTAGATGGGTAAACAAATACTTGGATAAAAAGCTGGTCAGATGATTGGCCTCAGAGCATCACAGTTAATGAGTTTTAATCCATCTGGAGGGCAGTAGTCAGTGAGGAGTAAATCCTGGGAGACGTCCTGTCCTTAAATCTTTACCAATGACCTGGAGGAGGTGATGCAGTACTCAAAAAATTTGCAAATGATACCAAACTAGGATGACCAGATGACATACCTGAGGGCAAGGCTGCTAACCAGGAGGACATTTTTCTCCAGGAGGACAGTCAAACAGTGGAATAGGTTGCCCAGTTAGCTTGTGCAGTCTCCATCCTTGGAGATTCACAAGACCTGACTGGATAAAGCCCTAAATGACCTGGTCTGACTTCAGAGATGAGCTGCTTTGAGCAGCAGATTGGGCTAGAGACCTCCTGAGGTCTCTTCCAACCTCAATTATCACAAAATTTTAAAATAATTTTGTTCAAAGAGAAAAAAATGTTTGGAGATGTCTGTAACACTTTTATCAGTTTTCTAAAAGGAACAAATTTAGCAGATTATTTAGCAGAATGGAAACAGTTTCTTTTTCCTTCCTTGCCTTTTCCCTATTCTCTTCCTTTCTTTTCTCTCTCCATTAACAGAAATACTCTTTCACCTTTTTAACGGAAAATCCAATACATCAGTCTAGATTAAGTTTTCTGCTTAAGTTTGCTGCATTGACAGGGCAAAAGCATTTTAAAATCACCTTAAGTTTGCTGACTGAGCTGAAACTGGGAGCAGCAGGAACCATCCTACTGAAACTGGGTGAGATTTTTGCACGTGTACTTGCTCACACAAACACATTCATTTTTTAATGACACTTTTACCCAGACATCTATAACCAGACATCTGCTTTAATGGGATTAAATCAGGAGACACTCCTAGCCTCTATTAAGCCGAACGACTACTACAGTGGTTTTTTTACAGAACTGTTCTTGGAAATAAAGCTTGTTTTGCAAGAAATTGTTCACAGGACTGAGCCTGATATTTGTTCTGCTGTATTTATGTCATGAGAGCTCTCTAATAGGAAAAGATGTATGTTAGAAGTATCTACATAATGGCTTCCCTCCAAAAGGGCCATTAAACGTTGTAAAATAAATAGTACTCATTTAATTCCTCTTGTAAATATACACAGTTTGGAGACAATAATAACACAGAGAAAGTAAATTAAACCACAGAAAACCACTGCATCCAAATGAGTTTATGAACCAAGGGGATAAAAAGCAAATACAAGATAGTGGAAGAGTATCTTGTGGTGAAGGTCTCCAGCTCAGAAAACCCTTTAAGTATATGCTTAATGGAAGAAAGGACTTAGCATAGCCTTATGGATCTTGTGAAATGACGGCTTTAGTTATGTATAGACATACAGTAATTAAAAAAAACAAAAACAAACAAACAACCACCTGGCTGGATATGAGACACTCAAACCTCAGAAAGCCAATTGAATAGTACTCTATTCGATAATCTAAGGAACCTCTCAGTTCCTCCGGTGAGACCCCAAACCAGGGGTCCACAATGAGTCATTTTCATCCCCTGTGACCAGCCTTTCCAGGGGATCAGCTTCTTGAGCAGTAGCTATCATCCAGCATCAATAACTTTGTTCTTTGATCGATTTATGACTTTATATTTGCTGTAAAAGGTGCATTGCTTGGTCAAGCTCAGTTTGCCAATCGATCCAGACCACTCCATGTCCACCATCCCCTCTCTCATTATTTACCATCCCTCCAATATTACTGTCATCACCGTGCTATCAGGAAGGATTTTATGCTTTCTTTCAAGGCATTGACAAAAGCATTAAATAGGAGTCTTAACTAGCAGCTCACCTGCCCAGTAATGATTCCCAATTTACAGGAATGTTTTGAGCTCTTCCTATTAGCAGCTTTTAATCAATTTAATGTCTCCATGTTGATTTTCTATTTTTCTGTGTGGGACTAAGGCAAATGTTTTAGCAAAGCCTGAGTCCATCAGACTGATATTATTTGCCTTATCAACAGAGTTTGTAAAGCCATCAAGTAAAGCTATCCACTTTAGCTTGACAAGATCTATTGCCAATAATCTTAGGTAGATTAGCATTAATTACATTACTGTCTTTCAATCCTTTATCAGTCAAATTCCAGACTGAATGTTCCATTATCTTCTCTGGGATCAATTTCATACTGAAAGAACTGTAATTACCCAAGTCATTCTATTTATCCTTTAAAAACACCAGCACATTCACTTCTCTGTAGTTTCATGGCCTTGCTAACCATTAGTCTTACTGATTCTGTACTCTGGACAATTTCTTTGAAACTCTCAGGTGCAAATCATCCACCTTTGTTCTTTTACAATTTTTTAGCTTTAGAGTCACCTTAGGAGTGGCAATGAGAGCACACATTCATGCTGCAAAGTGAACAGCATTGCTATCCATAGCCCGCTCATAAGAAAGACACGTTTCCTGATTCTGGGGGAAATTTTGACTGGAATGGAGCTGTCTGAGGACTCTCTGAAATCCAGGCTGTGCGACTCAGGGATTGCTGAAGGATCAGACCAAGGAACTCCTTATACCCTTTAGGAGTCATTAGGGAACAAGTACATTGTGCTCCCCACTGTGCACAGTAAAGGAAACTAGAATTTTACTTCAAATGACTCCTGTACAATTTTCTTACTACACGGTAAACAAGGTGGGACCAAACAATGGAGTTTCAGAAATAATTATGCTGAGAATAATTTCTTTTGTACTTTTCAGTGTTAGCATTATAACGTGACTCAATGAACCTTTTTTGATTTTTTTTTTTTTAAATAGTCCTGTAAAAACAGGAAGAATAAAGAAAGATTAATCCCTCATCTCTACTAAATCATGTCCTAACGTTTCAGGAACAAGTTTTTAAAAAGGACTGAAAGCAAATCACTGCTAAACACTGGATCAATATGATTTATGGGCTTTTAATTACACTGCTACTGAATCAGTCACTTACTAAGTTTGTCTCACTGAATTAACAGTAAGGTAGGGGGAAAAACCACAGGATACATAATAAATGCTAGGCATGGCGGTATGAATTAGCAAAACACAAAATGTTCAATTTATACTTTTACTAAACTTTTGAAGCAAACATTTTTGACAGTCTCTTAATTTCTCCTTTGTTATTTACTAAACACAGACTTGACAAATTATTAATTCTCTGGGCCTTGCTCAAATTTCATTTGATTGTATGCAATTAATTATTTTCTAAATTTGGAAAAAGGTCTGCATTTGCACCTAATTTAAGTGAGAAGGTACATAGAGATAAACCAGCCACAGAGTCAGGGGATGTAGCCTATTTATTTCCACAGCATTTGGCTGATAGATTTCGCTCTCAGAATGGCTGAAAGACAGTGACCCTGTCCCTTACATCGTACAATATGTTATCATACAGTATGTTATAAAATACAGTATCATGTAGCTTCCCAGCACATCCCAGGCTCCCACTCCTGACACTGCTCGGTTGTAAGGTGTAGATGAGCGCCAATATGCTATGTATATACCCACAATGGCATGTCTGATGAAGTAAATAATTAAAGGAACTTCTACCAGAGGCTGACGAGTGAAGGATTGCAAGGGGTATCTCCAACACAACCCTTTCCTCCCCTAAATCCCAAACTTTCCACATTCCTGAGCATCCAGAGGAGAACAAAGCAACTCAATGGACTTGTCTGTAAGACAAAATGGGGAAAAAATTTTAGTTAGATCTTTCAGTGAAGCATGTATTTTTTTGCTGCTGTTGTCATTCACTTTTGTTTGTGGGGTTTTTAATATAAAGCCTCAAAGGTTTAGCAAATCCTAAAGCATGAGATGACTTTGTAGTGAAAAATGATGCATTCAGAAAATGTCAAAATCAGAATGTTTCACTGCCTTCAAACTCTTCTCTTAGATTTGCAGGGCTTGACCATGTGCAACAGGGAGAGACAGGGTGGCTTAGGGCACTTTATCTACTTTGAGCAAAGTGTTGCTGAAGGCAACAGATTCCTGTTGATATATATATTTGCGTAAAACCACTTTTTTTTCACATAAAATCATAATAAGAAATTGCAATGAAATCTGGAAGCAGCTCCATCACTCATCTGCTCTGACACTGGTACTAAAGGATTCCCAGGGCCAAATCCAGGAGTTACACTGTTTCATCAAGGAATTTGCTTCTGCTTGTGTTTTCTGTGAGCCTAACCTCCCCACAGACAAGGTGCTGAACAATATGCAGCATTCACTCGATCTCCTGCATTAAAAAAATGTTCACACGTTTCATAATATAGTATTTTCTAATAAATTAATGAAATTGCCTCCTCCTGGAGCACAGATGCCAAGAATCCTGTGCAGCTAACCGCTACCACTCTGAGCGCAAATCCTATCCATGTGTGCAAACTCATTTGGTTCACAGAAATATTTATACAGTTTATGGACACACACATTGAGTTCCTGAGGCTTCTTAGTAACACCAAATATTTTGCTATTATTTGCTCGTGGCCTTGGATAAGAATTACTAAACAGGTGCTTGGCTTAACTGAAATGGAAAGTGGATATGAAAATAATAGGTAACAGCAATTTAAAGCAAATGATTCAAAGCATCTCCATTAAAGCATCACCACAAGCATCAGAGGAACAGTTATGAAACAAGAGTACAGCACTTTCCTTTTTAGCTCTTCCTTTGTGAGAAAGGAAATGGATCAGGTAAAAGACAGAAAATCTATATCCATTTTTTTCTAAATGGCATATTACATCAGAGTAACACCTCCATGTAATATTAGCAATTTTATAGTTTAGCCTATTGGATTCACATGAATTTGATATCTAGTTTTATTCACTGAACACAACTCATTGTGGGTACAAAGGATTAGAGTGTACCTAGTGAGCCCTGATACTTGTCCTTCACACTTAAGCCCTTGTGTGGAGCTTTCCAGCACACAGTGGTCTTTGATATTCACCTCGTATGCAAGTGATTTGGGTTGTTTCTTCACCAGGAATCAGTTTGCTCAGACATGACAGAGAGTGACAAAAGTAGGAGGTCAGTTGTGGTTCCCAGACTTCTGCTGTGATGGATACTGGAGAAGCATTGGATGTCTAATGTGTGGACAACAGTACCAGTGAGTGATGAGAAGCTCCATTCCCTGGCTCCACTGGAATGTGGTGACAGGAATTCTAGTCTGGGCACACAGAGGCAAGCTGTGTCCCATGGGGTAACCTGGGCAGTGCATCGTTCCCATGGCTCTCCAACAGCCACCAAAACAAACAGGGACAGATCCTGGGAAACTCCAGCTGCAGAAACAGGAACGGTCTCAAATGATTGAGTGAATTCAAATTTCAGAAAACGGCCAAAACCCAAAATCTTCATAGCTCAGATTTATTAAGACTGAAGAGTAAATCCTGTAGGGAACTGCAGTCTGTTCTCAGATACCTCCCAGCGGCAAGACAAGGTCTGGTTTTGGAGTAAATTAATTGTTGCATGTGCCTCAAACGCTATCAACAACAACCACTTCAGACTCATTGAAAGCAAAAGGATGAGTCTGCGTGACATGTGAGAAGCCCTCTGTCCACATCACATGTGGCATGATGTGGGAGCATTAGTCACATTTTTCTTCTTCAATAGGCTTAAAGTAATACCATTTATAGGACTTTGTACCTCATTTCACTATGAAAGAGTTCAGTGCAGAAAAGGGGAAGAAACAGGAATGCAAACTTCTTCAAAGTTGTTCCTCATGCAGAAGTTGCTACCAGATTTGTGGTTGGAACATGGTTATTGCTGAGCTCCCCATCCATTTCCCCCAAAGAGACTCTCTAAACCTTCACAGTGGGAACCCCACTCTGACTGAAGTACAAAATAATGCAAATTCTTCCCTTTCTTGAGCAACAGAAATGGTCCTATTCAAGTGATTCTAGCAGATCCAACACATCAGCACTGGCCTTGGGGAGATATTGTGCAGAATGTTATAAAACATAACTCTACTTTAAAATATACAGAAATGTCCTTATTCCTTGCAAAACATCCTCTTGCAAGCAAGCTGTGTCATACTGGAAACTGTTAACTCCATACTTCCCCATATTAATCCTGATATAGCCACCCAGCAGGACCTCCCTGGAATAAGGAAGCGTAACTGCCTCCAGTGAAGAAACAGAGCCACCGAAACATTAAGAGCAAATATTCAAAAATATAGACATAGAGAGCCTTTGGTCTCCACTCTGACTGTAAATTAGACTTCAAATGTACTTAGATATTCTTATAAATATGATCCAAAAGAACTTAAATACTGTGAGATAAACACGTAGAGTCATGCCCTGAGTGCACTGACAGGCTCCAACCCCCTAGAGCAGCCTGTAACCATCTGACTGTGCAATCTTCCTCTGCAGCCTCTTCTGGGTGCCTGGCTGCCTGCACTCAAGGTCTGCTCCCGTATTTCAAAGCAGCAAAGTCTGAGAAATAGTTATCAGAAGTTTCTAGACTCCATCCACATCCCATGCCAGCCTCGCTGTCACAATCCTCTCTCCTTTGCTTCCAGCACGGGGCCCTGCTCTTACTGTTCCCTGACATATAGATGCCAAAGATAATTGATGCCAGTTAAGAGCTTTATCTCCACCATCATTCCTCTCCTGGATGAGACTGGAAGCATAATAGTGAGAATAAAAACAGACACATCTAAGCAAGAATTTACAATGGTCCTTACAGCATGTCTGAGACTGCCACAGAGACATAATTTTTAAGAGAGAAATGACAATATGCTTGCAAAAAACAAGAGTAATATGTTAAAAACAGTGACAGCAAGTGGAAGATGATGATACAGTTCCTTGCAGGAACTGATGAAAAGCAGCAGCAATGCAAACGGGAGGATGAAAATAGCCAATCAGGGCTGGGGTAATGGTAAACTTGCAATACTCATTTTAGCAGGCTAGCTGTGTCACAAAATCACACTCCAGGAAAGTGCATAGCTGTGGCAGGGCACAAAGGTCACAAAAAGGTTCAGAAAAGGTACATGGGGATCAATGGTTTTTTTATTGGAGCTTCAGCAAAATCCATGATCTCCATGGAAACATCTGAATTTTGCTAAACCAAAACATTTGGAAGAGAAAAATGCTTTGCTGTTATTTTCAGACCATCTCAACAGGAGAGTTAGCCTCATTAACAGCTCCCCAGGGTTCCCTTCTCTTCAGCCTGATCTAAGTACTACGCATATACTGCTAAATAAAATATCCTCTGACTAACTGGCTTAACTCTACCCAGACTAAAGTACAGTGGCTCCTTAAAGTCTGGTGGTGTCTGCCCATTTCTCACACACTGGCTGGTCTGCGTCAAGTAATATTTACCAATATTTCATCAATGCTGGAAACCAAGTTCTAGGTCTTACGTTTGCACTCTGGCTTTTCCAGAGCTTTCCCTGTAGGAAGAAGCCTTTAGCTAGCCCCTTGAAGGGCTAGCTGAGACCGAAGAAAAAGAAATGTCCCACTGTACTAAGACCATCTCTCCCCATGGGGTACACCACCCAGACAGCCGGGTCAGTCTGAGACTGAAACTCGGTCACCTCCCAGTTGTTCTCTTTTTATATGCAAGCACAAATGTGGTCCCCGCTGGGGTGGGCATGGGTACCTCTGGGTGGATGCACCTTTAATCAGCATCCTGCTACCAGCTCCATTTGCAGTTGCTGCAGTCAGTCAGGGTTCACGCTGCAAGTGGGATTTTCTCTCTTCTTGCACTTAATCTATTTGCTGTCTCATCAGGGTGCAAGACATTCACTTCATCCCTGTCCAGAGACACCTTTCTCATGCACTGGCCACAAAAGCTAGTCTAACTCCTGTCTGACCGCACCAATCCCATCTCCATGGTCCCTGTTAGTGTTACCTGCTACCCAAGTTGCCACATGTCTTTTGGAGTCCTGCCTCCCCATCTCAGGTGCTACCTCATTAAACTGAGACACCTCCCTCAATTTCCTTGCATCTGAACATCATTTGCTTTCATCTTTTGCCCATCTAACTGCACTGCAATAAGCTCCAGAGACTAAATCTTTTGGCCTAGGATATTATTTCTGATTTACCTGCCATCATTTGGGAACACCAGAACACTTTTGCTTGGTGTGTGTATGCTGATGATATATTAGTATCCACTGAAACTGCTTGTTCCCGAGGTGCCCTCAGGGGTGTCTGGCTCTCTGTCAGATATTCACAGTTTGATGAGCAACAATTTTCCAGAGGTGAACATAGCAAACGAAGCTGCTGGTTCCAGGCAGATACATATGTTGACTTTTCAACCCAAAGCTAAAATCTGAAGTATATTTATTCTATTTTTCTAAGGAAGCTATGCTCCAGTGATGCCTCCAAAATGCAGTATCTTTCACACAGTCCTGTTCCTCAGACTTGCCTGTCAATTTTTTTATTAGAAGGAGATGCCTTCATACTACTGAGTTTGCTGCTTGTGTTGCTAGACTGACACCACTCTACACAGCATTAACTACTGCCCCTGAAATCACAAAAAGAAATGTATTCAGAGCAAGAAGAAAAAAAGTGGGATAGAACAGATCCAGTAGTATCTGGCTCACATCCAATTAAACATGACTCAAATTCGTCTTCATGCCCAGTCAAGGGAATCTGTATTATGATTTATCTCAACCTAAAGCAGATGTCTAAGCAATCACATACATCATCTCTAAATTGGTCCTTTCTGTTAATTGACTGGAAAAAAAAAAAAAAAAGGAGTTAAAGTAACATAAAATGGTTCCTATCTTTGAGAGGAAGAACGCAAGTACTCAGATTGATCCCACTCTACCTAACTTAAACAAATTCCAAGGCTTCCTTCATATTCAGACATGACATATCTGTGGGTGGAACCAACTCTCCTTAAGAAGATACCCACTGGGACCTTAACCAGCCACCGTACACACTGGATATCCACTTGAGAGCTGACAAAGATGGCACACAAGAAAGAAATGTGAGACTATAAAATACTGGTGGAAATGTTGGTATGCATAACAGTGTGGTTACCTACAACAGATTGCCTCCAGCAGGTGCCATGACCTGCGTGAGAGGTGATCATGATGCCCAGGTTTCTTCTGTTCAGAGTACCACCCTTCCAGCACATATTCATATTCAGGTTTGGTCCTTATTATGTGTCCCAAGGATGTAACAGCACCAGCATCAGGAGGAATAAGTTTTCTTATGTATTACAAGTGTTCGATCAAGTGTTAGGTCAATCTTTCACTTGCCTGTCACTATGGCCCTTCAACTCCTTTAAGCAGAATGGTTCGGTTTTTTCCTCTTATCTCCTAAGAATAAGCAAGCCTGCTTTTATCTTTTAGCCTGGGGTTTATGCAGTAGAAATCAAAACAAACTGAAACACAAATTGCATGTGAGAGCCATCATGTATTTCTAGAGTGTCCTCACTACCTCTGCTCAGGTGAGGGCTCAAGTTCACCATGTCTTGTGCCATCAGCCAGCTCCATCCACATGACATCTGGAATTGCTTTTCTTATGCTTAAATGTAATTTGGAAGGTACTGTCATACTCTCCCAAGCTGATTTTTACTTTGCCTAAAAGCAGGTTCTTACTCTTGGATGAAGACCTAGAGGATTTCTTCAGAAGAAGCTCTGATGTTTCTCTGTCTTAAAATAACTAGATTCATAAATAAAGCAGAACCGTGTCCTGGGAATCAGATAGCGAAGCCTTGGTGATTCTCTCTGTTGCATAGCTGAAGTGTTCATGTGCAAGCAAGGCTAAGGAGACACCAAGTTCTACTGTCAGTGACTTTTTTCTCCCATAAGCTTAAGTGTTTCATCTGACCTATTCTGGACACCTTCTTTATGACAAGGTGAAGAGTATCTGGATCCATATCTGTGATTCTTTTCAAACTAAAGATGATATCTAAGATAGGTCAGATGAGCCACTCTCTAAACAGACCTCTTTCTCTCCCTTAAGAGGGTGACACCTAAAGTTGTGTGAAATCAATTTGACAAAGAGGTAGACACCAACAAAGAAAGAGTTTGGGAGTCACACAGCAGGTCAAGGGCTGAATGAGGAATTAAAAACATTGTTTCTGTCTGTTTTGATATTTGTGCCCCATGGAATCTATTCTCCTCAGAACTCATAAGAAGAACCTGGCATTCAGAATTTGATATTTGTGTTGAAAGGCCAGTGGCAGAATAGACACTAAAACTGCCTTTATGCATCGTAAAGAAGTAATAAAGGGCTCAAACTCGTTTTCTTTCATTTCAGCGTTGCTTTTCACAGTAAAACAGAAAAGCTCCCAATAGTGTACATAGCTTCCAGAGTTTATAAGAGTACTCATTGTAAGACCTAACAGAACAGTGTCATCTTCTGTGACAATCTATGGCAACAACAAAAAAAAAAGCCTCATAAAATTGTCTAGGAGAAAAAAATCAAATCCTAATGAAATTACAAGAGGTTGCAAATAAATCTGCCAGCGACAGCCACATTGTCCCAGACCTGTGCGCTCTTAATTAGAGTCACATTGCAATGGTCTTACTTGTCAAGGCTTTGTTTCCAAATAAAGGTTTCAGCAAGTGGGATAGGTGCTTTACTGATTTATGACAGATTAAATAATTGTCTGACAGCCCAGGACAATACAGTGGGAGTTCCAATGTGTGTCTCATATCTCACAGGTCTCTGCACTATGCTCCATTGAGCGACCAAGTCTACAACAGAGGCTGTCAGTGCTGAGAGCTGGTCAGCAGGATAAATAGTTAAGAATCCACAAGGCACTAGACAAACACATTCAGAAATTATAATGTGTCATTAGATATGATCATGGATTTCTATTTACTTGAGTTCTTGCCAATAGTGTGACACCATCGTTAAACTATGCAAAACCGTAAGTGTAACTCCGTGATGGGACTTGTCTTCGCCCAATCATAGCAAGAAAGAGAGGTATATGCTTGTGATTCATCTTTTTTTATGTTCTTGGGGCCTGGATTTTTTTCTTTGTTTTCAAACAAAGTAATAGTTTTCAGGAGAATAATATTTTTCCCTCCATTAGCATCTCTTACCTGCATACCTTGCTCTTGTTATGAGTTTTGCCATGATGGCATAGCCACATCTTTAGTCCTTGAGAAGTTTTCATCCCATCTGAGGATATTCACAGTGCAAGACTGAAAATGCCAGGGGTTCAGCAGAGTCAGTCTACTTTCACATCAGCTGTACCTGAAGTCAGCTTCATAGCAGCATTTAATCTCTCAGGGTAAGAGTTATTGTCTGTGATCATCCACTCCCTACATTCATGATTCAGAAACCTGGTTTTCTCTCTGGTAAAAGCTACTCAAGCCCTGTCTCATAATCCTGTTGCTCCTAAAAACACTTGAAAAACCACAGACATCAATGCACACAGAATAGGAAGAAGAGAGTTGTAGATGAAGTGCAGACTAAGGTAAATTTGATGTCAGCTGTTTCCTCACTCTAAAGCTTCTTCCTACTACTACTGAACCTAGCAAGAAAAACAAAAAAGAAAAAAAAAAAAAAGAAAGAATACATATTTGGGTTATGCTGACATATGCTGAAGATTTCCTGGAGCTGTACCTAAGAAGTGTGAAAAAACAGCAAGAAACAACATGTTAGGTGCCTGTGCAAAGCCTGCTCCATCAGGTTTGTTTTTCAGAGCTATGTGGTACCATATGGTACAAATACACCCTTAAAGCTGTGGTTACGTTGCAGTTGGAAGGAATTGTCTTTCTGTGCCACTGTTAAGATCTCCTCCTCCCTGCCCTGTGGGTGCAGGGCATCTGTACAAGACTGGAAATAGACCAATGGGGATGAGTTAGGGAGCAGTTTTATCACTCCTAGCAAAGACTGAGCCCAGGCTGCTGATGAACTGAGATGCATGGAATGGGGAATTATGTTTCAAAATTTAGGAATAAATCTCATTCCTCAAGCTATTCCTCACCCCACTGATGAAGGTTGACTGTAAATGGATAATCTTAGGGGCATGGGTTTGAACTTCATAAGCCTGCAGCTTCCCTAAGCAGATCCTCTAAAATGGTGATAGTGATGACCTCAGTGAAACGGGAATTATATTTTTAATGTAAGCAGGGATTTCAGTTTTCTGCAACAGTTCATTGGAGCAGATGGGGAGATGAAAAGCAGCCCTTGCCTTGATACTGAGCAATGCACTGGATCTGATTCAAACTTGCACAGTGGAAGCCCTATGATTTAACAGTGACCAAAATGGACTTAGATTCAGTATCTTTACAAAAGCAGCAAAAATCCAGTATATTAGAGCTCAACTCCAACAGATAGACTCAAAAAAAGAGGAAGCTTGTTAAAAAGTTAAGATAGTCAGCTAAGGGAATTAAAACCTTTTAGGCAGTACAGAGACTACTGAAGGGCACAAAACTCAAAGCACAGCACCAGTGAATATCACCTGTTAACAAAGTCTTGGAAAAGGATAAAAGGAAAGCAGTATGATGACACAGCAAAGAAAAAGGCGTCATTCAACAAACTGAAACTGTACCCAAGCCAAACAAAAATACTGAAGTATCATAAATTCTTTTTAGAAAACACAAAATAAAATGAGTCAGAAGAAAAAAAAATAATTTGAGAAGCAACCAATTAAAAGATTCAAACAAATAGTAATTTCTTCTTCCAATATACCAGGACCAAAAGACCTGCCCAGGCAGTCTGTAGGGCCAACTCATGATACCAGTAGACAAACAGCTCTCAAAGAAGACAAGACCATTGCCAGGTACTCAATTCTTTGTACTCATCTTTGCTGTAGAAGAAACTAGGAAGAGTCTTGTATGCCCTTTGGTAGTCCAAGACTGAATTAATCACAAAATAGATAATATAAATAGGCAAAGTGAATACTACCAACTGGCCAGGGCATCCACTTCTCTTAAAGGAGTCCAGTGCCAAAATATCTGAATTACCAACGGCAACATTTAACCTTTCACCTAAGGCTTTCTTGGGAACTGTAAAACGGTAGAAAATTAAAGGATCACAGAGGAGCCTGGATCACTAACAGCCTGAAAACTTCACACCTGCACTAAGTAAGTTTGTAGAACGTATAATAAGAAAACAAACCCGCAATACTAAATTCAGTGTGATTTGTTTCAGATTTGGCTCCCTTCATACTGGTTGGATAGTCAGCCTGGACACTGCTGCTGTTTTAGGCAATTTCATCAGCATTTGTGGCTGCTATCCATATGGCAGCCAAGAGCTGGAAAACATGACACAGTTGGATGAACCACTCAAACCCAGTGATCTTGATACAGCTGTGACATGGGTTTTTGGGAGCCAGTCCCTCCACTTCAGAGTTCAGCAGGAACCAAGCACAGAGGCTTGGTGAGCAGCAACAGGATGCAATGCTGGGGTTAACAGACTTTTCATCTCAATTTGTATGGCCACTCTCATGTTCTTATGCTTTTGTGGCATATTGCACTTGATGTTTGCAAAGGCCCAAGCCTATATTTTGGTGTTTCTTTAATTCATGAGAGCAAAACAGCTGCTTCTTCAAACTAATACTGGATATAAGCATTTCTGCAGGTAGCTGTTGAAGTTTAAGGTACTAAACTTTGATAGATGCTCCCAGTGATCCCACACCACCCATCCATGGGAGGATAAGAGGAAAACCAGGGAAAGAGACTTCAAGGTTGAAAAACAGTTGAAGCAGTTAAACAAAAAAAACCCACAATAATTCTAACAGGAGGAATGAGAATGCCAAACTGTACATATACATCCACAAATATGCTTAAAAATATGGGACCCACACTTTCCAGATGACAACAAGGTGCCAAGCACGCAAAGGAAGTCCCAGACTGGACTTTGCAGTACACAGGAGCAGTTGAGTCCAGAGCCCCAATGACAATTCAAAAGAAAATGAAAAACTGTGCCTCTCACACACGGAGTCATGGGCAGGGGGATACAACCTGTTCTGCTAAATGATGCTCCTCTACAGTGTGGAAGCAGGACGTACAACACCACCAGTGACACCACCAGCAATAACAAAGAGCTGACAACAACCCTCCCAGCACTGCAGACACTAAAAGCCTCAAGGCTTTTCCTAGAGGCCCTTATATACTGAGCACATGGGAAGGAACACTGTGATTGATCCTTTTGGGTCACCTGACCCATCCTCCCCTCCCCATAGGCACAGCTGCTCCCTGTCCTTTGTCATTGCCGCTAGTGCCAGGAGCCCCAGAGAATTTTTATCCTGGTACTCTCAAACCAGGACAGCAGCACGTCAGTTGTCTAAAAGGCTCAGGGGAAACTAAAGTTTTAGGAAGCACTTAGTGCTAGTCTAATTCTGCCTGTTTTAAAACCAGGCAGGTTTTACTGCAGCTTTGTAGTTCTCAGCTGGGTAGTAGACAGTTTATATGTGTGAAGAGCTTCAGCAGTACTGTAGGGCAGCTCTGCTTGACCGTATAGATGTAGATAAATGACCTCTCCACTCACCCCTGGTAAGCAGCACAGCTCTGAAGTAGTATGCTGTTTGGGCATGTTTGATATCCAGGCCTGGCCAGATTGTTTCTGGAGATATTGATTTATCAAATCACAAGACATGGGGTCACCACCCAAAAGTACAAACACAAAGTTCTTTTGTTCGGCCGTTGAAAAGACTTAACATCTCCTTGTGGTTGTCCTCTGTCAAGCTGTGTCTCCTCCAGCCTCCCGGCTGTTTCTCACCCTGGCAGTACAGATCTTTCACAGCACGAGAAGCTGAGCTACAACAAGGAAGGCAGTGATACCAGTCATGGAGTAGCCAAGAAAGTAATAAAGACTGCTGTTGTGCAGCATTGCCCACATAGCAGCAAACACTGATGTCTGAGAGAAAAATGAATCCTTGCAGTCCTATTTGTTCCCCCCCTCTTAGAGGCCAATGTGCTGACTTGTGGAAATGTATTGCTCAATGCTGAGAAGCAGAAATCTCTAGAGCACTGGTCTCTGCACTTTTACTTTTCCCCTTAAAATTCATGCCTGCCTCAGATAATAAAAAGATCGAAACCCAGAATCCCCTCCTTCTTTTGACTTTCCACATATGGGCACAGAAAATATTTGGAGCTTCTGATAGTGACCCCATATCTCTTGATTTGATAAATCAATGTGATCAGAAACAGTATGTCCAGGCTTGCAGATCAGGTATACCAAAACAGACAACTACATCAGAGACTTACTAGTTATTTCACACAGAAAGGGTTCCTTTAATTCTCTAAGTTGTTCAGCTGCATGGGTTTTGCAGCCTAAGATTGAAATGAATTATAAAGGAACACAGTCAGAAACTGCTATTGCCAGTGAATTTTGCATGGCAAGTGCTAACGTATCATAAAGAAGGGCAGCAGCACCAGTTCCTGAGACTGATGAGCTGAGATCACTCTGATCTGAATGTAGCGCGAGGACGTAGCTCGTTCATTTGCATTTCAGGACTAACACACTCCATCCTCCTCCAGAGCGCAGGGACTGCACAGAACACTAGCACACTGTCAGCATTGGGGTGCTAGGTGCATCTACCTTGGAGAAAAATCCTTGGAAGAACCACTTTACATGACATTTCTGCAATTTCCTCCAGAATGAAAATCACTTAGTTGTTTTTGTTATGAAAGAAGAATGGGCTTTTTTGTATGGGTCAGCACATGGAAGTGTTGCCTTTTCTTTTTCCCCTGCTTACTGATAGGTTTAATAAACACAAAAACCCCAATTCTATCTCTTCCTTGCCAATCTCCGCCTAGGCAGAGATGTAACAAACACGTGCACTGACACATATGTAAGGTATAAAAAGTGGAAACTAAATTGTGATCTTACTTTTGCCATAGTAAATCTAAACCAATTCTGTTGGCATGCAGCTGTCATCTGTTGCAAGAAATGGTAGTGCAAGACGTAGAGGAGGTCTGCAATTGGTAGATTCTTCTGCTTCCTAAAACTGGTGATCTATTGGGCTGCAACATCCTACAGGATATTTCTGTCTTTCATGAACTGCTTCTGCTAAACAAATTTATTCCAAATCTATTCTAAACCACCGTGACTCCACTGATTCCAACAGATCAAAGGCTGTTTCAGCTAAAGATTTGCCATTAGAACCACAGAGCTGCACCACAAAGTAAAAGACTCCAAGCTTCCACACGTAGATGTGCATTAGGAATCATGTGCAGTTTGAAATTTGGGAGAACTGGAGTCTTAGTGGTGAATAATGTATGGTTTGGGAAATAGATCTGGATTTCAAACACCAAGCAGTCTTTAGGTACAATCAGGCAACATGATGGTGTGTCAAGAACATCTGGATGTGATGGTTGGATACTCTCTGCCTATCTTCAAGCAGACATGGACATGTCACATAATTCTTTTTTTGCAGCAGTATAACAGGGAAAATAACATTCTCTTTTTATAGCAGGATCAGATTGGTAGCTGAAAAGCTTATGACATTGTTTTTTAAAGCTGTGTAGTAATCTATGGCAAAGTCAGACAATAAATATATTTTCCTTCCCTACCCTTCCTTCCTCACATGTGCCAGTCCTTTGTGCAGTCACTCACTTTCAATCCAGGCTCCTTAACAATCAATATTTAACCCTGAATCCACTCAATTATTCATTTAAACAACAGCCACACATTAGTGTCAATAAAAAGCCCCAGAAAAGATGGAGAAGGAAAGAAAGCTGTTTGAAACCCTCATAAATTATGAAGAAGAAAAAAATGTAACGGAAAAAGGTGGGTCACCAACAAAGATGATCTTGCAGATTAAGAACACAAGTGACAGACATTTTCAGTTGTATAATTCCATTGTCTGCAGACTATGCACTGAGACCAGTTAGAGAAATTCTACAGTCCAGCTGAAGGCTAATGGATTTGCACAGGGGCAGCCTAATTCAGAGAATGGTGAATACAAGGGGGTCTCCAGCTTGACTTCCAGATTTCAGTCTGAATTTGGACTTGTTATTGAACAGAAGTGAATAAATTAATCTTTCACTTGCAAGACAAATAAATTCACTGAGGAGTCTGTGAAATACCATCCCACATGTTTCTATTTTGCAATCCACTTTCTCCAGCCCTTCAGAGTGCTAATAATGTAAATATTATCCACAACACAGCAAACAGCGCTTATGGGAGTCTCATGAAGTTACGGCTCTCCCCAGTAAAGCAGTCATACAAAGAAAAATCATGCTTACATCATTATACATACACATCTTACTAGATAACCATCTTTAAAATGCTCTGAGCAGTAGCACTTACAGTATAAGACCCCTTGGAACACAACAGGGATCTCAGCTTATAGGTATTCCAGGGCCTTTCACCTGCAGACAGTTACTGCTTTCCCCACACCTGGGTCCAAGTTACTGAATCCATGAGGCTTGGCTCCCTTTACAGAGTCAGAAGCGCTGCCTGTTTCTCTGAAGGGTGTTTCCATCTCCACTCTCCAGATAATGACAAAGTTTATCTCTGGCAGCACCGGTGCAGTTTGTGTCCATGAGAGAGAGAGGCTAGACTCCCACATCTGGCTTTAAATTGTGTCTTCCAGCTTCTAACGGGCTCTGACATTTGTGTACAGAAGAAACACCTCCCTCCTTTCATCACTCTATATCAGAACATTGACAGGTGACAGCTGATGGCTCACACACATCACTCTGTAGTAACAGTGCTCTGCGTGGATCAGGGTCCAACTCCACAGCTATTTTGGTGTTATTGCTGTAATTTGGTATAAGCCCTTTGTTTTTTGTATAATGAAGATTGGTGATACAACACTTATATCCACATTTCACGGTAGACTGGATGAACTTACACCCGCCAACCTGTTTCCACTCTTCAGCATTACCATGTCAGGTGTGTAGCGGGAATTAATTTGATAAGTGTGAGCATTTGTTTAGTCTTAAGGTCCCCTGTTAAGGCTGTCTCAAGCAACTGAGAAAATAGTCTAGAGTTATAATATATATGTTTTCCTACCAATGAAAATATATTTACAGTGTTTAACTAAGGAAGACATTATTTTCGTGGGACACCAAGACAGGTTCTTTCAATTATTTTAATGATTTTACCACAGACAGAAAGACTGAATGTTATTTGAAATCAGTATAAAATGTCTTTGTTTTCTCCTTGTTGTTTTGTTTTGTGATTTGGTTGGTCATGGATTTTTCATTTTAAAGGGTTTTTTTGTACCTTGTAAACACTTTTTTTTTTTTCCCTGAAAATATTTCTATACTGCCTCTCCTGGAGCCTGTGAGCAGAAACCAGATTTACCACCAAGAGCTCTCTCTTAAAACAAACTTGGAGTATATTGTTTCAGTCATGATTCACTGGAAGAATTCACACCTTCAGCAGTAGTACTGGAAACTAAAATCCAAATACTACCTGACTGTGCAAGGTTTGCTACTACCATAACGTGTAACCTCTCTAGCTTTGATTTTAGCCTCAGTATATTTTTTTTCAGATGCACTAGAGGATGTCTGAACCCACAAAACATAGATGCCATTCAGTGGTGTTTGCAAACACGCTTGAGCAATGGTGAATTAAGGCAGATTTTGTCTCATACTTTAAAAAGTTAAGATACGGTCTTTGATCCCTTTTTGTGAGACCATCACCTTTATCTGACTGCACTGAAATTGCTCTGCTTTCTGTGCCCTTACATTGCTCTGCTTTCTGACTCTCCTGCCCAAATGACCAATCTTCCATGTTTATCGGCCATAGACAACTGTGTAAAAGCTGCTCTCTCAGTGTCTCAGTCACTGCTCCGTAGCATCAGCATTCACACCCCATCACATATGCCAGCTGGTGCCTGCAAGTCTCTTGAAAGCTCAGGTCCCCACTAGGATTTAGTCTCAGACGCACAAAGGTAGTTCAGTAAATAATTCCATCAAAACCAATGAGTGTTAGATGTCTAATTCATATCTGGACAATTCCATGCCTTGTAAGACCTGGGTCTTGGCCCACACAACAGTGTCATTTGGACTTAAGAACACATCCCTTTATTAATTTTTTTTAATGTGACCAAAATTAAGGTTGTTTTATGATGGTGGTTAAATATTATTTGTCCCTTTACAAATCACTAGTCCAAGCAAATGTGGTAAGAAGTTGATCTTTTCTAAAGGTTATAAGTTCCCGTGGGCAGAATAATTAAATTTTGCAAAATACTTATCATAATTATGTTTTGTTCAGAGATTAGTTGTGCTATCCTCCTGGGATCAATTATGACTCGTCCGAAAGCCAGAAGCAAAAAAGTTTTTTTAGTAAATCCTGTTGGAATGAGTACCAGCTGCCCCACACAAGAAAGGAGCTCTTTTCCCACATTTTAACATGCTAGTGAAGTTATTAGAACATTGTTCTTGGTCATTCATCAGCATTTGCACAAAGCACTTGAAGGTCAGTGCAGCTGGCAATTAGAAAACGAGATATGCAAAGGAGCTCTTGAGGAGCAACAGTTCAGGTGCAGGAGTTGGCTTAATAAGAACATGTGGTTTGTAAGAAAATTAATATTGCTCTGCTTTTCTGATGAAAAGTAGCAGCAGGTTAGAAGGTTAGAATGGAGAAGCAAAAAATAATCAAAGGGCCCGATTCTGATTATCTCACAATTTCCTACCTTCAGCAACTCCTGTGAAAGCAGCTTTATCATGTTCTGCTCTGCTCATGCTAAAAAATGAGTCAGTATAAGCAGGTCATTTTGAGGTGCTGATTCTCAAGCTACATTTTTATGGACAGCATAACCCCTTCTTGATTTACAAAAACTCCCTTAAAATCACATGTAAATGGTACCTAATTCTTTAGCACCTGAATTTGAGCTCTCTGTGATGCTCTATGGATGTGAAAATTACGAACAGTTTGAACACTGAGCACACCAACTTTTGTTCTTGTTTAGAGATGGTAGAAATTACTAACATCTTATCCTAGCCTGCTACTCAGAAGCAGTGCATTAAAATACTCACAAGACAATGGTCTCCGAACTTTTTCTGTCCCCTGACACAGGACTGACACAGGACAGCGCGTCCAAGAATATTTCACAACTGAATTCATGTCACACAGTGACACTCCATGCTTTGCCTTAAGGCTTTTACTTTCAGAAAAACTTTGTAGGTTTCTATGCTTTTGATATATTCTGCATTTAAAAGACGATCCTGAAGATGACTAGAGAGAAAAAGGAAAGAGCAAGTGGTTCTCCAGCTTCTTAAAGTGGCTCTGCCTTGCTTGTCCACGCTGGTAGATCCATTTCAGTGGGGACAAGGATCCATTTAGAAATTTTACAGATTTAGAAATTTACACAGATGGACACACAATATAGGTAAATTCACTCTTTGCCACAATTCACAGATCTGTTAGAAGGCAATTCATGAGTATGGACTGTGGCTCATGTGGGTAATTCCTATGACTCAGTGGGATGCTGGCTGAAAGCCACCAAGGTGTGTCTGTGTAGGCTACTCTCTCCTTCAAGCTGCTGCAAGACAAGCACAACTGGAGCTAAATACCATTACACTAGACTCCAAAACCTCTTTTATTTGTGATGCACTACAAAGGAGTATAGTGCTACAGTAGTTAGCAGACTGATAGCACCACAGTGGCACATGCCATATTTAGGTCAAAAAAGAGCTGCCTTTACATACTCTGGGTGACGGACTCAGTCCTCACCCAATTTACTTCACCTAGATGGTTTGGAAAAAAGATCAAGGGCAAGAGAGCAGAGGAACGACTTCCCCTTCCAGTTGTGTCTTTCCACAATAATGTAATTTGCAACCAGAAGCAGCATTACACAAGGTAATTTCACAGAAAGGTAAAGAACTTCACATCCTGTATGATTCTGCATTCGTTGTCTGTCATTCATTCTCCATAACTGGTTTAGTGAACTTTATAATTAGTTAAATTTACGAGAGAACGATATTTTAGGGAGAAGGGTATTTTTCATAGGGAATAGTCCACATTTGACTAGAGAAAGCAAATTCAATTCTCAGGAATTATTTCTTCCTATTACAAAATCTACTTTTGCTTTTTATTCATTGTGACAGGTCTCCCTTCTGTATCAATTTCTGCTGCAAAGAAAAATATTTTGGTGGGCAATTTCTTTTTTTGATACACAAGAATAGGATTTATCTATCAGCTCGTACTGTGAATATCATCAGCCAATCAGTAATGAAAGGTAAATCAATTGCATGAACCAAACAGATCAATAAAAGATGGATTAATCAAGTTTGCTCAAGACACTTTACAGAATATGATTTGCCTAACAAGGAGTAAACACAATTACATCAATAATTTCTTAGAATTAGAAAGGTCTGCTATAAGAAACAGTTGAAGGTCATTATAAACATCAGATTTCCAATTTTACAAAGATTAAAGCATTGCAAAGTGTGATCTCTCCTGTGAAAATCTATTTCTTCAATAACTGAAGAGTATTGTAAGCTAGAAGGAGGAAAAAAATATTTCCATTATCAAAAATTCAAGACAGCTTGAGAGACAGTGTTTAGAATACATACGATGCATTAATATTACCAACAGGAGAGAAGCATCATTTAGTCTCTACTGAAAATAAGTCTGTTATCATGGTAATTCCTACCTCTATAGAGCACAGGCCACCATGTTACAAATATTGTCACCTGCCTGCAAATGGCCCTGCCCACACTGGGAAATCTTTATGTCAGAGAGTTTCTCCATGGAAAAAGACTTCTGCTCACAATATCAGCAACAGAATCAAGGTCTGTGTGGAGACGGATGCTATTATCACACCATGTGTCTGCTGCAGACATGTCTCTGAAGGACATCAATGAGTCTCAAACTCCTCAACACTACACAGCTACAGCAGCTGATTGACAGAGCATCTGTATGAATTTATTCAGTCTAATTTTTCAAGCAAAGCTACATACCCAACTGAGACCTCCTTCCTCCAGAGCAGTGTCTGGTTATTTTGCTTCACATAGATTGCACAAGCACTTGGTCAATCCACAAAACTCCCTGCACTGCATCTGCACATGATTGCATATAGGCAGGGCTGCATACAGGCACATCCCCCTGGATATAAAAATACAACATAAGCTCTAAAGAAGGGTAAATCAAACTAAAAAGGACATTGCCATGGCTTCCAGAAATCCTTCACCTATTTGGGACAAAGCTGGAATACAGCATCCCCGCCCTCTTCACTCTTTTCTTGACCAGTACCATGCCCTTAGAAATCTTTTTAGGCTTTCTCTGTCTAAACAAGGGCTAAGGAAATGCTGGAAAGGCCTGAAAAAGATGATGTTCAATAAAAGTAGCTGAACAACTCAAAGGATGGAAAGCTTGAGAGTGTGAATAATAACCACTTAGATACGGGACTAATGAGCAGGCTCCCCGTCATCTATGAGAGGACTAATGAAGGTCTGCACAAGTCACGTGGTTTTGTAGGGAGGAAGACAACTAGACTGGGAAAGTGTTCAAACACAACATTTAAAGATACATGGCATGAATTGAGTATATTGTGTTGCTAAGGTCTGAAGTTAGTTTGTGTGCTAGGAGCACGGAATAAGTAAGTAAGTAAGTAATAAAAATAGGCAGAACAGTTGCTCAATGAGAACCATTGGGGTGATTTTCCCATTGCTACATAATGTATAAACAAGTGGTCAAAACATACAGAAAGAGGAAGCGTATCTTTAATACTTCAAGCTTGGGGTTTTGGGAATTTGGACCAATCCATGTACCTCACAGTGGCAGCAAAACCATGTACGAGGAGGCTCTGAATGTGCTACATCTGGTGTTGCATCGAGCTGCATGACCAGGCAAAGCTATGTGAGCAGGTCTGAAGAAGAGGGGATGTAGTCACCAGCTTTTGCTGTCAGTAGATGTCCAGGATACTTTGGAAAAAGTAGTCAGTCTGTGTGGATTTCCAAGACCCTAAGCAAGGGTGCATATCATAATTATATCCCAAACTGAATGTAGAGTCTTGAGACAAAACCCGAATTTGCAACATAGAATCATAGAATATTTTGAGATGGAAGGGACCTTTAAAAGTCATCTAGTCCAATCCCCCTGCAGTGAGCAAGGGATGTCTTTAACTCGATCAGGTTGCTCAGAGCCCTGCCCAAACAGAGCTTGAATGTTTCCAGGGATGGGACTTCTACCACCTCTTCTGTTCCAGTGTTTCACCACCCTCATTGTAAAAAGTGTCTTCCTTATAGCTAGTCTAAATCTATCTTCTTTTAGTTTAAAACCACTACTCCTTGTCCTATCAACATGCATCTGATCTGGCCCTTTGAAGGAAGAAAAGCCTCCACAAGGAGCTGCAGAAAGGACCCTGCACTGGAGCTAGGGCACTTGCGGGAAACAGGAGTAGCAAGGGGCTCTCATGTGCACTGGAGCATTCCTTCCCACCAGGCTAAAAAGGACTGATGTATCTCCTGGTGTATATCAGCAACTTGGTTGAGATACGGCTGCACAAACAGGCAAACAGAAAACCTGTCAGGAGACTGCCAGGGCAAGAATGCTTACAGCTAACAGTGACAAATCCAAAGAAACACACAAAAAAAAGAAAAAGTCCATGAAAGCAGCACAAGAAGACAGGAATTTAACCAGGCACCGAAGAGCATCCCATTAGAGTGAAATTTGGTATTAACAACCACTACTTATAGGCATCATATGGCCTTAATGAACAATTTATCTTTGCCAAAATAGGTTGTTCCTACTACACACCACCATGTTTAATGTCCTTTTAATGGTCTATGTGCTTCATTTGTAACAATCCAATTAACAATCGTGCCTCAATAGCTCTAATCATAATCTACTGTTAGTATTGTTTCTGTACTGTCGGGAGTTTCACAGTTTGGTAAACTGCATTTTACACAGATGAGATTTTCAAACTCAGAGACTTGCTCAGTCTGTTAAGCTTCTGGAGGGGAACAAACTGGTAAGGACAAGAAAAATATAGCTGTGGAAGAAGTAATGCTATTGATCTGGTGCAGTAATTCCTCCTTTTAGACCCAGTTCTTAGTGGCACATAGTGTATTATGTGCACAAACCGTGTGACTCAGGGACTGCAAGAGCCTATGGGCTGATGATCAGCATTCAGAGGTATCCTGAAAGGAAGAGACAATGTGTTGATTTATTTTCCAGTATGTTGACAGAGGAGCACACACTACTGGGTCATTGCAGCTGAGCATCTTCCATCCTACAAGTCAACACGCTGCAAACAACAAAAAACAGGGAAAAATCGCTGCCCCAGACACACAGCAACCCAAGCATGCAGACCTCTGAATGGACCAACAGGACTGGGTGTTGTTTTGTGAGTCTATTTGTGTAAATGTGCACTGAGCTGTGCAGAGTGTGTCCTTTCATACCATGCCATACACTGCAACGGGGTTGTGCTCTGCTCTGGCTCAGGGACAATTACAGGTAGACCTGGAGAGCGAAGACGATTTGCTGTGGTTAATGTTTCCTCATTGCAATACATATCCTGCCAATGTTAACATCATATAAGTGGTGAAAGCACGGTTTGTAATGTGACGTTTGTAGTTTTGTCTTTTTTAAGTGCACTACTCCATGCCACTTGACTTAACACAGTCCTCCATGAACAGTGCATGGTAATGCCTAAACATACAAATAGAATTTCAGTATCGTAGATAGGTCAACACATAGGTGATAGGGAAAAATGTTGATTAATTTCAGAGGCAAGCAAGAAAGTTGGGCTATTTATAATCTGTCTGCTGAAATTACATCATACAAGCCAAACAAATAAACAAACCCAAACAACGAAAAACCCACAAACTCCAGAAGCTTATGAAGCCTTTAGGTAGTTGCAATCAGTTACGGGGTTCACTGATGCAAAGGACAAATTTATAACCTGATAATGATGTGGACTGACTGTCTATCCACTAATAACACCCTTTGGGGGTACTTAGATGTTCTCCAATGAATAGGAAATGAATGATTTTAGAGCATCCCTCATATCACCTCATTATCTCCTTTGAATCTAAGCCAGTTCAGGACAGCAGACTCTTTACTGTACCTTTCAATCCTTTTGTATACATAGAACATTGCTGTTTTCTTAGAAACTGTACATGCACACAGTGTATTATAGAGATACACAATGGATAATTTAACTGTTTTCAGCTTTGTTATACCCTTGGCAGTGTAACAATCGGGATTTTTGTAATGTCCAATTATAGATGCTAAAAGAACTGATCAGTTCAACATCAGTTTTCTTTTCATCCTCCTTGTTGACTGATGTTCCTTGATTTTCTGCATAAATTGGTAATGTATTTCTGTACTGTGTAGCAGTGGATAGAAGCAACCTGGAAAACAACAAACTAACTTTCTATTTATAAAGAATAAATATCTGGTTTGGGAGCAGTTTATTTTTATTTTTGCATAAACAAGGACAGAAGAAAAAACATTTAGAGAATCTTTGAGATTCAGAAACATTGAGACTTGGTTAAACTCAGAAAAAATCTGTGTATGAACAGAAACACAAAATGGAAGTAATCTCACAACTGTCCCATTGGCAGCATTCATCTATATTTAAGTGTAGTGTACAAAAAAAAAAAAAATCATTGTAGTCTCATATTTTAAATATGTAATTAAAGCAGCAAGGTCTAAACCCTCAGTAAACCTGTGCAGGTTATTTGTGTGGGCTAATGACCAGTGAATCTAATTCAACACACAGCGGAAAGGATGATAAGGCTACCCAAAATCACCACAACCTTCCTTCAGCTTCCTGATAGATGTGAGTCCTGTGGAAAGGATTTGGGTTTCTGGAAAGTATGTAAAGTTTTTCTGTGATGGCAGTGGGCATGATGATTTTCCTAAGACTAGCGGAGTTTGGTCTTAATGACAGAAATAATTTTACAGTAAAGACAGGGGAAGAATCATAGAATCACAGAACATTTTCATCTGGAAGAGATCTTCAAGAAAGGAAGATGTAGGAAGGGACTGATTAACAGCTGCGCTTAGATAAGATCAAACAATCTAATAAAATTAAATATCTTGAAAAGACCAAAATAAGACCCAGAAAACAAGATCCTATTTCTTTCAACTAATAAAGATGTTGCAGCTAATAAAATTTTGTGTGGAAACATAATCCTCTGAACTGATAAAAATGGATTTTACCCAGAATAGTTAAGAAGTTACCAAACTACACTTCTGTATTTTAACTTTCTTTAAATGCCAGTTGTATTTCAGAGATTCTGTGAAAGACCTCAGTGTAGAGGTTGAGTTTCCACCCAGTAAAATGTTGAGCATCCATATTTCAGCAGAAATCGGGTATCGGCCCAAAGAGAATAAATTATTATTATTGATATTACTGATGCTACTGAGAGGCTTTACTGCTATGCCAAGACTTGTGCCTGCACCAGCATGTCAGAAAGATATTTCCTGTGCGAAGACTTAATCATGTAATTGATTGGTTTTGTTTATACTTGGTAGTTGGACAGGTAGAAAGGGTTTTTCTGCAGGAAGCTTCACATTCCCCATCTTTATATATCTGTAATGTCAGCACGTATATCTGACCTATCTGATCAATGGAAAGAAATATGCACTTCTGGGGGCTTCATCTGACTCAAATGTCTGCTTTCAGGAGATAAGTCACACCTTAGCAGGATCTACTTGTCTCCACTGATATTAAGGCAGACTGAGGTCATTAGGTCAAATGCAAGTTTGATCAGAGAGCCTGCCTACCCCTGCTAAGTGCATCGAAATGTTAATGCCAAAAAAAATTAATGTTGGGCTGAATTGTATTTCCTTCCTCTTTATCCTCATTTCCTGTTTGTACCAGCTCCCTAGGGATGCCACGTTGTTGCTGGAGAACGTTTAATTCGTTGGTTCTCCGCAGCACAAACTTAATGTTGTTCTCAAAAATCGCTGTTCATCCACAAATTTAGTGTAAACTGTGTCACAATCCAAGCTATTCTAGCTGCATATGGGGCAAGCAGAAGATGCTACAGAGAAGAATAGACACATCCTACACCTCAGGGTGCCAAAATGACACACAGTTTGTGCCATGCAAACACATCCTGGACCTCCAGACAATGTGTCTTCCAGTCTCCCCAAGTGATCTTCTGCACCTTAGCCTCTGCACACCAAGTGGTGAAGAGGGACCCACACTGAGTCATGTACAGGAGAAGGGTGGGAAAGAGGGAAGTTGCAGGATGAAGCCACATGCTCAGTCATGTGTCTTCTGGCAAGGCCCCTGGAAGCATGGGAAGCCTCAGAAGGATGAGTTCTGGGTTTGTACAATGGCCACTCCCTTACTCTGGCAGGAGAAAGTAGAAGAGGTTTCCCCTTCTGCACTTGCATTTTTGCTACATAACACGTGATTTTTGCCTGAGTTTCCAAGTTCAGTCACTCAAAATATGATTTATAGGACAATAATGCGGTATAAAAGCATTCTCATTTCCTGCAGTACATACAGTAATTGATGTTGATGCCAGCTGACTGGAAAATGCAAGGGAGGATAGAGAAATTCAGAAAATCTCACCCCAAATCCTTCAAAGTTATTTCTACTGTCTGCAGAGGGTTTTGAATGCAAGTCTCTGTGAACCCTTTGGAGAGCACAAAGTTGTCAGCACTGTGTTATTTCTAAGATAGATTTTATTTATTTTTTTTAAGTGAGTGGCTGATTTATGATAGTTTTCCTTCATTTACAGAAAGCATAATACAGGCCAGTTGATTTCTCTACTGACAGTGACAAACTATGGAAGGTTTTAGTTGTGCCCATATTCCTATGAGTTTGATGCAAAGAATTTGATCCCAGCAAGTATGCAACCCGGAGCTCTATGCTAGATAATACTCTCTTGGTATATTCTGTCACCTTTCATATACACACATTTAATGTAGGTTAATCTCCACTACAATAAATAATTGTGGCTGAAATAGCTAGTCTACTGAGAATGTTTACTGATTTATAGTTTATACTTGTCTATACTACAGATTTAAACTGATCCATCTACTGCTGTAGCTGCACAACTGCAGTTCTATTTAGATGGACTCTTTATGGCAATCAACCACAATTTACAGGATAATATCTTTGCCTGCTTTCCAACAGGGGTAATTTCCACTGGTGGAAATGGAAGTTTTGGCTGTCACAAGAAAGATTTGTAATTGTGCAGTTATTCTAGTGGGGGAAAGTGAGAAGATCAGAGGTGTAGGAAGAACTGCATCATGTACGGTTCCTTTTAGATCTTAGTTGCTCATAAATGAATTGACATGAGAATATATGCAAATGAGCCAGAGTTGTCAAGAAAGAAATACAGTAGAAAATACCTTACTCTGATGGAAAATTTAACTAGAACAGCAGAGGGGAGGACTGAGATTGGCTGTTAAACATAACAGTACTCATCAAACCTACATCTCAGAAATTTCCTAAACTGTTGACTAAGAGAAGCTAAGGAGTACATACAGCAAAACAGCTCTTGACAAACCATTGGTTTGTCCAGTGTGGCCATTCTTATACACAGTAACGTAGTAAGTAGACCGTTAGATTCAGGTCAAGAACTTGAAGGTGACTGAGAGCCCTTTTCCTGCCATATAAAGCTGTCCTAAATCTCCAGTCTTGTCCTTATAAGAGCACTGTCCTCTGAAAACTATTTCAAATAATTAAATATTGAGACTTTGGGGCCTGTTTCGCATGGTCCAAGATTGGAAAGAGGGGGAAATTTTCCATATTATTTGCACAGCCTCAGAGTGCTGATTCATTGTAGGTGGATTTTGGATTAGATCCACTCTGCCTTCAGATAACAAGCCTTTAATGAGAGCTGTCACACTCGCTGTTGTACAGGTTTAAGGCATTCATGGGGAAACACGGTGCATGGTAAAGTGGCAAACACAAACCAGCCCACTGATGGAGCTGCTCAGGTAGGCTCATAGCTAGTTGTTCAATTAGATACGCATTAAATATTTAAAGAATAGGACAGGTATACAAGCAGAGAACCAGTGTGTGATCCCCTCACAAGCATAAGTGGCCCATGAGCCTTCTACAAGCTTCTAGGCATCTTCCAAAAAGTGCTCCATCTCATGATAAGGTATGTGGTATAAATTTTTCCGTGGAGCTTATATAACTCACTTTGG
This sequence comes from Trogon surrucura, assembly GCA_020746105.1. NCBI lineage: Eukaryota > Metazoa > Chordata > Aves > Trogoniformes > Trogonidae > Trogon > Trogon surrucura. Next base: position 52,856,404 of record CM036622.1, read on the forward strand.
ATTAAAGGGTGAGCTTAGATGTCTCACCTAGAACAAACGACTTACTTTATAAGGCTAAAGTCATTTGAGTCCCCTCTCCAATGCCGTATTTAAAACTGCCATGAAACCAGTGGCCAAAATAACTGAGAAAAATACTCAGAAAAAAACCCTCATATGTTCATTGCAATAACAGAGACTAAAAAAAAGTGGAAAATAAACCTCAAACAAGTATATGTTGATTATAAAAAAAATGCTGTAAGTGAATGTGTTTATCCAAACTAGGACAAGTTATTCAGAGCAAGAGAATGAAAACCACCCACCACAAAACTACATCTCATTTTCTCTGCTTTGGAAGGGTTACTCTTGAGAACTCACATCTTCTCTTTTCCTTTCACCCATAAAGCTCCTTGATCTTTCCATCAGTTTTACCTAAATTGCCCTTTACAGATTCTTGATTAAATTTAGGCAGGATTCCTCCACACATTGTGTTATCACCTTCAGATCCCTTTTCTGCTATGTCCAAAATAGTGTTTGCGTAGAAAATAGATGTATATACACAGGTAGATATAAAGATATTTAAAGATCACCTCTTCATACATCTTATATCCTGTTTAATTCTAGCTAGTTTGAACAGGTTCACACATTTAGATCATGATTCAGAGCCAACTAAACTCAATGAAAGCTTACACTGATTTCAATAGACATTACATCATGCTCACAGAGAGGATAATAGACCTTTCAGCAGAGGAAATGAACGTGTAATAATATGCTGGCTTAGTGTATAATCACATCTCCATCCAATAGTGAGCCCCAGTGCCTGTAGTAGTCCACTGGTTTCTCACAGTAAAAAGGGTTACTTTTTTGACTCGGATCTTACTCCTTTGGTGTTGAAGGTCATGGATTCAATTTCCACCAATTTCTAGGTCTTATTCTTTTGGTTTTGAAGGTCATGGATTTAGATTCCTCCAATAGCCACAAAGTCTGAAGGGAGTCAGCTCTATCTGTATATGGAAGCAGCTGAGGAATGATGTGAACTCCAGATTTTAGAAGCATTTGTCTAAAAGAGATAACATCTAATAGAACCATCTACCTCCTGAATTCTTGAGTAATGTATTCTTCCTCCAATCCTGAACACCAGAGACTATAAAACAGGGTTTTTACTGGCAGTACATGTAACTGGCACGTAACTCTTTAAGCGTTGCTGATAGAGGTACTTTTCGAATACTGACATTTGTGATATTAAAATATATGTAACTTCAGTTGTTGCAAAAGCTGTATCTCTGCTACTAAACTGAAAAATGACAGACAGTGTTCCCAGACTTTGAAATGCTGCCCATCCAGGTACACTGTCAGTGCTTCTAAGGGCAGTGTTTCCCAGAACCTCACAAGATTTCTAGGGACAGTTAACCATTCCGAGTAGATTATTTCGCAGGGTAAGTGAACTTGGACTGTTTGGTGCTACTCAAACATCATGCCCGCCCCATGTAAGTTTAGTTCCTTAGAATAGTTGAAGACAAAGGGTCTAAATCTATCTCACAGTATTTTCATCCAGCAACAGCCCAGAGGGAGTGTCCTGGTGTAGAAGTCAGTTGCAAGTGGTATATTGTAATTGCTGGCCCATATTTCCTCTGTCGTAAAAACTAATCTGAGGTTTTGACCAAAGGGCTAGCTGCAATGATAATAAAAAAAATATAAAAACCAGCAAACAGATAATAAATAATTATATAAGAACATCTCCACTGCTTTCAATTGACATGAATTTTTGGTCTGTAGTGTAGGCAGGATGTGAAAAGAAAAAGCAATATGCTGCTGATTCAGATGTTGATAGTGTCTTATCAGTGTTATACAACAACTGTAGGATCACAGAATCATAGAATCACGGAATGTTAGAAGTTGAAAGGCACCTCAAAAGATCATCTAGTCTAACTCCCATGCCAAAGCAGGATCACCTAGAGTAGGTCATGTCCATAGAGTGATCGTGCAGAGCTTTTCCAGGTCATACCTAGATAAAACTTTATTGACTGCAACAAAGGAGCTATCCAGAGAGAAGAAAGCAAAGGAAAAGTATACATACCCTACATCTGTGAAAATCCCCCCTTGCATTGTCTGTCACAGAAACGGAAATAACAATACCAAAGGACGTAAAATTAATTTCAGGACTCTGATAAAAACTATATGGAGAAGGCTAACTTCGGCTGATCACTTTGGCAATCTTTCAACTGCTATGATATACCACAAGCATTCTCTTACAGGTTCCTTATAAGAAAGATAAATGGGAATTTGAGGCAAGAAATGCTCTCTGATGATAGACTCTGGCACGTACAGGTTGCCAGAATCAGTAAGAACATAATCCCAATCAGTCATCTCCTTCACCTTGCCTTCTTTGAAGTTTTGCTTGTAGCAGTTTCCAGAGATATAATATGCCATTCATTCCACAGATTCCTGCATTTATGTTTTCATTTCGTAAGCAGTTGTAGAAATGGTGATGTTACCTAGATTATATAGCAATAACCTAATTTTCAAGACATCTTCTACCAAAATTGCTGAGAACCCTGATTGTCATCCCCATCTTCTAATGTTGTCTCCACTTCCCTCCATTGCCCATCACCAAAGCAGGTCTTCATGTGCACTTCTATAACAGCAGAAGAAACTTCCCCTCAAAGTACTATATCCATTTACTCTAGTGTGTAACTAACATACAGCAGGTTATAAAATGGACATAATGTTCAGCCATAGCTATTACCAAGCCAGAGCTTCTCCATTTCAGTTCTCAAGTGGGGTATCACATTAGCACTTTATAACAAGTATATGAAATATCTGAGATCCCCCAGATGGGACTCTGAGCAAAAATTCATAAATGCCCACTTTAAATTATAAATACTATGGTTAAACCTGATCCATAAAGAAAGCACATCGACTTTTAAGTCAGTAATGGCTTCAGTTCAGTCTTCCAGAGATAGCTTCTCCTCCTTTTTCTGACCTAGGAAATGCATTATATCATGCTATTACTATTGTAACTATGGCATAATATTATAGCTAATCACAGTGTTGTAACTATAAATATGCAAAAAGTCTGACACTCTAATCATGATGTTGATTTAGTTATTCCACAACCCTTGACAATAAGATCACTGACTCATAGAATGAATCTAGCTTTACACCACTTAAGTTCTCCTGATGCCATATTATACAAACTCTTCCTGCCTTGTCTCAAAAAGCCTGTGTGAGTGGGATTTCATCTTACCTGAAACATCCACAGAAAGGATATCAGCTGCCAGACTAATACCTCAATGTCTCTTTACGGTCAGTAGGAAGAATTAGATACTTCAAGAATGTGATTCATTTAAATCTTAAGACCCTATGAGTCCCACGTTTTGAATGGTGTCTATAAAGGAAGGCAAGGATAATGAGTTCAGATGTAGACATCTATGCAAGTAACTCCTGTGCCCAAGGTCTTGCTGTTTGAGCTGCTCCAAAAGAATACTGTCTTCATTCATGTTGTCAGACAAACCACGATTCAAGAGACTGAGAATGTCCAGAATCCTTAAAAAACTGTGCACTCCTCATAAGTTCTTAACTGCAATTTCCCTACTGCTGAAACTTTTAAATACTTGAAGTGATGTGGTCAATAAAGCTAATAATACATATCATTGTCCCCTAAGAAAACAATTAGCTGAATAGCAAATCCTAGTGTGTTCATTTATGAAGAGTACTATAAAAAGAGCTGACTGAAAAGAGCACTTGATTTTTGTAAGGTTTGTGATAACTATGAAACCCACATTCTTTGTAGTGATGAGGCTTTGCTGGAATCAGACAGAAATAGCTAACCAAGACAAATTTGGAAATGTAAAGGAGAAGAGTGCACAAACACTACCTGAACCAAATTAGTTTATCTCATTAGTGTAAGTACTGCAGCTTAGAGAAAAATCAGCACTTTCAGTCTCTGCTGTGCCGGTTCCAGCAAAGAGTCATTAGACTCTTCTATTAACGCTTCCAGAACTTGTGCCCACACCTGAGATGCACTGAATGCTCTTGACTCCCCCAAAGGGGGGCAAAGCTATGGATGCTCACATCACCAAGAGACTAGATTGTTGTTCAGATTAGATACTCCATAAATCTGTATCTCGTAACATCTTTTTTTCCTTCCTTCTCTGACTATAATAAGCTGGATTTGTTGATAGATATAAGTTAGTAATTCATACTTATCCTTTGAAAAAGATAAAGTGTAAAACCATTCTTGACTTTGCTGAACTCTGATTTAGTCATTAAATATTCTTGATTTATTGTTATTAGCCACCATTACCAACCAAGAAGTACTGGGAGCATTTCTTTTTTGCACTCTGAAAATTAGGTTATTTTTGTTCTTAGGACAATGAGGTAAGAAAAGTAACAGAAACAGAACTTTAAAAAAAACAATGATGGGAATCTTTTTCCAGCCACTTACTCTGTCACTGGATCCCTCTGGAATATAGTTGGAAATGACAATAACTTATGAGAGACTATTGTAATAAAAGGAAAACTAATAAACAGAAGATATGGAACTCAGTGATTACTAAATGAGGATTTTTAATTAATACTGACTAAATTATTTAGGACAAAGTATTCACTCATATAATTGCAAAGCCTTTCACAAGGCCACAGGCAGTAAATTCATTTATCTACTACATTCTAAAAGTACACTAGTATATATCCTTCTCACAGCAAACATAAGATCAAACACAGGAAAATTAACAAGATAACAAAAACAAGGTGAAGAATGAGAACTGCTTACAAAACAAAAAGAATAAATTGCTGTTTAATTATTCAGTAAAAATAGCTAAAACTGCAAAAACAATGGAACTGTTATTAAGGTTTCCATTAACAGGTAGCATGTTTTTGTTCCAGTTAGGTTTATTACTGCTAACGAGGAGCTGTCACCGTCTGAAAGCTACTCCATGCTTCAAATGACTCTTACAAGAAAAAGATCAGATGAGCCTCAGAGAAGAGTCTGAAGGACTTTAAATCAACCAAGTGAAACAGGACTTGCAAAACAGAGGGAAGAGAGAGGCAACCCAGTGGTGTCAAAAGGCCAGGATGTCAGCAGTGTTGCCTGCTCCACGGGCTCTTGAGTTGATCAGTCTGCCCTGTCTATCAGAGGCTGCTTTGATCTGATCTGGCCAAAGACTACTGCTTGGATGAAATGCCTGGAGAGGGGGTGGCTGTTTGCCCCCACAACAGCTCTGGGATGCTGAATCCCCATGTGTTGGCTAAAACATCCTCTTTGGAACATTCAGCATCTGAGCATCCTCATGACAGTACATGAATGGAGGGATGCAGGAGCCTCCTGTTCTCATCCCCAGGATGTCCAGAGACAGAGGACACTGATCAGGCACGTGCTGACAGCAGCTCTCTCTGTGAAGACACCTGAAAATTGAAGCAGTAGTTTAAAGCAGCAAGTAACACCCTGGAAGCTTACTAATATCCCTTAAATGTATTCAAGGTGCAAGATGGGGCATAGCTTGTGTAGTCTGAGAAAGGATGAAATTAATTAAAACTTGCTCAGGATGTCTCCTGCTGCTTCATCTTTCTTGAGGTGAGGATTGGTTCAGACACTACCTATAATTTAGTCCATTCCAAAAGGAAAATGATAGCAGTTCAGGAGGACTTTATTCTGAACTTGGTGGTAAGTTGTGCCAAACTGAATTTCTGTGGTTCAGGGAAAACATTCTGCTGACGCCCTAGAAAGAGAATGGGAGTACCAGACATTGGACAAACCACTCAATTCAGAACTGGGATACCCTGCTCACTGTTCCTGATCATCAGTTCTGAACTGCAGAAAATAGGTGTTGCAAATTTTTTTATCACTCTCCTCTATTCTGCTACAAGCATCAGATATGTAAAGGCATTTAAATAAGCAAGTCTGGGCTCCAAGACAAGCATACAGTATGTATGCTACACTCTAGTCTCAAGGAAACCCTTGTTTAGCTCCACTAGAGTTCCAAAGCATCAGATAAAAATTGCTTCACATTTGAGCTGATTCAGTCTGAACACTGATGAAATGCCAAACACAGTAAATTTTTTGGAATAATGCCCAAGACAAGGAACCTACCCAAAAACTGTCTGTGGTTGATTTAGTTACTATGTGAGTACAACCCAAACCTGTTGCAATTTGACTTACTTTGTTATGTGATAGGAAGTATTGTTGCTTTTTTTAGGAAAGCACCCAGAAGCATAGTATTGACCTATCCTTAATGCTCGCTTTTTTTGTTTGTTTTTTTTCCCCTTTTTAACTTGTCATTTGTAATCTGTTTTCCTTTCACAGACATTCCTCTGCAATCTTTGCAGCTCATCTGCCACCTCGTGGCCCCGTTGCAGACTTTTCCTGGAGCTGAACGTCTTCTTTAGCAAAACATCTGCATCTGCTCCACTCTTGCCATCCTGGCAGATACAGCGACCTTTATTATTATTAGCCTCATGAGCCTTTCATTACACAGGGTCAAAAATTAGAAATTCAAATACTAAACTGCTCATCCAGCAGGCCACATCTGTAAACTACGTAAGTTGGTCTGTGAGCCTTGTATATGCGTGCATATATGTAAGAGTAGAATCAGTTCCATCTACTAAATCCTATAAATGATGTTCAGAATATGTTTATCGTATAGCATAGTATATGCATGGACAGAATGATAGAAAATGAGGCTGAAAAAGACCTTGTGAACTCACCTAGGCAATCTTTACTGCAAAGCTGGACTGCATCTAACAGATCATTCCTGGCAGCTATCAGCTTTTCGAAAAACCTCAAATAACAGAGATTGCCCAGCCTCCCAATGAACTATTCAAATGCTGTCTTGCTACTAGAAGCCTGTTGTTCATATTTAAGCTAAAACATCAGGTTGTAATCCCATGACTTTCTGTCCAATGTGGACATGATGAGTTGTTTATTCCTTCCTTTCACATATACATAAAACATTAATTGATATATATTAAAGTCTTTCTATCTGATATCAACTGATTCTAATACGGATAAATCATGGATATTTACATTAGATCTGGCCCTGATTTATTCACAAATAACTTGGGATTTTTTGTGTCCAATTTAAGTGTCATTGAACAGGCTTGATTTCTGAAATGTATCTTTGCAAAAATAGGTCTCTGAATAGTGGAGAAAACTGGAAAACTAGAAACTAGGGCATCAGAAATTACTGATTGTTTCTGAAAATCTAAACACTGATATTGCGAGAATGAATCAACATTTTTATCTCACGGTGGTAGAAGTTTTAGCTAAAGAGGGTCCGTGCCATCTTGAGAACTTCCAAAATTACAGTCTGTAGCATTTCCCTCTCAAAAAAAGTCTCTGGGTTTTTTTATATATTTCAGCTCAATTTCAGAGACAAGCTGCTACTCCATCTGCTACAGCATAATGCATTTACGGAGTCGAACTGCATAGTCGACATGCTAATACCATTATGTGAGCTGCATGATTACTGCTTGAAGATAGGCTGTATTTACACATCAAAAGAATCCTAGAGAACATGCCAATTTGAGGTGTTGAGAAAGAGCAGTCACTTGTACAGCTAGTGCCATGCCTATTAAAGGTACTTATGTACATCATTGATATTAAAGATATACCTCAACCTTATCTGGTTATTTACTGAGATCCCTTTTTTTATAAAATGTCTCCTGACATACAATTTCTTTGGCTGAAAGGGTGGAAGGAGAATGAACAGCAAAACACACCAGGGATATGAAATAATTTAACACTCTTTTCAGTCTTTGCCTTGAAATGTCCCTCCCATAACCAATTCTCTCAAAGGCAGAAATTACATATATATTCTGTCTTCTCTGTTGTTGTGTAGCAATTTTTACTCTCCAGTACTTTAGTCCACACCATCTCTTACTCCCATACCAAAAGAAAGGCTATTGCAAGATTCTCAGTCATCTATAAATACAGCAGTATTGACTTTGGAGACACAGACTCCTTGCCTATAAGTTTTGCAGCCCCTTGCAACAGTTTTTAGGTGCATTTAAAATTGTTAAACCATCACTTACACTAGACCAGAAACCATTAAGCCTCATCCCATATCTGTCTTCAGCAACAGATGTGAATCACACCCAGAGCACACTCTATACTACTTTTTCTGGCTAATGAATTTTAGACTTCAAAATTGATTGTTCTGACAAGTGGATTCGTTTAGTCCTGAGCATCTCAAGTGATCAGAAAGATTTGGCTGCCATTTACTGACAGAAGATGAAAAAAGCTAAAACTCTGCCCAACACACAGTGCAACGTCCGAGGCTTCTCTTGGAAGGTCTCTTGAATTTTTGACCAGGGGGCAGTGATGGTACTTGCTGAAGGCTGTCTTTCTGCTGATGTACTCATGAACAGATCAATATGTTGGCTGATGGCAGAGAAAAGCTGTAGGGTTTGAGATAATTTTACTGATCTGCAGCTGCTGGACATGAAGAGGGTTGGAAAAATACCTGCCAGCCCTGTGGCAGGTGCCTTTCATATCTCCCAAAGAAAGTCTGAATGCAAAAATACAGCTTTATTTGTTGAAGTATCACAAATTGGCCTCAGCCGTCTCCATGGAGCTGCCAATGTTCGGGCTTGAGGCTGCTCCCAGCCCCTCCCCCAATCTACTCTGCTCATTCAGGGGTCCCCGACAACCCCCAGATCTTTTCTAGAGGGAGCTACCAGCACACATAAGCCCTGAGAGTTTGGTAGCACTGGTCCTCGTGCTTGTGATGGAGAAGATAAATCCCAGCTCCTTTCCCAGTACTGTGTATGTGCCAGGAATGGAAAGGGAAATGTGCTTGGTGATGGGTGTTAGGGGTGTCATGTCTAGACTTACACAACTCCTGGGCTTGCTTTAGATCATAACTTAAGTATGGGATACCCACAGAAATAATAAGAGATGCAACCACACCAACAAGTAGAAAATGCGAAAGATTTATTGAGCAATCAAGAATGGGAATGCCAAAACATAACTGGTATTAACGGGAAGTAAAGCGATAAAGAGAAAGGAGAGAGAAGAGAGGAAAGAGGAAAGGAAATAGAAGGAGATCACTACCCTGGGTTCCAGTGTTGTCCAGCAGCGTTTTCATATGCAGGATGGTGAAAAACACGCTACCTGTAACCTTGTGTCATGGTTTTGAGTCTGGCAGGGTTTTTGGAAGCTGAGGGAGGGCTGTGGAGGATGACTCTTGAAACTTTGAGAGCATCCCCAACCTCCAATAAAAGTTGGACCTGCCTCTGGCCAAGTTCTGTACCCATGTCTGCGGTTTTCTGTGGACAATCTTCTTTCAGCGTTAAGCACAAGTGGTGAAATAAGATAAGGACCCTGGCTGTTTGAGACATCCTCCTTCTTTACATCTCTCACAGTGGGGCTCAGCTGTGGCTGTCTCAAGGGCGGCCATGCGGAGGAAGCAGCAGATTGCAGTCACCATCACGCTTCAGTCTCTCTGCCAGCCCTGAACCCCAATGCTGCCATTTACACTGGCAATAAGCAATGCCAGAAAACTTCTCAGGCTGTGTCTGAGGCTATTGCCTACAGATACACAGTCTCTTTGTTTTCTGACCATACAGAATGTACTACATCGCAGTCCTTGCCAGCTAACACACATTTTTCATGAGCTACGAGTTAAATATTTACTATAAGTGGGGACTAAGTACAAACTGCATGTTATTGCTTTCCACTTGAAGTGTTTGTGCTGCAAAATGAAATGCTGGTGATCCGTGTTTTAAAAGTAACAGGGTGCAACAGGTCCATCTGCTTCCAGGCTAGAAATTTAATGTGTCATTGCTGTTGAGTTTCCATTTAGGAGGTGTGTTACAGCAATCAGAGTGATCCCTGAAAGCGTAGGTCACCATTGCTTTCTGAAAGTGGGAAACTACTCCACCTGTTTGATGGGCAGGACTGTTCATTGGGAACAGAATGATAGGACTTCAGGGGAAAGCTGCTGAAAGAGCTTTTGTCTAAGAAGCAATGTCCACCCTCTTACAAGGCAGACCTGTACACTGGCTCCTTCCAGATCAAGAATGAGTGTGTTGCAGAAGGCCCATAGCAGACTCTGTCCCAAACACCTTCTAAGTGGTCCAAAAATACTCTAATGAGGCATAGAAATTGTCAGAGCAGGGAACAGAGAAGATATCTTCCTTGTGGCCACTGAAGACAGATTGCAGATGAAGAGCTCAAAAGCAGTGACACTAAACAGGAGAAATAAAAGTATAAGCAAGCTGACCAACAATCATAATCTAATCAAGGATATCTTGAATGAAGAGGCAAGAAAAGATTAAATAAGGTGGGTAGAGAAGAGGATAAGTGATGGAAAATACTTATCAGGGTCCTTGAAATTGGAATAGGAAGAAGGAAAAATAGTTTACAAGCTAGACAGTAGTCCTTTAGAGTATCTGATGAGATCACAGCTGGGTCCCATGTGCTTCTGCTTCTTCAGATTTCTCACTTATGTATATAGACCATCTGCATACATTATTTTCTATTTCAGAACTAGTCCAAAAAGCTCCATTGAATAATACATTTTTTGTCTATACCAATATTTTAAAACAAAGCAGTTCTGCATTATTTGTTCCAATCTGTCTGTAGTTTAAATTATGCCACAGCAGAATGTTTCAGCATGAGTCGCATTTGAAATCTGAAATTGTTTATGCTGCTTTTTTCCCCTTTTCCGATTGAAAACAACCCAATGTACCAGTTGTAATGGATTTTTAAACACATTTATCATCAAAGAATTTTTCCAAGGAGGAAAAGTCAGTAAGTGGAACACAAATGGACCTTCCTTACAACATTTCCCTGTGGTATGGCTGTGTGCTATACAAAATACGATGCCAGAAGTTTATATCCTCTAATTACATTTTCTTTATATTTGCAATGAATCCAAATTTCAGCTTAAAAAAGAAAAGAACAAACTCTTTAAGTACCATAATTAAGCAGAACATGATTTTCTTCATGTTTTTCCCAACACAGTCTTTCCTCCCTGTCATTCACTATGTATGAAAATCCAAGTAAAACTCTTGAGACCATGGAGCATTCCTACTGAAGGACTTGTCTTTTCCCATTAAAGAGCTCAAGATAGTTATATCTCAAATAAATAGACCCAGAAGTAGCTAACACCCCCAAAACCCCAAGTTCAATTTGTTCTAATTTTCATAAAGTGTCAAACAATGGTTAATTATTTGCTTATGCAGCTAGCACCAACAGAGCCTTCTGCTGTTCTTACTGTGAGAGGCACTAGAAGACTCTGTTACATCTGTATTTGTAAATTCTCTAAATGAAAGTGTTGAAGAAATGCCATATTGTTTTTGTGGTGATGTCTTGCCTCTGGGGAAGTAAACAGGGTGTTTATTTTTCAGTTTAATTTGTCCAGGCAGAGTGAATTTTGAATGGTTTTGTGGTTCTCTTAACTGAGAGTTTGATTTGCTTTTTCTGAACATCTCCCTACACAATGAATGTGATCTATAAACTTTATTAAGAGCTCAGATTAAGAAAATACCTAGATTCCATGCCATAGATACTTCTTTTATCAGGAATTGATTTCCAAGGCTCCAAAAGACAATTGTTTAGGGATAATAAAAAGCATGTTTGAATTCCCCACTGGCTGCCTCCAGAAAGAAGTTCCTTGAATCTGCACTGTCACTAAATATCCAATCCATTAGTAAAACCAACAGAGCTATGTGGGTTTTCAGCTCTAAATTATCCTTATAAGGGCACTGTTGTGGAAATATTATTCTTCAGATACAAAAAGTCTTCATTTCAGCTTCAGAATTAGCAGCAAAATGTGAATTGCACTCCATATCCTACAAAAAGTATCAATAATTATGGAGAATATAGGTAAAAAGCAACATAGGACCTATTAGTTATAAAAAACAGAAGGGTGAGAGTGGTTTTAGCAATGCCTAAGAAGCTGTAGATTTAGGGAATTGCAGAACTGAGCGTACCAGTTGACTGAGAGACATAAGAGTAGTCAGGCTTTTTAGTTGTGTTACGTGTCTTGTAGTAACAGCTGTTTTATTAGTTGTATGGGCAAGATGGGAGAAATAATTTATCCAGAAAGTACAGACAGGTGTCGAGAGAGAAGACAGAAGAAGCATGTAGACAGAAAGAAAGACAACAAGAACAAAAGTGCGGGAGGAGAAGTAAAGATGATGGTATCCCTGAACCCTCGCCGGCGAGACCAATGTAGAAATGTGGACTGATGATCTCTGTCTCTCTTTCCCCTCCTCTCTCCCCCTCTCTCTCCTCTCTCTCTTTCTTTCCCTTTCTCGCTAAGTATTGCAAGGCCTATCATACTGCTTGCTTAATTTACACTTAGCTTCTATCTTGTAATCATTAAGTATAATCTGCCTGTTAGAAGTTGTTATATGTCCTTTTTCCTTGTGATCAATAAGTAAGATGCAGCTTGCTGTAGTTTATTGTATACATAGTGGTTTCCTGTTTATCATTAAGTCATAGTATATTGCCTGCCCTAGTGTGTCATGTAACTAAAACTGATTATCATGAGTCCAATCTATATGTTCTGAGAAATTAATAAATGTTTGTGTATGGAGCTTGAGACTTGTTTCACCGTTGTCCACTCTGCTGGGGAATTACAATTCTAAGTCACTTGTCACTCACTCCTGGGCAGGACATGACAAGAAGTAATCCTGAATTCTTGCACATTTCTGACAGGCTTCAGGGTCTTTATGGATCCAGTATTTGTACTCGGACATTGCAATGTATTACAACAAGAGGCTGAATTCAGTTCATATGGAAGACACTTCCAAGCATAATCAATAGGTTGCCCTTAGCCTTAGATCAGACTTGTTCTTGAGCCAGACTGTCAAGGCTCAGCCCTTTAAGCTTTATTAACATTCAGATTTCCATAGTTTACACACAGTGTGACAAAGCAGAGTACATCTCTCATATATCATTCCCCATTTTGCTTAATTCCAGAAGACTGGTGCAGAAATTTCTTCGATGAAGTGATGTTTTACCATGGAATCACAGAAAACAAGACTGGGAGGGACTCTTAGATGCAGAATCAGAAGGGTGTTTGGCATTCCTAACACAACCTTGTCCACTTTGGTTGGGGTTTTTTTTAAAGAAGAAAACAAAACAGTGATGATTCCTTAATGTCCCAATAAAGACTTTATTATCCTCAAAACATCTTTACTGTTCCCATAAAGACAGCAAATCTTGATCTAACAGCATCAGGAGAAGATTCATTGATGAAAGAAAAGATGATTAAAAGACACCTAACACTTGGATAAGGAACTTTGCTGGAAAGTAATAACTTTTTATGAGATATTCATTTTGATTAAAAAATAAGCATTAATTGAAATAAAATAAACCCCACAAAATGTCTCTGCAGTTGTAACAAAACAAAGAAATGGAAATGAATATACTTATAACAAGGATGCAATCAGAGAAAGCCAGTTTCCTAAAACCTTTTTTTCTATAATCACAGCTGCATGAAAATGTAGGCAAAAGCACAGTGTTTTTTCTCAGAAAACAAGTACATATTGACCAGCAATGGGCAGCCCCCATGTTCTGTAGAGTACAGGGCAGTGTACAAGTAAAAGAAAACATTGTTTAAAAATCTTTAGAGCTTAAGTTCACTACGTGGTAAGTAAATAAAAAATAATTCTTGCTTCTACCCTTTTCCACTGATATTCTGCCATATGATATTGTAACAAACCTACTTACACTTTTTAAGACACTTCACAATTCTGATCTCAGAAATTTGTGATAAAAATAAGTATGTAGTGCATACTTCTGCTAGTAAGGTAAGGCAGAAGGCAAAGTCTGCTACTTCTTTTCTCACATCATACACAAAAAGAACAGAACTGCCATCAATATTATTCATTGCTGTAGCCACATAATTAGAAACCACTGCAATTTGCAGGATTTACACCTCTAACTTGCCCTCTAGTTATTATTTTGCCATACAAGTATAAACATTATAGGTGATTATTATTACAAAACGTGTCCATATCGTTTAAAGTGCCCTGTGCTTTGTCAGTGGGGGAATAAGTCCCTTGCACAGTTATGCTTCTCTCTTAAGACGACAAAATAATGGAAGACAAAATGCAGGATAAAAGATCAATAGATGGAAAGCCTGAGGGTTGATGACAGGGAAGAAATGGGGAAGGGGAAAGGATTTTAAGCAATTTTAGAAATTGGGAAAGGAAATAAATAGAAAGAGGCAGAATAACAGATGTGTAGCACAGCGAACACAAACACAGAGAAAGGAAATATCAAAGGAGTGGAAGAAGTTCAGTATGTGAAAGAAAACGAGATCGAGCAAGAAGAAACTTTGCTTAATAAATAATTTAGAAAAAAATATGGACCTACTCCTAGCCCTCACACACCTACTAGGAAATTACCAGGAATGGATGTTTCTATCCCAATCTGTAAAACTGGTTTACCTCCTTTATTCACCCTTCCACAATGAAACTCATCCCAGCAATCTTCAATCTTGATCCCAGCCACCTACAATCCAATAATGAAACTGCCCTCTGGTGAGAAGTCACCCTCAAATCTGTGACTTTCTAATGTAAGTCCCTGCTCATCTATTGCAACTGGTTTTTCCTCCAGCTCCATCATGACATCCTGAATTTGGGGCCAGCTCCTCTGTTCTCTATGAAGAACACAACCATAGTATGGGTAAAACACTAATTTAGCATCATAAGCGGAGAGAACAGCTTCACATCAATTTACTCCAATATGGTGCTAGGGAAGCCTCACAACAGTCAACAGGCACAAAAGAGGAATGGTTTGTCAGGGGACTGAGGTTTTCCTGTGTTTTGCTCATAAGTTATTGCAGGTATTAAGTACTCTCAAACTGATGAAACAAGACAGTCAAATCCTAAGTTAAACACTTCCTTCCTATCAGTAAGATAGCTTTGTCTGGAGCCAGGCTGATGCTTTCTAAAAACACTGCTTAATGTGATTCAGGTCATGATCAGCCACATTATTAACCATTCAGTTCAGATGCACTTCCTCACCTCAGACCATGCTGTGATCATTAGAATCAAATACTCAGAAGTCATTAAAAAGACAAATCAGAATAAACCCATTCCTGTATGGGAAGAAATCACAGGAGAGCAGTAAGGTACAGCAGAGTTATCTGCCAAAGAAATGTGAAAGGACAGAAAACAGTAAGGAAAGCGGCTGAGGGAGGAAAACGTGGGAATAAGAAGATGCTGGCTTTCAGTTTTTAGTTTTGATATTTTCTTACTTTTTCAATGTTTTTCCCCCACATTCTGGTTAGCTTTACCTACCTTTTGACACGGCAAGCCAAACCCAGACCAGGGCTGCAATTCTTTCTCATAAAAGACCAATTTCCATCCGCCTCATATCTGATTCCTGTCAATGCACGAAGAGACAATAGTCCTTATAGACCTCTGCAGCCCGTTGCATTATGGGCTGAGGGAATGGATCTGTGATGGTTCAGGTCTTTCTTGTTAGATCCAAGCTGATCACAGACAACTGTCCCATCAGGCTTTCCTCCAGCGGTGATATACAGTCCCTGTCCTCTTTCTGTCATCTCCCCATCCAGATTAGTGTTTCCCTGAAGGCACTGGAACAGTATGATATATTCTAAAGTGGTAAATAATTCATAATGAACAACTCAACAACTCCTTTAGACTATGAATCAGCAAAACAAAGCTTTTTGATGATTTTTTTTTAAAATTAGCAGCTGTGTCCCAGCCAAGGCAAAGAAAGACTGAAGTGATGCCAGTGGGAAAATGGAAACTCCCAGGTCACCCATCCCAGACATGTCTGGCGTCTATCCTCAGAGTGAGATGAGTTCACAGACATGTTTCGGGACTCAAAGCTGCCTCTGGACACCCCTGCAGTGATAAAATCAATCCATTTCTACAGCACACTCTGCTCTCCTAGAAAATGTGAACATGGACCCAATAAACTGATTTTGTGCCTTGAGAATGGGCTATGGCAGTTCAGAGTCTTTTTCCTAGGGATAGTGCCCAGTACATATAGAAGGAGAGAAACAGAAATTGTTGGGGACAAACTAGTTGAAACTCTAGACTTTTGGTTTGTAAGTTGGAGAATGAATGTCCACATAAAAAACTCTGATTCTGTTTCCCATCAGCAGCTGCACTATAGTTTCTAGAATTACAAAGCTGTTGCCATTGTCAGTTTATGATCTTGAGAGACAGAGCCCTAACGAGTTGAGATAACTGACTGGGCATAACCCCATAAACTCCTAATACATGAGGGTTGTCAGTGGAATATAGAAATGAGAGGTGTTACTGTAGCCAACTTCATACATCTGTAGTATAGACACCATAAAGGTGAACTACTCTCTCTTAGATCACTTCCTAGTAGATGGAGAGAAAAAGACAAAATGTATCTGATTTCATTTAAATATCTGCTTTAGGAGGACATCCTGTACTGTATTGACACCTCTACCTTGGGCAGCGTCAGTCAGCTGGCTCATCTGCATTGCAGTGTCTACACTGAATCAAACACAACCTGCTGCTCATGGTTGAATTACATGTACACATGGTCATTGTCAGTCTGTGCTTCAAAGATGTCTTCTACCCACTTAGCAGTTTGGAAATGGTAGGAGAAACAAACGATGTGAAAAATGCACATCACTGTGGGCAGTATGTTTCTTGAAGGAGAATTAAAAATCTGTATGAATTATAGAACATAGGAATGAGCTACTATAAATTCATCTGAGGTACCATTCAAGCCTTAGTAGGTAGCAAGATTGCTTCACCACAAATTCTCATTATGCTTTAATAATTTATAACAAAAACGACATCTTGTATAATCACTTTCTTCCAAAGTGGTCTTCTGGTTTTATGGATCAATCTCATTTACACCAGGAGGGAAGGCTGGGGAAAATGAGATCAGCAAGGACGTATGGAAGGAGGCAAGACCTACTCTTTAAAACCTCCCTGCCTGCAGGGACTCAGCAGTCTCAGTGCTTACAGGAGACTACCAAAGCTGGGCCCGCTTTCTGCAGCTCCCACAAGGCACTCAGTATCGAGTGGGGCAAAGTGTTTCATAGACATATTTTATCTGGAAGAGATCTGAGATGGAGAACTTCAGCATCCAGCCAGCAGCAATGAGAAGACTCTTGAGTGCCCCATGCATTGGACTATATGTGCTCAGGGTGGAAAAACATTTTAAACTCCAGATGAAGATACAACAGCTAGCACGTGAAGACAGAGGATCAGGCAGCCTTTTACACCAGCCAAGAATCTGTCCCTAAGGTCCAAATTAAGCCCACAGTTTCCCCAAGAGGAATCAGAAAAAAAAATACGACTTTTTTTTAAGAAAATATTTTTAGTGCAAAACAGTAGCATGAGCCAGAATGTCCTGGAATAACTTTAAGGGAATATAACTCATGTGGTTTTAATTTGTATTACGTTATATTATTGTGTTCCATTAATACATTTAAGGTTTTAAATATATTCCCAAACCATGAAAAATCAACTATACATAAAGAATGTAACTAAGGAATGTAACTAAGGCTCACCAAGATGTACCGGGGTTGCTCTCATTCCTTTGGCTACCTGAAAGTCCATTCTTGGGTTCCTTGAACAGCTGGTGGGGAGACAGACATCTCAACAGAGAGGTTCAGCCCATCTTAAGGAACATGTCAGAAGAATCAGCACGAATTTCTTTTGTAGAACAAATGAGGTTTTTCTGCATGGAGTATTTTCCAACACATTAATCACACTGTGATTATATAGACAGCATGATGGGGATTCATTTTAGCCAATAATAACTATTTAGCTTGGCTAGTTGTCTAGCTTTCCACTATAATTACCAGAAAAAGAGGCACCCCTTGAGAGTAATACATGCCCCTTCCTCTGTTAAGACAGGATGAATTACCTTCTGAGGACGCTGCTCACTCCCTGTCAACCAGTAGGACCATGATTTTGGTGAGAACGTCTAAACATGAGCACACCACAAAAAAATATATTTCTGCTTTAACGTCAAGTACAGCCATAGCCGCATCCTTCCTTTTGCTAGTGGGTCTGGATCCTCCTGAATTTTGCTGGGAATACACAGTCCCTTGTCAAAGAAGAAGTGAATCAGTCAAATGCTGAAAAACTCACAAATCAAATGTACAAGCTGTTTGCCAGGTCTGAAGAGAAGCTACCCAAACATTGTTCCCTTATATCTAATTACACTCAAACACGTACACAGAGGCATGCAGTTTTCAAATTCTCATTTCTCACAGACTGATGAATATTATCCTACGTTATCCTCTCCCCTCAGAAGAAAAGGTTAAGCACTGATTTGATTGACAGACATCCCATCCAGAACACCAGAGTATTATAGAAATAGGAGCAGATAGCATTTAGCAGTATATTTTAAAGTCATGCCTAAAAATGTAGGCATAGAAGTACGCTTGAAAGACAGTAAGGTGAATCAGACATCCAGCAATTACATTGTACTTAAAATGAGTGAGAAGGTTGCTGCTGGGAGGTCATGAGAGATCACTTTTTCAAGCAGTGTTAAATGAAGCAGTTGCCTTGTGTCTTTCTTCAGAGCTGCTCTGTGAAAGACAGCATCTAGTAATTTAAAGGTGACATGAAGAATAAAGCATAGCACTTTCAAAAGAGAAGTCTGGCCACATCCATTTGCTTCAATTTGCAAAAGCATGGACAAGAAAAGATGAAAGATGACTTCACATGTAAGTCAGCGCATCTGCACGCTCCAGCTCTCGGCTGAAGGGTGAAGAAGGACCCTGAGAGTCTCATGCAGGTTCTTCACAGAGCAGTGAGGCTTGATTTCTCGCACTGAGGTTTAATTCTGCCATCCACTGACAGGCAGAGTAGCCTGGGTGCTGAAGATGTTCTAATTCCTCTGCTGGAGAGGTGATGCTGTTATTAAAATCATGATGCAGCTTACATTGTAGATACAATTCTATATGGACTGAGATATGCAGAACATGCAAGGATTGCCCTAGTGTCTCCATACTCAAAATGTATTTTTTTTCAACATTTTCTTCTGAGCTCAAAATTTTTCCCATCTTCCTTTAGTTTGACCATTCCCAGCATGCGACATGAAAACAACAGGTAGGAGCTCTCCCTTGTACACTTACGTCCTGGGTTTAGCTAAAAACCCAGTTCTGTTTAGTGATTTTTACTTTCTTAACTTAATAACTTAATGAGCTTATGATTTGAAAAACAGACTGATCATACCAATCTCCTGCAACCTTGTTGTGAAGTACCAGCTGCAGGTCCTGTGTGATGTGCTCCATTTTGGCTGGTTCCCCGATCCAGCTGTGGATTTGCTGACTATGTGTCCAATATTCACAGTCTTCCACAATTCTTGGTGTTCCTCAAATGCCTTCTTCTGCATGTAGGGCAGTTATATTCCTTCATTAAACAGAAGCACAAAAGGGATTGACACTATTTTCCTTGGAGTAATACATATACGTAACGTAGGGACGGCAGTTGTCCCAAGAGGTAAGAATCAGAGTGCTGCTGATTGCTGTGAGAAAAGAGGTGTCCGGTGTGATAGTTACAGTCCAGCACAGCTTAGCAGATTTAAATATCACTAACTTCATGCTGAATACTTGCAGAGCTTAAAGAGCGCCACAGGTGCTGTGCTGACCTCCTAGTTTGTCCTTTGTGTCTACGGTGGAAACACATGATAGCATTTGCCCTTTAATGGGTTTTCAAAAGCCTTTAGAATTCTTTAATAAAAAAAAAAATACAATCAACAGAAAATAAAGCCGCACTTTCAATTAGCGAGGACAATTACTTCTAATTGTAGAGCTCATACATATTTCAAAAGAAGAGATATCATTTTGCCTTAATAGCTAGATGTGTTGAATAGGCAATTAAAAATACATTAAATTTGGACCCTCAGATAACAAGAAGCAAATGTCTGTCCTGAGTAGATTACAGTTGTGAATGTGCCTCCTTATTCACTTTGAAACACATAAAGAGGCTTCCTGGGTGTATTTCATGATTTCTCCATTATTGTCACTGCAAAGAACATATCAGCATCTCCGTTACAAACAGCTGGGAGTTGACTAAATGTCCCCGCAGAGAGAAGTGTGCCACCACGTAGCTCAGGAAAGCTCCTTGTTGTATTGTTTTAGAAACGTTGGGTTTCTTGGGCTCCTCTCAGCCATGCAGTGGGTTCGCTCTGCTCTGGGGAATGAGCCACAGCAATTCAACAGTGATGGCAACTGTGATGCTCTGAAGTAAATCAGCTCCCTAACAGAAACAAGCCCCCTTAATCCCTCCATCACTGATGTATGCTACTAACCTGCTAGAAGGACTAGCTCACAATTGCACAAAACTGGTAGGAAAAAAAAATCATGAAATTTCTCACTCTTTTCTCTGGTCCCACTCCTGCAAACCTTGAGCACATCGGCCAGCTTTACAGAGGAACTTGCTACCCCTTGAACTGAAGCAGACAAGCCCTGGAGAGCCATGTTCTTTTCTGCTACATGCATCATCATGGGACAAATTTACATGCAAATCCATTTGTGCTGCTATTTATCTGCAAACCAAGAGTGACATATGCAAAACAACAGTCACAGCTGAACGTACTTCACAAACTAGGATTGCGTCTGTATTCCAGTTCCATCCTGGCTGTTCATTTAAATCCTGCATCTCTCCAGCACCCTTTCTCATTTGAGGAAATCGAGGCTCTCTGAGGGCACTAATAAGAAGTATAATTAGTAATTCCCATAGATTACTAAATGTTGAAGGGATGTTAAGTGTAAGACAGCCCCCAAGACCTGTCTGTCTTGGATAAAATATGGCTGCCCATCACTCCAGCTTGTCGTGCTGAGGAGTAGAAGGTACAATTCAGATCTAGTTCCCAAGAAGTGTTAAACCAGCATTCAGAACAGATGCTGGAAGATCCAGACTGCTGTCTCTGAACACTCCCCAGCATTAAACCTAGTGTGCATTGGAGAATTCTTGTAGCTGTTTTTCTGTCCCTGCAGCCCAGTGAATTTTAGTCATACCCAAAGTTAATAGGAGATGTTACTATAAAAAGGATTTTCAAAGCCAAAACAAAACAGTAATTGCCATTTTTTTGTTAGGTCTATGCTCAGGAAAACACAAAGCACGTATTTCATTTATCATGACTTATCATGCACATAAACTTATTCCATCAAAACATCTTCACTTGAACTGCTTTCATGCCTGGAGCTAAGACAACAGAGAGCTGACTAGAAGTGAGACTGATCAGATGCTTAAAGGTAAACTGTCGTGGCTTAATCCCAGCCAGCAATTAAACACCATGTAGCTGCTCACTCTCTCCTCTGTCCCACAGTGGGATGGGGGAGAGAATAGAGGGGGAAGAAACTGAAACTCATGGGTTGAGACAGTTTAATAGCACAAAAAAAGGAAGGGGAAATAATAATAATAATAATAATAATAATAATAATAATAATAATAATAATAATAAAGTATACACAAGTGGTGCACAAAACAATTGCTCATCACCTGCTGTCTGATGTCCAGTCAATCCCCAAGCAGCGATGCACCCCAGCCAACTCCCCTCAGTTTGTATATTGGCCGTGATGTCATATTATATGGAATATCCCTTTGGCTCATTTGGGTCAGCCATCCTGGCTGCATGCCCTCCTTAAGCAGTTCCAGTCTCACCTGGCAGGACAATATGAGGAGTTGAAAAGTCCTTGGCTTAGCGTGAATACTGCTTAGCAACAACTACAACATTAGTGTGTTAACACTATTATTCTCATCCTAAATCCAAAATACAGCACTGTACAAGCAACAAGGAAGAATATCAACTTTTTTCCAGACAAAATCAGGACATAAGCCTATCTAAGCACCTGGGGGTGATTTGGGGCTACTAATGAAATCAGTTGTGGAAACCTAATTCATTAGGTCTTTATTGATTTCTTGCCAGGACAATTTATAGAGTTGCAGAACTCACAACTTCCTACAAAGGTTCTTGTAGAACTAGTAGAAAAGTGAAACACAGTTAGAAAGGGTGTTCCCCTTGGCTGGCTCAGCTTCCCCAGATACCAGCCCCATGGCTGTTGAGCATTGTCAAGATGCGCAAAGGGAGGAAGGAAAATAATAAATATGAATAACAACCAATATGAATGAGCTGTGAAAATGAGAAGAGGTGATATGACTGAGAAGGCTCCCTAGGGCTCCAACACATTTGGGATCTGCATCCATGATATTTTGTGTGTAAATAGATAGATAAAGCACAGATGGAGAAATAGAATTGCAGAGCTTCAGACACAGAGCATGTCAGTAGAACTGGTTGGGGATTTTCTGTTTAAAGACTTCTGTCCTCTCAGCAGATGGAATTTCATTGGAACAGAAGGCATTTGAGGAAGTCAGATCACTGGACTTGAAACTGCACTTGAAATAGTATATTTCTTTGTGCTATCAGAGAAAGGGCAAATGGCAAACCTCTTGTTTTGCATCGTAGCTGTATCTCGTGTTCAAAAGCAGTAGCATAAATGAGGATTTTAGAACATTGAATTTACACATCTGAAAAAAAAGTCCTCCAGTATTAAGGTGATGAAAAAATATTTCTCTGAAGAAAGTTTATTTATACAATATTAAAATATTCTATGTTCAGCAAGCCAAGCAGACCCAGTGAATATTTCATACTTGTGTGTGAGATGCATACATATGATGCATTACATCAGGGAGCGCTAAGATATATTTATAATTCGAAGGATTTTAGAGACTGAAGCAGCTTAGGTGTGGTAGATGAGATACCAATAAAAGGGGAAGTAATCTTGAAGAGAGCCATGTTGTATTATTAGAAAAGCAGGGCATCAAAAGATGAACTGCGACCGCAGGTGCATACTTAGTTGTCTGCCTTTATAAATATATATTGGCTAAAAACAAGTACATGTAGAACATCTGTCTCAATACGTGTGTAAAAACCTAATCGATATGAAGGATAACAGAGCACAGATTTAGTCTGGCG
Organism: Trogon surrucura; assembly: GCA_020746105.1. Taxonomy (NCBI): domain Eukaryota; kingdom Metazoa; phylum Chordata; class Aves; order Trogoniformes; family Trogonidae; genus Trogon; species Trogon surrucura. The sequence continues at coordinate 52,879,295 of CM036622.1, forward strand.
AATGCACAGATGTTGTAATACATGGATATGTTAACAGAAGTCTAGGATAGTAATGAGTGTATGGATATTTCTATAAATACACACTCGTGGGCTGTTTCCACTGATCTTTGCTCTTATGGGCAATGCTGAAGCAGCAGCTTGCCATCACTCTTCCTGACTGGGTCACTGCTAATCAATAGCTTTATAAATCAGTGTTTTTAGACCACTGCCAGCCTGATTCTGCATGTAAACACTTCTCAGGTTCAATTAATGATCAGCCAGGTCCGCTGCTCTCCCCTTCCCTCATCCTGCTGTTGCGCTGGGTCCAGACTGCATTTATTGTAGTAGCCGTAGTTGTTGTTTTCATCCCATGGTGATGAAGGAAAGAGAAAGGCATCACAGCCTCCTTTATCAGTGGGATTTCTAGGCTTCCTGAGCTGCTCCTAACTCCACTTGCCTTGCTCCCAGTTCACTCCCATGTAATCAGCAGGGGAGTTCCCCCTTTCTGAAGGAAAACTCAGCTGGAGCAGGAGCATGTGAATACAGATAAGAAGCAATGCAGTGCAACCACAGGCATAGACAGATCAACCAAATTAACTATCTCCTTAGAAATTAATACAAGTATAGAATAAAAAAAACCACAATAATAAATGAACAAAGAACTTCTTCAAAGTGAAGGAAAGTTGCCCATGAAGTCCATCAAGGATCTGTCCCAGAGTTTGTTCAGCTCAGCATATTCATAAAAGGTGTGGAAAAGGGAATAAATTACACAAAATTATTCAGAATAATCAATTCTGTGCTGATTTCAAAGACTCACAAAAAGATCTCACAATGCTGAATGACAGGGCAATAAGATTGCAGTTGAATTTCAATACCGATGAATACAAAGTAATGCATTTGGGGGGAAAAAACATAACCACATATACAAAATCATAGGGTGCAGGAATTATGGAGAGGGAAGAAAAGGACAGAAGTCTGCATAGCTAGAAACTGTGCAGACAAGGAAAGTTGCAAATAATTATTCATGATGCCTGAGAAGTAGCTGATCGAAAACAAATTGATCAGAAAGAAGGTTTTAAAAAAAAACAATAGAAATTACTTTTTTCATACACTTCATAATTAAATTGTAGAACTTGTTGCCACAGGAAGCAATAGAGACAAAAGTAAAATCTGGTTTTTTAAAGAGCTTAAGCTCACTGCTAGTGAATATGTCATTGCATATTAATGTTGGTTCAGAAATTCTTTGAACTGCCGTTTGCCAGGAGCTGGTAGGATATACCAGATAAAGATAACTTCATACACAACCTGTTAATCCTCATCCATGTGAATCACTGATTCTGAACAGAGACAGAATTGGAGACTACAACCTTTCTTCTAGCCCAGGAAGCTGGCTTTTATATTTCTAATAACAGTATTCTTATCCACTTTTGAAAACAAAAAAAAAAAAAAAAGAAACACCACTGAGCCAAACTGCTATATATTTGTATGAAAACTAAAGGAGGTATGAAAAAATAGGATATACTACTTTTTAAATCACCAGTCACAGGAAAATGGATTATTTTCCTTGCTTTCCTACTTACTGGGATAATATCCATATCTTCATCAGCATCCCTGCCTCCCCATCACTCTGACTTCTTCAAAGCTGTTATCTTGCACGACAACATAGTCACTGTCAGTCATGAACAAGCATCCTGTTTGTCAGCAGAGATTCACAGCGTGGCTTTAACTATATCAGAAACTCAATCCAGCCCCAAAATAAACAAGCTGTTTCATGAATGGTAGAGTTAAAAAAGATTGTTTTCTTGTTTGTGTCCTACATCCTATAAGTCAGGGTTTCTGTTTTCTTTCCTATCCACCTCAGTCTGTACTTCCAGCTTTTTCCAGCAAAACTCTCTGAGTCATATATTAGATGTCTGGTGGAGGCTGGGTAGGTGGCTCTTAATCCTCAGGAGAGATGAGCTTATAAATGTCTCTTCAGAGGGTCTTACCAAGTTTCTTCTTTGGAGTTCTTTTTCTTGATTTACCACCGTTTAAAAGATATCATTAAGATCTTTAATCCTCCTTAATTTTTAAGTGAAAATGGTCAACTACATCAAGAGCTATAGGAAGTGAACCAACAGACTGAGAGTACCATTACAGAACCTTGATCCAACCAAAAGGGTCACATGAAAAGTGTCACATACCACGCTTTGGCTAGAGCAATAATGACAGAATCTCAATGTATACCAGAGGAAGTCCACCTTTTTGCTGATATCAGCAACAGAAAAAACAACTTCCAGAGTATTTTAATTTATAAGAACATATTAGGAAATAAAAGGGCTTTGCAAGATACACCCAAACTTGTAAACATTTTCACTGTTTCCTGTTTCACTATGAAGAGGGCAAACAAGATTTTCCCTTTGCAGTACCTGATGAAACAAGAAGAGACAAACACAACCATGGGATAGAAACAAATTGCAGACCCCATCCAACTACACAGATCAAATTCTTAAATCATATAAACTACAAGTCAAGCATTTCAATTCAGTTTAGTTCAGAACAAGAAGAAAAAAATAATTCTTTGGAAAAACTCTTTTTGCCTGAAAGCAAAACATCTCAAGCCAGCCATGAGCTGTAAGTTCAAACACCTTTGCTAAAAGCCTCTATTCATTTGCAGTTTATTGCATAGCATGAAGCTGCCCACTCTGTTTATAGTCTTTTTTAAATGTTTGGAACATTAAAACATATGGAGATTAATCATATGCAATATATATTCATTAGGTAAATACTGAGATGCCAAATCAAATAGATTACTTTCCATAAACATTTCTCATAAAATATGAGTGGGCATCATATTTAATAAAAATCACAAACAAGTGGAGAATGATTGCACTGCATGCAAAAGCAATATAAAATAAACACCTTCATAAGCAACAGTTTCACCACTTACCTCCAAAAGCTATTCATATATACAATCCATTTATAACACTAAACTGGATCACAGTTTTGCAATTTTGCAATTATTATTCCTTCAAGAGGGAGACAATATGCAACTTTATGGCAACTTCTCTTTTACCTAATACTGCACATAAACTATCATCACGTCACAGGGAGCAGAATAAGCAGAGTAAGCCCCATTTTCTTTCCACTTCCCTCTTCTCTCTGTTATTTATTTATTTTCATTCTTTCTCCTTTTCAGAAATGTTTTCCACGAAAACATTTCTTTCCACATTAAAATAAAATTACTATTTGGGAACAAAATGGTCTATAGATCAAGTTTCAGTACTATCTGTTAAGAGACCAGTCATTGTTATGAAAGGGCAGAAAATCAGCAGTACTGAAGAATCGATGCAGCACTATACTAGTTTAAAATAAACTACTTAACAAACAGTGCACAGTTTGTTAGAGCGACACAAACATTGAGAACAAAAAATTCTTTCTTCCAACGGTGAGTGCCAAGATGAACGTGAGAGCAGTCATTGGAGGCCATCATGCAAACACAGCACTGGAGAAGGGCCATTGCTCTGCTGTTGAGGAGACCAACACCTGTCCCAAGCTCCCTCACTATAAAACCAAAATGTGAAACAGTGTCCTGGCTCCTAGTTTACATCCCCCTGTACAAGAGAGCCCTGCCTCCCAGTGTAAAACGTGCCACAGAGGTGAGCATCTAATGCTATCCAGAGCTGTCAAGCCTCTGGAATTCGTGGAAATCATTACATGACATTTTAGTACAGATATGTTTCAAACCAATAAGATTAATTAATGGAGAAAGAGATGATAAATGCAAAGATCTACCACCTGTGGTTAAGGAATTTACTGGGTCACGTATCATGAGAGGCTGGAAGAATATGGTGGAAAGTATTATTCCATATTGCTCGGTCTTATATTGGACCTACTATTGCCCACTCTCAGAGACAGTACCAAGCAAGATGGACCTGCTCTGGCCTCTAGCAACGTTAGGTTTCTGTGCTACAGCTGCACTTTCAAACAGTCTAGCAATTCCCTCAATTCAAATCCAATAACGCTATTATTGCTTCTAAAGAAAGATATGTGATAATAGTCTGTCTCTCACTTTAGTAGAAGTGTATAAGGAAAAAAGTGGTAACAGTGGCCAACAAAAATGTAACCAGCTGTTTACACTTGGAAGTTTGCAGCTAGGACATCATCCCTCCAGAGTGCTGTTTGAAGTGTTTCTAAAGAGTAAGGTATTAATTACATTAATTGCAAATAGTAGAATCTAGGAGTTTCTTAATTGATCATTTATGGATGGACTTGATGATTTTGAAGGTCTTTTCCAGTTTAAAGGATTCTATGACTTTGAGATCTAATCTAAGCTAATACTGTGCTTCATATTCTTCATCAAGTAGAAGTAAAATCTTGAGCATAAACACGTATTTCTTCTAGGAAGAACTCTAGAAAATTAACCAGTGAAGGAGAATAAAAAGAAAACAATGAGTAGAGAAAAGTTGCAAGCTATAGGAGGCAACACACACTTAATTATCACTAATGACAAATGTCATAGAGTCAAAGGCTGTACCATTTACTGAAAACAAGCACTGATACTATTCTGAACTTGTCAGTGCTGTGTATCATTTTTACTGACACCAGGCAAGTCAGTTTGCTGAGGAAAGAGAGGGTTTTTTTCTTCCCTGACACAAGCAGTCTAACGACTGCTCTGAGGACAGAGAGCAAAGGCATGTTCTTGTCAGAGATTGCCATTAACTACTTTCAGATGTCATGATGAAGCAAGAAAGTGCATCTGTCATTGTTCAGCCCTGCTCACTCTTGGTCTCAGTGGAAATCAGCCTCTCTGAAATACTCATTTAGCTTTAAATAACCATCTGCATTAAGCATTTTAATTTAACATCTATGTTTTTAACACCAGTAGGTGTAGACTGATACATCTTACACAACTTCCTAAGGCCTTCAAGAGGCTCAGATTCTTAATAATTCACTTTTCCGATGATTAGTCCACACCGTGTGCTTTTATCTAACTTATGAAGAGAATATAACAGCCATTAGGGTTCAATTCTGTGTTTCCATTTGTGTTACTTGAGAATGGTCCAGGGTACCTGGAATTAACAGCTCTTGCTAGAACTATAAATCTAAGTAAATACTAAGTCAAGAGGATAATCAGTGCAAACATTTGTGTGCATTCCCACTAACCCAGACAGTTTCACCATTGCCAGAGACATCACAGAGCAAATTCACAGCTAACAAACCTCCAGTGGTACTATTACTACTAGTCTGTAGATTCTGAGTTTTGGACTTTAGCTTTCCAGGTTCGAGAGATTCTCTCGAAGTATAAAAATAGGATATAGGAAGTAGGAAATTAGGAGGGAGGGAAAAAAAATGGTGTATTGGAACCCTTCTGATAGCAAAAAAAAATCTTCTAGACAATTTCTCAGAGCATCCATGACGATGCACCGGCTGAACTGCACCATACTGCAGCTCGTGTTCAAAAAGGAGCTTTAAGATTTCTGATTTGCCTACCTTAGTGTATTTTATTGCTCTATCAACAACCTCTTTCTCTTTTTCCCTGTGCAGTATTATCTTCCCTTCCTAAATCTACCCACAAACATACAATATTCTGAAATTGCATCATCTATCTCACCAAAAGGATGAAATTCTACCATTTGAGCTAAAATGAGGAAAAATAGCATGGTTTCTATCTTATCAGGAGGAATTACTGCTTTAATCCATCATGCTGGCTACACTGGTAAATTATCGCCCAGAATCACTGGGACACCACTTGATTAGCTTTTAATTTCCCATCACACTGATGATGTGATAAGTGACACAGTATATTCTTAATTTCTGTATGAATCACATTAAGTCACCTGTTTGGCCCTGATGAAGTTAAATACCATAAGAGGCTAATAAGAGTGTTATTGGAAAAGATTATGATGATATCTTCCCCAATAGAAGCAAGAGCAAGCCATGCTTTGTAGGTAAAATAAAATTTTGCTTCCTCTGTCTTAAAACTTTAGGGTCACAGCACTAGATAGAATACTGCTTTGCGTGATTTTACAGCTATTTGCATTTCTAGTAGGCATTTTATACCTAGTTTTCAGGGGAGAAGTGGCTACATTGCAACAAGATGCATAAGTGATTTGTTGTTCCATAACAACGTTGTTCTTCTTCTGCCTTAGGAACCAAGTCCTGCAGGGTAATCGGTAAAATGTGAATAGTGTAAATGGACAGCCATGCAAAAGTAGAAAGAAAGAAAGGAGGGGGTGGAATATAAGCATTCTTCTAGTTGAATTAAGTGGCACTATCAGTTATTATCTTGACCTATTACACCATGATGGTGGGAAATCTGTTGAGGTAGGTAGGAGTAGGATTAAGAAAAGGAAATACTGTGTTCCCCAGACATATATATAAAAACAAAAGCAATTGATAGTATTTTTTATTTCTGCCCTGGGTACCACACTTTTTGATCATGCTGAGATTAACAACCTCACTCTCAAAATGCATGGCCAGCCTTTGCACTTCAAAATAACACTTTATGACTTCATTCCCTGGTAGGTCTTGATAAGGCTTCTGCAGAATTTTTGATGCAGAGCATTATCGTGCTGCTGTGTTATTGATTGATCCACTGCGAGATGGGCATGAGGTGCTCACATAGGCTTGAAATCCCCTGCTTGGGTTTGCAAATAGTTTCCCTAGGTAAGATTTATGTTACTGAGATGGGAAGAAGTGAAGCAGAGCTCACAGAGATATGAGAGATGCAATTCCAGCTCCTAAATAGTTTGTCTATTTTAAAACATACCTGTAAAAAATTCACATATTTTTTATATTCATTGTTCACAAACACTGTGTTACTGGGGATTTCTCAGAGACTATGGGAGAAGGCTAATCTTCTTACTTTTCATTACACAGTAGTCAGGTTTCTCAAGCTATGTACCACAACATATTTTAAGATAAATTTTAATTGGCACCTGACAGCAAGCCGTACTAATTTGACTTGATACTATTGCTGGCCAGCAGACAGCATGGAGAACCCTAGGAGCTCAGAGAATGGAGATCTGTTTGCTGAAATTACTAGCTAAGGGGAGCTGCAGTACACGATAGCACAAAACTATATCCAAGAAAGAGGCCACAACAAAGTGAAAATTGAGCCAGAAACAGATGTCCAGAGTGCAGAAGACTGACTTCACTTGCAGGAGTACTGTCCCACTGGAAGCTGAGAAGAATGGGAGGTGCGACACTATGGCTTATACAGCACCAACACTTGGCGTAGGCATTGAGCTAATAATACTGTATTTCAGTTAAATAGTTTAGGATACTTCAGTCACCGAATTGATTTCCTCCAGATTGAATTATTATATTTTTTTTGATTCCAAATTGATTTACACTCCCACTTCTCTTTATCTGAGAGCTCATGCAGTGATAATAGCCACCATGAAAGTGAGATTGCTGTCCATTACAGAAGAACATAAGCAGGACCTAAATTATTTTCCTATATTAGTCATGTATTAATTTCCACTAGTTACTAATTACCAGCAGCTAGCATCCTCCAGCTTATGCAAAGAAGAGCCAGCAGGAAGTTCCTAAATCTATATAACTTGGCATGTGAATAGAGCCCTGCTGCAACTCAGCTATGATCTAGAGCTGGTGGGAAGTACTATGGTCCACCACTTCAGCCTCTGAAAATACCAGGGCATCAAATTCTGAATATTTCTACAGATCTGAATAATACTCCACTAGAAAAAAAAAAAAAACAACAAAGAAAACCAACACCTGCTTCAGTGAACTACATTCTCCCTTATCCTTTTAGATCTGAACTTTCCTCTGTTCCAAAATGGTTCCATGTCAGTATTTAACAGTGTGTACATATATTATGCATGAATAAAATAAAAAATGCTCAACGTAAATAAAAATTATGTGTTTTTTTCCAAATTTCTTGCAGATACAGGCACACTCTTCCTGGATACTAAACCAGTGAGAAGTGCAGTGAATATGATTAGAATTTCTATAAACTAAGGCTAGTATGTTCTGCTTTCAGGGTGAAGAATTGATAAAACTGTCCCCTTAGAGAAGTGGCCTATAAGGACCCTGATGCATGGCACAAGTGCAAACTTCATAGAATAATCAACTGCATAAAACATGGGAAGCAGCTGGTTATGCAGCTATTTCTAGAGGACCACAGAGCAAATAGAAGCAAATGTCAAACTGCTATAAAAACAGAAAAAAAAAAACAAATAAAAGAAAAAAAAAAACAAAACAAAAATCAAACCATAAAAGAGCTCTTGAAATATAAACAGAATTCTTTCTTTGCAACTCAAAGCTGACCAAACCCCTAAGAAAGCACCATGTTTTTCTTTGAGCATCACAGTTCAAGGAATGCATGGATCAGAGAGAGAAGAGGAAAACAACAACAAGAGCTCTAAAAATGTGACCTATAGGAAAGACTTCAAGCCTGGGGGTCAGTTCAGTTTGGAAAGATGAGTCTGAGAAAGCAAACATCAACAACATGAAATATATATATAAAAAAAGGCAGAAAGAAACTGTTCTTCATTCCTACTATAGCTAGGAGAAATAAGTGGCTTAAGCTACATAAATGCATAAATGGTTGTTTAGTCATTGGGAAAATTCTCTTACTGTACAGATAGTTAAGAGCTGGAATGGACAGCAGAGAGTGGTGTAGGTTGTCATTAGAGGTTTCTAATACATAGTAGCTAAATTTTATCCATGGAACATAGTAGCTAAACTTCATCCTGCAAAGGACAATAATAATCATTCCTGGCATCAGCTTTAGTAAGCACATACCCATTTTGTCCAGCAGACAGCCATCGTCCTTCAGATCCAAAGCAAACAGGGCAAACCATTCTAGCCTTCTTGTGTTAGATAAAGGCTTCTAGTCTTTTTCTAAAGGTTGGCCTGAAACCATCAATTAACCTACATTTGTGAAATGCTTAGATTTGCTCTGAAAGATAAAGGTCCTTTTGGAGCATGGAGGAAAGCAGATAGGAAAAATGCAAGCGACAACAAAAAGAAAAATTAGATCAAGTTGTGTTCGTGAGTCATGCTGGAAACCCAGGGCAGTTTTCCTTGGGTTCACATAGGTACAACTAATCAGCAAAAAACCACCTCTGTTGTTGCACAGACTTATTAAAGGTGCCATTTGCATATTTAGCATCCAGCTACTCTTACCCTATCCAAATATTTGCTGGACAAGGGAAATAGTCTGCATGTGAGGTGTCTCAGTGTCACAACTCTGTCTCTGGTGGGTATCATGGTCTTTCAGCTGCATTATCCTATTGCTGATCTTAGTGAAAAGAATGTTGCAGGGTTGTAGTAGGGGACCGAATTGGAAACAAGATGACTTTTTTAACAAGAGATTCAAGCTGAATCCCAACAGGATTAGGACTTTCTAATGCACCTTTTTTCTGGGCCAGCTGGAAAAGAATGGGTCGTCCAAGTACTTTGTTTTGTGTAAGGAGGCAGATTTCTCAGTCAGCTATTCCTATATCTCAGAGTATTTCAGGGTAGATGGCTTATGCATTCTTATTTCTTCTTCTTTTCTGAGTTTCTCATAACATTCTTCATATTGACATGGTTTTCATGCCAGCCCATTTTCCAACCACTTGTACAGTACCACTCATACTTCCTTCCACCTGATGCTCTGTTCCAACCGCCAGACACTGCTCTTCACATTGGCTTGTTCTCCTTAAAGCCCTCTTTCCCTCTTAATTCCTGTGCAAAGGTCATTTTTTCAGTGCCTAGTTATCCAAGAAGAATCTAGGGTCCACAAATAACACAAAACCCATCCAGTCTTGAACTTGGCAGGGTGCTGGCATACCATAGATAGCACTAGGAGCTGCCCAGCTATAGCATCATCAGGTGACAGCAGAAGATTTGTCACTTACTGGCCACTTCAGGCTTCTCTTCACATGAGGTTCTGCTGGGGTTAGGTCATTACAGCCTGAGGTTGCTCTTTTGCACACCTGCCATGTGGACACCTCTTGGTCAGCCATCAGCATGCCCAGCACATTCACAGCAAAATGTCACCATCTGATGGGGCTGCATGTCACATGCCTATTTCTCGCTTGCTCCATGACTAACGAGCTGCACAGAAAATGTACCTGCTTTTAGTGAAATGAAGAATATAGAGCTATTATTTTACCGTATAAGAGCACACCTGCACCCATTATTACAGAGTTCACGCATTCAGTTAGGAAGAAATCAGGAACAGGCTCTAAAATACCTATCGTTATAGGCATTCACCACACATTCTGTGGACTAGCAGTCACACCTGAATTGGAAATATTTTTGTGCCTCAGAAAGAAATCATACAGGACTCCACCTAGCACTGTATATTTATAACTATCCTCACCATACACTCCTGCCTCTTTGCTAAATACTCTGGAAAGGAAATTCAGGTGTGAGCCTAGGATATCTAGTTATGGCACATATTTCCCAGAGCATCCTGTTGCAGTGAGTAAGTGCAAAGTTCACTTTATCACACTCCAGCCCCAATGATCAACTGAGTTTAGAGGTTGAATTCAGTTAGATATTATAACACGTGCAGGTGTGCAACCATGTATGTGAGTCTGCTTTAAATTCTGAGTATATTGCTTGCACTGAGAAGGGTCTAATTCAAGATTGCAGGAGTTGATCAAAACTTACTCTCTCATTGCTCCTTCTGCAGCCAGATGGCATGTAAGGGCACGAAAAAGGAACGGAAAAGCTGTTGGTCTTGAAACATAGAAACAGAAATCCCATGGAAATTAAAATACCTACTATGCTTACAAGTTACTTACATCAATACCATGGCGGCATAGGTCCTAAGTGATCAAAAGAAGACTTGAGTATGATCCTTTCATGCTGGCACTTCCTAACTTTTTGAGATACTGATTTTGTAAATTAAACAGCTTTAAATGTATATGCATGCAGGTAGAGAGTGAATTCTGTATGGCTTCTGATAACAAGAAAAAAAATATATACAGTAAGTCTTTTAAAATGCCTCGGTTCGAGTTTTATAATTTTATGTAGTTTGAAGTATTTTGCTTCAGCACTTGGCAGCCCTTCTACATCCCTGGATCAACGTATTTTCTCTTCACAGCTTTTTTCGAAGCCAAGGCACTGTCTTTTTTTCTGTTCCCACAGATAAGACTAACAGAAGCACTGAACCCTGCTTTGAACATAAGAAAGGAAGCTACTACTGGAATGTGCTCTATGAGAAAGCTGCAGCTTGTAATCCTCATTTTCTTTACTCCCAAAGGTCCCCAGGGCAGACGGGAGACATGAAGATCCCATTGGGGATTGTCTTTACAGGGCTTCAGAGATACAGACTGTGTGTTTGCATGTAAGGGTTGGGATGACCTGAAGGAAATGTGAGAAGAAGAAAGCTGGTTTTTTGCAGATGATTATTACAGTGTTCAGAAAGGCTTCTCCGAGCCTGCTACTACTCTTTCTTGTCTTACTATGGATTTTTTAAGTATCTGAAGGGTGTCTAGATCCAGGAAAATGTGCCCTGTTAATGTGCCTGTAAAAAAAAAAAAAAAAAAAAAAAAGAAAAAGGTAAAAAAAAACCCTTTTATTTACTCTTAATTCTTCTTCTGGGTAAGGTTACAAGAAAGAATCTCTTCATCATTGAGGGATGTCACTTCTGCAGCACATTGCAAAAACAAAAAAGAACATGGTTTTAGCACAATGAGACTCACACATTAGTATTTCCATTTTTGGCATTCATCCTTTTCAAGTTTTGCCACGTTATCAGCGACATTAGTGGTTGGTAATACACATGGATGCAATTAAGAAAGAGCAAAGAAAAGATTCACAAACAAGCAGATGAGCTTTGTATTTGGAGAGGGTATAAAAGCTGAATCACTTATTCATTTTTTCTGTGTAAGCTGTGAAAGGAAGGTATAGACCGATCAGCATGAAGGGGCTTAGAGCAAAGCTTGTAGCATAGATTTAAAAGTGGATTAAAGAGAGAAATTTCTTTCACTTTGTGTTCTTTCTCTTTTTATGGCATTTGTATCTGCTCTTCAGGGTGAGGAATATGTTTTCATTTGGATCTGTAGAACGATGTTGTTGACACAGAGGGCATAATTCTACAGACCACTGAAGTAATCAGAAATTACTGACAGAAACAATTTCGAGCAATTTTTTGTTTTCTCTTTTTATCTCAGCCCAAGAGACCTTGAAGGTTTTTCAGCCAAAATTTAACTAAAATCACCTAATTTCCTGATAACCTACTTTTAATCTATAAACAGCATATTTGTTCCCTCTTTTGGAGAATATCCATTTGTGTGTATTTCTGGCAGAACATTGCAAGAGCCTCACCGGGAGTTATCACATAATGAATAAATGCCAAAGCTGAGCTGAGATGTTGAGTTTACCTCAGAAGTTTTCTTTTCATGCTTTCCAGGGACATTGACACTGTTCTGATTTTACTTGGGACTCCAGAGGAGGCCTTGAACAGAATTAATTTGAGACAAGAAATTCTGCCTTTTGTGCTACCCAGGGGCCTCAGCATTTTTATTGAGGTCGCTAGGCAGTCATGAATACACACTGAATATAAATGGTTGTCCAAATGGGCTACGCAAACAAGAATAGCAGCTATATTGGCACTTAAAACTGTATTTTCCCAGCTGAAGATGAAGAGTTGTCCATTTTTTATGTGGGACTCTTGATAGAAAGAAGTTTGGAGGAGAGTAGGAAAGGATATAAGCCTGAATTCTCCTTTGCTTCCCACTTCTAACAGTTCAAGTGTATCTTCCCTGAACAGGACTGTAGGAATGAGTTCATGTAGCAACTCAAACACACAAAGAAGGTGGAATCATGGAGACATTCAGTGCATCTCAGCTGATGATAAGGTGCCAGTATGGGGTGACTGATCCAGCCATAGATGTCAATAATTCAGTTTAATAATTCAACTGGAGGATTCTCTCTCCTCTTTAGGAACAGTGGGTGCTCAGGAAGATGAATTGTTCTTTTCTGGAGCAGTAAATACCCTTTTTTCCAATCTAGTTTTTTTTTAAAATACAGTGCTGACAGAGATTAAAATCTACTCGAGGGTGTCCTTCACAGTCTCCTTTATTCAGAACTACAATTTGCACATCTGGTTATATGCCCCTAGAAAGGGGGTGAATAAACTGATAGTGAAATCTAGACATCTACTAATTTCAGAGCTGATATAGGCACTTGATTCTAACTACATGAGCAGTTCCGTTGAGTTCAAAATGCATTAGCCCAGCAAAACTCTGTCTTAGTTTAACCGTACTGAAACATTGCTCTCGATCACAGTTTGAGCAATTGCTGTGAACTGGTGGATAATTATAGGCAATTTCAACAGTACATGTAAACTGATTCAACTCTCGCAAGCAAATGTTGGGAGAAGTGTTGGCAAGAAACTTGCCAAACTTCTCAAGATTTCCTTGAAAATGTTCAGATCTGAATAACAGTGTCTTTCATGAAAACAAAAGCTGATTTTAACAGCGTTGTGTCAACAGGAACTCTCTGGTGACTATCTGGGGACCTTATGCCCCTGCCCTAACTCTTGTGATCTCCAACTGTAGTGATCCTATAAGATTTGAGTATTTTAACCCCGTCAGAATTAGGAGAACATTTGGGATCTGGACCTTCTCCCTGCAACACTGCCTGAGAATAATCTTCTGGGACATGAGGACTAACATCTGGATAAGGAGTTGCTTACCACTGGATTTGGGTTTATTATCAACAGGAAGCTAAGAGGTTTGTAGTACAGTGTGGTTTACTTTCATAGCAGCTAGGAACAGCCATGAATAAATCATGAAGATCCTTAGGAGTGCTCATATATTTGAATCACAACATATTTCCTCAGCTAATTAAGAAATATTCATCCAAATGATTTGGACTCTGGCACATATTCCGTATTGGTTATGTCAGCATTACACATATTTTCCCCCTGAACCTACACAGTATTGACAGACTAGTTTGCAGGCATATGTATTACACATTGTATGCCTAGCAGCCCCTAAATAAAACAGGAGTAATTCTCTAGAGACGTTTTCTCTATGGATTCGTGTCTCTGCTCAGTTTATTAGATCTTTTTCACCCCTAGTTCATAATACCTAATTACTCGGCTAGCCTGTGCTCAAGTATTTAAAGTTTAGCCCTTACTTATTCAATTTTATGGTTTAATATTAATAGATATGGGGTTAACTGGCTCAATATTACAAAAAGAATCACTGGTTCAATAATACAAAAAGAGTCAGGATGACATAGATCTCCTCAATATTATTAATTAGACTTTAAAGAGAGAACAAAGAGCAACAAATGCCAGCCCCAGCAGGGTACAAAGGAGAAAGTCAATATTTACAGATAAGAGTGTCTCGTACCTGAAGTGCAGACAGTTCTGAGTAGGTTCTAATACCTGCTGAATGGTTTTCCTCTGGAGTTTGATAAAAGTTCAAGACTTCAGTGGATGATATCAGGGCCAAGGAAGAGATATCAAAAGGCAATATTTTATCCAATTAAACTTGAATAGTCCTAACACTAAAATAGATACAGTATCGTTAAATGACTGTCCTAACTGAGTGGGCAGGAATGATACTGGGTTATCCTCAGACAGGCCGGAATGATACAGGATTAGTTCTCTGTTTCTCATCTGTTTCCCCTCACACTTTGCAGTGTTATGGATACAGCAGTGACAATGCTGTAGGCTTCTAAGGATACAAGAGAAACAATGTGAATAAGATGACTTTTTTTTTCTAGTAGACTAGCTGATATAGCTGCAAAAAGCATAAAAGCTTTTGATCATCTGTTACATACCTATGAGGCAAATGGGCTGCTTGCCATGGTATGAGATGGCCAGCAGCTTTGATCTTCCAGATAGTGAAAAAGTAAAATCCCAGTCCCACTAGCACTGGTGCTTTATGAAATGTTCAGAGCCTTTTTTATTTCCTTTTTTTTTTATTTATTTTGAAGTTCAGATGTGCAGTCAGGTTACTGAGGAAGGGCTGCCATGAGCTAGCTGAGCCTTGATAACCATCCCCAGGTGCTGCTGCCCACAGTAAGTCCAGTGTAATGCAAGTTATTTTCATCTCAGTGAAAGAAGCTTAAGCCTCATTATCTCACATTTACCGGGACTTAGAGATCTCCAAATACAGTTATTTCTGCTATTTCATTCTTGCCTTTTCAGATACACAGAGTAACATGTTATGCCTTGGTTATGAACTTAAGCTTAGACTGGTTTCCAACAGCCTTTTCTCTGGTTTTTAGAAGGGCATTTTTGACAATTTTACACAAGAAATTACTCTTTACAGTAACTGTAAACTGTATCACCCTTATCCCAACATAAGCCAAAGAAGCTGTTTCTCCCACTTAAGCAAACAGCAGTTTTACTGTTACTGAAATCAGGATTTCAGTTCATGCGTCTCTTTTCCTTATAAGCATGAGCTCAGTGTAACCGGTCTCTTAATAGAAATCATTCTAAAGACTCTTAAATGGTGGGACTCACACAAAGCTTATCTGAAGACCAGGATTCAAGAAGTCGAATGTCTTCTGACTCAAATTACTAGGCCAAATATTTGAAAAGCCAAAACATTCTTAACTCTCTTGTTCTCAGTCCTTATTATACAGAGTAAGAGTTCACATCTGTATAATAAAAGAAATCGTTCCCTGTTGAGGATGATCTATTTGCAGAACTCAGTAACTTTTAGACTTTTAAAACCACCCTTCTAAGCCACACAATTCCAATTACCTTTATTAGAGCTAGTGTAATTGCTTGCAGCATCTTTTTAACACCCACACTGAATGTAACATTTTGGCACTCTAACAATAGACTTTTACCTGGAGTTCGCTTTCCAAGATGTAGAAGCTTTTAGGGGAAAGGTGAAGCAAACAAAAGAATAGTTCTGAATTCATGGAAGAGCACTGAATCAAACTGAATCATTTTAAGAAGCTGAGTTCAGTGACACTCAGACTCAACTATCTGCCAAGAGGCGAACCTACGCCTCCCAAGGCATAGAGCATTGCAAACAAGATGTTATCTGTCTGTATGAAAGCTGACAGCAAACAAAAACAGTTGTTGTGTAGTGGAAAGTAGGATTCAAAGCACTTTGTCCACCTCCGAGGTCTGAGAACTAACCAGGTCACACCAAGATCAGCTATAAGTAGCAGCCAAGAGCAGAGGTGCAAAGAAAAGGAATTCACTTTCATGCAGGCAACATAAGCCATGAGAATATTCCTGCCCCCATGGACTCTCTATGGTTTTTTTATCGTGAACCTTGCCTTCATATGTGGGATTTTGTGCTAGTGTTCTCTAACCTTCCTTTCCTCTGGAAGAAAAAGAGACTTGGCACGGTACTTCCTTTCCCTGCTGTCCCACCTTTTATATGTGGAAATTGTATATGTGGAAAATGTATAAATAATGATGCAAATAATAATGTAAATGATTTCTGATGTTTTTCCCCCACCGAATCAAAACAGGCGGACCTGCGAGACATAACTGGATCTGTGGTGGTAGCTATACTTCTTGCTATTCTAAACGTTTTATTGCTTCGCTTTTCCTTATCTTTCTTTCCTATTGCTCTCTAGTGGTTGTTAGTCAATAAAGGGTTTTATTTTTGTGACATCTGACACCGTTTGTGTCTTAATTTCACCTTTGCGATCATAGAATCATAGAATCATAGAATCATATCATAGAATGTTAGGGATTGGAAGGGACCTCGAAAGATCATCAAGTCCAATCCCCCTGCCAGAGCAGGAATGCCCAGATTATGCTACACAGGAACGTGTCCAGGCAGGTCTTGAATGTCTCCAGAGAAGGAGACTCCACAACCCTTCTGGGCAGCCTGTTCCAGTGCTCCGTCACCCTCACTGAGAAGAAGTTTCTTCTCGAGTTTAAGCGGAACCTCTTATGTTCCAGTTTCAGCCCATTACCCCTTGTCCTATCATTGGTTGTCACCGAGAAGAGCCTGGCTCCATCCTCGTGACACGATCAAAATGAATCACCTTGACCCTAACCTCTACCAGGTATAAGCGGGTCAAGACAGTGAGCCTTGAGGTTAGTTGTGCCTTTAGGAGAAGAGTTCATGGGAAAGACAGTTTGATTCTGGTTTCGTTTTCATTGTGGCTCTCTCCGCATGGTGCTTGCCCTTGATGCCAACAGCGTGGGAAGGGAGCAGTGCCTCCTTCAGTTACCTGTTACGGCTGCTGCTGGTTGTGGGAAATAGTCTCTCACTTAAAATCACCATTTTCGAGCTCATGTTGAGCTCCTTGTTTGGAGTCATCCCATGCTCATGATCAACATTAGTAAACACAAGCAAAGCATTTTCATGGAAGAAAGTGTGTGAAGGTTGGATGGGATGTGACCCTCCCTCACCGTCAGGCTCTTCACATGAGGCCTGGAACATGTCATACTAGTGATGCCTATTGAAAGACATGGCCTCATGGTCTAAAGATAATGGAGCCAGGTGTACTATAGCAAAGAAAGAAAAGTCATTAGGTCTGATTTATGTCTACCTCTAGAGTACTACTAGTGACGGAAGAAGATTTAGGAAGAAGCAATGTTGTTTAGGTCTCCTCAAGACACCTAGATGAGAGACACCAGAAAATTACCACGGCTCTTCCATGATAAAGACAGACTGCTGTACAGGAAAGCAAAAGTGAATGCAAATTAACTTTGCCCCAGGGAAGGCAGGATACCAAAGGATAAAGCAGATTTGCTGAGCTCATAGGAAGGAAGGGCCATTAGCTATGAACTGTGCAGGGCCCAAAGTACTAGCAGAAGATAGAGAGTCTGTTGTAGTGACTCAGGGGAAGGTGTAATTAGAAAGACGAGTCTGCTTTAGTATTGGCCTAAGGAGTGTTTTATGGTTCTTTGTGACCATTTTCTATGCTGCCAGAATGAAAATTCCAACTCCATCACTGGTGCTTTGGTTATTCTCTCCCAAAAGAGCATACACCAACAGAAGGCTTTGGTACCCTGCTCTATTGCCAGTCCTTTCTCACATACATACACGCACTGTCTCTCCAAAGAGTCAGAGAATTTCAACCCACCCATCAAAGGAGACCTCACAACCTCCTACTAGGCAAAACCTCATGTAGTCTGAATCATCCACTGCTCTTGCTCCTGGTCCATGTGGTCTTTCTTTGCAGAGCCACACAGGAATAAAACTATAGTATCTTAGTGGGAAGAAGAAAAGGATGTATATCTGAGGATAACAGGGAAACACCAGCAAACATCATTATTCTAGAAATTATTTCATTAATTCATTAATTCTCACTTCCATGTATTTTTGTTCAGATCCCACAGAGCCAGGATATTCATCTATCATCTTTATAAGCAGCACTATAACATCACATATGGAGATGAGAATGCAGCCAACCAGTCTAACAAGAGGCACCCAAACCGTTGGGTTACACAACACAGAATTGGCAAATCTCCCCTTAAAATAAGAACTGAAATAAGGAGGCAAATTCTTCCATTAAGAGAAGCAGTACAAACGGCTAGGTTTTCATCAAGGGAGGAAGGAGTCTGTGAGAGAAAGAAGTAGAAAACATTACTTTTCTTCTTCTAAAAGTTGGTAGAAATCCTATTCCATAAATAACTTAGCAAGGTGCTGAAGAGAAGGCATGAATGCACAAAATTTAAAAGAGCACTGCATTCACAGCAGGGAAACTGAGTTGATTCACATATGTCATAAAATATAGGGGGTAACTCAGTCCCTAAATGGGCTCCCAGATAGCAGAATATCATTGATCTTAAAGGTCTTTTTCAAACATGCGCATTCTATGATTCTGTGATTAATAAGAATAGTTTTCAGTAACAAGCTATACAGTAATGTCATCTGGATTTGAAAAACTTTGTCTTTTTCCATCTGGATCAAATTATCTCTTCTTATTCTCCAAATTAAAATGGATGGAACAGATCAAAAACTTCAATGTATAGCTTAAGAGAGAATACAAATTCATTTTCTAAGGGAAAAATTTAAGTGCATGGGAAAGTTATGGTGCAAATTGGAGAAGAGAGGCTCTGAGGGGAGCAATATGAACTTTCATAAAAATGCAAAGAGACTTGAGCAGAGAAGTGTTGCCATAATAATTTCAATCACGTGGGCAGAGTAAATATACAAGAACAATGCAATAAGAAAGTGATTTACTTGAGCATAAGTGACTGTCAATAGCAGGTGAAGTGGGATTGAATTGTTACATGAACCACAACAGAATGATTACCCAGATGAAGAAAACTGCCAAAAAAGTTGCCAGGTTCAGCTGCTATGATAGCCATGGACTCAAAAATGATTGTGACCTGAAACTTTGCCAGCAAAAAAGAAGTTATAGCCTGGCATTACAAAGATGATAGATAGATAGATAGATAGATAGATAGATAGATAGATAGATAGATAGATAGATAGATAGATAGACAGACAGACAGACAGACAGACAGACAGACAGATAACTGGATGCCAACATTCTGTTTGCAGGAGAAGAAAACAGGGTTATAATTTTCATCTCAACATTGCACCGAAATAGCCAAGTCAATTAATGACACTAAGGTATGGGAAAATAAAAGACCAGAAGAAAAATATTGCAACAGATGTCCAGAAACTTTTTGGAACAACATGAGATAGCTTGTATAGAGGGAGTAGAACCAGTGTACACATCCTTCCATGCCTCCTAGATCTAGAAAAGTGCCTCTTTGATCTAGAGAAAGCTGACTTCACAAAAAAAGAAAAGTATTAGGGAGCATTGGTTTCAGAATCACGATTTGATCTGACACTTTTGAATTCATGACAAGGAGACCCTCCCCTGTGATTTCAGGAAACCTTGCTGAGGAAGGGTTGACCATCCTTCACTTAGTCCCTGGTGAAAGACAGAAAACATTTGGCTTCAGCTCAGTCTGAGGGAGGAAGGAGGAATTTCTCTATGCATTTTACTTTTATTAAAGTTGGTAAATTTAAAACATGGAATGAGCTTTTTCCTTTTAAGCAACTCAGCAGAGGTCTACTGAAGGTTACTATTTCCCCACATATGCCGTATCCTGCATTTATCCATAAATAACTCCAGAATGCACTAACAGCTTGAAGCCCTAAGAAAAGTTGTAACAAGTTTTGAAAAGAAAGAAATAAAATTAGCTGACATAGAGGTAGATTGCTTGTAGGTATATAATATATATTTAACTCTGCTTGTAGTTTAGTCAATGATTTTGAAAGTCCCTCCCCAAACCAGGAAAAAGACTTATGACATTTGGGAACCAATGCAATTTCCATTTCACTCTGTGTTATTTCAAGGAAAACCAAATGGTTTCTCAGGGGAGGTGTAAAGCAGCAGAATTAAAATTGTATAGACCAGCTCATTCAGGGCAATGAAGATAGATCTATACAGAGTCAGTTGCTCCACTCAGAAACCCTAGAGAAAATTCACTTCACTACCAGTCACACTGAAATTTCTCTAAATGCTGATCTTCTGCACGGAACAGAAGAGACCCTGATGTCAAGTACTAAGGTTGTATTATTCTAAGGGTGAAACACAAACAAAACAAAACAAAAACAACAACTCATAAACAGGTCTTACAAACAAAATGGGTTTCGGACCTGGTCTGCAGACAGAAATAGATACTTGGCAAAGAGACACTACTATTCACCTCTTTCTACATGCAAGAAGAAACATGCCAAACACCGATGCTCATATCAAATGTTAACAGTAATTGGCCACTGAAGTTTCAATGACAGAGCCGTAGAGTGGGGAAAAGAGAACAAGTCCCTAATCTCTCTGTGAGATGTCTCCCAGGGACCAGCAAAAACAGAAGGTGCTGTGGTACTTCTCTGTCCCTGCAGAGTCGCACAGGTGAGGAGAATACAGATGAAAAAAAGAGCCAACAGAGCAAAACAGGCCTCACAGCACAACTCTGCATGGTGCTCCCACAACAGCACAACTTTGGGGCATCCCATTGGATGACAGTGGTGGAATCAGCCCTTTCTGGTGATGAGAACTGCTGAGCTGTTTCTTATGACCCTTGGCATGGGTGACTGAGGGTGTCCTCTTCACATACCCTTGCTCATCAGAGTTGCTGAATGACATTTGAAACAAAACAAAACCAGAAAGATCTCCAGTGGCTGAGAGGACCTGAGACAAGCTTCTTGTGCAAAGTACTATTCTGAAGAGATAAACATTCAAAGCCTAAAAGCTGCAGGAACCGTGACCTCTTAGCCTTCATGCATGAGCTGCACAGTAACTCCCACCCTTCACCTGCTCCTGCTGAACTTTAGCAACCTTTTTCTACAACTCTAAATCAAGTGCATGCCCTCCAGAGTCTCTCAGAAATCAAAAGCAAGCTGTGGAGCAAAGCCACTGTATTTTGCTGAGGCTGTACAGCAGATAGCTTGTAATCTTCCCAAGAACAGAGGCACAAAACTTTAAAGAACCTTGCAAGCATGATGTAGAAGCTTCACACACTTTGATCTTGCTGCTCTGTGTTTCCAGGTGAGCGAATGGCATGTACAGCAGGAAAGGGTGAGACATTGCCTCTAAATACATTAGGAGCAACAGCACAAACTGAGCCAGTGTTAAATCTTGTCCCCTGAAAAACTGACGTGGTTGCTTGGTCCTTGTACATGTCTTACCCTTCAGGGCAAGTCTTGACTTTCCATCAGTTTTTATATGACCCTTGGTGCCGTTTTGCAGTCTAACAAAGAGTTTAGAAATAAGAGCAGGTGAGATTCTTCACAAAGGCTGCTTTTCAGTTAGGAAGGGGAAAGATTAGGGGTAAAGCAGATTGGCAGGAGTCCTTAAAGCAATCCTCCCTGTGCCTCAGCAGTGGCTAGGTAGGGATGAGGAAACAATCTCTTCTTTTGACTGTCTAACCGACACAAGGCTGGAATAAAGCCAGTAATTGATTACAGGAATCACAGAGGGGTCAGAAGATAAAATTATTTGGGATGCCCTTTTCCATTATTTTCTAACATAAATCTCAACTCAAGGTTTGCTAACCCTGCTCTTGGGCTTCCCTGATCCATTTCTACATCTCGATACATATAATGCAGTGGGGTGGGATGGCTGTCAGCAATGTGAAAGGGAAGGTTGGTTTCTCAGTCAGTCCCTTCCTGTAGCTGGCCACAGAAATGCACTTTTTTTAATTGCCAAAGACTGGCTTTGAGTTGAATGTAGCTAATAAACAGGGAACAAATAGGTCAGCACAAGAGAAAACAAACTAAAAGTAGGACAGGCAGATTCAGTCTAGTGGATATACTTTTTTTTAAGTAGAAGATAACCTGCTGTTTTGGTTTGGCCTGGCCGGATTTCGGTGGCGGGGGGGGGGAGCTGCAGGGTGGCTTCTGTAAGAAACTGCTAGAAGCTCCCCAAGATTGATAGAGCCAATGCCAGCCGGCTACAAAGAGGGACCCGCCGCTGGCCAAGGCTGAGCCTATCAGTAAGGTGATGGCAGAGGAACGCCTCTGTGAAAAACATATTTAAGAACAAGGAAAAGAACTGCGCCATAACAGTTGGCACAGAGATGGAGGAGTGAGAACCTGTGCAGACACCAAGGTCAGTGAAGAAGGAGGGGGGGAGGACGAGCTCCAGGCACCGGAGCAGAAGGAGTCCCCCGGGTCCGTGGTGAAGACCATGGTGAAGCGGGTTATCCCCCTGCAGCCCATGGGCGAGGTGCAGATGTCCGCCGTGAGGATCACCGCGTAGATGTCCACCGAGGACTCCACGCCGTGTGGGTGGATGCCTGAAAAGGGACTGTAGCCCGTGGGAAGCCCGCATCAGAGCAAGTCGCTGCCGGAGCCTGTAGCCCGTGGAAGAGGGAATGCCCACGCTGGAGCAGGTTGGCCGGTGGGACTTTTGGGACTCTGCGGGGGACTCACGCTAGAGCAGTTTCCCCCCAAAGGACTGCACCTCAGACTCACGAGGGGTGGGCTGCCCCTCGTGAGGTGTCTCCCGTTGGGCAGTTTGTGATGAACTGCCCTTCGTGGGACGACTCACGCCGGAGAAGAGAGCGTGAAGCTTGTCTCCCGTGAGAGGGACCCCACAATGGCCCTGGGGGAGAGTGAAGAGTCCTCCCCCGGAGTGAAGAAGCGGTGGAACCAACGTCGGATGAACTGACCGCAGCCCCCATTCCCTGTCCCCCTGCGCTGCTCTGGGGGAGGAGGTGGAGAAACCGGGATTGATGTTAAGCCCGGGAAGAAGGGAGGGATGGGGGGAAGGTGTTCTGTTTAAGATCTGTTTGCTCTTTCTCACTTCTCACTACTCCTCTCTGATTAGTTCTCTTAATAAATGTACCTAATTTTCCCAAAACTGAGTCTGTTTTGCCCGGGATGGTAAATGAGGGTGATCTCCCTGTCCTTATCTCAAAACCCGGAACCCTTGGAAATATTTTCTCCCCTGTTCAGCAGCGAAGGGGGAGTGAGTGAGCGGCTGTGTGGGTACCTGGCGGCCAGCCAGGGTCAACCCACGACACCTGCTAAGCCTGAATTTTATTTAATGAAATTCATTTAACCTGAGGAAGTCTTGCATGTCTAGAAAACACCAAGGGAAGAAGATGAGAAAGCCTTAGGACAAAGACACAGTCGTGAATAGAAAAGCACATGGGCATGTGACCCCAAAAAGAAAATACATCAGGAGCTCCGCTGTCATTCAATACGGCTGGTGGATGAGGTAAGATCCTTTAAATAAAAGTCAGGAAACTTCTAGAAAGAGTGTAAATGTCCGAAAACCTTGTAAAATGTAAACCTCTGTTATTTGAACAACTTGAGGTAGCTACTTTCGCTGCTTTTAGAAGGTTATAGCCAATGTTTCCTCCTATGTCATTTAGTCCCATGTCTTCCCCTGGGAAAGAACAGTCAGGTTCAAATTGGTTGTTGTTCCTCTAGCAAATGAAATACAGGACAGATTTGCTGCATCCTTTATATTTGTAGTCATTATCCACTTAAATTAGAAGAAGTAGTACTTGAAAGGACACACTCTCAAGTACTTCTCCTACAGTTCAACTTTGTTTTCTTTTTCTCTTGTAGTTTGCAACAGCCTCTTAGGAGCTTACAAATACACACTGCTTCATTTTCCTACCAAATGTGTCTTTTTCCATTTGTCAAACACTAATTCCCTGCACCCCTTGTGTTACTAATTAAGCTTAAAATTAACATGCAAGTAAACAGCTAGAACTTCATTTGTGCATCTGCATCATCAGAGATGACAGGAAAAGAAATGTCATGTCAAGTCCCTATCCTCACCGCACGTCTCTCAGAGCATGATCACAGTAAAAGCAGTGAAGTTTCAAGCCCTGATATTCCACAAGGATAAGTATAAATAATGCTAGATCTTCAAGGCAACCTTCACTGATTCTCAGATGAAGGGAAAGAAGAAAGACATTGGATCGGAAAAGTCCACAAAAAGCTACCAAAAATTCCATCAGGCACTTGCTTATCCTGAAAATTCCCTTCCCACTGACTGATATATAAACAGAAAAGTATTTGCTACAAGCCTATGGCCACAGCAATTGACAGGCAAACACCCAGGGAAGATGCAGCTTGAAGTATTGACAGAAAAAGCACGAGGTCTTAATGGTGTCAGAAAAACAGGCTGTCATGCCTTTATGTACAGCACAGCTGATGAGATGCCATCATATAAGGAACACAGACTATTCCATGCCCATACAATAGGTTTAAGGAACTGAAAGTTCCCCTGCTCCGTATGTCATTTTTCTACATGTTGAAAGGTGAGAGCTGAGTTCATTTTAGACTAATGAAGTTTGATGCCACTTTCCACAGGTTTAAAAAAACTGAGCAAAGCTCCAAATAGGGAAATCAAGCCCAGTTTTATACCACTTTACTTAGTAGTAAATTTCTTTTGAAATACACACATATATAAAACTGCAAGTTCTAGTTTGACTGATGTGTATTGTGCATAGAGAAGTCCCATTGGCAACAAACTCGACAACCCTTTGAAAGCCACATTTTTTTGGAAAGTAGAGAAAAATCCTTTTTAATTAGTATAGGAAAGGTTCATTGAACCCCAGAGGAACTATCTGGAAGTGACAAGTTCAAGGGAGATATCTAGACTTCCTGTACTTATATGAAGGACACGTGTGGACATGCTGCTCTCCACCAAGAAGACACCTATTTTTAGTCAGGTGAGGCTCACGGAGGAGGTCCCAGGGCATGTGTCACTGCTGGTGTCTGAAATACAAAGCACTCAGAAGCCTGACCTTGAGATCTCTCTTCTCCCTTTGATAATTATTTCCTCTCACTAAATTTAAGAGGAGCAGTGGCAAGGGCTGTGATTACATGCATGAAGGAAGTACTCCAACACAATTGCAATGCTAGTGGCTCTCGACAACTTGCAAGAAGGTCTTCTGCCAGTGAGTGCTGAAAAAACACAGAGCAAACATTTTCTGTCTCAGCCAAAACAGACCACCTTTGGTTTCATTGGGAAGACACATGCAGGAGGCATTACCCACCATGGATAATGGTGAGGAAATTAAGGTCACGAGTGACATAAACCTTCTGATTAGATGTCTACTTTAACCTTAAGATATTTGGGACTAGTTCCGTTGACATTATTGTTCCTACCTTCCTCCACTGCTATATTCTAATTTCACTGGGACATATCCACAGACAGAGCACAGAGGCAGTGGCTCTCAGTAGTGGGATATATGGAAGGAATAATTTTTACTAACAATATAAAAGAGATGTGATCTAGGGTAATTGTCTTTTGTATTTCTGAATTTTCAGTCAAGCTAGTGCAGCCAGGTGGAGAGGTAGAAGCATGAAAAACCCAGTATTTTTAATGCAAATGTTTTTCCCATTTTGAATAAAACTCTTGATTATTTTCCTTAAGTTTTAACATTCAGGGGTTCACCTGTCTCCCAAAGCAAATTTCACATCACATTCTTCTGCCTTTCCCTTCTGTATTCATGGATTGCAACATCACATGAGACTAATTATAACACCAGCTCTTATCCTCTCTATCCTCTGTATCACCTGGCCACGGAATTTCTTGCCTTTATTGAAGATACTCCTGCATCAAGCTGAATAATTAGTGTTTGTCTAAAGCATATCCCTTCAGTATTTCACGTTATTTCTGAACTAAATACAAGCTATTTAGAAAAGCTCTAAGAGCTGTTCTTTATATTATCAACCCACTAAACCACTTCAAGCTTTTATCTAGAGCTGATTTATGCCTCTGTTCTGACACAGAGACATTGCCTTCAGCTCAGAAGGTATCTGGCTACCTAAGTGGCAATTCCATCTTTAATTAGAAAGCACTATTTCCACTACTCCACGTGTCTGGGAAATGAACTGTTTGTACCATCTCCTTTATATAGAACTGATCAGAAAGAAAATTTGGCAAGGGTTCTGCAGTCTCCTGCATCTCACACCAGAGGCTAGGGGAGGAAAACACAGTTATTGGTAGAGCTGGATGCCTGAAGAGATAAATTCAGCCCTCATTTTACCGGATTCAGGATGACAAGGACAGGAAAGCACTGTTATCAGCTAGGCAAGGCTGGGATTTGAACCTGTTTCTGCCAAAGAGCAAGGTGACATCATCCACCCAGACTCCAGAGGCAATGCATACACAAGCACACTGCTGTGTCCTCATTTCTATGCAGAGTGCAGAACTTAACACAAGTGGCTCAAATACCACCACTTGTAATTTCTCCTCTAAGAAACACAACTGAAGTACTTACAATTTCTATACCAAGCAATACATTTTCTAAGGGTTGCAGTCACCCTGAGCAAAGGATGAAAGCAACAACAAACACAGCTTCCCTGTCATCATTTCATTATGTACCTCAGCGACAAACAGCCTCTGCGTAATAGTATTCAGTCTGTGCTTCAGAGTCCATAACAGAGTCCAAGGCAGCTGGGTTTGGCAGCAGAGATGCTGAGAAGCAGCCCAGGGGAAAAGGTGGTCTAGAAGGAGTGACAGCAGCATCTGACAGCCTGGCATGGACAGCATCTCCATCAAGAAGCTGATGTTACAGGAGAGCAGGGTTTCTCGGGAGAGACTCAACCTTGCCACCTACAGAAAGTCAAGGCATCCAGCTGTGAGAACCAAGGTGAGCTGAGTGCTTGACGGTGTGTGTATACACAAGCTCAGCAGCAGACACAAGGCTGGTAGTGAGCAGTTCAGTGGGCGTAAACTGAAATTATGTAGTTCAAGGATTCTGGTGTGGTTTTAGTCTGATTCATTAAGAGTGGCTGTGTCAGCCTTGTGTCCCACAGAGAAAAAGGATTTCTGAAAGTAAAATGTGTTGTTTAAGGCAGAATGAAGCACGACATGGACCTTTCGGAGCAGGTTCACAGGAGGGCTATGAAAATGATCAGAAGGATGAGACATCTCCCCTGTGATTAAAGGCTGAGAGAGCTGGAGTTGTTCAGCCTGAAGAAGAGGAGGCTCCAGGGAGATGTTATTGTGGCTTTTCAATACTCAAAAAGGGCTAATGAGAAAGATGGGGACAATCTTCTGAGCAGAGTTTGTTGCAAGAGGACAAGGGGTAGCGGTTTTAAACTAAAAGAGGGAAGATTTATACCAGATATAAGGAGTTTTTTTACAATAGTGTTTAGTGAAACACTGGCACAGGTTGCCCAGAGAGGTCTAGATGCCCCATGCCTGGAAACATTCAGGGTCAGGCTGGATGGGACTCTGAGCAGCCTAACGTAGTTGAAGATGCCCTCGCTCACTGCAGAAAGTCTGGGTTAGATGACCTTTAAAGGTACCTTTGAACCCAAACTATTCTGTGATTCTATGAATTTCAATACTATAAATAAGGAGCATATTTTAAATGAGGAGTATAAAATACTCATAAATGTAGTGAAAAGCTGGACTCTCCATCTCAAGAAATAGCTGAACAACTGAGTAACATGCTGAAAGGTGAGCAAAAAAGAGAAAGTCAGTCCAAAGCATGAAGGCTGTATGGGAATTTCTGAGAAAAACACATTTTCTCCAGAGAAGGATTCAGCAGGAAGTGTACTGACATGACAGCCTCTGTCCCATCTGCCACATCCACTGGAAATACAAGAAGGGAGAGGTCACACAAACCCTCACCTGTGAGCACCGTGAGTCCTTCATGCATCAAGTCTAGTTCAACCAGTCAAGAAGGTATCTATCTCAGCAGCACTATCATATTCAACTCTCCTGAAAAGTGAATCATGCTGCTCCTCTAAAGGTCTCCAGTGGTGAATTGTCATTGTCATTCTGTTGTATTTGTCTGCTAAATTAATCATTCAGCCTTGCAAGTATGCAAAACAATTAAGTATTGATCTCTGAATTAATTGTGATATATCAACACAAACTGCAATATCGTTAAGCACAGGCAACTGCTAATATTTCTGCATAGGCATAGTCCAGAAGACTTTCCCCCAAACATCAAAAAAACTATCCATTAAAATTGAACATTTATAGCAAATTTTATTTTTAGGCAGAACCTGAGTCTAATGTTTCTATCGCTTTGTTAATCCAGTGGAAACAGTCTTTACAATTCAATTACTATCCCACTACAGTGCTCCCAACTGCACATTATAGCCTTACAGGAAGACAATCTGACACAAAACACAGCAGAAACACGAGGAAAACTAATCAAGTTATTTCCATTGTCCAAATCTGCTAATGCAGAACTGTGGCGTATCTGTGAAATGCAAATGCAGGATAAAAACCTTGCTACTTTAGCAATGTAAGGAGTCAGCAGGCCAGTAGTTGAAACCATGAAAATGTTACATGCAATAAAACTACTGGCCAGTCCCAGGGCCAGATCTAATAACCACACCGTTTCCACACATGCTGTCACTGGGACTTTCCAGACAGACTCAGCCTCCCTGCCTCCCCAAGGCAGCTTTTCCTGCCCTGCCCTAACCAGTCGCCTACTGTGGCAAACTCAGAGGCAGAGCTGTGTACACACCTCCAATATATGGCTGAAAATGCTTTGTTCCCTCTTCATGGAAACAATATGAGATTGCAACAATGTTATATCAGGAAAAAAAAAATTTATTTTTTTTTTTTTTAAATTTGAACAAGATTACTCTGCAAATTTGAGTCGAGGTACCTGTGTCCTCCGTCTTATCCTAGGTGGGGCATTGCCACAGGGAAATGAACACCTAATGTGTTTTCCATCCTATTTATGACAACATGATAGTGGATGAAGAAACCAACACAGAAGGGCAGAAAGAATTTCCTACCAAAGGAAAACTGTTTTCTTTATGATCCCTAAGTAATTTCACAGTTACTATATATACAAAAGCATTTCTGCTCCTATTCATAAGCCCTTCCTAGCCCCCCCAGCACTGTTCTAATAAAAGCAATTTCAAAGCCATTAGGTATCAAAAATGCCAAGTGAACCTACCTTTTATATTGCAGCACATTATTTCCATTGGATAACTATATCTCACAGTGCCTTAAGATTTGCTAATAGATGCAGTTGTTTTACTAATCCAATCTGGCCAAAAATGGCACTTTCATATTTCACTGCAAGTGCAATGGCTCATGGCAGAAGAGCTGGGACATAATTCTGCCTTTGTATGAGCTTTTAGTCCTCTTCTGGAAAGATTAATCAGTTTGCAGGTTTTCCTCCTCTTGCCCATCAAATGCAGACCGTCCTTTAAGAGCTTTAGCTTTACAGAAAAGATGTTGATTAGCTGGCTCAAGGATCTCAGTAGCTCAGTGCCTTTTCCATTATCTGCACTTACATCAGCCTTACCCCTGCTGCTCTCCACCTCTGTGCTCTGGTCTCTCTCCTTTACCTTCCTAGCAGGTCTATATTTCAGTATATATACATTGGTCAGGGGAAAGAAGACTGGAGTGACGTACAACAAGCCATGGTCCTGAATATTGCCCAGAGAGGTCTATAAATCTCCTGTCTACTGTTCACCGAACCAAACCTAGGTATCTTTTTCTAATAGATCGAGCCCAGACCTCCCACCTTTTTATTTAAAGGTCCTACATAAATCTGGTGAAAATATGACCTTTATTCCCTGCTGTTTCTCTCATGTCCCTACACTCCACCCAACTTGCACTGCTCCCAGACTTCTACTTAGCGCCCACAGCTTCATGATGCTGACCATATTGAAGTAGGTCCCTGCCCTGATGTTTAGAGCAGCTTCTTGCTCTCACAGACATGCCTGCTAACTTACTGCTTTCTTTTCTCGCTTCTTTTGTCTTCTTTATGGGGAGCTTACCAAGATTTCCATCTTTTCCACGTCTGAACTGATCTTGATTCTGATTTTGACAGGAGGGTTTGGACACACAGACACACTTCCACAATTACCAGCTCTGAACAGACAACAAATATGATGCAATTCAAGTGAATTTGGTCTGTGGAGGTGGAAGTGAAGCTAAATCACTCTATCCTCACATTTTTTCCAGGCTAGGAATGACCTTGAGATGGGTTGTTGCTGTCATTCCCCATGTAATTTGTGTGTTTTCCAAACACAAGAGCAAGAATTTTAGGGTGGACTTGGGGGTAATGATTCTGAAAAATCACTAGTGAGTTTGAAGACTCGCTACAATAAAAGGTTTGAGGCAAAGAGAATCTTAAAGCCTTGTCCAATAATGTCTTTAATATGTCTTAGCTGGTGGGAAGTCAGCGGTAGCAAACCTGCGTGTGTGCACGTGTTTTACACAAGGGAGGTTTGACACTTACCCTGCTCTGACAGATTGGGGATTGTCAGCAAAATACTCCCTGACATCTGCTGCACAGGCAGACAAACGCACAAGAACTCTGCAACAAATGCAAACATGATGGGAAAAAAAAGCGATGTTATTGGAACAGTTTGTCACATCTGAACCTTCCTGTGTCACAGAGAAAAGTGGCAATTTGAGCTGAGCAGGATATGGCTGTGCAGGAGGAAGTTATAAGATGCTTTACAGGGAGATGGCCATTACATAAACGTCCATGTGTAACAACTGATTGTTCTCATCTTGTTAGTACTATCTGTGTAGTGAATAACCTGTATAGTTCTTGTGTTGTACAATATTGTTCTCATAAACCTCTATGGCTTGATGCCTCTGCAGTATGTCACTGTTAAGACTGAACAGCAGAGACAGGTTTTGGCAACTGTTAAAAAGTTCTCGTGGGAACTCGCCTGACTATGTCCAAAGGAAGAACTGCCTCAACCTTCTCTCAAGCTTTGTAATAAATTTCCCAATACAACCTAGTGGAGAAGCTTTGTAATGTAACGGCTCTATAATTAGCTAACATTAACTTTTAACAGCATCTACGCTGGCGTAAGAGAAGCAAAGTCTGGGTTGCTTCTGTTGCCAGAATTGTTAAAGCAAAAGGGTTTTTTTGACGGACAAGGCCTATAGCAGAGATCTTTGTCATCAGCTGTTGCTACAATCTTCATTTCGGCCAGCTGCTGGGTGAGCTGTTATTTGTGACCAACAGCTGTGCTGACAAAAGCTTTGCAGTGTGGCTGTGTTGAACATGTAATTTTGCCACTATGATGTTCAAGAGAAAGGACTAAGTTGTGGCAGTAGTAGCTTCTCTTCCCCAGTATAAGTTACTTGCATTTTGCCAATCAAATACTCACCAGTACAACTACCTTGGCCAACAACCACCAACCTTCAGGTCTTACTTCTCTTGAAAGTCAACAAGACATTGGTTTTGGGTTGTCTGTGGAACACCCAAAACTAGGTCTGGTCTCTTCTGTTACTTGTCACTTTGCATGGTATTATTTATATTTTCTTTTGTAAAGTTTTTTCTAGTTCTATCGTGTTACACAGAGCCAATAAAAATTAATCACCAGAGCACCAGGGAACCATCCCCACCGGAGTGATTACAGCATCCAGGCTCCTTCCTACATCCAGGGAGGGTGTGATGCTGATAAGCTCTCACACAACTACTCTGCCTGGCTGTTATTAACCCATTTTAACCTTGTGCTTAATCCTCCCTTCTCCCACATTCCCCTTCAGCATTGTCGTTTCATTCGTTTTCATTAAAAAAAAATAAAAATACCACTTGAAAAAATTACCCATGCAAAAGAAAAGCCAGACAGTGTCCTGCTGCTCACACTTGGCTGTGCTAATTCTCTGAGATACATCATCACTGGTATAATCAGATTAAATTGTTCAAAAATAGATCATACTAAGACCAGGAATGATGAATGGTGGATCAAGCCTTCATTATCATAAAAAGAGATAAATAGAAGTGAAAATGGGAAATAAATTGAATTGAGGATAAGTAGTAAAAATTCTTCCAAATAATTAGATGAACACTATTAACAATGATGCCAGGGAAAGAACTTGTTGTGGATGCTGAGTAATAGCTCTGTAATTATATTCTTCTTACCACTTTTAAAGTATTATTTATTTTTACTAAAAAAATCCTGAATACTAGAATCAGGACTGAGACTCCGTTGTGCCTAGTGCTGCTCACTCATAAGGATGGAAGACCTTCCTCCAACAGCACATTCTATGGAACCGAATCTTAAGAAAGTAGGCCTACAGACCACAACCAAATTAGCGTAGATTTAGACTAGATATAAGGAAGAAGTTGTTTACCCTGAGGGTGATGAGGCACTGGAACAGGTTGCCCAGGGAGGCTGTGGATGCTCCATCCCTGGAAGCGTTTAAGGCCAGGTTGGATGGAGCCTTGAGCAGCCTGATCTAGTGGGAGATGTCGCTGCCATGGCAGGAAGGTTGGAACTAGATGATCTTTGAAGCCCCTTCCAACACAAATAATTCTATGATTATTTGATTCTATCCCTTTCAGGGAACTGAATTTAAATTAGTGCCACATTTCATAGCTGGGCCCTGTTGTTGAAGCTTTGGGACATAGAAAATGGAAAGAACAGGAAAGAAATAAAATGGCACTATTTTGTGTTATTGGGACTCCAACTTTGAATATAAATAGGTGAAAATTAAGTAGAAAAATTCAAAGCTGAAGATGAGAATTTCAGGGGAAGTGTTCAGTGAAAAGATGACAAAAGGAATGATGTTTTTTAAGTCCATTTACATAAAGATTTCTGGCAGATTTTGAAATGCAAGTTTCCTCCTGCTCTAATCACAGAAAACTGTATAATAAATCTATATAATAAAAAGAAAAAACATCTTCTGGTTGGTCCAGCTCAGCAAGACAATAATAATTCAACAAAGGAATAACAGCACTTCAGCATCCAACACTAATCTCGTATTGATTCAGAACTATGTTTAAAGCAACACATAATTATTTTCAGATCTGACCCTTTCATTCACAGATTATACACAGACAAACACTAGAAAACATACGCTAAAGAAGAGCCTTTCCCTGGCTGGGGGAGGTGATAGGATCCAGGGCAGAATCTTTCCACCATCTCCCATTTAAATCTCCCTTTTGCCCATCACTTGGCAAAGCTGAACAGCAAGTTCAGCTCAGCTTGTGTTCGTGTGCTTTGAACTATTAAATATCTTCAATAAACCCTATGGCAAGGAGTTCATCATTTCATGTGCTGAGAGCTCCATTAGCAAAGGCTGTAAGTGACACTTTGCATTACCCAGTTGCCTGCAGGTGTAGTTTTTGCCAGAGGTTTCTTATTTGAAGAGGAGCGCACTAAGAGGTATTAATTACATTTCTCTCTTGTTTTTATATACACTGATTTACTTCCATTAGCTGTTTTAACTCAGAGGCAAATCTTGTATTCTTGCACATGTAGATTCATTTGCTATATTTATGTATATTTATTTTTCCAGTTTTAATGCCTGCTCCTACATTAAGCAAGCTCCTGATTTTATGACTAGTAGCAATGGTGTCAAGATTATTCTCACAGATGGGTAACAAACATGATTCATCATAAATCCCTTTAAGACCTGGATTTTAGTTACCCCTTGAAAAAACTTCCTTAACTGCATGCAATGATGATCTAACAAGACAAGGCATCCCAAGGTATCCTCAACACATGACTTCCTTCTCTCCCAGCTCACTTTCAAGGAGACTATATTAGATGTACATGACAGTAAGAAACTTTTTTACTTGGGTGAAGACAGACTTTGCAAACCACTGCAGTTTCATAATATTCATTTTGATACAAAGCACAAAAATGGCATCCTGCTTAGAAAAGAATGACATGCACGTTATTTAATCTCTCCAAAGTTTTCCACATTTCTGACAGAATTTCCATACCATACATTTATCCAGAGTCTAGAATTCAGAATATATTTGGAAGAAGAGTTTCTGCCCTTCCAGGTATTTTTTGTTAGTATTTTATCTGAAATCACATATTATTGTTGGGTTTGGGTTGGGTTTTTTTGTGGGTTTACACTTTGTTATTACTCCATTTTATTCAGTAATTAGAAAACAATGGATTCTAGCAGACCTATAAGTTATGTCCCAGCTGAGGATTTGGGATCTGCTGTGCCTTAATCATCCCAAGCAATGCTGAGTTGAGTTCTCCTCAGAGACTTTCAGTGATGGATATTGTACATCTCCCACACAGCTCTGAAGCTCTTCTGAGAAGACTTTTTTCCTAACCTGAATGTAATTCTAACCTGAATGTCCCTTTCTGTGCATTAAGCTCACTACTTCTTGTCCAACTCTGTGAGTACTGCAAAATTTGTACTCCTTTTTTTCAGTAAATTGAAGACTTGGGTCACATTTTCTAGGTCTCTCTTTAGAGTTCATTCTCCAGGGTGTCCACAGCTGCTCAACATTTTCTTTAAATGTCTTACCAATGCATGTATATAACACTTCAGCTGAGATCTAACTACAGCTGACTACAATGTGCACTGACTTATGGTCTCTTGCAAATAAGGATTTGTATATACATCTCCCAGCCCAACGTACAGATTTAGCACAACACAGTACACCAGGGGTCATGAAGATGTCACAGAAATACAATAAATATAATTAGACTTTCCTACTTTTCCTTAAATGCTAATATCTAGGAAAAAAACAACCCTAGGTTTCCACAGATTAGTTTTCTCTAAACATTGTGATCTAGGCCCCCCAAAAATCCAATACTTTAATTATTTTCTGTTATGAATTTTCAGTTTCTTTACTAGCTTGTTTTATAAACATGGAAGAAAACAACACCTTCTTGAGGAAAACTGTTTAGAGGCCCCTTCCTCTAGCAAAGTCTGCATCTCCCATATAACTCCATGTAGGACAAGCACTTCTGCTGCAATCACGAAACAGACACTCTGCTCTTCTATTCCCATTCCCTCTAACTCTGCCAGAACTATAAAAGAGGCCAGGTTCTCTGTTGGGATCTGGGATTTTTCATTCAGGGTTACACTGGAGACTGCTAATGCACAATGTTTTGCCACCGTAATTAGGTTAGTCAGGAGCATGAGATGAAGTCATACTTCTAGCCGACCAAATGAAGCTTGGCAATAAACTCAGCCCTGTAACTACCTTGTCAAGGGCTGAAACCCCTCACTGGGAGATTTGGCAACTCTACTACCATTGTATTCCTACGTCTTGCTAGTCAGTCTTTTCCAAAGTTTGTGTTCAAATCTCCAGTCTTGCCAGCTGTAAAATGGATGCAAGTAATTCCTGATTTAGGCTTTTAAGCCCTTCAGTGATTGTTTGACTGTTCGTGGCCAATCTCCTGTTTTTCTGGTAGGCTATCATGCATAAGAAATGCAATTAGGTGCAATTTGTGGCACAGTTTTACAAAGCCACCTTTGGGGTGAGAGAAATGCAGGAATGCAATTTGGGAAGAATATGAAGAGAGCCATCACAAGGGTAAGTCAGACCACAGAGCAATTAAGTGGCAATATGATGTATTTGACAAGCAGAAATATCAAAGCTAATAAGGTGCAGCTGTGTGAAGCATGGGAAGAAATGTTTGATTTCGAATCATTTATAAGAAGCCATTCAATTGCCTTTCGCCAGATTAGCATATTTAAATAGTTTTAATCTGGTTTCATCACAGTGATTAAAATTGCTGACAAGGATGGGAAATAATGATGAACAAGAATTGAGCATAGCAAATAGTGGAACTGGAAATGGCATTAGGAACAGCAGCACACCTAACACAATAGCAAAACCAGATCACAAGGGAAAAACTCAGGACGCAAAATTACAAGAAGTAACCATGTTTTGAAACTTCTTTTATTTTAGCTTACTCTTTGAATTAGATCATAGCTGAAGTGAGTGTTGGAGGGTGTACAAGATACACACATCATTTAAAAGGTACATCTTAAGAGATTTTACTTCTCAATCAATTAGCTCAGAGGCAGCAACTCTGCTGTGTCCTGTACTGTCTGAAGTCTGTTGATGTGCAGAGTCAGGCAGCACATCACCAGTTCTGCCAAAAATAACTGAAGAGACTGACAAGTGCTCAGAAACATCAGGACCTTGAAAACTCATGAGACCCATCTGAAAGTATCCTTTGCTTTAATAATTCTGATTTGTAATATTTTCTGATCTTAACATAGAAACTAGGGAAGCTCTTTAACTGATAATTGAGAAACATTGCAAGCAAGGCTTTAATGAAAAACATTGATGGCTCTTGAAGAAATTGAAAGACCTGGAAAATACCTCCTTCCTGCATGCCCCCAAGTAATGGAAGGGAAGACTAATTTCAATCCTTAAGCAGAGTGGTAGAGGCAAACTCATTTCCACATTAAGAAACAATTGATGCAGTGGTGAAGAGTATTCACAGTGTAGAGAAAATTCCTCTGTATTCCTCAATGTCTGTAAAACTCTATTCTGAGCTGCTGGGTTTCTGCAATCACTTCTCATAGGAGTTTGGAGCTGGGGCAGCTGCTGTTCCTGGAATGCAAGGATCACAGATGCTGGTAATACTGCTTTCCTGAAGGGATCTCTTCCCTTCAAGCACCACTGCCTTGGGCGCTGCACACTCAGAGTGAGATGACATCTGTCCCAGAGTCTCCCTCACATACTCATCTCCATTTCTTATTTAAGCACCCCAAAACATCACAGCAACCCCATACTGAAAGCTCACAGAGGATCTGCACCTTTAGGCCTCCAAAATAACATTCTTCTAATATTATGCCAATATACAAAGAGTTCATTGTGGTATACATAGGAAGTCATCTCGTGCTCGATTTCAAGCCAGCATTCATGAGACCATACTTCCTCTCCTCTGCAGGGCCTACAAGCCTTCAGAAGCTTGACAAAACCAGCACCTCTCTGTTTGTTCCTACTAATAGGGGTTACGGGGCAATTTCCCCAAGCTTGGATGCTGCCCCAGGGTTGACTTGCTTAACCCCAGGGGTGATGATTAAGAGTTGGAAGTGTGTGGACTGCACTCCGCATCTGCCTCTATCCTTCCCTGTAGATTATGGCTTTATGTGTGTAGAAGTAGCTATAGGGAAGCATCCTAAAACTCAGTAGGAGGGTAAAAAAAGCAGAGAGAAACCAACTGATGTGTAATCAGATACGGAGTAAATATGTACAAAAGAGATGCCCCTTATTCTTGCAGCTCTATCTCCCTTTGTATCTTTTTCACCTAAGCTTTTTCCATTGAAAATGACAGAAGGCAATATGTCACCAGGAACTGAGATGATGACTGCAAACGGTAGGTATTTTCACTAGAAATTGCCAACACAAATTTTGATGTCTTTCTCCCATTGAGGTCTTCGGAAAAAAAATGATGCCTTGGAGGTTTTTTGAAAAGCTGGGATATTGTAATAAAATATAATGCAGTACGAGGCTACATAAAATTTACAGGGCACCTTTTATGAGAATATCCCAAGGGGCTTCATATAATAGCTATAAAACAGTAAAACACCTCATGGCACAGATTTAATTTTTAAAATGGCAAAATATATATTAATGATTTACCATCATTACTCTTCATTGGAGGTCTAAGAACACTAATAAAATGTTTCTATCTAAAGTTGGTTTAGGTGAAAGGCATTTAATGTCTGGACATAGTTCATATTTTAATAAGTTTAACTGGTTGATTAAA
Organism: Trogon surrucura; assembly: GCA_020746105.1. Lineage (NCBI taxonomy): Eukaryota > Metazoa > Chordata > Aves > Trogoniformes > Trogonidae > Trogon > Trogon surrucura. Next base: position 52,917,037 of record CM036622.1, read on the forward strand.
ACAATACCAAAATAAAAATAAATATGTGTTTCAGCCAGAAAGTGTTTCTGAACTACTAGTCATTTAATTTGTTCAGTATTCCCTCAGGTTCCCCAGGTCTATTCCTTTCAAACTTAAAAGGGACAACTGAGAAGAAAACAGCTGAGCAGAACATTTTGCTCACGTTGAAATGTACCCTTGTACCATCTAACCTGTTAAAATGCCTCTACCAAGAATAGTATGTCAAGAAGGAAGGTCCTGGTAAGGAACATCAGGTGAGAAAAGCGAAGGAATATACATGATCAACAACATTTAGAAATGTCTTGGCTCTCTTTCACACTTCTCCTCTGGCATTGCTGTAAGTTGCTCCTTCAGTGCCCTTACAGTCACCTGGACCATCAGAAGTTGACTCTATCTGTGCAGTCCAGAGCTTTCCCTGCACTCCCATAGGTTATTAGCTACAGACACTGTTTTCTGCTGAATCTAAGTTTAAGTGCTTTTAAATGAGGACTAGCACCAGAACTTTAGCAATGAAATTGAACTGCAGCTCTGCAAATTAGCTGTTTGAAGAAAGATAAGCCAAGCATGATGCAACACACAATTAACAGGCTGAATAAGTTATGAACTGACCTCAGGGAATTAAAAGTAAAAGAATGGTGTCTGATTTTCAGCTCTTTGATATAGAAAAGAGGTCAAAGCTGGGGAAAAAAAATTCAAAGTCAAAGACCAAAAGTGGAAACATCAAGTTACATGGGACTGTAACAATTAAATGCATTAACAATTGTAAAAGCTCAGCAATTGCATTTATCTGCTTCTATACACTTAACACTAAAGTGACCACTAGCCCACATACTAAAATGAACTTAGAGGAATCTATAAGAATGCAGGGTCTTGAAATATCAAAAATCAGCCTGGGCAGTCTCCTGGGCTACTTCCTCAGAAAGGGAACATAGAGACGTGCACTTATACCTCTGTCCCCAGCCTCTGTACAGCAGAAATGCATTTGTTTTCTTGCTTGGAAACCACTGTAACAGTGAAGTGAGCACCTGGACTCATCTTTCCCTCCAAATACTCTTTAGGAAAAAGCACCAGGCGAAGCCTGGTCTTGTACAAAGGCAGATCAGGAGTGGTTCTGCAGGAAGGTAGACAAACAATCCAGCAAGGCATTCCCCAAATCATCTTAGCATCTGTCCTTACTTCTGGATGAAGCTGAAGAACATCAAATCCTTCACATTAGTTAAACGAAAAAGTTTCTGATCCCAAAACTTTCTGTGTATTTGCTAACAGAGAGGCAAGTTCAACCACCACTGTCACTGAAGTCCCTGTAGATGCCATACATGCCAAGTGCTCTGTATAGGCAAAGGACGTACATTGGTCAAATCGACAGAAGCAAGCCCAGCCTGTAACACGACTTGTCAGCCAGGGTATCACCTAGCAGGCTTAACATCTCTGACTGATCTAAAAAGCTGTAAATGAACAAAATCTGTATGTTTTACAAAATTGAGTAAGTAATCAGAGCCCTGCGGTACTGAAATGATAAGCTCAAAGATATAGCATAGGAGAAAGCTTCTTATTGCTTAATCCTCAACTCTCAAGCAAGCCAAGCGTAAAATCCTTTAATCAAATCTAATAACCTGGGATAATCTTCAAAATAATGACTGCAAGGAATAACACATTCCTGCATTCATTAAATTCTGAGAATTTCGAAAAAAGGATTTTCTTTAGCAGCAATGTTAAAGGTATTCTCATACATTGCATTATGCATAACTTCGCAAAAGTAATAACAAATATGAAAACCAAAAAAAAAAGTCATTGCACTCAAACTGATTGTACTCAAATTAGCTTCCTCAACAGAATACAGCTATTTCCTCTACATAGGAACAAATTACATGGAAATGTAACCATACCATACACCGAAACAGGACGCTCTTTGTCCTGAGAAAAATCATCCAAGGTATCAAAAGTATTCATCTCTTTCTTGAACGGCAGCACCAAAACTGACACAATTATTCATCTAAGGCCATCTTTTTGCTACATAGAAGAAGTAACTACATCGCATTGCAGACTGTGCTCCTGTTCACACATGCCCTGTGACACTAACTGGTTTGTAAAAAATTGTTGTCGTTCACCTGCGTCTAATTTGCAGTTCTCTGTAACCTCTTCGCCCATCTCTGAGCGTCCAGATAAATTTATTCTGATCCTATATTCATGCACTTGATTATTCCTACATAAACATAGTCATTCCCTCTTAAAAAATATTCTCATTTTTCAGATCATACCCCCATTCATTTTGAATTATGGCCTGTACCACAGTGTATTGATAGGGTTTCTTATCTCAGCACAGCCAAACTCAGAGGAGACCCTTGAAGAACTTCACTGATAATATCATTCCTTTTGACTTGAAATGATTATGCGCTATGTTGTTCTGAGAGTTTTAATCAGTCTATAGTCATCTCCTCTAGACCATACTTTCCTAGAGTCCATCCACATGTTACATCCAGTGGGTATCTTGTCTCGAAGCACTCTCAGAAAAAAAGAAAAAAAAAAAAAGAAAAAACTTAAGGGCTGCTAAAACTGCTTTGACAAAAACTTTGCATGATCATTTTGAAAACTCCTTCTGCTGTGCTCCTTCCCTGCGCTAGGCTGGTATTTCATTCCTTTAGGCGTTGGTATTAATCGTGCTTTCCAGCTGATAGCAAGTGAAGATCAATACAGAATAAAGCATCCATCGCTTTAAGGCTTCTCCAAATCTTCTGACTGTTAAGTGTCAACGTTTGGACTTCTCATAACTAATGCGCCTTGCTATTTCATCTCACTTTATGTCTTGGCCTTTTTGATTAGGTCACTGAGAATTTTTGTTATGCCTTTATTCTCCTTCTTAGTAACCTGACCTAGTTTCTTTTTTCTGTATCCTTTCCCCCCGCATCTGAAGTCAATAAAAGTCTCATAATTTAGCCAAGTTGATCTCGTACTGACTTCTTATCTCTTCTCTGCAAGGAGAGAACCTTATTAATATTCTTCTTTAAGGAACTGACAGCTTTCTTAAATTCCCTGTTCCATTAGCCTTGCCTCCCAGGCAACACCTACCAATTTTGTGAGGGTTGAAGTCTTCCTACTTTAAATCCATTGTTACTGTTTTGCTACTTATTTTCCTTTAAGTCCTCTCAATGATAAAATCACCATTTCGTAATTATTCTCAGCTAACCTGGCCTTTGTCTAGACGTAGCAAAGTAAACTGTTTCTTCCTGTTGGTCAGTATCTAAACAAAGTTCACCCTATTCTAGTTATCTTAATCATCTTTACCAAAGTCTATCAGAAGTAGATTCAAAGAACTTGCTACATAGAGTCTCTGAAACATATTTTCTCTGCAAGAGGTATGTGGGCAACTAACAACCTGCATTAAGACTTACAGCTCCTTCTGCTTTTTCTTCATCCTTCTTGCATTACAGTGATTGCTATCCAGTCCTACTACTTTATGAAGAGCAACCCAGCCTGTCCACCTATGTCCACCTAAGTCATCATTATTTATGCTACTTCTGGGACTGATTAATTCCAAGCCAAAGATCTTCACTGGTCTCAGTTTTTGTTCACCACCATGTCAGACATCATTCCGGGGTGAGGAAAACAAAAGCCTCCTGGTATGTAGCCATGCGTATTGTTGATCCCCATACACTGACCCCAGACTGAATGGGTTGACAATAAAACCAGCCGTGTCCTTGTTTCTCTCATTCTTGCCTCTTCCCAGTAACCTTACTATCATTTGGACCCGCAGTACTGAAATGTTCACTGAAGAGAATAAAAGCCCCAGAAACCAAGAAACCTGAACAGGTCACTGAAATTGAAAGCTGGGTCCGTATATGACTGATCACAGCAGATTCATCGACTTCAACAGTTCAGTGAAAGTGTTTAGCGGCTGAAGAGGGACAGCATGATCCAGCAGTTGCACCATGAAAGGACAGAAGAGGGGAAAAGACATTAATATGGAGAGTGGTGCTCAGAGAATCTCTGACTTTGGAGATCTTCAAACTGGACAAGGCAGGACCCTGGTCCCTGAAGAGACTAAAGACTGTTCTACTGAAGCCTGGAGCTATGATTCTGCTTTTTGCATTCTTTCCTCATTTCATAATGCTGACTTTCATGATCACAAAGTCAGTGTCATCAAGGTTTCTGCCAAACTTCACATCCCTCAGCACCATTTCCTTGCTTCTAAGCATGAGGTTCAGCAGAGTGTGTTCCCACTCGTCAGCTTCCCCATCATCTGTGTCAACAAGTTGCCATCAGTGCCCTCCAGAAACCTGTTGGATTACTCGTCCTACTGCATGGCCTCTCCAGCAGATATTGTAGTGGCTTAAGTCCACCATAAGGTCTAGGGCTTGTAAACAAGAGTCTTCTGACAGTTATTTGAAGAAAGTCTCATTCACTTTTTTCTTTTTTTTCATCCTGCAAATGTAATGTATGCTGTGAAAATTAATTTAAAAACTCAGCAAAGATGGAAATCCATTTACAGACCTGTAGCAAGGCTAGAGCATTGTGCATTACTAACTAAAAAACTGGAATCAGGAGGAGACAAAATGGAGAGGCAAATTTAAAGACCCTTTCCTCTGAAGATGGGGTCATAAAAGACTTTCTTATTAAAAACCAGACAGGTTATAACGATTAAAAAACAAGCCTGTGAGCTCTACTGGGATGGATTCGACACTACCGAAGTCAAGATATATACAGATACGCATCTATCAAGCAGTAGAAGAAACAGTTACACAGAACCCTAGAGAAAGGCCAAAAAGATATATCAATAAGCATCTGCAAGCAAAACTGGGAAACAAATGTAGCAGAGGTGCGTTTGACTTATTTTGCAAAGGGTGGAAAGCAGGAAGCAATGCCAGTGACACTGCACGGCTACAGCAAATGTCGCTGCGCAGGCAACTGCACAAGAGTGGGAAAAAGGCTGTTGTTGTGCAACACATGATCCAGGGTACCAAAAAGTCAGTGGAATGAGTGTTTTAAACACAGAAAGTGATTTTTAAGCCTTTTTCTTAAGATATCTTGTTAAGAGTATTCCAATAAGACACACACATACACATACAAGATGGATGAGGAGGGACAAGTAGAGCTGATGAGAGCAACCAAATTAACCACATTGGGAACTGTTAAGGTTCTGCAAAAGAGTATGCTAGACAGAGTGCAGAATACAAATATGACTAAACACAGTATATCAGTAAAATCACACCAGCTTAGAAGAGATGTGGGGCCTGGGGCATCTGCTATGCAAAAACAGGAGGCACAACTCAGAGAAGAACCAAATCAACAGATCTGATTTCTCCTTGGAAAAGGAGAAGGCAATGTTATATCAAAATTTTAAAATCTTTTCCATAACACCTTAGAGAAGCTGCTGAATCTTCCACGTATAAGAATCTTAGAAAACAGGTTAGACAAGCATCATATGTAAACAGTCAAGATGTACCTACACAACTCCATCAAAGTTAGGTGGCCCTCCAGCACATTTCCCATCCTCAATAACTTCTATTGCAGTAGGCACCATTTTCTTCACCTTCGGAGGATTTTGGGCTATTATCTTGGACCATGTAATTTCCAATTCTGAATGCAGCTGGTCAAAATTACACAGATGCATCAAGACCAAGTGAAGGAGCTGAGCATTTTCCTTCCCTCATGACAAGGCAATGGGATGCAACAAAGAATCCAAAACTACACTTCTGCAGTTTCTGTGACATAAGAGAGGAAACTGGGAAAGCAGGATCCTAAATACGAGCAGAAACATAGAAACGTAGAAACATCAAGGTTCGAAAGGACCTTAAGATCATCAAGTCCAACCTACAGAGCTAGAGCCCTTACACCTGTGTCTGCCTCACCATTGTAAAGTAGAATTTAAGCATTCTATAGGAATACGTTTGTCTACAAAAAAAAGTTCACGGAACAAGAAGCTAGACATTGTGCACCTGAGAAATGTGAACGGGCATGCTGATGACATAGGAGTTTGAGCTACTGCAAACATGAGGAATGACTGAAGAAAAAAGTCTTAAACCGTTGACGACAAAACCTTACTTTCAAGCAAGAGCCATATTATTCTAAGGTGTGAAAACTCCTTGTCCCATGAATCTCATTTTCAAGTAATATTGCCTGTGCCAAGACCAGAAGAGAAAGTGGTGTAAAAATCAGAGGGGCGAATGTAAGCTCTCTGCCAATCTCATAGAACCTAAGGTAAATTAGTTAATAGGTATTGATGCTACAGCACAGGAAGAGCCAAACAAAAGAGATTTTAGGCATTAACAACAAACACCAGCTTTTGACTTGTTGAAAAACATCAAACTCTCTTACCAGAAGCAGCAGGGAGGGCTGGGGGCAGTTCTACTGCAGAATCACAGAGCAAGCTGTTTATTAGCCTCTTACCCATAGGTTTGAGAATTACTTGAAGATGTGTACACAAACTGAAATAGATGGTACGTTTGCTATATTGACCTAAGCAAGGATCTATGAATAACATTTCCAACTTTCCTCTGGAGCTGCAGTTTCAAAGCAGAAACTAATCAAGGAGCACTGGCTGCAAGACTCAAAAGAGAAACTCTAACAGATATCACCAAAGAGGATTTTGCAAATATGGAAGTACTTCATCACAACTGAGGTTCAGCTTGGGCGCCATTAGTAATGGTGCAAACACTTTCAAGAGCAACTAATGATCTGAAACAAGCAGTAAACCTGCATGCAAACATGATAAAAAGCTTTGCATGGAATCTGCAAGTCTGCAATATCAGCCAGAAACAAATCATTCAAGAAGAAACATTGCAAATAGAAGAGAATCAGTCTATGTGCATATTTCTACTATCACAATACTAACACTGTTGTCTGGGATGTTTTTCAGGGATGAACAATCTAATTCCTACAGTGATGGAAAGGAAAATACCAGAATGAATACCAGAATCAGAAAATTCCAATAAAGTAAGATAGTTCCCAGATAAATGGAGGCATTAAAGAACACTAATATACCAAAAGAACAGAAATGCTGAAAACAAAGCATTAAAAAAAAGTGTTTTCACCATTTTTTTTTAAAAAGGCAAAAAGTTGGCAGAAAGGACAGCACTAAGCCAAACTATCATGTTATCAGAAAGAATAATTTCAATCATGGTTGCTAATAAAAATGAAGACAAGACCTTTAACAGAATCAGGATTTTGAGTCCTCGAAATTTGAGAGAAGCAAGTGAAAGGGGGAAGGCATCTGATAACCCCTGTATAGAGAACTCAGCAGCTTGTTGCCCCAGAGGACCGCAAACCAGTGGCTTAGAAAAAATGTATCCCTTCCTAAGACACTAGAACACATTAAAGCTGCATGAAAATGAACTAAAGGGCTATGTCAGTTAATGGATTCATTAGAGCTTACTAGTTTAATAATATTTTACTTAGAAAATGTAGAAAGGGATCAAAAGTCAGAGCAGTAAAGCAAATTCTCTGGGAACAGAAGCTTCTTTTTCCCATGATTTCTGTAGCACATATTGTGTTTTCTGCAAGATTTCATGTTCGGATAAAGCAAACTTCTGCATTGGCTGCACACTGCTCCTGTAGTCCAAGTCACTCTTTGTAGTACTCTCTAACAAGTTAAGTTTACATTGTTCCTTATTACTGCTGCAACCATAGTCTTGAGACAAGATTCATATTAGCCATTTTCTGCTCTTCTTGCATCATTCATCAAGAAAATGAGGAATAAGAATTTCAGCATCTAATATGCTCTGTGAGTTATAGGACTGTGCCAGGATTATACTTCAGCTTTTCTGGCGCTTGGTGGTTCTCCATCTTACTTTTCTCTGCCTACAGCTTCTTCAGACCTGACTTGTAACCAGCCATCATTTCACTTTTTCTAGTGGGTCCCTTCACTTCTGGATCTGACCAAGGTGTTCCACCTCATAAGCAACTAACAGAGGATAGTAAATCTATTAATAAAACATAGCCCAGCCACCAATCTGTTATCAGGTCAATCCATTAAGGGGAATTTGCTTCCAGCTATCAGGTGAGGACCTTACAGCAGCCTTCTAGTACCTAAAGGGGGCCTACAGGAAAGAAGGAGAGTGACTTTTTACAATGGCACGTAATGATAGGACAAATCAAAATAGGGTAGATTTAGATTAGATCTAAGAAAGAAGTTCCTCACTGTGAGGGTAGTGGAACAGGTTGCCCAGAGAAGTTGCAGATGGGGTGACAGTTTGATTCCCTGGAAGTGCTCAAGGCCAGGTGGTGGGGAATAGGGTATAAAGACATGAGTCTCTATGTGTGAATTTCTCTGTGCGTGGACATTGATCCTGCACATAGACAAGTCTGAGGTATTTGTTGCTTTTGTTACCTTAGTCTGTACTGGAGAGGTATTTTCTCAGTCCTTTCACTTTCTCATGCTCAAGGCAGAGTAAAGGGCAGTGATGTACTACTTGTGGTTGAAGATCATCAAGTTAGGGACTACATAAGTCTGTGCAAAAGTATATGAGACCAGGCAGGATGCATCCAAGGATGCTGGCTGATGTCCCTAGAATCTGGTCTCTAAGTCTTTGAAAGGTCATGGTGGCTGAGGAGGCTTCTTATGCCTTGAAAAAGGCAAACATTACACACAACTTCAAGGATGGCAAGAAAGAGGAGCTTGGGAAATGACAGGTCAGTCTCATCCCAGTCCTGGGAAGGCTGTAGAGTATATTCTCCTTGAAGTAAGTTCCAGCCACTTGTAGGTGTTTTGGTTTGGCCTGGCCAGATTTCAGCGGCGGGGGGGGAGCTGCAGGGTGGCTTCTGTAAGAAGCTGCTAGAAGCTCCCCAAGATTGATAGAGCCAATGCCAACCGGCTACAAAGAGGGACCCGCCGCTGGCCAAGGCTGAGCCTATCAGTAAGGTGATAGCAGAGGAACGCCTCTGTGAAAAAAACATATTTAAGAACGGGAAAAAGAACTGCGCCACAACAGCTGGCACAGAGATGGAGGAGTGAGAACCTGTGCAGACACCAAGGTCAGTGAAGAAGGAGGAGGGGGGAGGATGAGCTCCAGGCGCCGGAGCAGAAGGAATCCCCTGGGTCTGTGGTGAAGACCATGGTGAAGCGGGTTGTCCCCCTGCAGCCCATGGGCGAGGTGCAGAAGTCCACCGTGAGGATCACTGCATAGATGTCCACCGAGGACTCCACGCCGTGTGGGTGGACTGCCTGAAAGGGGACTGTAGCCCGTGGGAAGCCCACATCAGAGCAAGTTGCTGCCGGAACCTGTAGCCCGTGGAAGAGGGAATGCCCACGCTGGAGCAGGTTGGCCTGTGGGACTTTTGGGACGTTGTGGGTGGCTCACGCTGGAGCAGTTTCCCCCGAAGGACTGCGCCTCAGACTCACGAGGGGTGGGCTGCCCCTCGTGAGGTGTCTCACGTTGGGCAGTTTGTGCTGAATTGCCCTTCGTGGGACGACTCATGCGGAGAAGAGAGCGTGAAGCTTGTCTCCCGTGAGAGGGACCCCACAATGGCCCTGGGGAAGAGTGAAGAGTCCTCCCCCGGAGTGAAGAAGCGGTGAAACCAACGTCGGATGAACTGACCGCAGCCCCTATTCCCTGTCCCCCTGCGCCGCTCGGGGGGAGGAGGTGGAGAAACCGGGATTGATGTTAAGCCCGGGAAGAAGGGAGGGATGGGGGGAGGTGTTCTGTTTAAGATCTGTTTGCTCTTTCTTACTTCTCACTACTCCTCTCTGATTAGTTCTTTTAATAAATGTACCTAATTTCCCCAAAACTGAGTCTGTTTTGCCCGGGATGGTAAATGAGGGTGATCTCCCTGTCCTTATCTCAAACCCTGAGCCCTTGGAGATATTTTCTCCCCCTGTTCAGTAGTGAAGGGGGGAGTGAGTGAGCGGCTGTGTGGGTACCTGGCGGCTGGCCAGGGTCAACCCACGACAGTAGGCCAGGTGGGTGTCTGGGATCAGCCAACACAGATTTGCCAGGAGCAAATACCTGACAAACCTGATTGCATTCTACAATAAGAGGAGAAGAAAAGAGCAGTGGATGTTGATTTAGCAAAGATTTTGGCAAGGTGTCCCATGATATCCTTATAGCCACATTGACGTACAGACCAGATGGGTTTTGTAAGGGGTGAATGGATGACTGTCCAAATTGCTAGGAACAGGGAGCAGTAGTAAGAGGTTAAAAGTACAACTGGAGGATTTTTGCTCATGGTATTATTCAGGGGTTGGTACTAGGACCAATAGTGTTTAACATTTATATTAACAATTTGAGCAAAAGCATGGACTCCAATCAGCAATTCTGCAGATGCTACCAAATGGGAGAGGAGTCATCAATACACTGGAGGGCTGCCATTTGGAGGGACTTAACAGACTGGAGAAATGAGCTGGCAGAAAAGTCCCAGAGTTCAGCAAATGCAAAGCCCTGTACGTGGGAAGAAATAACACGCATGGTGGCACAAGCTAGAGGCCAACCAGCTGGAAAGCAGCTCCACAGGTGAGGACCCATGGGTACTGGTGGACAAATTCAGCGCAAGTGAGCAGTACGGCTCCACAGAAAATACTGGGAAAAAGCACAGACAGCAAATCAAGAGATGTGATTTTTCCTTCTCTGTTTGGCGCTTGTAAGACAGCATATGGAGTACTGCATCTCACTCGGGGCTCCCACGTACAAGAGGGACACAGACATACCAAGTGAGTAGAGCAGATGGCCAACACAACGCTCCAGGGCCTGGAGCACATAAAGTACCATGAGAGGCTGAAAAAGCTGGGTTGATCCAGCCTGGAAAAGGGAGAGGAGCTAAGCTGCTGTCTTTACCTAATAGGGGAGTTATAGAGAGAAGACACACCAAAACTTTTCTCAGAGGTGAACAGCAATTGGACAAGGGGTAATACATGCTAGTTGCCACAAGCAAATTCCTGTCAGATACAAGTAAAATCTTACCACCATGAGAGTAGTCAAAGCCTGGAATCAGTGTCCTCAGAGGCTTGGGAATCTCAGTCCTTGGCAATATTCACAACTCAAGTGGAAAAGGCCTTGAACAATATGACCTCACACTGAAGTTAGCCCTGCTTTAAGCAGGGACCGGGACCAGAGAGGCCTCTTCCAACCTGACTCACTCCATGACTTTGTGATGTAAGTTCAACACCGTTCCTTTTCCTCTCTGTCTTTTTCTTCAGCCTTACAAGGTTATTTGTGTTGCTGTCTCAAAGGTACCCTCCTCAGGGAACCTTCTTCCACATCTTTAAACCTTTTGAAGTATTCTAATGCCGCCAGTAATTGTGTTCTACCTTTGTATTAAGTGGCACATTGTTGAATATGAAAAATAAAGTCACTTGCAATGTGTATTCTAACAACAGGGAAGCTTAAAGTGGAATTAATGACTGATGAAACTACAACGAATTGAGAAAAGGGTAATGAGCTCCCTGTAGCCTCCACCATGCTGCCCACGTTCTATTATCTGCTAAAATCCCTTTCTTCAGAAATCTGGATTAAAATAATATGTGAACTGAAACTAATGAAAATACCATCTTAATTAACACAATAGTGCAAAACAGTTTGAAACTACCTCTGAATGGCAACAAACAGCAGACCTAGATGAAAACAGACGTATGGAGAGCTGTTGCGGAGAATTCTTTTCCGTAATTAATTTCTTTCATGGGGGTTGATTCCAGGGAAGAATTTAGACCTCTTCTTTTTTCCACGTATATTTTAATGTTTCAAATTAGATGTCCTAAAACATTCACGGAAAAAAAAGAAAAAGATAATAGTCAGACAAAGTTCTCTGGTTTCATCATAAATTTGCAATCCAGATTCCAATGGAAACTGTACAAAGCTTTTGAATATATTTAAGAAACTTTATGGCTTTCAGTCAAATTTTCAAGTTCCTGCAGGCCTTCCAACAGCTGCCTCCCACATAGACAATATCACAAAGGAGAGTGAAAACGGGAAAGCCTCTATCCTGCTCCAAGACACTTCTTGCATGCTAAATTGACTTCCAAATGATATCAGAGTGAATTTTTATAATAAGACATGTTGCCATCCTGTTTCACAGTCACCATTTTAGAACAGCAGGATGTCTTTGGAGTTCTGCTGGACTGAACAGTTGGATTTAAATCATTGTCTGGGTTCTCAGGGGACAGATGTTTACAGAACAAGAGAGAAGGTTAAATGTTATCAGCACCTTGGAGTCTTTGCTCAGAAAAAAAAAAGTGGGGACTTTTTCCACAGCATATTTTGCTGCTGTATGTTGGGCGGATTTAGATTATTACCCAGTTCCTGAGGGAGACTAACCTGTGCACTAACATAATTGCTGTCTCTGGACACGGATTTAAGGATTTTTGAAACTTTTTTTTTCCCCCCGCAAGTAACTAACTCCAGAAAATCAGTCTGTATGGAGTGGAAGCTGGCAGGAGACAGGCTACGTTAGCTGCACCATTACACTGTGCTTCTGACTTCGGAACTCAAAGTGTCTCACACAGGCAGGACCGACTACAATTTGCTGTCATCTGTCCCTACAAATGCATCCTCATGTTGCTCTTTGGACACTGAAACCCCTGTCCCAGCTCACAGCCCTGGCAGGGGCACACAGATTCCCATGCGGCAGCTGTTGTTTTTCCTTCACACCTTTCCTGAGCCGTACTGGAAAATACAGGGAAGTTATCAAGGGTGAATTATGCAGAAATCACTGTCTAACAGAGTAATTGCGGTTCTTACCGTTCCCTTTAAAGCCCGCGACAGTAACTGCTGTGCGGATTTGCTCCTGAGGGCAAACTCAAATTTAAGGACGGTGATGTTGCCATCACTACAGCATTGCAAGGCACACAGGACCACAGTCCTTGTTGCAATGCAAGGTCGGTCTTGGTGTTCTTTCCCTTGCTTGAGAGCCCTAAGCTGCACTTGAGCTCGTTCACTGGGCAGCTACCATGAGCTGGATTACGAGGTGCAACAAAACAAAACAGCACAAATGACAAGAAAACGTGAAAAGATGTCTGACGGGCCTCCTTCATATTCCCCTCACATTCACAACACATTTCAAGCTTCTTTAGCTTTCACTAGGCTGCAGTAATCACAAGAGGCCGAAAATTGTTATTCTGGTCTAACTCCATCTTTGCTGCCTGGCTGGTGCAGGCTCTATGGAAACAGAAGACACCAGAAGTCTCACTGAGCTAGAGTTTCACAGCAGCAAAACAAGTGAAAGGAAAACATATCGGGTAGAGAAGTGCACTTCCATGATATCTAGCTGCACACTCTCTCCTTGTCAGTAGGTTGGTCCTGGGGTCTGTGCACTCTGCGTCGAGCATCTTTCTTCCCCTGTTTGTATACCTGCTTCAAATGACTGAGATGTGCTAGATAGCTGCCCATGAAATACAAAAGTGGTCTGCGGGATAAAAATAGCCAGAAGGCACTTTCGCAGCAGCTTTTCTCACCTCCCATACTCCCTAGCTGGGGATTCACACAGCTCAGGGGGATACCGGGTAGTGCTGGCTCAGCCACTAACCCAGCTTGTAGTATTTGTGCATGTAAATCGTGATGGTTCCTTACATGGGATGGGGTAGGCAAGAGCAAGGATGCAGCCTCAGGGGCACTGTGCTTGCTCTTCTCTTGTTCTAGACTCAGATCCAAGCAGTTACAGGCACCTGGTGTATATCCCAGGTGCATAGCCTGCTCACACATAGGATACATTAAGCCTAATAAGGATATATTGCTTTCAGATGTGTATCAAGAGCAAAACAAACTCATAACCATCTACAAAAGACTTAACATATTTGTAGTCTGCCTCATTTCACAAAGGTTAGATCCCTAGTTCATATTTCATCCAGCTCTCTGGAACAGACATATTTAGGGTCTGATCCACCTGACCTATTGACTAGAAGGAGCACAGGCTGGCTGGGTTCAGCTGCAAATGGCTAAATTACAGACATCTAGAGCTGAACAGGATGAGGTCACCTTTAATAACTGTACAGTAAACTGAACCTAGGAAGAATGATGTCAACACTGCATTAAGTTGTTCTGACACTGAACAGATGGAGCAGCCCCTCTGCTGGGGTTATCTGAAGCAATTCTGCTGACTTGTGTGGAGCATCATTACTTTCATGTATTAAAGACCTGGCTCTTTGACATGGTTTCATTCAAATATCATTTCTAGAGTCCACTTTAACCCAGAATCCAAGTGCAACGTAGAACTCAGTTAAAAAGAAAGAGATTATAATGCAGCCTTTTGTTGTGCTTTGTTTCCTCTCAATAAAACACTTGTAAATTTATAGTGAATAAGATAACAAAGTGCAATTCGAGTTCTAGGTGGTAGGTCTTTATACTGATGGGATGTCAGCTTTCCCAAAACAACAACAACAAAAAAAAGGTGTTTGTCAAATACGACATCTTCTATTGTATGCATCAACACATGAAATATGACCTAAAGTCTGTCTTCAAAGCTATCACAAGAAATATTGTTTGTACTGAGGGTTCATAGAATGTTCTGGCAAGTTATTACATTTATAGTCTATTTTTTCTTTCCTTAAGATTTATCTTCAGTTTTTACTCAAAAATCCTGTGGCCAGAAAAATCACATTTGGGCTTAAAAAATAATAATAATCTCTTTCATTCATTTCCTCTCAGTTTGATAAGTTAGTCTTACTACCTGAGTTAGAGATACTTTCTCTAGAAATGCATAGTCACTATACAGCCACAGTCTCTTAAAGAACCAATATTTTATGAATCATTACAGTAAAATAGAGTTTAGAGTAGACTTTTAATATTCCTATTTCCCAGCTGCATTGCAGCAATCTATCTGCCTTCTTGAAACATCACCAAATCCCATATCACCCTTAGTACTTGTTGGTCTTTTATTTCTGGTTTCAGATTAATGTGCCAACAACAAAGCTCCGTAATGAGAAAGTACGTCTGCTTATCGCCCAGAGAGAGGAAGAAACTTGATCACTCCCTGAACTCTGTTCCTATTACTGAAATCCTTTCTTGCAGTGTGCTGTGCTGAAGTGCTTCTCAAAAAAGAGAAGACTAATAGGACTGAACCCAGAAGTAAACTGCAGGTTACTTCTCTCTGGAGAAGCTTCTCTCACCATGGGCAGTGAATCCCCAGCACACACTGCAGCAGTTGAGACACTGCTTGTTACAGAGCAGAGGTCACAGAGACTTGTCGATACTCAAGCCACACTGAGAAATAGATGCCTTGCAATCATCACAAGCCCATTTACCTCATTTTATTTCATTTTAAATCCTTTCACTGCTTTAGCCCTGAAGCTCACACCATCTTTTGGTGGGGATGCCTCTCTCAGTCATTAGCAACGATGATACAAGCTGACAGTGGCAGGAATCACAGAACAATTCGGGTTAGAAGGAACCTTAAAGATCACCTAGTTCCAATCCCCTGGCCATGGGCAAGGACACCTCCCACTAGACCAGGTTGCTCAAGTCCAACCTGGACTTGAACACTTCCAGGGAGGTGGTTTCTACAACTTCTCTGGGCAACTTGTTCCAGTATCTCATCACCCTCACAGTAAAGAATTTCTTCTTAACATCTAATCTAAAGCTATCTTCTTTCTATTTGAAACTATTATCCCGCATCCTATCACTGTACTCCCTGATAGAGTCTCTTCTCAATGAAGCGAGGTCATGACGGAAATTTCCTAAAAGTCTTTTAACAAGCAGCAGCAATGAACTATGTAACAATCGCACTATGAGATGGATATTTTAATGCTTTGAGCAGGACTTATCTCCAGCAACAGAATGCAAGGCTACTATGACATAAACAGGCATAGGGTGCTTCAAGACTGCAGACCTTGTTTGTCAGCAAGAACAAGGAAGTACAAGCTATAGTTCACCAAAAGAACATGGTGATGAAGAGTAGGATGAAGTAAATAACACCAGATGCCTCTGAAGCCCACCAAGAGACTATAACGCACATGCGGGAGTGGGTGGTAACCTATGATAATGAGTTCTCAGGAAATAATGATTATGTTAATAATTTCTTGGAAATACAGTGAATATGGATGTATAACCTGCATATAAGCTACGCATCTGACTCTCTACAGCACAGACATTAGATGGAGCGATCCCCTGCGTGTCCAGCACTGCGATAAAGAATGCCTTCTTAATAGTCACCATGACTATTGAGTCCTGATTTTGGCTTTTCATGGCATCACCATCATTCCTGTAGGCCTCCTTTATTGGAGGGCCATTATAAGGTCTCCCTGAAGCCTTCTCTTCTCCAGGCTGAACAGCCCCAATTCTCTCAGCCTGTCCTCCAGCCCTCTGGATCATCTTCATGGCCCTTCTCCGGACCCACTCAACAGACTCATCTCATTATGCTGGGGACCCCAGAGTTGAAGACAGTACTCCAGGTGGAATCTCATGAGAGCAGAAGGGCAGAACCAGCTCCCTCAACCTGCTGGCCACACTTCTTTTCATGTAAACTAGGATACGATTGGCTTTCTGGGCTGTGAGCACACATTGCTGGCTCATATTGAGTTTTTCATCCACCAGTACCTCCAAGTCCTTCTTTGGAGGGCAGCTCACAATCCACTCACTGCCCAGCCTCTTCTTGTGCTTGGGATTGTCCTGACCCAGTACAGGACCTTGCACTTGGCCTTGTTGAACTTCATGAGGTTTGCACAGGCCCACCTGTCAAACACGTTGAGGTCCCTCTGGATGGCATCCTTTCCCTTCAGCATGTCGATCATCCCACACAGCTTGGTGTCAAATCACATGTTGTAGAAACTTACCTTCAGGCTATGATGTCCACTGAGCCGGCTTTGACAACTCTCCAGAAGTCTCCCTCACAAGAAGGCATGACATAACCTCCTAGCAAGATGACTAGCAATCTTCTGAACTGAGGATTGCAGGTGGATCATTGTGTTTAACAGCCAAGAGTGGAGCAATTCTCTGTGAAATGGTCCCATCCCACTCGCTTTTCATATTTTCATGTTGCCACAAGTTCCATGGCTTAATTGTATACTTGGTGGGCGGAAAAAGTGTTTCAACTCTTCTGTCTGGTAATACCAGAATAAAGAACTGTTCCAGTATGAGCTAAACGAAACCAATTCTGCTCAGTGATTTTTACTTTCCTGCTCAGTCTCTCCTAAAAGGCTGCACTTTCTGAAGTTTGCAGCATGTTTTTGCAGACAGTGCCTGCTACTGGTAGTGATAACACCTGATGTTTACAGTTACTGCCTGGGACTGGTGTGCAGAAAGGCTCTTGCTGATACTTATTCCTTTAGTGACCAAGGCTCTTGTGTGCCACGCTGGGGGTGCCGGGTAGTAAGAAAGGTCACAAGGAAATAAAAGGTTGCACCTCCGGGGGGTAATAGGCAGGACAGATGACCAAAAGGAGTATTCCGTTCCATATACATCATATTCAGCATAAACCGAGTGATCACAAGGTTTTAGGCCTCTTCTCATCAATGGCCAGCATCTGAGAAGGACTCCATCCGATCTTCTGCCTTTAATCCCAATCCCGAGTTCCTGAACCCAGCTCCCCTCTGCTGCTGAGCCTGGGAACTTCCCAGTGCCACCGGCTCTGCGGCATCAGTGAGGATTACTATTGGGGGTGGGAGCCGGGTTCAATATCGGATATATATATTTGGATATAGTTCACTACTTTTATTATTTCCTTATTCATTAAAGCTGTTTTAATTTTCTTTTTTCTGATCTATAAGTCTCTCTGCCTCATTCCCTTTTCCTTCCCATTTGGTGGGGTGGGAAAAGAGAGTCAGAGCATTTAGTGGCCAGCCCAGCCCTAACACACAACAGATTTATTGGCACCCAAAGCAAGGCAAACATGAATGAAAACCAACCAGGTTCAGATATTTTGCCAGTTATCTAGATATGTGGGCTCTGATATATTGCCCAAATAGTTTGAATTCCCGTGGATGCAGTGTATCAGATCTTCTCTTTGAGAGTTCTGAAGGGTTGTTAAAGGAAACGAAACAGCTTACATCAGTTAATACACAATGAAGTCATGAGGAATGTGGATTAGTAGCCTACTATATTTCTCTGAATCATCTGTGATTGCTATTTCATCAGCTCTTAGGACTTGGCTGGGATGTAATGAAGAGTGGAAAGTAAGACCTTTTGGGGGACTTTTGTATCCCTAAGCATATACTTCTTACTTCAAAAAGTTAATTTCTGTGAAATTTTCAGATAAACAGGCAAGAGGAGAGAGTGTAAAGAATAATGCTGTAATTTACCTTGAAGTACCAGTGAAGCTTAAGAAGCAAAGCATCAAATTATGAAGCCAAAAAGAATAAATATACATTTCCTGTCTATAACTAGGTAAAGTCTTAACAACACTCTGTCTAGGGCGGCTGTGGAACTGTGAAAATTAAAAATAGAAATATCCCATGAGAATACAGGACTGCCTGATCACAAGACCATGGAGAGAATATGACTGGAGATTAGTCCATTACATTTTTGTCATCATCATTATCAGAGCACAGAGGTCAGGAAAGGGCTCACAAAGGATAAAGAAAAATAATTCAAGGTCTGTAAAATCAGCTTTGCGCCAAGAGATTTAAAAACGCTCAATTTGGCTTAAGTGATGAATTAGTCTATAAATACCTACTCGAAGAAAGAGATTTTTCTGACTTAACAGGATCTTTAGGTTAGCAGACAAAGGCATAACATGGTCAAATTTCTGAAGTGAAATGAATTCCAGCAAGAAATAAAATTATATTTTTAGAAGAAAATAATTACTACAGGATGCTTACAAATTACTAGAAAGCACTGACCTTCCCTTGCAATTAAAAAAAAATAAAGCTTTCTAAAATATGTTTTGGAAAAACAATATTTATTCAGGGAGACTTAATGCAACACAGATTTGACTAAATCCCAACCTACTTTTACAGGCACACCCTTTCTCTGTGCATCTGCAGGGGAAACCAATGTCATGTTCAGAAAGCATGACAGAAATTTCAAGTGGTTCATCACATCAGGAACCACATCGTCTTTGTTTTTTCACTTGACATTTCTACCAGGCAGATAGGCATTAGCCATCATCTGGGATTTCAGCAGGGGAGGACAATGATGCCTGCTTTGAAAATGTTCAAGCCCAACACACACCAAGGCAGCACAGTGACTGGGGGCAAATTTAACCCTGTGCCATCACCTAGGTTCATCAGAGAGTGTAAAACTGGAGGGATGAAGGATCCAGTCCTTTCTGTTTTCATGGTCAGCATTCTTAGATGGACAGACACCAGTATTTTATCTCCTGCCTACACACAACAGCAATCCACTCCTTTCCACTCTCCTCCAGTACCCAAACTCTGCCAAAGACCTTCTGTGATTTCCCCATTCAGACCAAGTATCTAAATCAAAGTGAGCATGCCCCTCTGTGCTGTCCAATAACCATAAAATCCAGATGTGTACACATAAGTAAAATCTGTTTCATAAGGCAAACATACACATGCCCTCTGGTGCTTAAAAATCTGGAGTTCTCTCCAATATTTTCCAAAAAGCAAACTACATTCTTGCTTTTTACATTATTTATATGGTAAATTGTCTATGCATTCTAATTCTATAGAAATAGAAAAACTCTATGAAAACAGCAGATATTTTAATATTGCTACAAAGTTGTCCCATTGTTTGATTCGAATAAAACTGTCTTAAATTTTATGTAAAACAAGAATAAACCTTGTTCTCTGCATCTTCTGATGAGCCAAGATGTTTTTTAATGCATGCCCATGGATGGTAACGCATGCCCATGGACAGTATATTTGTACTTCAGTGTTGAGTGTTTCTGACACTTCACACTAAAAGACAAGCAGAGAATTTTGTAGACAAGCCTCCATCAATTCCCATAACTAGGAAGCTGCCATCAGCTGTCAAAAATTTGGATCATGAGTCCTACTCCAACCATTTTTCCAAGGTTGATTTGATACAGACATTGGGCAATCACACTGCCATTGTGTGTCCTCTTAACATCTGAATCACTCAGCCAGTTTCAGTGAAAATTTGAAGAGAGAAACTCAAGTCTTGAATGCACTTGGTCCTTGAAAGTTTTGCAGAAAAGAGGTTCCAATGCAGAGAAGAGAAACTTAAATTAGTTCAGCATGAGTTTAATTATGGAGTTAGACATCAGAGACTCCCCCTGAGTGCAGACTTACAAATGCTGTTGCAAATTCAGGAAAAGTTTCAGTCAGAGCCTACACTTAATTTGATGGAGGGTAATCCAACCACACAGTATAAAGCCAGAGAAAACCAGGATTTCTGTTCCCTTCATCACAGAGCAAGCTGTTGTATTTTTAAGCCTGCCTGGATCTCACTTCTGCAGCTCTTCTCAGTGCTCACAGGCTCAGCACTACTGAGTTAACTCTTACTCATTCATAAGCCAACTTTACTAATGTTTACAGTGTGGGGGCTGAAACACAAAAAGTCTATTCACCAGCAAGATCTTCCAGTTTAATGAATCAAGATACTAAGGAAAAGCAGTTCAGACTCATCCACGAGCTGCTGATGTCAATGCAAGAAGTACCAGCCAGTTTCAAAAGGTTTTCTCAGAGCCTAGGGGATTTTTGTTAGAGCCTTAGAAAATAAATGAGTTTTAAAGAATGATAAGAATCGCAGTTAGCACACAAGATAACTATTTGAAAAGTGTGGAACACTGCTTGAAAGGTAGAAGTATGCCAGAAGCAAGAGGAACATAAAAGGAGAAAGTTGTGAAGTAAAATGGGATGTTGGGAAGCTCAAAACAATGTGCAGTCTCTGAACAGCAGGTAAATGATAAAGAACTACTAAAATGCATCAAACTGAGAAAAAGAGGGGGGACAGATAGGCAAAGACAGTGACCTAAGCAATATCACACTAAGTATAAGAAATTATGTAAAACTATCAGAAAATTCTTCTTGATCTGGAAAACACTCAACAATCACCAGTTCTCTGGGAAAGGTGCTGCAATCTAGGTGAAGTCATTTTGTCTCAGACCATTTTCACCACCACATTTATGTACATCTTGTTGTGCTTTTTTACAACTCAGATTTCATTTTTCCTCTCCTCCGAGACATTGTTTGTCTCTTGATTTCATTTCAGAATACATTTGTCTCAACTTGAGTACAAAGGGTATTTAGACAGTATTTAGCAGAACGGATTAAAGTCAGTGTTGACACACAGCTACTCAGTGAGGAAACAGGACCACAACGTTGTACACCAGGCTTGTACTGAAGCAAATTCACAGAGCTGCAGCATAAACTGCAGCCATTCAGAGGAATGATCAGTCAGTCAAATGTTAGTTCCAGTGGAAAATAGTAGTTTCTGTGGAATCAAAGCCTTCAGCAGGGATATTATATAACAAGGTGGATAGATGATGGCAGAGCGGTGGATGTGGTCTACCTTGACTTCAGTAAAGCATTTGACACAGTCTCCCACAGCATCCTTGCTGCTAAACTGCAGAAGTGTGGTCTAGACTCTCGGGTAGTGAGGTGGACTGTGAACTGGCTGAGGGGAAGAAGCCAAAGAGTTTTGGTCAATGGGGCAGAGTCTGGTTGGAGGCCTGTATCCAGTGGAGTGCCTCAAGGGTCGGTACTGGGACCAGTATTATTCAATATATTCATCGATGACTTGGATGAGGGACTAGAGAGTACTATCAGCAAGTTTGCTGATGACACCAAGCTGGGAGGAGTGGCTGACACACCAGAAGGCTGTGCTGCCATCCAGCGAGACCTGGACAGGCTGGAGCGTTGGGCGGGGAAAAATTTAATGAAATATAACAAGGGTAAATGTAGGGTCTTGCATCTGGGTAGGAACAACCCCAGGTTCCAGTATAAGTTGGGGAATGACTTATTAGAGAGTAGTGTAGGGGAAAGGGACCTGGGAGTCTTGGTGGACAGCAGGATGACCATGAGCCAGCACTGTGCCCTTGTGGCCAGAAAGGCCAATGGCATCCTGGGGTGTATTAGAAGGGGGGTGGTTAGTAGGTCGAGAGAGGTTCTCCTTCCCCTCTACTCTGCCCTGGTGAGACCCCATCTGGAATACTGTGTCCAGTTCTGGGCCCCTCAGTTCAAGAAAGACAGGGAAGTGCTGGAGAGAGTCCAGCACAGGGCAACTAGGATGATTAAGGGAGTGGAGCATCTCCCTTATGAGAAAAGACTGAAGGAGCTGGGGCTCTTTAGTTTGGAGAAGAGGAGGCTGAGGGGTGACCTCATTAATGTTTACAAATATATCAAGGGTGAGTGTCACGAGGATGGAGCCAGGCTCTTCTCGGTGACAACCAATGATAGGACAAGGGGTAATGGGCTGAAACTGGAACATAAGAGGTTCCGCTTAAACTCGAGAAGAAACTTCTTCTCAGTGAGGGTGACGGAGCCCTGGAACAGGCTGCCCAGAGAGGTTGTGGAGTCTCCTTCTCTGGAGACATTCAAGACCTGCCTGGACACGTTCCTGTGTGGCATAGTCTAGGCATTCCTGCTCTGGCAGGGGGATTGGACTTGATGATCTTTCGAGGTCCCTTCCAATCCCTAACATTCTATGATTCTATGATTCTATGATTACTTTTTTCTCAGAAAAAAACCCACATTTAATTTCTCCTCCTTTCCCAGCTATAAGTAAACCAAAATAAAGTAAGGAAAGGTAAGCAATATTAATTCATCTTCTGTAACTACTTGTCCTGATATGTACTCTTCTTCCATTTTACTCAAGCAAAGTTCCAGTGAGTCTTTACTTTTGTCCTTTTGACACCTTCATTAGGCAAGATTCTATCCTTGACCTCACCCTTGTAAATCACTTCAGCAAAGCCAAGCCCTTTTGTTTACTGCTTTAAGAGTAGTTATTTTGGATTTACACATGAGTAATTTGGAAGCAATGCTTTGGCCACTGATCATAAACAGAAGATACACATGTATTTCTTTAAACCTTGAAGAGTCAAATACACAGAACCGTGACTTCTTAACACTTCTTAAGCTGCACTTTATGTATTTTGACAGAAACTCACTTCATCATACTATTACTTCTTCTTGCTGCATCAAAAGATCAGCGTTTAATACTCTCATTAATCAAAATGTGACATGAGTGTAAGATCAGGCTAGTCGCATTTAATACACAGTGGAAGCAAAGGTGTGAGCATATTAACTTACTCAGCAAGAGTTAGTGCAGGAGATGTGACACTGGCCATTTACTTCATGCTATGTAACAGGCACCAGCAGAGGATGCATACACTCAGGGGCATCACCTCGTTGCATGCCTGTGATAAACAAGGTTTCCCATATGTCCTTTCCAGTTGACTGAACAAGTTGTCATGATACAAGGCTCACAGACAAAACACTTCATACCTAAAAGGTTTAACTGGATTGACAAGAGCTCAACTCCATCTCCTTCATTCATTAAATGAGGACTGGGTGAACACCAGGCTAAACCAAGGAATAACACAGACCTTAAGGTCAGGCTTGGGTTGCCCAACCTTTGTTTTAGTTGGTGTTGCATCTAAAAACTCCAAAACAACTCTAAAGCAAACCCATATAAAACCTTCTTACTTTCATATTCTATTCACTGGCAATACAAGCTGGACACTTAGGAAGGAGAAAATGTCATCAAAAAACTAAAAATATCAGACTATAAGAGAGCAAAACAATTTGATATGCCCCACTTAGCAGCAGTAGGTGTGGCAGACTTGAGACACCATTGCTGTTATGTCCTATTTACGGCATTCATCTATTAAAAACACTGTAGTACTCATGAATGCTGTATCAAACATGCTACTCCACTGTGCTCAAAACAGCTGAGCAGAAGGAGGTCATTTAAAGATAATACTCAAGAATAAGGGCTCTCCAACCCCAGCTTCAGTTGCTTCCAAGGTTGAGGAATTCCTGCTGTTGTCAAAGGGACTTCCGACACTCACTCAGCACAACGTGACTTCCAACCTCAGTAAATTCTGAAGGCAAGATTAGTGACAATCTGACACACTTTTTGTGCCGTCCCTGGAAGAACTGCAAGAGAAACCTCAGGGAAAGGAGATCATGGAACAAGTCTGTCACATTCATTCTTTGTGTATCTGGGTCCTGGTTGGATACTTCTTCAGATCCACATTGTCTTTGAAGTCAGCCTGACTTTGAAGTTCACAGGCAATGGATGACTGTAACACGTAGAAGACTTTTAATAGGATCAGACCCACACAAGTATAGAATTTTCACTTGTACTTCAAGAAAAGGTTTGCCTCAACACATGACCAACTAAATGTCGTCCATAAGTCTATGTGTTAAAAGACCACAGAAGTTACTTACAGGAGAGGTTTAAGCTGGGTGGGGGATCTCTAGTTCCACTGAATCCCGTGCACTGAGCCTGTGCAATCCCACAGTTACACAGCCAATTCTTTTACCATAGCACTGCATGTGTGTTAAGCTAATGATACTGCTATGCTCCCCTCAATGTAAATTACCCTTACCTGGAATTTGAAAGTTAAAAACACGATACAGTCAAAAAAAATCCACTCCTCTAAGGAAAAATGAACACATGGTAATTCACAACACCAGAGAATATGACCCAGTAAGATATGAAGAGACACAAGTTAAAAGATAACCTCTTGTTACTACTTGGTGTGTTGAATTTTCTTTGCCTTGTTGGAAGCCCTCCTTAAGACCTCTTCTAGCCACCTAGCCCTATCTGTCCTGAAGAAAGATGCTTTGCCTTCAGAGTACCTCTTGCTGGGATGGTCTTGTTGTAGGTTACAGTCTTACTGATCTTCTCAGCATTGTGAACGCCCAGAAAGTGACTGCCTTCTTTTCCTTCTTCTTTCCTTGAGAGCCTTCTTTCCCCAGCTGTCACTCTGCAGTAAATTGGATGGTGTTAACAGAGGTCTCTTTGCTCTCCAATTTTTTCTGAGGTCCTAGTCAGCCCTGGTGCAGACAGGACACCCAACACAAAATTGAATCCTGCACACTTAGCATTTCCACTTCGAAAGTAACGTCTCCTGCTCTTGTGTGTGTGTAAAGAGAACCAAGGGGCAGAGATATGAAGATGTCACATTGTTTTCCTGTTTTAGTATATTGTGATTTACACTTAATTGTGTTGTTTTTTCATTATTGTGATTCACTTAAACTACATCTTTTCTGCTGTTCATTTAGCAAGTCTTGTTGGATACTGATTTCAGCACCCTCTTGGACAAAAACTTGGAGGGGTGAAGTAAAGTAAGAGTGACAATCAAGTTCGCATAGAGATCTGCATCTGTCATTTTCTTTTCCCTAAGTGTGGATCCAATCACCTTAGACTATTATGTCAACACACAAACAGATTAAATGCTATTATGAAATAACAGCTAAAGCATTTTACAGTCAGACCATATTCCAAAGAGAATTACTATCTAGGAACATCTACATCAGTATTTATTGTTCAATTAGAGGATAATGAGATATTTAATATTAAAATCATTTCATTGATCTGCATGTCACATTTAATTTAAGCTTGACGGAGAATAAAAGAAAATGCCGTTGAAAATAATTCATTATCTATTATAATATTCTATGATCTACGGTTGATCTTTCATCATTATTATCACATCATGGAAAGTATCCACTACAACAATGTTCAAGGTTAAAAAAAACAAACTAAAAAAATAATAAAGAACACCACAATTATTTCTGTCCTAAACCTTCTGTTCTCCACCTAAAGGCAAAAGACCAGTGTTCTCTCAGTGATAAGAGAACTAAATAGGAATCATAAGGAGGCTGGAAGAAAGCCCTAATAACAACTCATCTTAAAATAATTAAAATAGATCTGCAGCTATTTACTCTTCCCAAATTAGAGGGATTCTCCACACACATCTGAAGTATGCTGGAGAAAAGCTGCTATCAAAGGAGACGACAGTTTTGTACCTGCTAGCACCACTTGCTAAAAACATGACCCTTTACTAGCCACCAGATACATTAGGCACCAGATACACTAGCCACCAGATACATTAGGCACCAGATACACTAGCCACCAGATACAAAAATGCTACAAATAGGCTTCGATGTTGCAGAAACTTAAATTGCTTGCTTTCGTCCCATTGAACTCCAAGGGACTTACACAGGGAATACACTTTGCAAAGTGCAATGTATTTTCCTCAGTGAGGATGGCTTGTAAAACTCTGGTCTAAGTGCTTGCCCTCATATAAGGATTTTTCATCAGGCACCTGGAGTACAGTCATTTTTGACCTAAAGATAAGATCAATGTCTTAACCAGTGTCTTCAAACCACCCATTCTGCTCTCATTCACATTGCCCCTCCGCCAGAGCCAGGAAAATAAAGCAACAGAACCAAAGCTGCACGATTCAGCCTTCCTTCTGTGGAAATCAATAACAAAACACCTACTAACTTCAGTGAGACAGAAACAAAGCTCCAAAGTTTAAGTGCTTTAAAAAAAAAAAAAAATCAGATAAAATGGCTTCATGGTATTTCCAACACATTTACAATCTGCCTTGTGTAAATGGTCCCAATAGTCCTTTCAAAACAGAAATGAGATCAGACCTAAGGCCACTGAACAATTGACTTATGTCCATTAAACATGTCAAGATGTTTTTCACTTACTTATAGCAATGTAGTTTCTGGTCAGCTCCCAAGAAAGATCTCTACGTGTATCACCCGTGCAGCACGGCAACCCAGAGTTTGCTGTCCAAGCTAGCTGGGTCAGAGGCTGGAGTGTAGAAAAGGTGCCTACATACCCTGTACTCCAACAGAAAGTGGTAGGAATAAAAAAGGGGAAAAGTGCCTATTTTCTACAAAATTGTCCAATTCTGTAGAACTGGACAATTCTACAATGAATTGACATAAACCGAAATACAAGGCTTCCAATTTCAGACTTTTGAAAATGTGATTTACTTCCAGTTCACACTCCTGTGTTCAGTAAGCAAATGCCACACAACAGAAAGAAAGCTAAGGCAGTCACGAATGAAACAGCCTCAGAAAAACTAGTTGTTGCTAGGACTTTACATGTTAGAGCAAACGCTGAGAATGCTCTTCGAATACATATACAGCCACAGACGTGGATTAGGTAAAATAACCTTTTCCAAGGGATAGTTCAGAAGCAGTAATCTAAACAGTGATAATCTTTAATCTTGCAATAAATTCAGTTTTGCACTTAAATCCTATTATTCAAAGAAGTGGTTTTTTAATACATACAAGGAACTAACAATATATAATCTATTCCTTTTTAAAAATGTCATAAATAATCCAGTATTTTCTTCTGATAACAGAACATCAGACATATGATGAGACACTGATTATATACATCACTGCAATAATTCTCTTCCTCCTTCTTATCTTCATTGAAATGATCTAAAAATATGGTATTTTCTCCTTTCGTATCAGCCTTTTGATTGGTAATACTTGAACATCACTGCATTACCAGCGCACTCACATTCACTGATTTTTCAGAAGTGGAGATAGCTGCATCTTGGTACAGAGAAGGGCAACCAGAATGATTAGGAGACCAGAGGGTAAGTCTTATGAAGAGAGGTTTAGGGAGCTGGGGCTGTTCAGCCTGGAGAAGAGGAAGCTGAGGGAAGACCTTATTGCTCTCTACAACTACCTGAAAGGAAGCTGTAGTGATACGGGTGTTGGCCTCTTCTCCCAAGGACAAGAAGGAACAGGTTCAAGTTGAGCCAGAGGAAGTTTAGATTGGATATTAGGAAAAACCTCTTCACCGAAAGGGTGGTGAAGCATTGGAATGGTTTGCCAAAGGAGGCATCCCTGGACGTGTTTAAAAAAGAGCTGGATGTGGCACTTCAGGAGATGGTTTAGTGTTAGGGTGGTGTAGGGCTGTAGGTTGGACTTGATGATCTTAAAGGTCCTTCCCAACCTTTATGATTCCATAATTACGGTCTCCTGGGCAGCTTTCCAGACAGCTACTATGACCTACCTAAAGAAACTCCATTGTCATGCCCACCACCAGGTTCTCGCTGTCAGAAGTCTGTTCTCATTTATTGTCATGGTCTGCACTTCCGAAGTGCAGGAATAGGGTGTTTGGCATCATTTTAATTCTTTTTCACACAATAGGGCTGATGAAGACATTCACTGACATTGACTCTGCAGAGTTTTTAGTTTATCAACTTTCTCTTACCAGTAAAATCTATAGTAAGGTCCCACTTATCACATTCTCCTGAAAAGTCAAGCAGGAAAAACAGTATTTTCCATGCAACACTTCCAAAAGAGAATGCTAATTCGTAAATACCAATAAACCACATCCAAGTCTCTTCCAACTTTTTATACACCAGGAAGTGATTACCATCACTGAACATCAGGCAGATGAATAGGACTGCCTGTTTCTTCAGCTGCAACCAACTGTTCTTTGTCAGTTACCAGATACAAACAGTGTGTGCAGAAAATCGCAGGAGCACAAGTCCTCAGACGACAAGTGCCCAAATTCTTCCTTTCAGTGCTCAGAATCAGAGGGGCTCACAAGTACTGTAGACAACCTGCATA
Organism: Trogon surrucura; assembly: GCA_020746105.1. NCBI lineage: Eukaryota > Metazoa > Chordata > Aves > Trogoniformes > Trogonidae > Trogon > Trogon surrucura. Next base: position 52,945,379 of record CM036622.1, read on the forward strand.
CCACACCTTTCTAACCTTTTTTTACCTCCCTTTTTCCAGCTAGAACATGGTAAGGCTTGACTTGCTGATTAAGCTATAGATTGGATTTTGTAACCTGCACCTGTGTTCTTGAAATAAATGTTTGTGTTTAATCCCCTGTTTCACTTCTCGGCATCTTTAATTGACATATCCTTGTAAATGCTAAACACTGCATTAATTCTATGATATTCTGTGTCTTCACAGAGCTATAATGATCAGAAACATCTCATTCGGGTAATGTATTGTTAACACCAGACATTGTTTCAATCACACTCTATTGTACATGTACATGTATATGTACAGACCCATATACAGCAAATAGGATTATTTGGGGATAAATGTGAACACACATTTGCTCCCTTTCAGCTTTTGTGACCTCTTCTGATATCTGTAAAGCAGAAATCAAAAAACATTTCTCTAATACTCTCCTGCAGATAAAGCATTATGATGTTGATATTGACTTTTCTCCAGTTATCCTTTTCAGTCAGGTTAAAAATTCAATGCACAGAGTTATCCAGCTCCGTCTAAAGCAGACGCCAGCATTCTCCCCCACTCCAACCTACTTAACGCTGCTTTCAAGTTGAGGTAGCAAACACACATGATTAATATTCCTTGTAAACGCATCATCTTGCTCCAAAACAAATCCTAACTTCCAAAGACTATATCCTGTAATTCATTAGTTTACTAAGAGAACGATGATACTACTGTTTTTAGAAAATCCACACTAGTGACCAGAGCAAACAGAAGTAAAATGACCTCTCAGTAAGTTGTGGGGTTTTTCCACCTGTGCTTACATAAGGCATTGCTGAAATAACTTATTATCACGTCTGTTTTGTCTGATGAACTACTTTTGTTTGTCTCAATAATTTTGCAAGACGAAAAGACATGATTGACTGCAATGTGTTTCAAAGCAAGAAGGTCGTCTTTTGTACTTTGATGTCATCTCTTATGTGTAAATCTTTAACCGATCCTTCTGTGAAATCCGGAGTTAGGAAGCCATTAGCAAAAGGCTCTTTTTCGATGAATGCAACATTTTGTATTGTAGTGTATACATTGTAGAATCATAGAATTGTTAAGGTTGGAAGGGACCTTGAAGATCATCTAGTTGCAGCCCCTCTGCTATGGGCAGGGACACCTCTCTCCCCTCAGTGAACAGTATTCTACACATTTGGTTTTGTTCTTCTTGATTTTATGTACGGTGGCATTAATTACTGTGACAGGAACCTTCCGTGGGGTTTATATGGGCAATGGTAGGAATCCTCCACCCATCTTCTCAGCCAAGTTGTTTTCCAGTTGTCCATCCTCCCCTAATGTATTGCACCTACCCAACACTTCATTAGTGCTTGTTCTTTTCAAGTACGTGTTTTATTTCCGAGAGAAGATATACTACAGCTTACGTCATTGATCAACTTGCAGCCCATTTCAGTGATTTCCTAGAAGTTTCCCCTCATTAGAATTCTAACGCCTAGAGTTGTTTTTTTATTACACTCGAAAGTCCTTTTACCAGGAAACCACTTTGACAGTTCTGAGGATTTTGAATATATGGTATTTCCTTTTTAACAAAGCTTTGATAACATCTGGAGATGGAAAAGGTTGTAGATCCAGGAAGCTCAGAAGAATATCCCATTAGAAGCTCAGAAGAATATCCCATAAGTCTGCATCCTTTGCTGGCACTAGCCTTGCAGTTAACATTCTGCCTTGCTGGGAAGGGAACACTACTGACTCCTTCTTTAGAGTCTACCTTTTGAGATGACGTGTATGTAATCTAAAATTATTAATTTGATTGTAGGTAGCACAACAAGTTTACTGATATCTTTCAAATAAGACTAAAAATATCAGACATACAAACAATAAAGGACACAGCCTAGGCAACTGTCCTGAAAAAACTATTCATCTGGCAATTTTATCACATATAAAAAGATGAACTTTAGGGAAAACTGAAGTATATCCCTGAGATAATTTATTGCTCAATATCACATTCACTAGTTTTGATCCCACACGAAATCACTCATGCAACCCTTTTAAGGATGGATGGATCATAAGCTTCACTAGAAACTTTAAACTGATGAAATTTCAACCACTCCTGACATGAAAAAAAAAAACCAAACCCGGAAGAAAAAAACTGAAAATCAACAGTGAAACGATTTCTTAGAATAGCCTCAGCCAGGATAGGAAAAAAAAAAAAGTGCATAAAGATTACCATATGCACTTGCTCTTTCACTTTCCAAAAATTACCTCAACCGTGAACTGACTGTCCATGGCAAGTACTGATCATACTTAGACACAGTGTCTGAGAATCTATGAGCCAACACCAAGGGAGCACCAGCTGCCTAAGTGAACTTCAGCTAAACTCAAATCAGAGGATTATTTATGTATTTACAGTTGGTTGCACTAGAGCACTAAAGGGCTTATGACCAATACAGTGAGAGAGATGTTAACATCCCATCAGCAAGGCAAGACAAACCCTGAAAGAGAAAGCTTTTCATTTTCCTAAATGAGTGGAGATAGGATTCTCCATGGATCACTGAGGAAAGCAATAACTGCCTTAAGGCTTACTGCGGTTTATGCAGGCAGAGTTTCTCAGTTGCTCATGGTGGATTATCAGAAGGCAGCATGCAAATGGAGCAGATCATAATAAATGTCTATAGCTTTCAAGAGTAAAACTTTGTTGCCGAGAGCCTTGGAGGAGACAGAAAATGACAACATTACAGAAGGGATAGAAGTGTCCTTTTGCATTACCTATCATCATTCATACGGATACCCCAAGAGTAACTGCAAAGGTAATTGTGAATATTGGAAAACAAAACTTAGAGATAACAGGATGCATCTCAGTAGCTTTGTACACGGCAAAAATACCAGCTTTTTTTTCTATGTACCTATATATGCACACCTTTTCCAACTGGGAGAAAACAATATATGAAATGGTTGAAAATAGCTTATTTTTCTCTCTGCAGCCACTAATACTTGAAAGCATGGATATACAAAAATGTATCCAACAACTGCTTGTTTCTTTATGCTTCGAAGAGAAATAATCCATTGTCCGATTATCTGTCAGGCAGCAGTGAAACTTAATTTAGAATAGTTGCAGATGTAAAAGGGTTACAGCAAGCAAATAAATGGCTGGGACTTTGAAAATGCAACCTCATTTGGAGCTGCTAATTTTAATTTTAATACATCTAGTATTCAAAGGAAAACAAGAATAAATATTTGCTTCCAGTCAGGCACTTCACTCCCATACTGTGTAACACGGCAGAGTAGAATCAGAAAGTCATCCTTTGATCTGGAAGTTTATGTAATATAAGTTTTCAGTCACTTGTACACCTGTCAAGGGAATTTCAAAATTATAGGAAATCCATTTATCAGCCTTCAGCACAGTGAAACATTGAGGTACACCCATACAGGTAATTACAAGTGCATTGAGGAGGTATTAAATATTTCCCCAAAATTATCACTTTCATTAGAGACAAGTTGAAGGTTACCTGTTCTTCACAGTGGCAAAGATGAAGAGAGTGGAAAGACACTTTTGGTGACTGAATACTAATTAAGTGCTAAGGCTGCATGCTAAAAAATTTCAAAGTGATGTCTTAGAACAGTCTTATCTGGGAGGTACTCAAGTGTGTGGCAGGTGCATCCTTCCCCCATTGGTCGGGAGTGCCCCCCCTCTGTGAGTCAGCAGTTGCTAGGCAGATTTCAGAGAATTTTCTGGAAACCTGGGCTGGCTCGGAAATGACCCATCACCCTGAGGGGCACTCCCAGGAAGTTGGCTGGCAGCCACTAAGAGGCCAATATGGCTTGATTGACCACAGTCAGCTCGACTGAGACTTTAAAATGGGGTGCTGGCAGCCATCTTGCGGGAGTTCCCTCGTGGCAGCTGGCTCTGCAGGCAGGGGTACTCAATCTCCCCCCTTAGGTGGGACGCCGCCTAAGGACTTTTGTCCCTGGGGTTGAGACTCCTCATCTGTGTAAGGTGAGCGTAACATTCTCGAGATTGAGACTCCTCATCTTTTATAAGGTGAGTGTATTGGGATCCGGATCATTATTCTTTGGTTAGGGTGGGTGTAGTGTAGTTAACTCTTTTCCAATTGATACCCAAACCTTTAATTTCGGAGGCGCTTCTGTTTATTAATAAATTTAATTTAGGCACGTGCGTGAATTTGTCATCTTTAGAAACATGGGAGCGCTCTTCTCCACTGTCTTCACGACAAAGTGTATGACATAAAGGTTTCACTCACAAGCAAGTTATGTAAAGACAAAAAAAAAGCCAAAAGAACAAATTCTTTAGTCAGAAGTGTAATTTATCTAAAATCGTCTCAGAGAAATAAAGAATATATGGCAAAATCATTTCATTCCATGATATACGTTGGCTCTTGGCTACTCAATTTCACAGCAAATAAGATAATCTTATTCTGATCAATCATTCTCCCTCGGGATTAAAAAAAAAAAAGAAAAAAGCCAACTTTTAAGGTTAACCCAAGCACTGGTGTGTCACACATTAATAAAATGTTGGATCCGAATGTGTTGTGTTTAGAAATACCTTGTTCCTGTGACTACACACAAACTTCCAGAACCTTCAATATCATTTTTCTCAACTTCTAAAATATATGTGGAACATATTACACCCTTTTTTTATCTCTAAGGTCACAACAGAAGGAATATTTCTCTCTGTAAGTGGATTTGGGCAGATGCAGCATCTTGCTAAATACAGATTCTGTTAAGGATGAACTTCTTCTAGAAGTCAAACAGGTATGGATTTTTGTAAGTAGGTTTATGAAAACAAAAAGTACTAAGATATATGCAAAGTGAAAACATGTAGCATTTTCAGCAATAAACTGAGACTTGTGACGACTCACTATACATTTGAAGGCAGTAGAAATACACATTTGAGATAAAAGCCATGGTATGTACCGAGTGAAATGCCATTTTCCTGGAAAGTTGTCCAAAACAAGGCCTTTTTTTTGCACTTTTCCACGTTCCTGCCCTAGCTCTAACCTATTCCCCACAGCAGTGATCTGGCAAGGTCACAGGCTGCATTTCAGAGGACACATCAGACCAGGTTCCATCCTCTGCTGCCATACACAGAGCCTGAGGAGCTTCCCAAACCTTTTGCCTCTGGCAACGTGGCTTTGTTGAACAAGAGTTTTCAAAAGGAAATCTCATTTTGCAGCAAGGCTCTATAGATAATACCGGCTCCTGTTAAAAATCCAATCCATCTCCGCTTTCAAGTGCAACATTCCTGGTTTGCTAGATCCCCAAATTAACTATCTGTGTAAAAATTTGCTCAATTTTTTTCCTTAGTGTGCTGTTGAAAACAGGCAAAAATCTTCCACAGCTTAGAAATGTTGCACCTAGCTAAGGCATCTCTAAGAAGCCTAGAGATAACAAAAGAGCCCCCAAATTATGTGATGGTCTCCATTTTGTGGCTTTAATTTCATTTTCTTGCCAAAGCCAAAAGTAATCTTTGTGCAGAACACTTGAAGCAACAGCAGTCACTGTGTTAACACCACTTTCAAATTAATTACACGTGTATTGTTTCCATCCTATGGAAATCACAGAATCACAGACTGTTAGAGGTTGGAAGGGAACTTAGAGATCATCTAGTCCAACCCCCCTGCCAGAGCAGGATCACCTACAGTAGAGCGCACAGGAACGCGTCCAGGCGAGTTTTGAATGTCTCCAAAGAAGGAGATTCCACAACCTCCCTGGGCAGCCTGTTCCAGTGCTCGGTCACCCTCACAGTGAAAAAGCTTTTCCTCATACTTTTATGGAACCTCCTCTGTTCTAGCTTACATCCATTGCCCCCTGTCTTATCAGTGGACGCCGCTGAAAAGAGCCTGGCTCCGTCCTCCTGACACTCCCCCTTGACATATTTATAAACATTAATGAGGTCACCCCTCAGCCTCCTCTTCTCCAAGCTAAAGAGACCCAGCTCCTTCAGCCTTTCCTCATAAGGGAGATGTTCCACTCCCTTCACCATCTTTGTGGCTCTGCGCTGGACTCTCTCAAGCAGCTCCCTGTCCTTCTTGAGCTGAGGGGCCCAGAACTGGACACAATATTCCAGATGCGGCCTCACCAGGGCAGAGTAGAGGGGCAGGAGAACCTCTCTTGACCTACTTGCTACTCCCCTTCTAACACACCCCAGGATGCCATTGGCCTTCCTGGCCACGAGAGCACATTGCTGGCTCATGGTCATCCTGCTGTCCACTAGAACCCGCAGGTCCCTTTCCCCTGTGCTGCTCTCCAGCAGGTCAGTCCCCAACCTATATTGGCACAATGACTTACAGGAACAAGCACAATTTTTTTGTTTTGTATATCATTAAAACCAAGAAGATTTTTCTATAATAAATATTTAGATATAAGAGCAAGCCAGAGGAAACTGGATCTTCAGGCAACAGAGAAGCTTCACCAGAAGACTGCTGTAACTGAAACCTATCTCAGTTGCATCCAAAATACGTTGGGTAAGCAATTCTCCTAGAGAGCTTCCAGGGCTTTGGGTGGTTTTTGAAAGATTACAGATTCCTAAAAAAACCCCAGAATATCTGTTGCATAAACATCTTAATATCAACTCTGGATGCTGGCTTTATAGGCTTAGTGATTATCCTACTCTTAATTATAAATAAACCCTCCTCTTTTTTTAATAGAGCTCAGCTTTTGTATATTATCCACATTATTGGAAGATGCTGTTTTGTCTAATCTAGGTCTTATGCTGAAAGATAAACAGTACTTTTAGCTTCTAGTAAATTGTCCTGAAGGTTTTCAGTACTGCCTGGCAGACTCAGACATAAAGTGTAGCAGAAATAGAATTTCATTCCAGTAATGAAATCCCAATTTTATACTGTGATGAGATTAAGAAAAACAGGTAACTTTAGAGGCTAAATTATGGATATGTAAAACCGCAGCAAGCAAAACATTAGGCTACTACTTTATTACTCAATTATGTATTAATATGGAACTAAAAGACATCATAGTGTGATTTTATTGCTAACCACAGCTGTTTGCATTTTTTATAACCAACCTCTGAGCTCTTTCATAAGAAATTTCCTTTTTAAAATCTGAATTACCATGCCAAGAGGAGATCTTTTAAGAATTCAACAATCAACACAGCTGATCAAAATTGTTTAATAATGGCCTTATACTGGAAAATTGTGTTCACTCAAAGTGTTCTCTCTGAGTAGTTTCAAACTTTAAATGAAAATCTTAAACCGATGCGAACTAAAAAGCAAGGGGAAGAAATGAAAGAAAGAGAGATCACAAAATCTGCCCAAAACCACAGTTTTAATGTGGTTCAGCAGTCTCTAGTGGGGGTTTTGGCTCTGGTTTTGCTGTCCCAGCACCCAGGACTCCCAACCAGGGCCAGATCTCCACGCGAGCTGCCCATCCCATCGTGGGCTGCAGCTAGGGAATCTCACTCTGCTTCCAGGTGTCTCAGCTCAAGACTACAGCTCACTCAATCCAGTCGTAAAGAACAGGTTTACAACTCATCTCCAGTCCAATTCCTCCATGCTATTGCCACAGCATTTTTAACTGTTTTTTTTCCCACTTGCAGCCAAAACACAGAGAGGGTGGGAGCAGGTGGATTTGCTCAAGTTAATGTGGACAGGGCACATGTGAAAAAACTCCCAGTCATGTCTAATTCACTCTGGGCATGTCTGCATTATGGTGGTGTTTTGCTTCAAAGTAGCAAGGAGGTTTTGAATTTAATCCCCAAATGATCCTGACTTCCAGCGTATTGTTTTGGTCTGCAAGTATATTGTTGGCATGGGTCAAATAAATTTCCTCTGGAGTAAACTACAGCAGAGGTTCTTTCCCAGGTGTTCATCAGCTGTACTTCAAATCCCATTCCCAAATGGGGTGTAGGGATCCAGACCAAGGGCTGGTCATTTGGACAGCTTCACATGTAATGTGGAAATGCTCACTCCAGACCACCAGATTAAATCTGGTCTGAAATAAAGTCTATCATAGTATCATAAAATCATAGAATGATTTGAGTTGGAAGGGACCTCAACAATCATGAGACAAATTTCTACATTTCTGGGAGTTCCCAAAGAGCCAGCAGTCCTAAAAATCTGTGTTTCAGCATCCTGTACACAGCACAGACAGTGTCGAACAGAACAGATATCAGCAACCTCTCACATGAAAACTAGGAAGCAAATAAGTGGACCATGTCTTCCCTGTGCCTACCAGCCAAATAAGCAAGAGGCAGGCATGGTTTGCAATCAAAATTCACTTTCCAGTTTCTGAACAGCTCTTAGTAGTACAAACAACTGTGATACTGAGCCTGTACCTTAATGCCAAATCGCCTTCATAGCACTGTTTCTGCACCTTGGCAGCTAAGAAAACAAATGGCAGGGATGCAGCCACAGCTGGGGCTCTGCACTTATATCAGCTTGAGGCTTGACACCTACTCTGGCACCAGGAAGGACCACTCACGGCTCACCCACATGCAGGAGTACCCAGGGCTTCAGTTGAGAGGCAAACCTCCCATGTGGGTGGGTCTGTGAAAACACAGAGTGAAAATAATCCTTATGACAAAGACAATAAAAAAGGGGGAAAGAAAGAAAAGGAAAAAAACCACCCAGGAGACTGGACAAAATTCACCAAAGTGAAGGAGTTTGTCACCATCTCCCCTCCAGGTGAATTAGAGAACAGCCCACACGTAGGACAGCTGATACGCTAGAGTCAGGAGTCCCAAGCTGTCACCAGGCAGTCAGGAGGTAAGTCTTGTGAAGGTGGGTGCTGAGGGAAGTTCCATGTTGTTTGCTAGAGGAATGCATGTCTGGCAGCTAACAAGGGACCCAAAAGCAGGCAAAAATGTTGAAAGAAAACCGAAGAGATGACCAAAACACAGCCCTGGCAATGAGGTACAGGAGTCCTTTGTGAGTGGTACACTGAGCGGAAGAAGAGTTGGCCCCATGCATAAGGACATGGATATAAATAAACCGATGTGATTCAGCAAGATGGGCGGCGGCTACTCACCATAAACCAGAGTCACGACCGTGTTGATTTCTTGGGCCAGTCTATGATTTACTCATTAGTTAAATGTTGCACCATCACAAACCATTGGCTGTGGACACCTCTACGCATTTGAGTATGAAGGTATTCAGAAAGTAATGTCATATACAAAATTTCCAGTCTCTTCTGTAAAGCCCCCATGCTCTGATTGCATTACACCCATATACAGGATCATATTGCCTCCACACTTCCCTGCAACTTTGCAGGTGACAAGCTCTTGTTGGCCCCTGTTATTTGCTTACTGGAGTCAGCAAGGGAAGGGAACAACGGTAAGGAGAAGCTCTTCTGTTAATCTTCCCACAAAGAGTTCCTATTCTGGAGAAACTGCTTCCTCATTACCATCCTACTTGTGAGATAAGCTACACTGGGATCTGTGCCTGTCAGGAAAAATGAATTGCAGTAGCTAAAAATGTGGTAATACAAGCAATGTTATAGCCTCCAGTATTAAAAATGAAGTCATGCCCTACGATACTTACCTAGAAAGATGTGCAGCATTTCCCTCCAGGCAGTAAACAGTAAGAATTAATCAAGTTGTATACAAGGAAAGGGCACAGTATCACCTCTGCTAGCTCTTCTGTCTGTACTTGACACACCTTTTGCCCATTTCAATTAAGGAGTAAGTTTTTAGGGCAGCTGAAATATTTCCAAGGTAATAACAGTGCCCTGACGAGCAATATTTATCTTCATGTGTGAATGGTAAACATCAGAAAATGAATATTTAGATTTAGTATTTGGCCAGGCACCAGATGTTGTACTAGGAAGTGATATTCTCCCAACACCAAATTAGAAGCGAGAAAGGCAATGAATTACTGTGTCTTCACTCTTTGTCTTTAATTTACGTTGCACCTCACACTAAGGCCTCTCTAGCAGGCTGATAATGATGAAACCAGAACCAACTGGCAGCTGATAGCAGAGTTGAGCAAAGCAGAACACAAACGACCTCTGTATTACCTAGCACCATTTGTCAATGGGCTGTTATCAGCCCGAAATCTGCTGCAAGAGCAATCCCTGACTGCTTTTTGGTAAAAGCAGCATGAAGGAGAAGATACTGAACAAGAGGCAGCGGAGTGCCACAGTCATGCAAGCTCAAAATCTTACCTTATAAGTGAGCTTTGGGTTGCACTGTATGTCTGAGCATTTCAGCACCAGGTTGGGCAGTAGCAGTTCAAGATGCTCTTTTAGGCTACATTAGGATGTATCCACAGCTGAAAATTCAGCTGAAAAATAAATGTCATTCATTGATTCAGCTCAAGTCTCAACAGTCACAGAAGGTAGGTGGGGTATAGGGAAGAGAAGGGTGCAGGTGCTTGCTCTCTGGTACCTCTGGATGCATGCAGCTGAGACAGGGGATGAATCCATTCAGCAACACTTATATCCTCTCTCATGGCAAAACTGGGCAAAAGTATCTCATCTGGTTGGCAAGAAAAGGAGAGTAGCCCCCAGGCACTTGGGGAGGGGCAATTTCAGTGAGACTGGGGACACACAGCCAGCGGATTGGCAAGAAACTGGGAATATCTCACAAGGACTGCCTGCAACAGAGTGCACCTCTCTGACTGATGGAGCTATGCTCATTTATATGGAGTTTTTGTCTTTGCAGGAGTGTATCAGAAGGGATACTCCCACAAAGGAGATGTAGGAACCGAGGAAACAGTGACATTATCACCAACCTGCAGCAGAAATCTCTGGGGTGCAAATCTGAACTGCTGGATGAATTCCCACTATTTGCAGAGCACCAACAACTGCAGAGGTGGGAGCATCCTTCAATGTTTTGTCTTTGTCTTTGAAATGCTCTTAGTAAAGCAATTTTCATTTTTGTGGCAGGTTCTGTAACCTAAGGTGGATGTAAGTCACTTGTAGCAGGAAGAAACAGTGGAGACGATCAGTTGCACTATGTCTTTCTCATTATCTGATGGCAAGAAGTTAATAATTCACAACTCTAATCCTCATCACTGTCTATTCCCAGAAGTTTCGTGATTCTCTATTAACTCCTTAACTATCATTATATTAATGTTTCTCCTACTTTGTTTGCAGTACACCCTTCATTAAATTTAGATGCCTGTCATCCTATTGTGTGCTCCTACTGATAGATGTGATACTTCTTCAAACAAAGGGCCTGAAAGGCTTTGTGAGGAGAGAAGAGCATGGAGACATCCATGTGCCCTGCCCACATACCTTCACTCACTTCCTGATCTCTCAAGCAGAACTCATGTCTGGACACTAAAGCTCAACAGCAAAATATGGGAGATGGCACACAGCAAACAACATGGCACAAAAACTCCCCATCCAGGTCACAGCTGCTGGGCCCAATGGAATTTTCTGCAGCTGAGCCATCAGCCCAAAATCCCTTTCATTTCCATGAAAGGACCCTAAGAACACAATCTCTTTGGCATGTTGTAGAAACTTATCCTGTGACAGCGATCCAGTCTCTTACTGTTGAATACTAAACTTCTATTGACTATAAAAAAGACCACAAGGGGACTCCAAAATTTCATGCAGTCAAAGAAACCTTACTGGAAGCGTAAATTACAGAAGAATACACCAGCTCTGACAAAGAAGGACAGGAGGAGATCACTGCCTGTATCAGTGCCTACTTCATTGTTTGTCTTGCATAACAAATGCTTCCTGTTAAGACAACTACAGCTCTCTGGATTGTAGTTTTCACTCTTCCCAAACTTTGAAATTGTTGTGGGAGTTTTCCACTGAAGAAACCCTACTTGAAAATTATAACCTATTTCCTCCCTTGCATTTAACAATTGCTTGTCATTTGCTTAACTTCAGGGGACTGTCAAACACACTTTGTTTTCTTTTATGCTGTTCTAACATCTGTTCTACCTTGTTCAAGAAACAGGAAGTCCTGATTTAAGGTTATACAACATTTAGTAAAATATATCTCCCTTTTGGACGAGATTGCTTTTTTTACACTGTAAAACTGGATAATTTCCTGGGAAACAATTAAATAAAACGATAAAATACTGTTCTACTTCTGTTTTAAAGACTATTTTTCTTACTCCTCCCTAGAGTTCCCTGATAAAACGTTTATTTCAATTTTGCATGATATTTAGCACTCTCATGAAAAGGAGCAGCCACTTAATGATATTAAAATATTTATGTCAGCCGTATGTTCATAAACAAAGAAAAGCTATTTAACCTACTTTTATGCAAGCTGGTCTTGCCAACCCACAAATGCACTGCAAGAATAGCACTAGAGAGGCCAACTGAAAATTAATTTCATCTAAACAACAGAGGCCACAATAAAGAAAAAGTAAAACATAGATTCAGTACCATAAATGCTTGGAAATATAATAAATAAGGAGAATCTGGCAAATGCTGCATCTCACATGCATACAAAGCCATAACCAGAGCTGAACTATCTGCCCTCTCTGCAGGCCTCTGCCACTTCTCTCACACCAGTTTGCTGCTGGCAAGCTCAACCAGTCCACGTATGGAAATGCCCTCCAGACGGTCCTGCATCTTTCTCCACATCTTTGGGATTTGTGCTTGATTGTACATGGATTTTGGCTATGTAGCAGCCTACACAGGACCTTCAAAGTGCCCTTTGACCAGGGTGACCTTCGAGCTGTGGACACTTCCTTGGAAGTGGAGTGAGTCTATGCCACCCCTTCCCATTGCATGACAGGTAGTGTGCAGAACACTACGGCTCTATTAGAGAGAACACTACGGCTCTATTAGCTTGACAGTGAACACATCCAGATCTTTTCATGTCTTCTAGGTCACCAGCTTCACCTGAGGCTGTCCTCCTGCCTTCAGAGGCAAGCAGTTTTGGCTGGAGGTGCTGTAAGTAAATGCTAACAACATATCCATTTTCAGGAAGACAATGTTGAGGGCTTTATTGGGTATTACAAGTGGTTTTTTTGTTTTCGTTTCCCGAACACAAGAAAGGGTGTTTGAGTAGATTACAATTGCACATGTCAGAAGAGAGATGTTGTGGCTGGTTTGGTGCATTCCAGGTTACCCTTCAGTTCTGATGGCTTAGCAGGTAGGGTCCTTTCCTGCACAGAGGATGACCTGATGAAACATCCCTTCCTCCAGATTTACAATGAAGCATTTTTTTTCAGATCTGTGCTCTCACAGAAAAAGTATCTTACTGTCGGATGTACGTATGCACAGGATAAACTCTACTCCTTCCCTCATTTTGTGGCAACACATACACCCTCACTTGCTACTTGGTAGCCTTAAAATTTATTGTAAACAAGCCAAATATTTTCCCTGTAAGCTTGAGTAAGAAAGGAGACCATATTGTGAATGAACTGCTCCAGCATAAGAAATTGGTAGTAGTAAAACCTTCAATTGCTGCACACTTCCTTTACCTTTAGGGAAGCAGGATTTGCTTTTGAATGTTTCTTGCAAACGAATAGAAAAGAAACACCTGCTCAATTTATCAGCTCTCTCCCCAATGGAAAAAAAATACATTCTTAAATTTCTGAATATGGACTGGTGGGATTAACCCCATGACAGATATCCATAGATGGGCCTCCTTCCCATGAGCTGTGAAGCACTGGCTGGTAGAGATAGCAAGTTAACCTTTAAAGCAACCATCTCCCAATTTTACAATGCGCGTCCAAAAGTTTTCTTGTCAAATGTCAATTTTCTTGACAAATTTAAACATCTCATTACTTCTTGCTTCACCTTTGTAGACTCTTAGAGGCCCACTTTGGCCTCCCTGGCTGTAGGGGCAATAATATCTCACAGGCTTATTTCCCTGCACTTCACAATACAGCACACACTTAGCTCCAGAACCACACAGGAAAACTCAAACATACACATGAATGCCTTTTGAGTTACAAAGGAAAACATTATTCACAATACAATGCACCTTACAAGCCTTTGGGCTTTCTTCAGCAAGGATCACACCAGTGTATAGACATTAGAGCTGCCCTGCTGAATGACTGAGAGAAGAAAGACAGCAGCAGGGAAGAGAAGTTGTAAGCCTTGTCATGGCTAGGAATAACAAATTATCAGTTAAATCCAGGACTCTTATTTGGAGAGCTGACCTGTGCAACCTTTGGGTCACAGCTTGCACCTTCCTCAATGGTCTCTCTCCTGCCTCTTTCTGCTTGCATTTAGTGTGGGTACCAACACATGCTTGCTCTCTGATAGCACAAGAGTTTGTCTTTTTCTCTCCACATTACAAGAGAGAGAAGTAAAAACAGGCACAGCTGGGTTTCAAGAAAAGGTGCTCACAAAATGTTCATATTTTGTGATGCTCTATAGCTGCTGTTAGTGCAGTCATTTTCTAATAACTCTGAAAATACAGAGTAGAAGGCTCAGAAATAATGTGTCTTACTATTCCCAAGCTTTAGTGAGTGTTCTGCACAGCAAGCACTAGACTACTATTTAAAACTTCTTTAAGGCATTATAACCTCTCTAAGTTATGCAGTGAATTTATCTTGTGCCACTGTTTGTCAGCACGACTCTGACCAGTGGCTGAAAATTTACCTTATTGCTGGTAGAAGCCCAGCGTCTGCCAGCTGTGCAGGGGCTCCTTGGTTCCAGTAAGAAGCTGTTTCAATGGAAAAAATACACTGACACTTCCTTTTATCAGATCAGAGACTGCAATCACTAATTCAGTCAGCTCACAAGGACTCAGAGATCCAAATGTCTTTCTGCTTTTTCCACAGGCTTTGATGAAGCTGGTATTATCATGCTAAATTACAGCTCAGGACCACTGTACACGTACATATTTATCAGAAGAAAGCTATTAGATGTCTTCAGCATAGCGCCAATCATGCAGTCCCTGACACACAATTAACTAAGGCCACAAAGAATTTCTTTTAATCAATCCCTGTTCAGCAAAGCATTTATGTGTGTGTTCTTAACTTCAACATATCTAGAATGCACGTAGGTCCTTTGGCAAATAGGGAAAAACATGTGAGCTGTAAGAACTGTCCTATCAATGCTACTAGGATAAAATACCATACTACTTGAGTAATGGCTTATATTTTCAGAAGTATCTATATAAATCAGAAGCATGACCTAGAATCATAGAATTGTCAGGGTTGGAAGGGACCTTAAAAATCATCTAGTTCCAACCTCCCTGCCATGGGCAGGGACATCCCCCACTAGATCAGGCTGCCCAGAGCCCCATCCAACCTGCCCTTAAAAACTTCCACGGATGGGGCTTCCACCCCTTCTCTGGGCAACCTGTGCCAGGGTCTCACCACCCTCATGGTGAAGAACTTCTTCCTAATGTCCAACCTGAACCGATCCACCTCTAGCTTCAATTCATTCCCTCTAGTCCTATCACTACCCAATGTCCTAAAAAGCCCCTCACCAGCTTTCTTGTAGGCCCCCTTGAGATACTGGAAGGCCACAATAAGGTCTCCTTGGAGCCTTCTTTTCTGCAGGCTGAACAACCCCAACTCTCTCAGTCTGTCTTCATAGGAGAGGTGCTTCAGCCCTCTAATCATCCTTGTGACTCTTCTCTGGACACGCTCGAGCACGTCCATATCTTTCTTGTACTGTGGGCTCCAGGACTGCACGCAGTACTCCAGGTGGGGTGTCGTGAGAGTGGAGTAGAGGGGGAGAATCACCTCCCTCGACCTGTTGGCCACGCGCCTCTTGATGCAGCCCAGGACATGATTGGCTTTCTGGGCTGCAAGTGCCACTGACAGCTCATGTTGAGCTTCTTGTCCACCAGTACCCCTAAGTCCTTTTCTTCAGGGCTGCTCTCAAGCCAGTCACTGCCCAGCCTGTATCGGTGCTTGGGATTGCCCCAACCCAGATGAAGGACTTTGTACTTGGTCTTGTTGAACTTTGTGAGGCTGGCGTGGGCCCACATCTCCAGCCTGCCAAGGTCCCTCTGGATGGCATCCATACCTGGTCATGGTGCTGTAACTATGGTGAATTTAAGGACAAAAATATACAAGTTCTGGAGGAAATAATACTCTGTTGCAGGGTATGTAGCTGGATAAAACTTGCAAACTTTAGGCAGCAGAAATATTTCTTCAGGACTCAGCCCATTTGACCTGAGCTAGGTACAGGTAAGCTACACTGTCTAAACAAATCACCCAGGATTTCTCTGAAGTCAGTGGAGAACATCTCTAGATAGCAGTTCATCCCATCTGAAGGTTTTCAAAAAGGTAGGATGAATCACTCTCCGTTTCTGTGTCGTTGTTGGAAAAGCCCACAGAATTAGTTTAAATTAAGCACATCAGTTTCATCTGACCAAATGCATATATCCATTCAAGCTACCTGTCTCTCTGTATAACTAATGATGACACTCGTGTTGCAGACTAGCATGCCACAAAGTAGACATCTCAACTGAGATGACTCATGCCCTAAACATATTGATTTCTCTCCAGCCTGGTCTACACTGGCTAGCTTAGCTCCAGAAAGGGGGCTAGATTCAGTCGCATAAGCATAGGAGCCTAGCACAGTTTTGGGCACAGTGGGTTAGCATGTATGGTCACCAGCTGCCATCCCAGAAGGGGACTCATTCCCTGAGTACCACTGCATATCACGGGAGCTAAGAAAGCAAGATCACAAGACCTACACAACCCAACTCTAGTTAAGGTGAACCCCTCTCTGTCTTCTACTTTGTTAATGGCTCAGTGGAGTGCAGCAGATCTCCTTCTAATTGCCAGAAGAAAAGCAAGAAACAAAAGCAGATGGTAAAGGCCAGGCATTTGCAAACCTAATGGGCTTTCTTAACAAACCTAGGCAGCTAACTCTCACTTTCAGCTGAGATCAGACATGGTTCATTTCAGAGCAAAGTGGTGTATCTTCCCAAAAAGCAAAGAACCTGAGACGTGCATTGACTTAGAAGCTGCTATGCAGTCTGAACTGCGGCAGTGCAAGCCTGTCTGTAATCCATTATGGCTGTGCAAAATGTAATAAAACTAGTACAAGGTGCTTTAATTCCATTTACTAATAATCATAAAAGTATTTGAGATGTGTCTGATGAACCATTTAGAAGACAGCATTTTCCAAAGATGATTTGTAGTCTAAAGAAAAGCCTCTAATACCATATAAATTAGATTTTATGTACAACAATATTTAAAACCACTGTAAAGGAGGCGTTTTTGTTGTTTTATAGTCACTGTTCAGTCTTCATTGAATAATTTGTTTGAAGAAAATGCTTGGCTTCTGAGTTCTCATGAATCACAGAACTGGAATAATACCATCATCTGTCATTTTTTATCTGCAGATGTCATCGTGTTCAGTGTAGCTCTACCCAGTTAATCTGCACAGCTTCTGATGAGGTGCATTTAGTAAAATACACCAAATTATTTTGCGCTTAACTAACACCCCAAGCGGCTACACTGACAAATCATCTCCTACATGCTGCAAACATTTTCCTACATGCTGCAAACATTTTTCACTTTTCCAGAGACAGAGGCAGGTATGCCAGAGAAATACATGGCTAAATAGATCAACCTCTAACTGATCAGCTGTAGTATTGAGATCAGCTAGTTTGCTGTTGAAAGTGACTGCCACACTTTTATTTTTGTTTTATCATGAGCTTTTGCCATCACTAGGTGCTCCCGTGCCATCTCGGAGCATATGGATGTCTCACTCTAAAGTTAGATGGGGTGAGGGGCTGGTTTGCGTGTTCTTACGCATTTGCTTTATTCCATCTTTGATCTGACATTTCTAAGTAAAGACTCTCCTTAAAGGTATACTTTTCTCTGTTCCCTCTTCCTCCAGGAGAGCAGGAGTTTCCTGCTAGCTCCTATGAACACTAGGCTGTTACCTTGAATTTTTCCATTACACCAAAATACCACATGTGTGTCCACTCCTATCACATGGCACAGCCTTGTAGGGCAAAGCAGACACCAAAAACACTCCCTTCCATCCGTACCAGGCTGACCCCAGGCTTCCCTTAATCTCCTCTCTCCCAGTTCACACAGGCATCCAAGCAAGAAGCAAATTTGCTTCTCTCATATACAGAATTTTTCACTCACTTTCCATCTGCAAAGCTGGACTATGAATATTCCACCTAGCAATGCCAGATGATTTAAATAATGAATCACAAAGAAGTTAAGCTTCTCATTTGCCCACCAGAGTAAACAACATTTGAAAAACAATCCATAAGACACAGTGAAACAGAAAATCTGTCTCTCTCTCCAGGATTTCTAGCCATCCAGCAAGTTTTCAGCCAACCACTCTCTCACCATCAAAAGTCCCACAGAGGCAGCAGTGATGCCTAATGCTGCCAGTGATGTGTGAGGTACGTTAAAAGGAGCACAAAATCACACAAAATACCTCTGCCACCTCCATTCAACTTTCCCCACCTACAGCTTGTGCTTGCAAAAAAGAATAAGAGAAGAAAGCTGAAAATCTGCACAGCACAGAGCTGCCATACATTTTCTTTAATGCACCAAGACCTTGGTCATCACCAGCTTTTCTTCCTTTTTCTCCTCAGTGGCACAAAGCAAATGCCCAATCTCCCAATGCCTTCCTCATCACTACAAAAGGAGTCTCTGAGGTAATTTCTAACAGTGATCAGAGAAGGAGGAAATCTCTGAAATAAAACACCTCTCAATTCAGTGAATTTCACCTCTTAGTTTCCAGCGGACAAAGAAGTGCCTAACATGTAAATACACCTTTCCTTTTTAGTTTGTTAAGGAGCAGCTCCTCATCTGAAATTGCACATCACGAATTCAATACAGATTACAGAGGACCATGAATCTCCCACAGACTGACAGTGCTGGGATGAAACACAGAAATTTTGACAGCCTTCCCTTCCCACCCTCCCAAAAGAAATGTTTGGGAAGGAAGAAGAAGAAAAAAAAAAAAGAGAACAAAAATTTTGCATTTAGAGAAAATTCTTAATTTACTTACTTATTTCTTGAAAATAAATTTATACAACAAAGAAGTCATCATTTTCACCATTTTCCTTTACAGTTTAAACACAAAATATAACTGGAAAAATGTCCTTTCCTGCCATGCTGTCCAACAAGGACGTTACTGACTCCAGCTTAGGGATTTGCCTCTACAGTAAGGTTTGATCACTATAACGCACCATGTAATTCTCAGTTACTTGCAGTTTTACTTCTATAACCCGTACACACTCCTACTCTAGCATAATATGACATTTTTTCCAGCTTAGGTTGTTATTTTAACCAGTTTAAGCTGTCCTAAAAAATAAATTAAAAAAAAATCACTGCAACAGAGAAGGTCCTACAAGGGAGTTATGTCCCCGTGGTTACATTTTGATGGTACTCAGGAGTTTTAGCCACATTCCTAGAGATCAGCTCTGCTGGGTATTGAATAAACACCATCCCAAGGAGAGGCTGGGTAACACTCTCATGACTAAATCCAGGGTAACTAGACAGGCCAGCAACTCCGTAGACTCAGTGCCCACTTTCTTCCATCTCAGACACCAAATAAGCATTTGCACCATTCAGATCTCTGCCTGTCACTTTCCATTCCCCTATATACAATACCTGCTCTGAGCTGCCCATGTATTTCCACCTTCCCACTGTAAAAATAAACTCTTACAAAACCTCACAAGTTGACTACAGTGTCAGCAGTGCGGAGTAGGTCAGCAGAGCAAGTGGTCCTCCTGATATCTCTGGCCATTGCTTCACACACTCCTACGTTTGAAGCAAGATACAAATACACCAAGTACAGCTGCACAGGGAAGTGACTTGTATTTCACTGCAATTAGAGCAGCTGATTTAGCCAGTCAAGTAGGACTTGGTCCTCTAACCTGAGCAAGGCAAACCCATATTCAGGAAATCTCACTTGCTCTCACTCCAAAAAAAACTCAAACAGAAATTATTCACAGGCACTGCTGGCAGAGCAGACCAACAGAGACTAGCAACCAAGACTTCAGTGAAGGTTTTGGCTGGCTGGGCTCAACGCACCATAAACTATAAAAATAGGAAAAGGCAGCAGGGTAAAGATTTCCATCTTTCCTGCTTTGGTGTTACCTCTGCTGATGTCAGTGCAACTCTCAGGGTTGTAGCCTTCCAGGCAGCAAAAACATGGAGACACCATAAATCCTGAGTTTCTGACTCATCTGACACAAAAGCATTCATCCCACCTGCTTTTCAGCCTGTTGCATCAGTACATCTGACCACTTCATTCACACTCTCAGTAGTCTTCTGTCCTAGCACAACAGAGACTGTGTTGCGTAGACTAAGCTAAAAGAAATTAAGAAACTCTTATTCCAAAACCAGAGTTAGCAACATATAACTAGAGTATACACCCAAAACCTCCCAGCACAGTCCATGCTCTGCGTTACAATTTGGTGTGAGCAGCAAGCTGCTTAACCCGAGAGATCAAAATCAGGGCTAGGAGGCAGCTGCCACTTATTCCAAATCAATGGGGAAAGCTGAACAGCTGTAGGTGCTTTTGACTTCTACAGATGTAAAGCATATGCTAGAGAATTGAGTGAGTTGATACAGTCTGACATGAAGTCCTGAAAGTTTGTATTTTACCTAATTTGTTGTGTAATTACAAATGTGCCAGTTTAATTTGACTTAGGTGTCTTTCTGCAGGGATAAGCAGTATTTTTCCTTCACTGGACAAATGCTCCCAGTGTAAAAATTCTGGTAGCCAACAGGGATGAAGCTCCAAATCTTTAGGGTTTTTGTGAAAACAGAAGAAAGAAAACCTAGAAAACCCTGTGGGAAATTGCCCAGACAGGACATTTTTCAACTTTTGTTCCTTGAATCCATTCTTTATCAATCAGTCTTGAAAATTTTGAATACCCTATCAAAAGCATAGGTTCTTTGAGTTTTATGCCTTCAGTGAGAGACTAACAGTGAGTGCTGATGTGCAACATGCAGTGTGGCACAGGAGACACCATCCTGACTGACCATTCACAGCCAGGATTTACAATTTGGATTGCCAGCACCCAGCTGCAGAATAACCCTTCCAGGGTAGTTTCACCCAGTCAGGGAAGATAAAAATAAAATCTGACTGACATGGATACTCAAAAAGCAGTCACGTCATGCATGTGCCAGCAGAAAACTCACTGATCATGTCCTCATACATTATTTGTTTAATTTTTCTTCCAGAGACAAGAGTTTCCAAAAGAGATGGAACAACACAAAAAGTACCTAATGGAGACAATAATTATTGGATTTTAATCCAGTCAGAATATGCACTGTTTTGCCTAAGGAATATAGGACAACAGCGGTAGGAAAGTTTTAAAGATGCGGTATAATTTATCTCCCTTTCTCAAGGCAGAGCTGATTAATGTAACTCAAACATCCATGTCCTCCCCATCACAAGCTATGTGAACAAGACAGCAACTCCAAAAGAAGCATACAATTCTTGAGGCGTGAAAAAGATGTCAGATTCTCCCCCAGAGGAATATCACAAACCAGGCTGAGCTTGGCAGCCAAACTCTCATAAGGAAACCCTCACACCTGTGTCCGTTCCACTGACTTTGGTCAAATCCCAGGCAGACGTAAACCCATACGGAACAGACTGCAGGACCAAGATGCTGTTTACATGGGAAACCTGTCAGTAGGAAACAATTTTATCTGCAGCTGTCAGCTAAATCTCATTTGAGGGAATATGTCCTGCCAAAAAATGCAGGCTATGCATTTGTGAAAGCCAGGACTAGTAAATTTTCAGCGCCGCTCCATAGTTTTTAATGCGAGTACTAACGTTTCTGGCATATTACCTTCCAAATGTTGCAGCACGACATGCTTTATAGGAACTAATGAATCACACAGCAAAAGCTAATTGCAACTTACATACTGTTGTGAACTGAGTTCTGCAACATAAAAGCAATCAGTCAGCAATTAAAATGCTAATTCTGGGCTGAGCCTCATACGACAGTTTGCCAAAATTTAGTGTAATACAGTGCTTCCTGGAGAATTTTGAACAGATGGAATTTAGTTAGTAGGTAGTCATTCCATCAAAGTTATAATCCTTACCATGCAGGAGGAGGGTCGCCATCATGATGTATTATGTATTTCCAGTATTAGAAATGGTGGTAAAGATCATTATATATTTTCTTCTTTTGACCAGTTTTTTCTATTCACACATAAATGATTAATAAACTCTTAGCAAGTCAGAAAGGAGTGGTACAGAGAAGATGCTCTTTCCAAACATGGACATTTTCAATTTCTTATTGTTTTAATATAGAGGGACTCCCAATGTGGTAGTGGTCATCATCAAACTTACTTTTGATTTTATTTACAAAAGGTCCTTTTCACAGATTCACTAACGCAAGATTGTGAATTGAGTGAAACAAGTACACTTTAACTGGGTTCACCTCCCCCACATCCACTTTTTCTTCATTACGTTCCTAAGACTAAGACAATTGAAATATATTAATTAATTCAAGTAGGGAATTATTAATTTTCAAGATCGTCAGCCTTAGAGAAATTACCAGCAGTCCTGGAACAAAGCTCCAAGGTAGATGAGGAGCTATAGGCTATGCCCTGTATCCAGTTCTAGCACCAGTCACATTAGTCTTCGTTTTCCCTGAGGACAAGAAATGCATCAGCAAGGTAAGATCCTGAGAAGTTACCAAGTTATTCTTTCACAAGCCTCATGTATTGCAGGTTAGCTTTTTGGCTTGTTCAGTCATTATTAGCAGCAACGCTGGAAAAGCATGAACAAGCTTTAAACCGAATTATTAACCCTACCTCATCAGTGGCTTTCATAGCTCCCTTATGATCTTCCACTCAAAAATAAAACTGTTTTTCTTATTTTGTTTACAGTCCCTTCTTCTGTGCAATGCTCTCCAGGAGAGACTGCATGGAGGATCATGTTCCTTTCCCAATAATCATTTCCCTTCCTTACTCTTTTGTTGTTAGCATCTCCAAATGCCCACTTTCCTTGTCTCCTCCTCACTCCAACCAGAGCTCCAGAGCAATATGGAGATAATGCTCCCAGCTAAAGCCCAGCAGTAAAACCCCACACTCAGCACACCCTTCACAACTGGCACTCCCCTCCCATGCATCTACCCTAAAAGGAAACGGGGCACAAGGTGCAGCAGTGGTCTGAACATATGACAAAAATCTAAAACACAGGAGATGTCCCAAAATTCAAGAAACACCCTGCCACCAGCTCCAAAGGGTGACAGAGCTCCTAACTGAGAGGAGACGGGTTGGAGCGTGCTGCCGTGTTTCACTGCTGGAGCTCTATCAGCCTATCAGAACAGAAGGTGTCATTTTTAGCCTACTTCAAATTTATGAAGTAGTGAACCTATTGCTCAGTGTGTGAAAAGGTGAATGGCCATTAAAGGAGTGACCTGGTCTCTGAAAAAGGTCTGTCAACAGAGGACTTGGAAGCTTAAAGGATGACTTCCCAAATTACCACTCTGAGATTGCTTTGGAAGAAAATTGCCAGGAGGAATGTGGGGGGCAAAAGCACAGTACACGTAAAAGTGTCTTTCATGACAGCAAGGCAGAGCTTCCATTAGCTGGGCTAGGAAAGGAGCAGGATTCACAAAAACCTTAGTATTCATGGAAGTCATAGAGATTTGCTCCTAACAGTTCCCCCAGGGAACCCCAAAATTTTCAAGAGTGCTTACGATTCATTGTCAAAACAGAAGAGCTCTGGTGTTCACGCCCACAGGCAATACATCACTGCAGATACAGTCTGTCTTTCCCAATGAGGGATTAATGCTAAAAAATAAAACTGTTCTTCTCTAAGGTCCTCAGTACAGAAGAGAGGGACAGTACCGTTATTTCACCGCAGCAAGTCAGAGACTGTGGCCAGGTGAAGGATATGCCCCAAATTGCACAACACCTTGGGTAAACCACCCAGTGCCATCGTCACTGTCTCATTCTGCTTCACTTACAGCATGCCCATAAGGAAACAGGCAGTAAAACTCCAAATCCCTCCTTCCAGACACCAAGATCCCAAGCCAAAACACTTAACATTCACCAGTTTATATGTTGACAGGGACTTATAGCAGCACCACTGGTTTTATGTGGTTTATTCATCCTGCAGTAGGTGCAGACACTCCAGTCTGACCCAATTTTTCACTGTTTTATCAGTAACTGCAGCCTCAATGCCCACGTATTGTATAAAGGGGGAAATGGCTATAAATAGCTCTAAGATATGGCTGATTTTATAAACACATTAATGAAATAATGTTAGTTTGTATCTGATGAAAATCCAATCCTTAAGATGTGTTTCTGTACACATTTTTGACAAGATGTAAGCACACACATTATCTACTTTTTACCAGGCAGAAATAGCCACAGTGCATATTTGAAGCATAAATACATTGCATTTAAAGGTAAGTAAATTAAAGCAAAGCTGACACACAAGTTGAACACGATAAAAAATGCTACCTTGCAGTATTAAGCTCTGTCTTTCTGCTCTGATGCCTTGGGATAAATATTGCAATAGGGTTGAAGATCTCATTTCATTGTGCCCTGGGAAGGGATTGGGTTCAGACTGCTGGCTCTGGGAGCCTTAGACAGAGATTCACTCAACAACCTCATAATACTTTGCTTTCATACAAAGCTTTAGGATAAATGGGAAGCTGAGCATACCTGAAGCTCTGCTGTCACATTATTGTACCTGTGTGTACCACAAAACATCTCAACGAGCAGTGAAAGCAGACAGCTCTTTTTAAAAAACAGTATCCTACACAGAAACAGTATTTTCAAGGAAGAAACAAAAGCTACCAGATAATCAAAACAGCTCTGTATTTTCCAAATTTACATTTTCTTTTGTTTTATTCTCATGTATCAGCAGAGTGAATGGAGGGAGGGAGGGAAAAAAAGGATATGGTGGTTAGCAAGGGGACTACTATAGGAGCTTAATGTTCAGGAAGAATATGAAGGAGACAAAGAAGTACATTCATGTTAGAAAGTATTAAAAAGCACTTTCTCTTCTAACATAAGGTCAGAGGAGGAACCTGGCATGCCATGTTCCACCCTTCAGCCAAACTGCAGGAGTGGAGTTCCTGGGACCAGTGATGAAATCCAACATGTAACTGAGAAATGAGCTGAAATGGGAATCAGACCATTGTGAGGAAGCAGAAACCTGATGAACGAGTTTGAGACTCATGCAACCTAGAAAGGGCAATTGCCCAGACCCTCCTCACCTCTGACATGCATTATAAGAACAGAAAGAAATTACACAAATGGGCATTTTTTAGTAGGCTTGGGTTGCTGCAGAAGGTCCTCATGCCCGGATCTTCTCCTTAGAACATCCCTGGCATGGAGCACTATGGCAGCTGTTGCCAGTCACAGAATTTCTTTTTTTCGAGAAGCACAAATGAAGTGAGTGGTATTAACAGATAGAAAGGCACCATGGACCATGGTATATCAATATCAGTAGATAAAGTTTGCTTCAGGTGACCCACAGAGATACAAGTGCTGACAAGAAATCTGCTGAAAGAGGAGGACGGAGCTGTAGGCATAACCCAGACCCCAATTCAGCCATATGAAGGGGCTTCAGAGCAAGAAGCAAGACAGGATGGAGAGGAGGAAAATGGTCAAAGCCAAGCACTTTGAAGGATTAACTCAGAAGTAAACCTTCATGGGCATTTCTGTGTTGTGACTAACAGACTTTCAGGTGTCCAACCACCCCCACTACCAAACAACAGGCTGTAAATCACTCAGAAATCACCATCGTGGGAGCCATGCCATATGAAAATAAAGATAAAAAATGGAAGGGGTGTTGGCTGCAAGCAAATCATCAGCCTTTCCAGATAACAAAATAAGGGACAAAGAAACAGAGAGGAGGAAGAGCAAAGGTATGAGGGGAGGTGTGAGTGAATGCTGTGTCAGTGTGCAGCTCCCTTCCACACTATAGACAGGCTTGTAAGAAGGAAAAAAGCAGAACAGAACAAAATAGGTCAGGGAGTGAAGGATATGAGAGCTTCAGGCTATTTGAAAGGGACATATCTAGGGATCATGACCTGACAGCAGTGGGATGGGACAGTGAGAGAAGAAATAATAGGAAGAGGAATGAAAGGAGTAGGAGAGGAGGTACCCAGGTACCAGTGGGATAGCTTTCACCAGAGAAGTGTTATGAAGATTTTTTTTTAATCGCCTTGTATGGGCATCTGAGGGTTTATCACAGCTGGCCAGTGGGTGTGGGTGGGTTTTTTTACCCTTACTATAAAATGTTGGTTTATAGGTCAAGTTTCCTCAAGCCAGATCAAGGTCTGCTGGTTGAAGCCACTGTTTGAGTACCACTGGTCTGTCCATGCTCTGATGGATCCCACAATTGCCAGGAGAAGTGAGGGCACAGAAATGCAAAGCAAGCATGTCCTTCGTGCTTGGGAGTACTCAAGAAAATGAAGTGACATAGGAAAAACTGAGGTCCCGATGGAGGGTACAGGCTTGGTACAGAAATAATGGGCAAAGTCAGAGAGGTGAGATTTGATGAGGACAGAGATGTCAGGTCAGTGAGATGAAGACTATAATTGAATACAGTGAGGTGGTAGCAGAGGTAATTAGGGCTCAGTAAGCTGCAAAGGGCACAAATTAAATGAGGATAAAACAGAAGTTAAAGCACAAAGACAGTCAGCGTGCTGTGTTTCTTTGCCAACGGCAATCTGGCTGATGAAGATCAATTAATTGAATTTAAAGAGCTAGGATGAGCCAGGCCTCCTGGGAAAGTGGAGTTTGGGTTGTAAAGAGGAAGAATGGAGCTGGTGAGAGAACGCGGGGTGGTACTAAACAAAAGTAATTTAGCCTCAAAAGAAGATAAGAAGGAGATGCCATGAAAGAAGAAATTAGTAGACAGTGCTGGCAGTGCAGGAGGAAAATGCTGAGAGAATTGACATTTGAGAAAAGGATCAAAAAGCAGAAAAAGTGCAGAAAGGAAAGGAGAGGAGAGAAGAGCATTACCAGAAGTGAGAAGAATGAGATACATAAATTAATTTTTGTTGTTGCCATGTTGGAGAGGTGGGTAGAGATTTTACCAAACTCAGCCCCTCTCCTCCAGTCATTGGCCAACACACACTTCTGATGAGCAACCAGTGGAGCAGCACTCAATTCAACACCATATTTCACCTGCTTTTCTCCTTCTTTTGCGCTGAAGCCATGAGGCATGTGAAAACTACCAGATGAAAGATACAGAGTCAGCCTTCCTGTTAAACCACAGAAATTATCAACTGGAAAGGACCACTTGTAATTTCCAGTATGTCCCTCTACTCAATCCTACTGTCTGTAATCAGAAGTTTGGCTGTACCAAGCCTTTTCCCAACCCTCCCCAGACACACAGTGTTTCAGAAAACAAGATGCAGGACTCCTCCACCACCTGGTGCTGAAGAGGATCTTAGGTTGCTGCTGGGGAGATTGAGGGTCGATTCACTGCTGGACAGTGTGAGTTGACCATCAACGCAAGCGTGGCTGCGCTCTCTAGTCCTGTGTGAAGAAGTCAGGCTTTGAGAGGGTTCTACCTCCATCTTCCCCCTCAAAAATATCCAGAGGTCTTTGAAGTCCAAGTTCTGCACTTTCTCAGAGCACACACTAGTAGTAGGTAACTTTTAGGTGTACAAAACCTGAGTCTCATGGGTGTGACGGACCAGGACAGGAAAGTAAAAGGGTTGTAAAGAGAACTGTCCTGGTCCTCACATGTTGGGTCCATTCCTCGCAACTAGATCTCATACGAGGAACAGCAACCTCTTTTTATAAGTATGCACAACAAAAAACACTGCAGCTCTATCATGAGCGTTAGTTTTTGGACCAGCTCCTCTGCTAACTCCAGTTCTGACAATAATTCAAGACAAATCTCATTTCTACATTAAAAAAAAATATATTTCAAATGATTTTGTCATAATACAAAATAATATTCTGGGGCTTAACGGACTGCATCACTCAGAGTCTGTAGGAAATATCTCTTTCCTTCCCTTCCCTTGAAGGCTTGAATGTGGGTCTGCTTCCTGACTAGCTTCAGATTTTCCTGGTCACCTCCTCTTCTACAGCCCTGTTGCATGTCTCCCAGTCCCTGCACACTGTGTCCTCACATCAGAAGGGGTTTCCACAGTTCAGTGAGTTCTGCTGCTCTCCCAGGATCCTCCCTGACCCAAAGTGTACCAGCCTGGACAAGGTGATGGCGCTGTCCTTTTTCCTCCAGCTGCCCAGCTATCCACACTTCACATTCCACATCTAACTACAGATAAATGCAGGATTAATCCCTAAACTTCTTGAGCTCACGTTAATTAGATTCACAGCCTGGACGGTCAACACTGTGGTGAGATTTTGCATAATCCTGATTCAAATAAAGTCAAAATAGCCCTTGAGAAAGATATTTTTCCATGGATATTTACACATTTCTTCCAAAGACTGATGACAAAGAAGTGAATTTACCAACAAGGTGACATCTGCCAAAGGTGGTGGAGATCCTTTCTTTCATTATACGTTCTTGAGAGGACGCACAGTAAGTTTGTTATAAATCCGTCTATGTAAGATTACAAGACACTTTCTCACCGTGCAACTGTAAATAATGTTGATTAAAAAATAATTTGCCACTTGAACAATTTATATCCCAGTCAGTACACAATAAGGATGGAGATAAGGACAAATGAACCCTTGTCTGTGTTATTTTGAGAAAGTCTGCCTGCAGACTAGTTACTGCTGTACCTGACCGCCTGCATAAAGCACTCTTAGATATGCTGATTGAGAGCTCTATTATCTGTATCAGTACCTGATGTTCATATTATTATTATTTAATTCTTGAGTCAAATGGGCTGATTTATAGCATAAAGCCAACATGGCCACGAACTGTTAATTTATTATACGGATCCTGATAAAGTGAAAATAGTCAAGAGGTATGAAGCTCCGACTAGGCTGGGAGACATATAGAACACACAAACCTTGCTCAAAGAGTTCCCAAATCCAGGAATTATTTTTTTTAATTTCTTTTTCTATTTTGCAGGTTGGGAACTCTGACACAGAAAGGATTAAGCACTAAACTATTTTTTTTTATTAGCTGCAAAGCCTTCTCAGTGAAGATCAGATAAAATAGAAATCCAAAGGAGAATCTGGCTGGGATCTGACCTGAGAAACATGTTAAATCAAAAGAGGTGTTGCTGTTCATTCAGCTGAGAGTGTGTGCCCACTGTTTTGATTTCTGACTCGGCAGTTACTGAGCGAGAACCAAAATTGTCAGGGCTGGCACTTGCTGCTGTCCCAGAGAGTGAGAACCAGAGCCTTCCCACACACTCCCAACATAGGCTCATCCCTCATAGTCCAAGCTTGACTCAACACTGGAGAAAACTTTTTCAATGTTGGCTGCTTTTTGTCCACTCTGTTGTGGAAAAATCTACGGATTGCATCTGCTTTTTCTCCTCCAAGCTGGCTTGAGTTTCCAGTACTACTTTGATTAAACTGGTCCAAGTTATTCAATCAGTCCAATTTATATTCCCAAAACAAAAGACGGAAGTGCTCTGACTGGAGTCCATATTTTCTGTCTGATTGCTTTTCATTTCACACTTCTTTGTTTTAATTACATTTTAAGATTAAATACGGGGATTGTAGTTAGTTGCACTCAATGGATATTGTACAGATTTAAGGGTCAAAGGAAAAGGAAAGGAAAAAAGACAACTAATACCTCATTATTTACTGTGGTTCCTATAACATGTACAGTCAAGTGCTGAGTGAGTTTTAATAGAAATATGGCTTGATTGTGATTAAAGGAAGAACTTGTTGAATTAATTCTTCAGCTCAGAAGTATGGGCTTTTAATTTTTTACATGTATTGAGCCTAAAAAAAGCTGATTCTGCAAAGCTTTCTTGACCTCACTGTTTGCAACCAATTACAAGATGGATGGCCTGGATTTAAAAGTATCAGTATGCTGCAGCAGCTGGCCAAGTGTGTCTTAGCTCAACAAGGAGATCGTGGGGAGGAAAGAGACACATTACAGATTTTATGATTCCTTTCATTAAGACAGTAAAAATCTTGCTTGGCTAGATGATAAGCTCTTTTTTAAAAATTAATAAACAAAACCAACATTAGCACTTACTTTAATATTCTATAGTTAATGTAATTATTAATTATTTTAAAGCTGTTCCTCATTCTCAACAGCACTGAAAATGATCCGCACGTAAGCATTATGGCACCAACAGTCCCACAGCTCCCTTTTTTCTTTCCCCTCTGGTACAACTTCAAGAAAGATGCTACCGAGAACGAGCAGTAACACTGCGAATGGTGCTTTCACAACCGAACTGGTGAGGAGCAGTGGCTCACAATTCAGAGAATGGCTGAAGGAATCTGAGGGGTTACACTGCATCTTGCACAGCTCTTACATTAAGGTCCATACGCAATCTTTGTCACGTCGCTATAAAAATCCCCATACCTTCATCTGGTAGAACAGATACCAAAGCTCCAGAGGACGACAGGGTGATACTCATGAGGAAGGAACAATTTCCCCATGTTCAGATCTTGTCTTGAGGTCCAGCTTACGTCATGCTAGTGGTTTACCCAGTGAACTTTATGATCTCAGATTTTTAAGTGAAATTCCATACAAAGCAACCAGTCTATCCCAGAAGTGCATCCTGATGTAATCTTTAACTGCACCTTCACATGTTTTTTTCCATGTACGTCTAATTAAATGATGCAGAAAGATGGAGAGATGTGACTGTAATTTACTAAATTCTTAACATCTGGATTTGCAATCTTAAAAATTCCTGACATATCTTTCATGTTAGAAAAGAGGTATAATAAATCACAGCGTTTTCCTGCTCTGTGCACTCTTTAGGCATGTTGATATTGAATAATGGGAATTAAATAACATAATCAAAGCACTTATGAAATCCTTGAGAGTTTAAGTCAAGAAGAGGAATATTACCAACAGCTCTTCCTGTCTAAACCTTTGCTGACTGTAAAATCATTTCTCTGACAGTAAACACATTAGCATTTTCTAAGAGCATGAACCCGCTTATAACTAACTGGGCATTAACCTACTCATAACTAACCGAGCATTAGCATCTCCGACCGTGAAGGCCAGCAGTCAGGCACCTCGAGAATGCTGAGAGTTCTCCAAATGAACTGAAATATCAATAGCTTATGTGATGAGGTCCTCACTGCAAAACTTAATGAGAGTGTTTAGTTAGATGTACTTCATTGGCCTGATGGAGAATTTCCCCTTTGACTGTCAAACAAGTAGAGGCTACTAGGCACGCCACAAACCTGTCCACTTAGCTACATGAACCCAACCACAGACACCAAGTGACTTCTGGATTTCTGTGGAGGTCTTTAACTCCTCTCCCCCTTTCAACAAATGACTAATTAGTCAATGACAACTCTTCGGCTGAGGAGGGAAATGGGATGTCAGGACAAAATACACAATTATAGCATGCCAGAAGAAGGAAATCAGAATGAGTTTCTGAGTTTTATGAAGAGTGTGATGAACAGGAAACAAAACAAAAAGACAATTTTTTTTTACTTCATCTCAGTCAGGTTCTCATACCACCCTTATTTCTCAAAATCTGAGAAGCCTCAAATACATTTAGTCATTCATGAATGGAAATTTGGGCTGAAGAGACTTCCAGGCAAATATTAAGTGATGTGGCCACTCTCTGGGGCCCTATCAGGGTCCCCAGATGACAGTTGTGATACTTTGTTCTGCAGTGTTTGGACAGGAGGTCATTCCTTACTTTCTACTCTCTGTACAAAGAAAGTATAGTAATTTAGGGTGATTGCATTCTTTATTCTCATGCCCAAAAGAGTGATGCAAAGAATTCAATAGGCAGTCACAGCCTTTCCCACAATTTTCGTCCTGTAGCAGCCCAGTAAAATCTTATAGAAATATTAATTTTTTATCAGTTCTAGAGCTTTTAGAGACACTCCTACAGAACACTACTGACTCCCAGTTCAGAGTGAATGGCTGGAATAAAGAATGCCACTGCTCAAAGTAGCACTCTTTGGTCTTAAAAGCAGACAGAGAAAATGAGATACCTGACATTTTCTCAACCCTTATTAGCAATCATAGAGCCAAGGCAACCTGCCTGTATACTCTTCTACTAAAGGGTTAAGCTTCCTTAAATTACGTTCTTTTACTTCCTGCTTCTTCCACCTCAAGAATGTTTCCCAGCATCAAACCAAGTAGGAAAGCACAATTCCACTTAACAAATGGCAAAATAGAAGGCCCTTTCCACCTCTCACCCAGAGATCATTCACAGATGAGGTCTTCCAAAACACTTAAGGCCCATCAGATCTAGTGAATGGTGTGACTCACAGCTAATGAAGTGATATTGGCATGGCAAAATAATAGAGCTGAGTAAATGCAAAAAAAAAAAAGTGAAAAAATGAAAAAGAGAAGGAATTGGTAGATTAGGCTTTTTTAGACCTCCAATCTTAAACTTACAACAGGGCACATGTAAAGGGAAACTTCTTAACCAAACCTTACTTTCCTACAGCAAGGTATATAGTACTCAGCTGCAGTGAGGAACATTCTTCTGTAGGTTCTGGGCTATGCATTTAAAACACAAACAGTGCTTAAACAAATGGACTGAAGTTAATTAAATCAATAGCCCAAGCAAATTACTTTTTCAAGTGTAAGTTTTATTAGCCATTACTTTACTTTACTGGGAGTCTATTACCAGGATCCCAGCGACCGGCACTGTGGCTACTCAAACCCTGGCGATGGGCGATGCAGCTGAAGCAGAGAATCAGCCAGTGCCAGTATCAGTCACCCCTGACCACAAGAAGAAATGGACATGGAAGTCAGCTCGTTTAGTAAAGGAGGATGAAGTAGGGTCATCACAAGAATAGGAGGAAGAGGCAGAACAAGACGTAATCATTTGATCCCTGTCCCTGACTGAGCTGAGGAATATGAGAAAGTATTTTAACACACTAAACAAGTTTTCCTTACCTAAGGAACTAGGTAAGGTAGTGTGCTAAACACAAAGCATCGAGCCTTCTGAGTATTTCTTTTTGTATTTGCCCAGTATGTTAGTACTAAACCTATTACTTGATTAAGTGCTTTATACAATGTCCTCTCCTGGTTTACCTAATCTAATACAAAACAAGATCACTAACAACATGCATTGCATTTTTATTTATACAAGAAGTGCAATAAGAAAATAAATTAAAAGTAAACAAACTAACCCCACTAGAGTTCAAGCATTAATAGCTGTTTTTATTAACAGTACGTAACCACATGAGTATACCGTGTTAGCTTATTCAGCAGAGCTTCCACCTCTTTCCTGGTGTCCTGAGCAAGAGGTATACATTAAACTCACATTCCCTACAGGTCCCTCTCAGGATGATCATGGACAGATCCCACAGGGAGAATGAGGATGTCACCCTTTCACACATGACTGACAAGATGAGAAGTGCAGACCTCACACTTGTGGGGCAAGAGTAGGACTAACTGGTATCAAAACTTTGAATATCTACAGTGAAGGTCTTTTAAAGATAAAAGATAGATAGATAAAGAGCTTACCACTCACATGAGCCACGAGAGTCTACCAAGAGTTTGGGGAAGAGTGGATAACATAAGGGATCGATAGAAAGCCCTAAGTGGGGCAAGAAATATCATTATACAGAAGCGGGGAATGGAAGGATGAAAATTAATTTGAAACGGGTAGCTGGATCTCTAAATTTAATAAACTGAGGAGAAGGCAAAAGTGAAATACAGATGTGAGAAGCTGCAACCCTAAGGAAAATAAGGGGTAGGGGTAGAGGAAGATGGATTTGGTAACCGGGAAGGAAGCTGAGGGTCACAAGAGACTTTGTTGGGGGAAAAAGTGAATCTGAACTGTCTGTGTGACTGCTCAAGCTGGACACTAAGGAAAAATAACACATGCACATTAACACTTAAGAAAGGGACCCAAAAATCCTAACAACCCTCTTGTACAAAAATTTCCAAACTCTCTAGTAAAATTCTGGAACGGGAGGTAGAAAGGCAGGCAGCAGTAGAAAGAGGAATTTTCTTAAGTAACTCGGACAATGAAAGAACTAATTAATTCCCCAACTGCAGAAAAATAACTCCACAGCACAGGGAAGAAAATTTGTCAGCCATCCAGAGGTACTCACCCATCCTTATTTCTTCTCTGTGCTCTTCTGTATTTTCTGAGTGGCAGTATGTGAAATGGTTCATGTAAATAAAGTGAAAGCACTTAACTGAAGTAGCCTCCAAATCTAGTTAGTGTCACTCATGATATGCAGCAGTGAGTTTGGCAGAAACTCAGACCATTAACAAAATTTAACCCCCTACTACAGAATGCCTTTGGGCTCTCAGCAGTCATCACCATCAAATGCTGGCTGTCTGCCTGTCAATAATTAAAATGCAATCTAAAAAATAATGGCAAATTACTACTTCTGGATGCTCTCCTGATAGCTAAGCACCTGTTGCCTTGTTCTGAGTTGTAGGAGTTTTCAGGCAGCTGCTATCCTTGAGCGAGGAGATGACAAGGCTTGGAAAAAGAGTTGCAGACAGGGAGAGGAGGCACAGCCTCTCTGGACAGGTTTTTCTTTCTATCTGGTGGGCTCCATAGCTTTCCATGAGGTTTGGTAACTTTGTGACTCATTTCACTCGCTAAGTAGTTCCTCTGGGGACAGGTGTTTATATGCCATTGCCCCAGTGTTTGATTAGAGCTCTCAGGTAATTGAAGAGAACAACCTCAATAGCTACAACTCAAACATAACCTGAGCTACAGGCTACAGGACAGTAGAGGTTGTGTACAGTATAATGTGCCTAAGGGGATTTATACTGAGCCTCCGGAGAAATAGGAAGGGAGATTTGCTGACTCCCAAGAAAGAAAGTCCCTCTTCATCCCACCTGGATGTGACTGAGAGTGATTTGCCTCTAGGAATAGGGATAGGGCACAGGCTGAGGAGCTGAGGCCAGAGGGATCTCAGCAGCAGCCAAGCACACAGAAAGAGTTGAGTTTAGTCCTCTTTAATGGGTAGAATTCCTTGAAGTAAGGACCAGGGAAAGCCCTTGCTCACAGCATCCTTCTATTATGTTAAATGACACCTCTTCCTTTTCCTCTGTATTTACACCGCTCTAATGTCAGGCTGTCACGGCAACAAACTGTGCACATTTGGTGCTTAACTTTTTCTCATAAATCCCACAGTACAGCCCCTATTATTATCTGTGCTTGAATTCTATCCAGTCCATCAGTGTGTTCCAGTTATGACCTGCCCAGGGAGACCAGAAAACTGAAGGCACACCAGCTGGGGCAGAGCAGAGGCACTGCCTTCCCATCCTACGGCTCCCTGCCACGACAACCATGGTCTCACTCCTACCCCTTCCTACTGTTCCTTACCTGCTTGGACCTTCCACTGAATCCAGAGTGCGTGCCAGGTTTTTCTTCTCTATATTGCCTCTCTTTCATTTGTCTCTGTTTCATTTTATGATCTCCCCAATGTGCTGTCTCAAAAGTAGAGTTCTAAAATGTTGCCGTTCTCTGGGGCAGGTGCACAACTGTGTGTGCCTCCCTCCCAGAAGGACACAGTACTTACCTGTCTCTTGTCAACCTCTGGCACCCAGTTTTGGTGCCATCACATACCATATATGCTTTGGTTAATTTGGTTTTGGGGAGGAATTACACCTACATGGCTTGTTTGAGCTTTTCCTGCTGTAAGATACACTGTCTTGGTGCTGCTGCAGTACCACTGTCCAGCGAGGTTTCGTTAGGTCTAAGCATTTTAAAATTCTGTATAAATTCTGTATTAAACTCCTAGTACAGACTTACTTAACACACGATTAAGGAACTAAAAGGAAAGTGCTGCAACAAGCATTTTTTTCCACTAATGCCTCTATATAGAAAAAAATTGATAAGATGTCAAGTTTTTCCTGTAACCAATTTATCTTCCCTGCACAGTTAATAGTAAGATCATCTTGAATAACTAATCCACTGCCCTAAAGCAAAAGCTATCATTTATTTTAGCATTTGCATTTAAACAAAATTATATTAAAATTCAGCAGGACATGATATGTAATCCAATAACCTAAGGTAATGTAATTCTAGTCCATGTAGCAATCATTCCCACAAATAATCTGACCATACACGACCAGTACAATTTATAGCAAGTTTTATTGTATTTAATGTCATGATATGTCTAAAGTCAGTAATGAAAAGAATAAATGCTCTTGGTTTTAATGAACTGATTAGCCAAACCTCAAACATTCACTGGTAAAAATTTCATTTGCTTTGTTATATCATCATGGCTTCTGATTTTTACGGAAACACCAATGTGTAGCTTTGACAGCTACTTGAGGGAATTCAGTATCAAATAGTGAAATGTAATCCCTGGTAGGTCAAACAGGACTATCTTTACTCTCACAGAATGTCAAATCAGTATCTCAATTCCCAGAGAGCCAGTCAGTCTTATCTAGTCTTTAACTGTATCTAAAGCTAATCACTGAAGACCTCCAGGTCTGGACTCTTCCCGCAGAATGGGTTTTTTATTAGTACGGCCGGTCTGCCTAGGGATGACTTGCATTACTGACCCCAGCCTGGTGGGAGCACCAGACTTTTACTGACTTCAGCACCATGATCTGTGTTTCTGAAGGTAAGAAAATAAACCACCAGAAAACATATATACATATAAGGAAATCATATCACGATGGCAGTGAAGAAGGCATATTTTCTGCTTGCCCTTTTGTTCTACATTTTCATTATGCAACCTTTATTGGCTGTGCCAGACACAGGCTTGGATAACTTTTGATCTGACCTTGTATGGTCATTCCTACGTTCTGATGAATTGTTCATTCAGTGAAGTTTATACTAGAAACTATTTCACCTCCCTTCAGAATCATAGTCAGGATGGTTTTTCTTATATTACTTGGACGAGTTAACAAACCTAAAAGGTATAAATGGGATATTTTTCCCTTTTTTGGAAAGTTCTTCTGTACGTAAGGTAACCATTAACACGTGAAGTGATGGAGCTCTCTGGTAAGTGCTCCAGGGCCCTTCATCTAGTATACGGCAGCATGAAGTCCAAAAAGCATTAGCAATCTTTAGGAGGTTTGCAAGCACCTTCCATAAAATGCTTTTCACAACTACCATTGTCTGAGTGGGTTTTGGATCAGGCATCAGTATATGTAAAAGGTTTCATCTTCTGCATTAGTCACCAGGAGGGAAAAACATCAAACTCCTCCTTCCCTGGAAACGCAAATCCTTCACACACGACCTCTGTAACTGTGTGCCAGGACCCTTTGCAACAATGAGGAAAATTAAGACATCAGTAACATGTCAACAGCTGGAGGCAACTGGCCTTGGCTGCCCCCAGGGGACCCGAAAACAAGCCTGTTATCATATACCCATGCCTGATCAGAGCATGGTTCAGAGACAATCTGAGGAAGACAAAAATCACCGAACCCATCCTCCTTAGCTGTCTATCCAAGTAAGCTCCTTTCTAACTATTAATGTTTGGAAGAGTTATGCCAACTTAATACGACAGCCTCATAGTGGGACTTGTCAAGTAGCCTCAATGACAGGAACATTACCTGCAAATACTCCAGGAGCTGCTACCTACACTGAACACATGACAGCTGCATCACGTGCCACCAGCTGAAAAAACGGGTACTCCCTGCCTACATCAGCTCAACCATCCAGACTGGCTCAGCCATAATGTCAACCTGTCAACACAATGTAGCCTTTCTCCTCATGACTATTTTTTCAATAAATTGTCTCAATATGGTGGGCTCTGTGACAGCCCAGGGCAATAATTTCACAAGTCAAGTATTCATCAAATTCATTCAGCCTCCAGGTTCACATTTTCTACCTCTGAGTTTCTCACTGTCCTCTGTTGTTGAATTATGGAGAAGGGCCCACAATCATTTCATGAACAGGGCAGGCTGGTCTCATTCTACAGGCTGGAGAAGCCCCAGAGGTGTCTCAAGGTTATTCAGGGGAATAATGGCACTTAGATCTCCACTGATATTAGAGGATCGTCACAGACGTTGCTCCTAAACCTTAACCTCTTCAAATAATAAACTACTCTCTTTCTGCTTTATTGGCTATTTCTTCCAGCCTCAGATTCTTTACCTCAGGGGAATAACTCCTCATAAAACTTCCTGTTGAAATTGCATTTGTTCCTGTACCTTGCATTTTATTCCTTGTCTATCAAGCTCTCTTTCTCCTATCTGACTTGTTTGACTTGTGCTTTACGTCTGTAACTGCTTTGCAATTAATCTGCACTGAAACAATTTTCCATCCCTGTTGCTTTGTTCTTTTTATTGGTTACACCTTTCAATCTCTCCACTTTAT